>OZ023337.1:18852798-19602798 GCA_964007535.1 Brachyptera risi
GATGAATATATCTGAATTACTATCTAGAAAACGATATATCAAGTTTGAACAGTCGACTCTATCGAATTAACTTCATTGTAAAAGTTCAGTCACGTGATCATAATATGTTGTGCACTTGGCTCTAATGATCAGTTTGTTCAGTTGGTACTCGATAAGGGTTAAGAACGTAGCTGGAGGGTTATCGATTTCCAGGCTGGAAGGTTGGTAGTATTGTACGTGACTAGAGTAAGCAAAGACTTTAAGTCGAGATGTGTGGTGGTGGTTAAAAATACCGCCATCGTCTTTGGAAGAAGAGGACTTAGAGAGGATCGACGAATAACAAGGGATATACAAACCAATCATATTCGATGAGAAATTGTGTTGATGAAGTGAAAAATTATGAGAAGGGTCTCATACATTTTCCAGGAAATTCTAATTTTCGAATGATAATTGAATATAACAATTAAAGACACAACGATGGCAAAATATATATTGTGGAAGACCGACACACATTCACCGATGTTCAGTATGATATATTTCACTTCAGTTTGGGTGTATTAATTATTCGTACTGAATGTCTCTCAATATTAAGCACAAATTCAAGTGTTAATGACGACAGCTGGGCTTACATTATTCACTCAACAAGAACTGATATTGAATACATTTTCGAATATCGAAGAAATTTCAAAGATGATAGTATATACAACCTCCTCCGTAATACTATGCACATTCCTAATTACGATTTTCAACACTCGTGAGAGTAGAAAATTGAATCTCAGTCTAGACAGGTTGAAAGTGCAGTGATTTGACAGCCACTATCTCTGTCTATAATTTTCACTGATGAACCACAAACTATGATTGGCGAAGTGATAGGCTCAAATGAACCAATATGCTCGACACATTTCTCCTATATATCATAATGATAACGATACGATATGATATGATAATGATACGGATATCATACGGGAACTTACGATGATACTGTTGCTGTCAAGAGAAAAATGTGGAAATCGTCAAAAGATTCAGATTGTATATCTACATTTGTATGTTCAGTTCACTCTTTTTTAAGACACAATTATTTATTTTATTCTTATATCTATTTGAATAGTTTCCAACAATATTAGTCCGTATTTTATGCTCATAAAATAACCACAAAACCTGGAACTCGCTTGTCTGTGGGTGTACAAAAATCACAGAGTATATGTACAGTAGATGTGAGACATACAAATTATGTTGAGTAAAATATCAGAAAAAGTATTAAAATTGGTAATATCCGGGTACATAACGGGAACGGTGAATACTTATGATGTTTCTACCAATTTCTGAAACTGGAATAATTTAACCCTCAGCGAAGAAGAGTCAGAACATATGTTTAGGATTATTGTTTTCTATCGAAGTAGTCTATGAATAATCACTCATTTTGTTCTCAAGACCACCTCTTGAACTCAGAACAATGAAGATATACTGCTACTGAACGGTCCTAATCAATATTATTCATCCTGACCCAAATTGGTGAATCATTATTCTGACCCAAATCAAGATTTCAATGATGGAAAGAAAATTGGTTGCCAGGACAAACCTGACAAACCTAATTTTTGACATGCTAAATGTTCTCGCAATGTGATAAACATGCGCATTCTCGATATGAATTACTTGATTACAGCCTTCTTTGTCGGATATTCATTTGCCATTTTGGTGAACTAGACCAATTCGACTGGACTGAACTGATGAAACGTGAATACCTTGAAACAGAAACAGTAGACTGTGTACTGAAGTGAATATTTCGTCTTCAGTTATCGTAGATAATTTCATGTTGAGTTTTATATTAAGAACGACAAACTTTTCAGACTCCACAATCACATCAATTAATTGAAGCAGAATCGAATAAGATGATTTATGAAAACGTTCACATGATTTGAATGAAGTTATCCGCGCCTTATTCTTCACCATGATTCAATCCTTTCCTAATCTACAGTCCCCCAGCCCACAATATTTTCTATATTTGATTTGTATAAGTGACCCTGGTTTCATCATTTTCTCATATATAGGCCTATACTCTTTTCTACGGGCTACTCATCTCTACACATCATACGTCTCAGATCCACAAATGATGGAAGTCATTGGTTACTTTCATGGTCAAAAAAGTGCACATGAAAAAAAAAAAATATATATATATATATATATATATATATATATATATATTCATATATATTATGTACGATGGAATCAATTTGAACCCTAATGGAGAAAATAAATGGAAATAATTATGGAAGCTGAGAAGTGTAGATATTGAGTCAATCTGAATCATGTGATTTGAATATGATGTGAAACTTCAATTGAATCAGGAAATATAACGAGTGTAGTAGGTTCAATATGTGTTTATTATTCCTGTACATACTATTCAATACGGAAATGACAGAGAGGAAAACTTCACTGATCATCTCACTTGAAGACGCTGAAGGAACTTTTGTATTCTGACCGCATACACAAATATGGATTAATAATACAATACATTCAATTGTTGGAGCTGAAACAGTATTTTTTGTATCAATCATTCATGTGTGATTTATTATTATCATGTGTTTTTTCTACTTCATTAATTTTGTATTTGATTAATATTATGTGTCGAAAGGCAATCATGTATACCATGACATAGTCTTATACAGATTCATACATAACCACCAACAAAATTCAATTGAGAGATGATTTGGAGATAATATATGATCGTTTGAATCATTTCCATCGATAGTTTTCAAATCTGTTGAAAAATTGAACAACCTATCGAAATTCTGAAGAAACTCCCCATTCCATATTTGAAATTTGATATTAGAAATAGAATATTCGACCATGTGATTCTCATTCCGATTTTAATCGAGATGACAGAATATTATCCATATACTTGAAATACAGGAAACAATGTGATTGATTCTGATACTATTCATATATTCAGGATGATATCATGTTGATAGTATAAGTAATAATTTCTATGTACTTTCTCCCAGGAAATTTATCAATTTCCTTCGCTTTTTCAGCCTTTGATATCTCCGATATCTTCATCTCTGATCACCCTCCTCGGTATGGTTACTATGATTCCTATTGGTGCACCCTGGTTCATCCTCGCTTCTTTTAAGCCCGACTTATCCCCTCACCCTCTTTCCCATCACCCTCTCACCGCAGAATCATCACGGGCAGTCAATATTAACAATATATCCAAAGATAATAGTGACTTTTGACCCGAAGCCAAAATACGGGTATAAATCCCCATCATATATTAACTTGACCAGACACGACTGTGTAGAGACTCTCTAGCGATAGTAAAGTTGAACTTTATGGGGCGGTTGCGTCCGTGGAAAAACTTTCTGAAATCCATATAGGAGAGTGGATAAATGGGTAACCAATGCCCCGTCTATCCAAATTGAAATTCACAACCGCGATACTAGAAGGGCGATGTGTTGTATATATACTCCGGGATACTAGATTCTTTACTGATTTCGTGAACACGTGCGAAGAAAAGTGAAGAGAAATCCAACACGAACACAAACTTTGAAAATATAGAATATATTATTGTTTTTTTTTCATATTTTCGGAATGAAAGTTGAGTAATAGTCATTCATTGGTGTGAAGTTCATGTATGTGATATGTGGGCCCATGTTTTTCATTTCATTCATTTCATTATTCCTTCACATAACACAATGTTTGAACATAACAATAACAATGACAATAACTTCAGTTTTGCAGACTGAAGTACTCTTCTATGTGATAGAATACATTTTCTCCAAGGTAACTGTTAAGTTCACCTAGAATTTGTGACGGAACTTTCAGTTCTTTCTGGTCTTTTGGTTCACTTCTGATAGTGATTTTTCAATTACTAATTCTTATTCATTTGTAATAATTGATGAACATTGGTGATGTAATCGAATCGATTTTGTGTATCATTTATCAATCATGCAAATTGTGAATGAATGGACTCGATTCCAGAAACTAAAATGTTCTTCCTTCGATTCTCATACATTGTTGTGAAGAATAAACTCGATTGAAATTGAATTTCTTGAATGAATAACTTTCTAGCTGAAAACGACTGTAACCATCTTATTAAGTTAAGCTGCGAAAAAAACACTGTGAGTTGTTACCATACGGTTGTTTTTATATTGAGAGTCTGAAATTATAAGATGAGCGAAGCGAGCTCAGTTTCACTATACTCGGAGAAAAAAATCTGAATTTTTTCGATTTTTGATATTTTGTTCGCACTACACAGATAAAAAAAAATTTTGAGTTGTGTTTAAATTTGGCGCACACATAGCATGTGATGATGAAACTCAATGCTGTTTAATTTCAAGGCGCAATTGGTGTCACCAAGTCTGGAAAGAAATACTCCGACTTTTTTCAGAAACCTGCTAGGGAATGACCATGAGAAACAAAAGTAGAGAACATATTTTGATCGGATGAATCAGAATTCTCACGAAATTGAGAGAAAATAATACATATCATTCATCAGTTTCATCCAAATCGTATTAGCCACACCGGATGAAATAATTGATATTAAGTTTTCCATAATATAGAATCAAAAAACTTTCGAGTATATCATAGGATGAAAAAATTATCTTGTTGAACGATTCAAACATGAGTCAACAAAAGAATGATCGTGGCTCTATGGATCAAAACATCGAGGTGGTTTTCTATCACATTCAAAAATAATAGGTCAATAGGCCGAAAAGTCATCTTAAAATGTGTACGCTGCATTTGTCTGGTTCAAAATGAAAATACTCTGCAATGAACAAATATTTGCAATGAACACAGTGGTGGAAATACTTTGCAATGAACAAGTAAGCAACCCATCATCTTCATTTCTTAGTATTAAATTCGAATCGATGATAGAGATCTCTCATTTCCATGTCCATTGGGTATACCACTCATTTGATCAGATCAGTAAGATTGTGAATCATTTCAACTTTCACAAAGCAGCGAGTGTACTAGATAAAAATGAGAAGATAATACACAGCGAGAGAAAAAAAAATCATTTAAAATTTCCAATAAACCAAGATCGGTAACCTTTCTAAACTTCCGCCTCAACATCCAACTTTATTCGAAAAAACTTCTTTAAAAAATCATATACCGTCAGCATTCGCGGTGTACCATTTTTCTTTTTGTCAAATTAACAGTTTTTCTCAATACTTTCTTCTCTATGCTAAAAAAATCTAACCACCATCACCACACCGGGTACACGATCTCACTCTACGCAGCCACACTAATTGCACTATCTCTCAATTATTTCTAAAGCTTGAATTTATCGCTGATTCAATAATTCCATGAAATTATTACCCAGCAATTTGAACATTCCTCCGGTATGAAACGAACTTTTCGTTATAATCCAACAGCGCTTCGAACCTTTGTATACAACCTCTTTAATCTCGAAGCTTTGCGCAGAGCTACGATTCGGCCGCACGCTTTAAGCTTGAAATACATCTTTTGACTGTGCGGTCGTTCGGCTAGATCCAATTAAGCATACACTCGCTTACAGGTTGTAAATTATACGCGTATTTACGGTTAAAGCCATGGGAGTTGTCACATACGTAAATAGAGACGGAATATTCACAACTTTACGGTTTTAGAGAAAATTAAAATACTGAATGTTTGTTGGTAGTTTGGGGGTGAAAAAGCAATATATATCAATTCAGATGGAGCAAGAGAGAGATAAAAATGAGACACAGAATGAACACATTCAGGAGAAAGTTATTGAGGAGTGGAATATTTGTGTCCTTCATTCATATTATGTTAAGCGACGTACTTTACTGATTACTCACATCTCTTGGAGTCGGTAAATGTTGAATGAGATGATAGAAAGATGAGGTAAAATGTTATTGTTTCATAAGTTTTCAATTAGAGATAGAAAAAGAGGTCGTGAAGGGTCGTTGTTAGACCATATTCGTATTTCACTTTTTTTGACCCTCAGTCAACACAAAAATCTTTCTTCAGGATATTCGACCAATGCTAGAATTGAGCCTCGGTCTTCTGAATGACGGTTTAGCGTGCTGACCACTTTCTCACCCGCATCAGCGAAAGAGTGAGATTTATATTCACAGATATAGTAGAAATTGGCAGAAGAAAATAGATGAAATATGGATGAACAATAGATAGAGAGGGGCTATAGTGTGAATCGTACAGAAGTGCGAGAGGGAATGTCATAGCGACTTTGCAGTAGATTGTTAATACGAGATAGACAGAGATAGTCAGAAAGAGAAAGAGAGAGAGAGAGGTTGAGTAAGGTTGAGAGAAATGTTACTGTTGAGAGTAATACGTGGACATAATCATGAAAATGTACCGCAGAAGCACGCGTGACAGAAGATTCCATTAGGTTTACTCTGACATTTCAAGGTGACAATTTCATTAGGCACAGTTACTTCTGAGCGCAATTGGAATAATCTCAGATGGAAGTGCATATACATTTTGAAATTAAATTTCAGAGCGTGACCTTCATAGTTGAGGAAGAAGCTTTTTGAAATGACATGATGGTGAACAGGAACGATAAGCATTTAACGCAAGGTAATGGATATGGGGATAACTGTAATACATTTTGAACCAGCCAAGCTATAGTTTTTTCTTGAGAGAAGTAGGTCGTAAGGTGATGAACACTTTATATTGCCTCTTCGATATTGTGCTGTGGCATCTTGAGTACCTCAATGAAGGTACGCGTTTTCAATTTACATCAGACCAATCATATGGCCATCAGAGAATGTGGAAGTTTTTAGGAATACCAATTGAATGAAATAGATCACTGAATGTGTCTGTGAAATCACATCCTGTAGCTACTATGAGAAAAGTGTGGAAAGATGTCATTATATGGAATCTACTGATACATTTATCTGAAGTTCCACAATTGTCAGAATGAGAGAAGAGGGACAAAGAGATTCATTATTCTATGTGAAAACCTGGAAATATTTTTATCATCAGTGAACAATTTCTTATGTGAAAATATATTTGTCGATTATAGTTTTTTTTATTCGTGACAATTGATAACAGTCATGCTGGAAATGTACACGCTTTTGTGTTGATTTTCTTGTTGTTCACCGTATGTAACTATGCTTCTCTTCATCATGTCTCCTCACAATCTAGTTACTCATCTTTATGATGATGCAAAAGAATTTGAATAATCCAACTTATTGGATTATACCAATAATCCAATTTGAATCTGTTCTGTGAAAATGCTTTTCACTCATTTGATGATTTCTCGGCTTACAACTATTCTTGGAAAATGTGCATCTGTATTTATGATATGTAACTCATGACGTTCATCATACTGTTTGTGAAGTCTTCGATGATACAAATTATTATTCAATTATTACAAAAAGTTGTTAAAAAAATGTATTATTGAAAAATTATCACGAATCATCATCATCATTATTATAATCATCGTAACCAAATGCACTTCCTCTTCCAAAATCATTGACGGTGTGTTGTTCTCCCACTTACTTCATTACTCCCCTCCCCATCACGTCATCATTACACGGATTACATGCCTGTACATATGTAATTACTACCAACACACTCGAGTCTCATTCTCGTTTATATTATGTTCAACCACGCAGTAAAACCTAGCGTTTTGTTGGTACGACTTTCTGTCTCCCGTAAGTTTTGCGGTCTACTGTATTGTTGAGATTTTTCATTGAAATGTGTGGACATTTCGAGAAAAATATGTGGATAATTGGTTCGGGGAAATTTTATCTTGAATATTAATTCATATCGTCATGATTTAAATTTCAATTCCAGTTTATTATCAAATCAAATATCAAATAAAAATCGTTAAAATGTATCTTCGATTTATTTTTTGAACCTTCACAAATTCATCATCAGCACATTATCATCATCTCGTCAATATTCCAGGAAAGAAAACAAGAATAACGAATCTAACTTATCAGAGCTTTTGTGTCTTTATTTCCAAACTATACTAATAGTTGTATTACTTTAACCCTCTTTCGAGAGAATCGGTACACAATTTGCATATTTTACAATTTAATTTATAAACAGCATCACAATTGAGTATGACAGTGAGCCATCAATTATTATTCATCAACAAATCAGTAATTATATTATATCAAACAGATAATACGACATATAATGTTACATTTCAAGATTTCAGATCAATCGATACGGAATTGAGATAAACCAATAGAACTTGTACCACAATATGAAAACTTCGATAAATAGATATGGATGGATGGATTATATAGATGATATAGATGATATGGATATGGATATAAATAATTAGTTGAATAATAATGAAAGCAACGAATAACCGAATATTTCAATACACAGGCGATTAAAATTGATAAATAATATGAATTCACTGAAATACAGCATCAAAAAACTCTTGCACATAATAGAAACTATTGATTGTGAGGTGCTCCTTTTGAGGAGCGATTAGATTGATTCGAATGTAGAATTTCGATAATTGTTGAAAGAATAATATCTCTATCTATCTAATCTATCTCCATATATAGTTATACCATCTTTCCAATATAACATATATTTCACCATCTAAATTATCAGTTACTATACTACAAATAATAGAATACAACTCTCAAGTTTGTGACTTAATGACATAACCATTGCTCATAAAGATAACTAATACCGAGAGACATCATTAAAGAAGAAGTCTATAAAACACATTTATCTACTTCCATAAAGTCGGAGAATATAGTATTTTCCATTGTTGGAAAAAAAGCTTGATAGAATTCGTCTCATTCACAAGTCCTAATCAATTTGGAGCGTAAGTGACTTACATTCCTTAATGTCATTTTCCACAGTGAAAAAAAAAACGTCCCGACAATTTCTTATTCCCATTTGACATCACCTCCCCCTATATTCAAATAGACTGCACTCCATATTGGCTCGAATTTAGTAGCAGTCCTAAGTGTTTTTGTGTTGGAGATAAAGATAAGATGTAGGGGGCGAGGTTGGTAGAAACGGATGGAGTCGGAGGGGGGAGTGTAGGGAGTTGGTAAATGTGCCCCTCGGGTAATGCCAACCGTATAGGAAACGAAGGGTTTCTTGTAGCAGGATGGTAAAGGCAAGTCTTGTTGTGGAGTTTTACTCGTATATTGTACATTGTTGCGGGGCAACCCATCACAAAGGTCACAAAAAAAGACGGAGTTTCTTTAGTATAAAGAAGATATACAATGTTGGATTATTGACATTTTTTATATTTCTGTGCTGCCTTTACGCATCCGTTTCTTTTTACAGATATAGATTGATATATCTGATTATATTTGATCATATTGTGAGGATTAATCATGAATGAAAGAGTAGAATTCGATTCACGATTCTGAGAAAACCCACCCATGAATAGGTTATTTGAAGATATGAATGAAAAGGTGACAATGAAACGATGAAGTGATGATATTATGTGGGATGACCAATATTCGAATTTTCTCCCACAGCAGGACTCGTAACCGCTTCCAAGTGGTATCAGATTCCGAAAAAATGTCTGAATCGTCTGAATTGTACAGCGGGTGGTTCACAAACTCATCAACAATCAAATGCCATATCCGTGACTCGGTCAGCCAATGCGCACTGTGCTAGAAACTGAAGTCACGTGGCGCATGGGTGTGAGGCGTGGGTTCGAGTCCCGCATGAGGCATGCTTTTTTGCAGGTCCCCTCATCTATCACCAGTCTTCATTCTTCATCATCACCCGCTCATTTGCGCTCACTTACAACCTTGCTGTTGGTGAGTTCATTGATCAACCAAAAAAATAAACAGGAAAAATCAAGTTGCCATAATGTTGGTTGGCCTAACTTCTGTTTCTCTGTGAAAGTTATGGGAACAGCATTGGTATTGATGTGACGAAAAATGTGAGAGAATAATTTGAAATTAATATATATATATATATATATATATATATATATATATATATATATATATATATATATATATATATATATATATATAAATATATATATATACTCATATATATATATATATATATATATATATATATATATATATATATATATATATACTCATATATATATATATATATATATATATATATATTTATATATATATATATATATATATATATATATATATATAGATGGATACGAATGGTGTATATGGGAAAGATATAATCAATCTAAAGTACTGTTCAAGATGATATTAATTTATTCCAGTTATTTCTCATAAATAACAAGTTCTGTCAAGCACTTGATTTATTACATTTGTCTCTACATAACATTATTTCAGTTAAACAATTTGAAGAATATAATTAGATTCAAACCATCATCTTAATCTGCATAATATTATTATGAATGAGTTACATAAGTACATGGACGCATTTCGGAGTGATTAATTAAAGTTGTACGTGTTATTGTCTAGTTGGCGATACAGTGTGCTCGCGTTTCTGGATCGAAACCTCTGATTGGTAGTGCTTAGAAATAGGAGAAACGGGCGACCGGCGTCAACAATAAAAGAAATGAAGTGTTACATTCTGTAATACTCGTCATTCATTCCGTGGCATTCGAATTGTTATTTCTATCCTTCCATGCAACGTCTTCGTATTTGAAGTTGATAATGTTCATCAAACTAGAATAGAGAAGAGGATGCTTTTTCGGTGTCATTGTTATTTCAAATTGATATTCCAAAAGTGGAATGTTATTAAACATTATGTTTCCTCATTTATATAATCCATTTCTATATGAAGGGATCATAAGCAAAGTGGTCGAACCCAAAAGTCAAAAGAGAACACTTCCAATGTGGGTTTCTCCGTTCAGCTCCAAAATATAATGGGGGCCAGAAAGCTTGGTCTCCATGTTCAAACTTCTGAAACTGGGGAGTAAAAAAATATGAAAAAACACAAAAAACACAAAAATAATACAATAGGCCTACGAACGAAGTGGTTCAAATAATCATTGTGAGAGAAAAAAGTACGTTGGTCTACTTTGCTTCTGATCTCTTCATATCATACTGATGGGGAAAAAATTGAAAAGGCAATTTAGAGAATAAAGATGAAATATGTACAAATAATGGAGACATATTAACAAAGTCCACATCACATTTTCAATGAGTGATGCTCATATTCATTTTAGAGAATTTTCCATGAGAATCCATCAATATAACGAAGATATCAAGATATGAGTGAACTGTGTATGGTTCAGGCAATGTGAAATATACTTTTTGCCCGAATGAAACGACATCAGAGTGGTATGTCGGTCAGCGACGCGATGTCAATGCTTGTACCAACTTTCAACCTCATTTTTCTCCAAAGTGGTTTTGCGAATATTACTTTATTCAGCATGATGAATTGAATCCACGTACAATTCAGCGCAGTTGTTTCATGCAATCGTTGTGAACTTCAATGGTTAATTAATGGCATCTCCAATTAGTATAACCCTTTTTATATTCTGTTGTACTAATTACTAATTAGCAATTAGCTCTTTACTTCCGTTTATCTTTTTCTGTCTGCATTTTAACATCTCAAAACAATTGGATTCCTGTGATATGCTATTAATTAATAGAAATAATCGAACCGGTGTTTTTTTCAGTTGAGATTATTAATCATTTACTCTTTGAGATTTTGTATCTATGAAATTTCTCTCAACACACATATTCTGTTATACATATAACAGTTATGATATGTTCACACATTTTCACATATTCATATCAGTTTTCAATTCCAATCAGTAGATCGGGCGATAATTCACGAATCAGCTTATCATTACCTCTTGGTTTCTTCCAACTGTATTCACTCAAATGCCAACTATGATACATATTGAATAAAACAGAAGCTATATAGAAATGTAAGAACACAGTTTCAATTTGGAAACTTCATTGACTGGTATTACAACAACAATAGATCAAAAACTTCCGTCAAGAGATTAAACTGGAGATATATATAAATCTCCTTATTTCGTTTGTTGGCAAATTGTATTCACGTCTTTTTTTGTATCCACATTACAGTATTAGAGAAAATACTGTTATCCCAACTCAACTAGTTATATTTCTTATGATTTGTTTTGAATGTTCTCTTTTGTTCTCATTGTGTTCTTATATCAATATCATATCTCTGAGACCCTAAAAGCAAACCACTGTAGTTAACTTGGAAGACGATTTCATACGACAGAAAAGGTGCGAACCACCCGAGCATTAGTGTTGTGGTATAGAGAGAAACGGTCGATCGGAATCTTTCGCATCCATGAATGCAAGTACAAAACTCTTCGAAACGCTTCTAGCATTTCAGTTTGACGTCTCCTGGAGAATAGATTATATTTTACTTTGAATAATCTTCAGAGGATTTTCTTTCAATGATTAAAACAATGTATTTGTATTGTTGATGGATGAGCAATGGGATAAGATTTAGCTTATATAGAACACAGAATGTATACAATAATGCAAAAGTGTTCAAAGTTTATTTGTAATAAGAATATAACTATCAACTATTCCAAGATGTAGATACAAAAACTCATTATTGTTTATCAAGTTGGTTTAATCAATTCATATATCAATGCATCCATTTAGTTGGGTGTGGGGCGTAGACTGCTGGGCGTGAGTTTGAATCCTGCTCAAGGCGTGGGTTTTTTCTAAACCTCTTTTCACCCATCATCACTTCATTATTTAATTATCACCTGTTAATTCGTACCCCCGTAAAACCTGGCTGTTGGTGAGGTCGTTAAGCAAACAATAATGATCATGATAATGTTAATTAGTGACTTACCTCTGGTTTACCATTGTTTACTACTTCTATTGTCGTATCTTCATCATAATAACAGTTCAATTTTTCGTTGAATGTAATCCAAATATGACTGTTATAATCAAGTGGGTGGTACAAACTCATGTGCCCAATCTGTTATTAGAGTCTGTTTTTAATTCATGATTTTAATTCGTGTTTCAGTTCATCTCTTCTATTGTCGTATCTTCATCATGAAACTGTTTAATTTTACTTCAAACGTAGTCTTATTATGACTGTTATAATTGAGTGTGTGGTACAAGCTCATGTGCTAAATCTGTTATTAGAGTCTATTTTTAATTCACGATATAATAAAATGATATAATTCAGGACACCAACTACCAGAACGTATAGTATATGTATATGGGTAGGAAGTGAGTATTGCCAAGGGTATATACGTATTCGAATGTGAATATGTCTGCCCAGCACGAGTGTGTTATATTTACTCTTCCTGAATGGTGGTCACGTCCGGATTAGTAACAAGCTCAATACCTATAATGTGTTCCGGGATTATTAAAAACTGCAATGAATTTCATCCGCGCAGAATGTGGAAGTTGAACACCCAATTCAATTTTTGTGTTTGACTTTCCTGTACATCATTGACCTACATTTTTGGATGAAAGAACTGGAAAACGTTTCAACGTTCAAGTCAATTCAGCAAAATATCAGTTCTTGTGATGATATTTGTGTAGTATGAGAGATGAAAATACTAATTCAGAGATCCGCTAAATGATTTTCATTGGAGAAACCTCTCAATCATACAGGTACTTCTGCTGAAGTTAGTCAAGTGAACTCGATGGAGTTCGCATTTTTCACTCTATATCCATGAAATCTATATTTCTTGAACTTACTCACCCATATGGGGATTCAATATGCATTCAATCACCTTGATGATGATATCAAATTTGAAAACAATGATTCGAATTGTTTGATATTCTTTCCTTTTTAACACTTTACTCCACTTCCAGATCAGAGTCATTTATCCGATTAGTTACATCACTTCGGAATTGAACTTTGGTTAATTCTGATTCTGTCATCATCTCATATATATATATATATATATATATATATATATATATATATATATATATATATATATATATATATGAATATATATATATATATATATACACATGTATATATGTATATATATATATATATATATATATATATATATTCATATATATATATATCCATATATATATGATATTTATATATATATATATATATATATATATATATATATATATATATATATATATATATATATATATATTCAATTTCGAATTCGATATAATTGTTACGCTTGTGTTACAACAAATTGAATTTGGCTGGCTATAGGCTATTGATTCACATATCAATCGATCGTTACAATTATTCACAGATCATTGTTCAAGATTGCTTTCAAATTTTGAGAATGTCCAGTCGAAAATTCCTCAATTTCATGAACAACTACTCATCACAATCTCACTTCGTATGCAAACGGTAGATGAATTTTTCTAATAAATTCCCAAGTACGTACACATCCTTCAAAAATGTCTATGATCACACTCAAAATGTGGAATATATTCACATTCATTACAGTAATACACTGGGGAAACGCAGCGTGAGCATTGTTGGATGAGCGAGGTATATTCATAATAATTGTAGTGGGAAATTTCAAACACACTTCAAGTTTTAAACCTTCTTGTCACTGCCTTCCTGTTCCATTCATACCAATTTTTTTCCCACAATTCAATCGATCATACATGTTGGTTATCTTTATGGGTTTCTTAAAAGCGTGAACAAATTCAAATGAGAAAAGGTTTGCTTCTGTTATCATGGTAATATTGAATTGTATCTTCGCAATTATCCAATTATGCGAATATTTCCATGCTCACATTCCCCCGAATCCCCAACAACTAAGTTACAATAGCCAAATTCTAAAAACTTAGTTCAAATTTGTCTTCCTCATCAATGCAATAGCTGTTGCCCAAGAATCAGAAAAGCTGTATTCGCAATCGAGACCGTTGATATTTGAAGGATGGTTGATAATTTCGAGACCCTTGCTGATTGTTCTCTTCCAACGATGAGCACATCATTCATTTATTCATCCATAGCACATAATGAGTTGTGAATGCCCAAAGTCGAACAAATATGAATATATATTCATATATGTATATGTATATATTTATATTTATATATATATATATATATATATATATATATATATATAAGAAATTCATATATATATATATATATAATATATATATATATATATATATATATATATATATATATATATATATATATATATATATATATATATATATATATGAATATATATTCATAAACATGTGAGTTCGTGTGAGTGGAATCGTTTGCTAGTTTTTGTATCAAGATAAGAATCAGACAAAAAACTCCAATGAAGAATGTTCCTCAATAACATTATTACATGAACCATGACAAAATTATTGATCAGATTTTGAACCATCGAGTAGCTGGGGATGAAGTGCCACACTGGAAACAGTTCAGATCAAAAATAACTCATCATAAACCAGGATAGTATACGTTATCAAAAATGTGAAAGTGAACTGTGAGAGTGAAAGTGGAAGTTCACATGTAAATGTACAAAAGTGTTCGGGAAAAATTTCGTGAAGAACAATGGCAGTTTTTTTCTCTGCTTGTTATTAAGTCCATTCTGTTATCTCGAATTTGTAATTTCATGTTTATTCAATTTATTCCAGTCTTCCGTGAAGAGCGAAAGGTGTTCAAAATATGGAGGAAGTTGGAGGAGGCGCTTGAAGAGATTTGAGCCAGAGGAAGTTGAAGATGGCGGTGGGTACCTGGCAAGCACAGTGCATCTCAAATGATATACTCAAGATATTTTGGTGAGTACAATTCCCCTACCTGACAAGTATCGTTGGTTGATCAGTAATAGATTTCATCATTATTATCTATGCCATCCTTAATATTTTTCTATGAACTTTCTCATTTTTGACGTGGGATGAAGCGATACTGAGCGAATTAATAGAACACATGTCATTGGATGAATGGTGATAGTTTTTATCATTATCTATTCGATTATCCTTCATATTTTTCTATAATCATTTGATTTTTTGCCGTATTATCGAGTGGCATCTAGGTTTCAACAGAGAAACAACAAAATAGATAACTGATATACTTTATCAAAAGATGAAAATTTATTCTGTTTGAATGAATAATGATATTCTTCCATAGAAAGTATCCTTATCATTTTGTGGTGGTAAGAGGGAAATTCGTGTGCTCTGTCTAATCGATTCTACTTTGCCGTATCCCTCCTCAATCGGGGAAAAAAGCCTCACTAAGACGAGTGGTATGAGTGGCTAAAAAGTACACTTAACCGTCATCCAGGAGAGCGGGGTTTCCCGCCATTGTGAATCTTCCTAAGAGAGGTATTCCGTAATTTCTTTCTTTCGTCAAGGTCACCACTTGAATGATTCTTCAGCAACAGGTCACGACCAACTTCTTCCTACTATCCTGAAATGCCTTATAGAATGATTTTTCATCTTATCTTTCCATCATCTCGTTAATCATTCATCCAACGACAATAGTCTTTGTTCATCATTCCATTACGACGTTGAACCCAATATGATGAACAATCCCTCCGATGAAAGTTTTATATTATGTCGAATTGGAGAAAAATAGAAGGCAAAACGTTCGAGTTCATACTTTTTCTAGAAGTTTGGAGCTCTTCTGGGAAGTTGAAACGGAGCATACTTCCTATTTTTTCTTTCATATCAAAACACGGACAAACAGATGGACTGATTTCGAATTTTGACTTCAGAAATTCAATAAGACAGAATTGAATCAAGCCGAAACGATTAATCAGCCGATTGAAAACCAACAAAATTACCAAACGAATAGTGAGATAATACTTGGCCATTGATGATACAGAAAAAATACCGATGGAAAGATGAAAATATTCAGCTAAAATATCACAATTCAGTGGGAGAGCCGTATTTTGGGTATTTTTTATTACGATTCCAGTTTCAATTACTGTTCATCTTTTTGAGGTTATCCAATATGATTCTTACGCTATCAAAAAATTGGAGTCCACTTCTCACAAACTCGTCATGCTAATTTCAGTATTCCAATCCAAATGGAATGATTCATTGAAGAGAAAATCATATTTCTATATTTTTGTTTTCAAAGAAAACAAATCATCTCTTATTTCGAATATATATATTATTGAACGTGAGATAATCAATAACTCATCATTTGAGCATGGAGCACGAAGTGTTACTGTAGAAAGACTACTCGATTTCCAATATCAGAAGAACATTTGTTCAAAATATAACCAAGAGAAGCCAGGAATTAAGCATTAGGAAAAATTCGTTCCTCCAAAGAACCATTGAAGACCATAAGCTATGCATTTTTTTCAGTAGTTGGTTGGATGGTAGTTTAGTTGGTCGCTCAGGTCATTGTTCGAATTAAACCGATGAATGAATTGAAGAATGGAATCAACCACCAACCTAAGAAAAAAAAAGTTCTCACATTGGTGGTTAATTATATTGTTCGAATTATGAATCAGTTTGCTTCACTAAAATATGAGCATTTGCTACTTGTATCCAATTACAAATTGCAAGTTGAATAAATTGACACATAACACGTAGAACTTAATTTTCTCATTCTTCGATGAATTATTGTGATGGAATACAAACTCATTGAAATGTTGAAGTGTTTTGAAGCGGTCGTATAACTGTAGAACATCATTATTAAACGATCTCATGTCATAACCACATATTCAAAGAAATAAATCTCGTGACATCGTGAAGTCTCCCACATAACCGTTCATAGTAGATATAATATATATCAGTTGATCGAAGAATATCATATGGAATATTGAGTTTATTTAATAACTCAATACTAAATTACAATGACAATAAAATAATGAGCGGATAACTATTAGAAACAATGATGTAGAGAACGGATCAATTATTCAAGTGAATCTTTCCCATAAAACACCCTACAGCTTCCACTCTTCGTGATATGGAAATCATAATTGGCAATTTATTATTGAAACACAAAAGTCCGCATCAGAAACCAGCGAGAGCACTTCAAATATATCCACTCGTGATTTTGTATACCAACAAACAAACAAAAATATGGCATTTTATGAAAGAATTTATTCATTTGACGAAATTTAATGATCAATTATAATCACAATAATTGGTACTATATAATCAATTGTAAAATCACTAAAACGTACTGAAACCATGCATCATTATGACAGGCCAATTGAAACCCTCTTCAGTATGTTCACGTAGAGTTGGTATTATAATAACAAACATAGATAACAATAACAGTTTAATTTGTAGCCCAGCAGACCGCATAAAAGTTAACTATGGAATATATTAGGTGAAATGTACACTCTGTAGAAATTGAAAATGATCCTTTTCATAGATCATTTTCATCAGAACTCATCATATTGATAATTTGCGATTTGTAGCGATATCTGCGATATTCGCCATTTGGCCACTTTTATTCACCGAGTCACAGAGAATAACATTTTGAAATGCTTAGAGGCAAACATTCTGACATCCCAATATTGAATTCAATATTCATGGAATGAGCGGAGCGAAGACTCATTTTCACCATACCCTAAAAAAGTCTTTTTTTGCGTTCCACGGGTCAAACAAAAATTAAAAATCAGTTGAAACTTGACTTGTTCAATTCTGTACTGTATAGTTTTGAGGC
This sequence comes from Brachyptera risi, assembly GCA_964007535.1. NCBI lineage: Eukaryota > Metazoa > Arthropoda > Insecta > Plecoptera > Taeniopterygidae > Brachyptera > Brachyptera risi. The sequence continues at coordinate 18,871,213 of OZ023337.1, forward strand.
GCGGTCTGCTCAATCACTTTTGAGAGAAATCATTCCAAAGTTTTCAAAAATCCCATGAGAATGACCCGGAGGAAAAAACTCGCTAAAAATATTTCCTTCGAGAGGATTCAAATTCTCAGCGATTTTCAATATAATGATCATACACATCATTCAAACTTTCAGTCGAATCAAATCGGCCATTTTGATGTGAAAAAAGATATAATCTAATTTTTCAAATCACTCAAAGCTATTAGGAAACCAATCAAATCCAACCAACAGGTGTCAATACGATTGATTGAATACGATTGAAACAAAATCTTATTTTTTACCATAGAAATTAATAAGAGGATGGCAGTGACGTAATTGCTTGAATCTCAAGGTGGATATATGATAACCAATCCTGAGATGAATTGATATGTTCTAGCTAGTCCAACAACGCGGCAACACATAACGCTTTTCCTATAGTATTTATAATCATATGATATTCCTCATTCTCTATCTAATATTCAAAATATTCTTTACTCAAATATCAAAGGGATGGCATTGAATTAGAATACGTACTGAATATGAATGTTATCCATTTTATTAAATATTCGAACACATCCATATTATTCAAATTTTGAATTCATCATATTTCAACTATCGTCTATTGATCATTCAATATTTCTCATTGAGATCACGAGTACTTCAATCGAGGACTATCAAATACTGTTTTGGAAAACATATCATTTTTGAATATGAGTATACCAAGCATTTGAGATTTTTCAAAATGGATTCAATGATATTAAGTTGATTCAAATGTTTTGTCAATGTGTATTTCAATCGATCCGACCATTTTGAGATGAAATTGAAATTTTCACAAGAATTGGAATTATTGTTATGATGTGAAAATGACAGATACATCATTTTTTGAATTACACAATGATTAAAATCATTCACCCCGTAGCTCATTCAGCTGTAGAACTGATTCATAACCTGATCATGACGGGCGTGGGTTCAAGTCCAACATAAGGCATGCATTTTACAAACGTCCTCACACTTATACTTCAATCTCAACACTCATCATCAAATTTTGTTTGATTAGATATTTGGTATATGATTTTCCATTGGGTAAACGAGAGAGATACTGATGAAAGGAAGTTGGTGGCTTCTAAATCAACAAGAAAATGGATAACAATAATTCAAAATTTGCCCACATATTTTTCAAGCACATCCATTCACATTATTCAGTCAACATCCGGGCTCACGACTGTACTTCACAAACAAATATCATAATTACTATTCAAGTCAAAACAACAACCATATGAAGCATATTTCAATACTGGCCAAGTTCTAACACAGCCCCTATTGTGTTGAGCAGCAAATTCTATTGATGAAGCAACACCGTTCATATCTGGATGGCTGGGTACATCAATCAGTATAATTACATAGTATAGTTGTATAAACTAGGAGATTCCAGAGGGAGTGGACTGGGGCTGGGGAGCAGCCTGGAGGGGAAGGATTTGTTCAGTTCAATTTAGAATGAACTCAATAATGTATTATCTTAATACAAACTGCGTTTTACGAGATATAGAAATGTGTTCATTGGAGCTAATTGATAATTAGCTACATTTTCAGAGATACATTTACAGATTTATCGTTCTAATCTGCTAATTGGCATCGATTGACTGATTCCATCCCTTATAGAAATGGACATCTTCATTGAACTTTTTCCCTGACATTTTTCATGACTTGATATTTCCAACAAATTCGAAATCATCTCACATGGAGATTTTATTATATTGGAGAAGCCCATAAACTAAGATAATACAGTGAGAACCAATGTGATGGGGAGGGGGGTGAGAGTTGTGGTTGATACTGGAGTGGAGTATTTTTGAGTCAGGTATTCTTTTTCTCGTGATATATACTCGACTTGAAAATGTATCAACTAATTTTTTATAGTTGAATCAGTCTCAATAGATTCAACAATTGAACGTAATATCACAAAAATGTACTGCATCACAAAAAGCAATGATTTATTGTCTCAATTTCTCACTATTTGAAGGCTATGAACTGATAAACGTATGCATACTTAATATGTTTGGATATTACAACTTGATGTTAATTAATCATTCGATCCTCACAAACGAATTCCATCTGAAGATACGAACGATAATTTCAAACGGAATTATTGCATTACATTTTCTAGTGATACCTGGTCGATTAGCCATTTTATACGTAGATGTCTTATAGTTATCAGTTACTGGGAAACCATCATCTTGTTACCTGCTTCCGTATCACGATCGTGAAGACCATGTACTATTCAAATGTTATTTCCAATTATAAAAATTATCAGTTTTCTGATTCATTAGGTAAATATTCTTGTGAATGATTGTTGAGAATATTATTTAAACAATCAAACTTGCATTCTATTTGTGGTGAAGGTCATGACTATATTCGTATTTGACTGGTTGAGTGCATTAATCAGTATGATTAACAATTGCATACATGTTTCGGGTCTATGTACACTAATTCTAATCAATTCAGCTGGGAGAGGCGAAGGGTGGGAAATAGCTCTTTGGAGAGGAGTAATTTACTTCATTATGACCAGAGGGCAGGAGAATTCAATTCCAACACCAGAATTGTGAAATTATATGCACTGTAGGTCATAGTTGTATGATATAATATGATTTGATTCAATTGATTCCATATTATTGATTGGTTATTGTTTGCCTAACGATTCAAATAACAGCTAGGTTGACATGGGGGTATGGGTGATTGGTTGGACTGGAACGAATTTTTTTAGATCACAAGCTTGGCTTGAGCCTGTGACTTCAAAACCACCCGACTTGCCTTGAATAATTTGAAACTGAGTTGGAATACGATTCAAGTGCAGTGGTCAACTGGATGATAAATGGGACATTATTTTGATATGACAATCATGAAGTACGATGAGTATCAAATGTACCTTAGAATGTCTATTGGTTCACTTTCTGAAGTCCAACGTAATGATCTGTATTATAATCCATTCATCAATTGAAAGATTGTAATCACTAGAGAAACGAAACATATGCGTTGTTGGATGAACAAAATAGGCATATTCTTATTAAATGTGATGAAGAGATACGCCACATAAGCACGAAACAATAAGGTAACTGCCTTCTTGTTACATTCATGACTTGTTTCAATCATTTCACAATTCAATTGCTTATACCGGTTGCTTATTCTTGATGAATATCTCTATACAGCTCTCCTGATTGATGTTAAGACATCACATCCTAGTTTGAAAGAAAAAGAATAATCTGTCTGTTGTGAAACTCTAGAGTTATGTGTATCATGATCGAAGTGAATTTTGGTGGATTCATTCGATGGAAATACTTCATTAAAATTTTCTCCTTAGAATTAATCTCTTGAGATTTTCGAAAAATTTGAAATGTGTCTCTCAGAAACGATGCAACCAGAAATGATAACCAACAAGAGCGTCACTCTTGACCTTGATTCTAACGCGCTTTAAGAGCTGTTGAATTGGATTTTTCAGACAAAAATAACCAAAACGCCGATTTGTTGAAGTATTCGAAGAATAAGTATTCTCTCTCACATATTATCATATATCTTGAGGTTAAAATGTGAGGATGAGAATATTATGGATATAGCTAGACTATACTGACGAGAGTACAAACTTACTTGTGATATCATTCCTACTCACCATTCAAAGGTAAAGGAATGTTGTATTGGCAACCATGGCTGATCGTTACCGAACCACCGTGTATAGAATAGTAAAAACTATATCAAAAAAGCGTATAAAATGTTATGAGTATGTGCGTGTGTGTGTGTGTGTGTGTGTCTGTGTCTGTTTGTGAGTGTGACACTTGTGTGTATGTGAGTGTATATGTGGAATGAAAGAGTGACAGTGGAAGAAAACGATAAAAAGAGAAATTGACAAAGAAGTTACATAATAAAATGAAATATGTTTTTTACCAACGTTTTCGTTGAAAGGAGAGCAATACCATTGTGTAGTGCCTCTTCTCGAGTTTTTATGCTTGGTTGAAGGAAATGGAAGCATACACCTGAAGATGTTATGAAGAATCGAGAATTTTCGGTATAGTCGATGTTAAAAAAGAACCAATATCTGAGATAATTCAAAAATATTCAGCAACCATTGTTCCATCTCAAAATCTCCTTTGAATGATGTGATGATTTATTTTGAAAATTGGTATTCTGTTTGAATTTAAAATAATTGTTCTCATCGTCATATCAAGAAAGCGGTGAGAGTGATCGTTAAAGAATGCATTCATTCGAATTCAAGCCACAAATTGCTACACAATTCTCAATTTCATTTTCGAAGATACTCACTCATCAAAGTTCAAAGTTGAGCTTATTGAAAGTGAATAACTCATGATTGGCTTTTTGATAATTATAACTCGGGATCAAAAATTTACATTGGAAACATAATTATATTCATGAGTGTATTCAAATTCGATGGAGGAAAATATATCTACACATGATAGATCTGCTTGCTATTTCACCGACGACTCTGGCGTGGCGTTTCTCTATATCACACCCTATATTGGTTTTGTAGTAAACACTCAGCTTCCTAATATCCCTTCCTTTTCTCCATCAATAATCCCTTGAAATGTCGCACAATTTAATACATGGATTTTCTTCACCGCCTCCCCACCCCACTCCTTGCTTCTCCAAACTACTTAATCTCCAACCCTTACTCGATTGTGTTGTGACGTAGTCCTTAAGCATGTTATGCAAACCACTTGGCCCTTCGACAACCACACTTACACTCGTGTAAGACTAGAAGCCTATACCGTCATTGCTCAAGGCGTTGTGCGACAAGAAAATCACCATTAATTATACAATCGATTAGCATCATTGCTGACGGGATATTATACGGGTACATTGTAATCGGATTATATCAGTTCAAAAGCGGGGTATTTAAAGGACAAAAGCAGCTTAAAATCAGGATTTAATACTATTAAGTATTGTTTTGGTTATTGTTGAATGCTGACGGTAATTCCAGGTAATCACCTGAAAACAGCCTGGTAATAATTATATGGAGAACATGATACTATGATGGAATACCGGGATTGTGCTCTGATGCTTGTTGAGAAAAAACGTTCTATAGTCGAATCTATTTCTAGAGTTCCATTTCGAATACCTCGTGGATATTTTGTTCAGGTGACAAATCAATTGTTTCCATCAGAAAATTGCATTATCATCTGCATAATCATATCGTTCCTGAACAGAAAATTGAACCAAGTTGAAATAAGTTGAACATGTGTTACATTCGGTCAACTCAATGATATTGTTAGCTTCCACTTGTTACAGATTAGCATCATTTATATCCATGCATTCACAAACATTTCATAAACATATATATTGGTGGTTCGCTACACGCTCACCAAACAATCAATATTGGTTTCATATCGATAGTGATCGATCAACATTACAGCCCATATTTGAGAACAATATTTATTCATTTAAAAGTACAATTGTGTAACTTGTACACGGTGGCACAGTAAAACAACCACATCTGTTCACCACATCAAATTTCACATGAACGTGATTCATCAGTATCCCCTCTTTCTCACTTTCACATTCCACAACCATTCTCTTGAATTCTCCCAAACTCGCTTCTTTTACTATGTCCTCCCCCAAATCATTCCATTCAATTCCTGTCCTTATCAAAAACAAAAACCTGCGGACATCTCTTCTACATCTTTCAATTACCACCCTCTCCCAGTGATCACCTCTTATAGAACGCTCTAAACTTTGTATCGTAACTCTTTCCCCAAGCTCCTCCCAACCACCCTCTCCTTGGTACGTTCTATAAAAGTTGCATATTCTGTCTACCTTTCTTCTTGCCTCAAGTGACAACCAATTCAACTCCTTCACCATTTCTGATGGCTGCTTCAACTTATAGTCCATTTCACCCCTTATATTTTGGACTCTCCTGAACCTCCTAACTCTAAACGTCACTCTTCTGGCAGCCAATCTCTACACTCGTTCGACCTCTCGTATCACTTCCACTCTGTATGAATCCCAAACTGAAGAAGCATATTCTAGTATCGGACGAACAATAGAAACATATGCCTCTTCTCGAACCATGCATCCCGCTCCACGCAACTGCCACATGACAAAGTTCAGTGCTGCTATGGCCCTTCCTGACACCCTTTGCACATGTTCTTCACAACCCAGCTTACTTTGAAATAACACTCTCAAGTACTTTTACTGATCACAAACATCGAATGAATAACCTATCAAACGATACTCAGGAATAGCCTCTGCTCTACTTCCTCCAAAGTGACAACTCTGCACTTGCCAATATTCAATTTTATTCTATTCCTCTCAACCCACTCGCTCTTTTCATCTAAATCCCTCTGTAGTTTGTATTCATCAAACCTTCCTTGAACCTCCTTCACCCAATCGTCCGCAAATAATCTCACTTCAGATTAAACCCCTACAACTATATCGTCAATAAATATATTGAATAATAAGGGTCCTAGTACCGTTCCTTGAGGTACACCTGAGGTCACACCTACCTCAGCAGAAACCTCACGACCCACCCTCACTCTTCGAACGCTCTCCTTAAAGAATATTTCGTTCTATACTTTAAAAATATCGTTCCAATATTCATTGGATAGGATTCAGAAAAGTCTACCAAGATCGTGACATTGATATAGAACCAAAATAAAGCGGGAGTTTCACAAGGATATTATATTCTTGAACCTGTAATGTGTTTCATTCACGAATCAAACATCGAACTATTCCATCTGCCTATATTCCATTTCATGTACAGTACTCGAAGAGACGGTAGGAAAATATGATAGTCCATTCGGAATCTTCTGTTTTGAATTTGAGCGGTTCAATGTGAGATAAATTTTATATTGGCCTAATTCCGGCCCTCCAAATGAAGATATCATGATATAATATCGTTATCATCGTATAATAATCATCAAGTTTGAAGCTGCAGTAGAGAGGCTACACAAAAATCGGATGCATATCACAGAAAAATAGCGGAGAAAAAAAAACTCACGGTGCAGCTTCAATATTCAGTTCTAGTACAATTACTGTCCTTCGATATATCATTCACTCGTGATATGAAAAATGGCCCATAAATTGAAATGAGACTGATCAATTGGAAGAATATAACATTCTTAGTATAATACAAATCTGGATATCACCATTTTTTGAATACACCAACAAAAAATGAAGGCAATTGAATCGAATTGAATTGAATTAAAATGATGATTATTGAATCATCATCATCATTAGCTGAGAGAATAATTGGAATACCTGGAAAAAAGTTTCTGTAGGAAGTAAAGTTCGGGGTAGTCAACCAAAAATGAGAATGGAAAGAAGTAGCAGACGAGAGAAGGTGGGAGAATAGAGAACGGTGAAGGGATCTCTCAGGAAGAGAAGAAAAAAATGATAGTGGTAGTAGTAGAGAAGAGAAGAAGTCGGAACTGGCAGAAATTGATTGACATTGAAGGTCAGCTTAATAAGAAGTTGTGAAACAACCCCTGGCCCAATATTCTCAGTCATCTGAATTTGAGAGAGATTCATTATTATTAACATAATCAATAAGTACTCACGTTGCGATATGTTGGTCTTCTTGATGGTTGGACAGACTCTCCACAAGCCAATCTTAAACGTGATCGTCGTATGCTGTTCAGAGTTCTGCAATCGCATTGGTTCCCTCGTGAACAACCATACATTACTTACAAACGCTGTCATCAGAGTCGCGAGAGACAAGAGTCCCCACAGCAGACCTAACCGAGAGAGAGCACTGCTCGAACTGGCGTAGCACATTGTTGATTTTGATATTTAGAGGAAGCTTAGAACACTTAGAAACAATGAAAATGACATCCAAAGATGATATTGATCACAACATTTGATTGAGAAATATGTTTATTTCAACTGTACATTGTTTTCGTGTTTCGCTTCACTTGGATGGATTATTGGGGAATTTTTTAAGGATATTTATGGCATTTGAAGAATACTATTATTAGTTTGGAGATGAATAACTTTCCGTTATTTTCTGTCACTATTTATACTCCCCAACTTGTTGAGACTTAACAAACGACGCTCAAACATAGTAATAATATCATCACACAAAAATGGTATCAAAATCGTCTCAAATTTTGAGCTTTCCAATTATTATTTTTCCAGCTATCTACTTGAGCGAGAATTCAACTTCCAAGTATTCACAAACACTGACTAATTCAAAAGTTATCAAATCTTCTCGAATGTTACTTGAACATTCTTGCGTAGCACTTGCGCATCTCACATGGGAATCCAATACACTCAATCGTTGTTCAAATTGAATTCAAATTGAATGCAATAACTTTTTCGAATCCAAGTTCACTCATACTTCCTAATGTTTTCATGAGTTTTTCATGGAAAAAGTTCGAGTGTTCTCAATTTCAGAAGTACAGGAAGTAGCTGATATTCATGCTATTCTTTTCATTTCACTGAGTGAATGTGTATATGAATATGATAAATCGAATATGATCAATGAACGTTATTAACACTACAACAATGAACGAACGTATACATAACTTATTCCGAATAAGCACGTTATGATCAGTTTAATTATTCATCCATGTAGAATACGTTTTGAGAATCTGTATCAACATCTGATGGTGATAAAATTTAATTGGAGAACATTGAACAATGATGAATAATGACTTTTTCATGAAACCAGAAAAACATTAGGAATAGTACCAGTTAGTTTTGAAATGGTTACAACAAGAACACAGAATCAATTTATCAATATTCACAGAAAGTCGAAGTATATTTTGGAAATGTCATTGTAACAATGAATTTCTCCTATGGCATATCACTATCGTTCGTGATTTGGATGACAGGAAAAAATTTCATGATAATTGGTAGTACTTCCATGTAATTGATTATTATAATCATATCAATTGTTCAGTGATCTGTCTCACATATGCTACTGACTGGCCGATCACGGTACAGTTATTCCTCGCTTTATTTTCACAATTCACTGGGTTTCAAAGGAATGCAGCTGTTCAAACAAATGTATGTTCAGTTTATTAATTTTTGAGTGACAGCTTGTTGAGTGACAGTCAATAACGTGGTGGGATATTTTTTTACTTGAAGTTTTTTTGTTTATAGTATATTTTTGAAACACCGATCAGTCAAATACAATTGGAGTGTCTGGCGAGACATCTTTTGAAGTATATGTGATATATACACACTTTCACGACGTCGTTAGTATATTAAATGTTCCATCAAAATCATTTGAATGATGGTGTAAATTTATTGGAGTAGAAAACTACAATTATATTCCAAACTCATTCATCTATGCCGTATTCAAAAATTTAGTTCCTCAATGAATAACAATCAATTTTTTCACTTTGAGAAAAATGCGTCACTTTCGAAGTTTGATATTCTAGCTGGTGTATAGTTCCATGTGACACATTCACGGAATTCCACTGATTCTTCCTGGAAAAGAAAGAGAGAACAATAATTATTATTTATGCCGTTTGGACATTGAAGCAGATATTGATACAAATATAATTTGCATAAGATTTCCATTTAGAGTTCGGACGTTCGTTTTTTTTTTTTTCATGAAATATAATTGATAAATCCATATCCAATTGGAACAAATCGAATAACCATTTCATTTTCTAGTTTTGGATTAGTGGTTTCCCGTGATATTACCACTTTACTTTGCTATTGAACGTATACCACTGTCATACAAATCGAAGAAAGTGGTAATCTATATCACTTACATCGAATCCATTGATTGAAAAGATAATATCATACCAAATCATAATATATTATATCAGCAAGTGCCAAGCTGAATGGTGTATTTCCAAGTTTCTGATGACATATTTTATTCATTTCAACTTCAAAAATATTATTTTATCTCTGACTGTTTCAACTTCCCAATTTGACTATCCATATGAACTGGATTTCAACCTTACTTTTACCATGTATTATATGAGACAAAGATTGTAGTTCTAAATTGGATGAAAATAAATGAATGAATAATTAAATGATACCATGTGGTCTTAGCTTGATATTAGAAAGAAGCTGAATGGTTACATTATTTGTATCATTGAGTAGATGTACTTTAGTTTCAATAATAACTCTGGAAGTGACTCTGAAATTGTATTCCATGAGAAGACTTTTGAAATAATCCATTATTCATAGCTGTCCAAGAATTATTACGAAATCGAAAAATGGCATGATCGTTTTCTTGCTCCTTCAAATGTTGGGCTAGAATCCAGTCGCGTTTTCGAAGAAACCATTCTCCTCGGTCGTGGAATGTTTCGCCTGCCCTCTGATTCGTAATGGAGGACACCCATTCTGACATTCTTCATTCGGAAATTCTCTTCACAGAACCACTACTATCAATTCTCATCACATATTGTGATTTATTCATGGTGATTCCAAATATTTTCAGTTCATTCCTCATTTCCTCATTCTTGATCTCTCTCACTGATTTCAATAAGTGCGCCTCAGATGCGGACATCTCATATCTTCTTCAGAAGAGAACTGAAGATCTCCTCTATCTATGTATCTAAATGTTCGCAGGCGTTAATGTTCAAGCTATACAACCGGTATAAAAGTACTAGGAAAACGTTGTATTTGCGTTGTAAGATGAGCAAATATGAATTTCCAATCAAATAAATAAATGAAATGAATAGTTCGATTTGCCCCTAGCGCCCAAACGTGTTGGGAACAAACGATGAGTTTCGTGCACAAACGAGCACAAACGATTGATATAAAAAAAGCGAGATTGATTCTGGGACTTCCAGCTAAACGCACATATATTTATAATCACTAATTTCTTCTTGTTGGAACTATTGCTAAGTGTGCCACTGTTCAGTGCAACCTGTTTGTCTTTTCAGCCTGACATTCAATAAAATTATCGCGTTTTCCAGTCATTTCTCATTCAATCATTGTGAAAATCATTGAGAACATGTTTTTAATTTCGTGTCCCATTTTCCAAATTTGAAAATATCAAATCCTTTTGAAAATTGGCCTCTCGAAAATCTTCATCTGGGTTGATCTCCGAGAATTTTTCAACATTTATGTATTGTTTTATGCAAAATTTACCCATCGATTTCACTCGAAAACAATCTCAACGTATTCTGGTATGACACAAATATCAGGAAGGAATCCATCACTTCGTCTGATCTGTATATCGCATATAAATAATTTCGAAAAACAGAAACATGAAAAAAAAGGTACACAATTTATTTCGGTGATTGAAATTGAAGTCTACGCTACGCCCATCTGAAAATTCCGGTAGCGTACCCTTCAACGATGTATTTTCAGTATTTTAATGGTAGCACAAAGATAGATCAATCTGTTCAAAAGAATGATTGTATCCACTTTAATTGTGACTCATAATCTTTGCAATGTGTGTCACATAAATCCATGTTGATGTGAAAGCATTTCTGAATTAACAGATATCATTCATGAATTTCACATCTCGTTTTTGAGGGTAAGTGCATTAGCCGGAAGCACAGTGAAGTGGATGCATCTAAAAGGCTCGTATTTGCATTGAAAAGCTGCAATCATGTATAACTGCATTCAGAACTGAAGTGAATGGCTTTCAATATATGGACTACTACGACTCGCTCATAATGTTATCTTGTTGATTTTATACGCGTAACGAGAAAATCAAGAGAGCAAAGAAACAAGAACATGATCGTATAATACTTGATCTGAAGATATTTCATCAGGATGGTGAGATTTCAATATGTTTGAGTATATATATATATATATATATATATATATATATATATATATATATATATATATATATATATATATATATAATATATATATATATATATATATATATATATATATATATAAATATATATATATATATATATATATATATATATATATATATATATATATATATATATATATATATATATATATGAATATATATAAGATACAATGATGCCAGATGATGGAGAAAACTTTTCATCATCACATATAATGTGTCTACAATTCTTGTGAAGTCTAGTATAAAGTTTGTTTCTTCAAGATTCTCTCATTTTCAATCTTCATGCAAGAAAAAAAAACAGTTCCATCATGAAGGATGACATCATTTCTATCGAACGTGATACATACATTTCATGATGTTCGAATGATAAGTGCGGACAATGTTCCTTATTTGAATTCAGCTAACGCAATTCGGTAAATTCTTGAGCCTACTCTACGAAATTATCCTAATTTTGTATGGAGTTGGAACTTTGATTCACCACACTCATATCAAGTTTGCTCCTAATGATTGAAGGCATCATGCAGCTTCTGCAAATCATGCATCTATCATGCAACTGAACTATGTGATGGAATTGACCATTCCAAGAAGTCATCCAAGTTATTGCAAAATCAATCGTTCTAGCAAAAGTTTCATATCCATTCCAACTTATGAGCTAATTAATTCATACCCCAACCAAATAACCTCGAGTTATTGACACAGTCGTTAATGGGTAATCCAACAGCATTCATGAATGTAACATTTTATATCCATTCACTCGCTCTTAACACACAATACGGAATATTTTCCTAATAAATTATGAACAACAACAATGATGACATGATGATCCACTCCACAATTTAAATGAACACAAACCGAACTTATTCGGAAATGCCTCCATCGTTTTTCAACCCCATATTTACTACGCTAAGTTCCTCAGAAGCATGCGTTGATGATATTTAGCCAATTCCACGGTTTTTCAGAAGGCTTTAGAACTTGAAGTACCCAATTAGTTACAAAGTCTTTTCTAGACGGATTTTAGTACTAAAGTCGTTGTGACGTAGCCCAAGTGGTGTACGTAGGTGAAAGGAGGGGTCTGGGGAGGGAAGGGGGGTGAGGCGGCATGCCCAAGAGGGTCGACGCCGTTACTCAAGGTGTTTTTATACAGGGCAACACTCATTCACACATAGACACTCACACACACGAACTCAGGGCAGTTCCAGAAAAGAACCATTGCAGATTGTATTTACTGATAAATGATATAACATATCGCAGTATGCGAAGGATATCTACAAAAGGACGTAAGAGAAAAGGGGATATGGTCTGGCAAACGAACAAAAGATCTTAAATTATATCCTGGGGGCGGGTGAACTGGTAATGGTAGAAAGGGGAGGGGGTGAAAGTGTGATTCTTCAAAGTGCATACTATAGCCTTTATAATGTCAAAGGATTTTCTGTTGGAAAACCATGAATTCTTGTTCATTTTTATTAAAACGAATGCCTTCAAGAACGTTCTCACAACTCAATAGGTCTTTTGAGTTTCTTATTCCTTCGCATGTTTGAGCTATTATTATTGTCACTGTTTGCTCCAACTGGCAATATTGTTCGTGATGCTATTTCCATCAATATTGTACTTAATTTCATATGCGATAGAATTAGACGTGTTGAATATATAACGAGACGAGACTATGGAGATGGTTGTTGACTGATTTAATACTCATTTGATTTTTCTCAAATTTCATATTCACCAGTTTTTCAATCCTCATCAAATTGTCTCAATCAATCTTGTTTTCCGATCAAATTCGAATATAGAATTATGAGACCATTCAAAGTCATGAAGTCGTCCAATCACCGATGTGAATAAATAATGATGATTCGGATCAATTAATTGGTTGTAAACGAATGTTGACTCATATATATAATCCATATTCATGAATTATACTCATTTGGATGAATGGTTTGGACCGTATATTATTTACGAATAATATCGCATTGAAAAATATGTCGAGTCAAAACTCATGATGACCTATTAGGTAACTAACATTTCGATAACATTGACTGAAGGGTGAGGCCATTTGAGGCCATGATCAGATTCTTTGAAGAATAATCAATTATGTAGTAGATCAGCAAGTTATTTTGTATGACTTACGATCGGTAGAAACATATGAGATGACACATGATATGAGCTTGAACTGTGGAGTTCAACACACTTCTGAAAGCTGCGTACGAACTTGGAGCATTCTCCAAAAAACGAAACATTGAAAGTCGAGGCAACACATTTGGGTATCGGATACTAACGATCAGTAGTGGTTATAATTACCAGTGTGGTAACATGAGATATTAGAGTGAAAGAAGCAGGTGCAAAAGTACCTGCATTCCATATCATATAGAGAGTTATGTCGACTATCATACACTCTTTCGTGTCTACCATGCCCATGTCCACTCCCATCTCTCGTATGGTGTTCTCTTCTGGGGCTACTCCCCAACAGCTAAACGGATATTCATCATGCAAAAACAAGCAAAGCGTTTCAGTGCCGGCATTTCTCGCCATTCTTCATGTGAATCAAAATTTCACAAACCTAAAAATCTTCCCCCTTACATGTACTCTTATTGCCAGTTTCCATATCCAATCTAACACCTGCCTCTTTCCTAAGATATCTTCCATCCATAACTACCGTATTAGTCATAGTTGGTCTATCCGTTCTCTTACACTCTCTCACATTTTTTTCAACACATAACCCTCTCCATCTTTTACAACCGTTTATGATACACTACCTTCCCATATAACTAGCCTTACCAAATATTCATCTTTTGAATACAACCTGGAATCTTTCCCACTTCAAAATATCTTCTATTATCTCAATGAATTTATAATTCCAAATGCCACAATAGACAACCATTTCATCATCATACATATATCATATATCTCTCAATTATCTCTTTCTGTTCACTTATCTCCATTTCTAGTTTCAAGTTTCGATATTCCCTATATTTGTACCAAGTATAAATCCTCGGACTAATGCATTGATTATATGTACCTGATAGGTATAATATAAATTGCATCAACCATCATTATGAGTAATTCACAGAACACTTGCATATGAACTGAAAAACAAGTATACACGACTCTGATTGGATCTATATTGGAATGAAAAGAAGCCTTCTGAGACTCATCGGATGAGCGAAGCGAAGATTTGATTTCACCATACCCCCAAAAAAGTGCCTTTTTTTCGCGCTCCACAGGTCAAACGGAGAATCAAGATCAGTTGAAACATAGCATACCCAAGTGTCCTTATCTAATTTGATACTGTATAGTTTTGAGGCAAAATCGGTTCAATCACTTCTGAGAAAACTCATTTCAAAATTTTCAAAAACCTCATAAGAATAACTCAGAGGAAAACCTTCGTCAAAAATATTTCCTTCGAGAGAATTCAAATTCTCGAAGAATTTCAATATAGATATCAATTATACACCTTATTTCGAACTTATAGTCCAATCAGATCAGCCGTTTTGATGTGAAAAAATCCATGATCGAATTTTTTCAAATCACTTAAAGCTATCAAGAAACCAATTGAATTCAAGCAACAGGTGTCACCAATTGATTGGAAACGATTCAAACAAAGCCTACTTCATTATCATAGAAATTGTGTGGGAATTGGATGGCAGTGGCATAATTGTTTGGATCTCAAGGTGTATATATATATATAATAACCAATCCAAAGATTGAAGATGTTCCAGCTCATCTATAAACGCGGAAACACATAACGCGTTTGCCTAGTACAAAGTGAACAAGAAATCTGCACTTGAGAGAAAAATATCAAAAAATGGCAGTGAAGAGTTACAGGAAGAGTTTAGAAATCATGAGAAAAGAGTGGTTAAAATTTGATAAAGTCCTAAAGAAATTATGAAACAACCAGTTCAGAAAACGGTTGAAAGTAGAACAAAATCCTCAAGGTTGTGTAACACGTTTCAAGCTGAGAAAAGTGAAGTAGATTGTAGATCTAGAAACTAGTCAAACGCGAAATATGCATTGTAAGATGAGCGAGATATCTGAATAAGGTATGAAAGTCCTTGAAATAGTTTTACCCTTGCTACTTTATCGACTTTGGTATTCTACACACCTTGATATCTGAATAAGCTATAAAAGTCGTTAAAGAAGTTCTACTCTTGCCACTTCATTGACACTGGTATTCTACACACCTTGACGCATATAAAAAATACTTCATTGTTGGTCAACTCTTGAATCTAGAAAGCAGTGAATCTTGACAACTTAATTTATGAGCGTAGCGAAGTCTCCATCCCACTCTTATAGGGCTTTGTCTGTGTGTTTTTTTTGTTTTTTGTTTGTTTTTTTTTTTTTTGTTTGTAAGCACTCCACAGGTCGCAAGGGTTGACTGATCAACATGAAACTTTTTTTGTACACGCAAACTCATCCAACTTAGAACTGTATAGTTTTTGGGATGAATCGGTCGGACCGATTTTGAGAATCATCATCTCAAAGTTTCTAAAAACCCCATAAGATTTGGCTGGGCGGAAAATGTTGAAAAATAAAATCTCTCCAAATGGGATGAAATTTTCTCCAAATGTGTATACATGGATTTTACACATTATTACGATTTTTTAAGCAATTCTGATCAGTCGTTCTGGAGAAAAAAAATAAAATGACTGATAATATTCATAAAATATATCATAAAAATTATGACAGAATTAAAAAGTTGTCGAGATTCACTGCTTTCTAGATTCAAGAGTTGACCAACAATGAAGTATTTTTTATATCTGTCAAGGTGTGTAGAATACCAGAGTCAATGAAGTGGCAAGACTAGAACTACTTAAACGACTTTTATAGCTTATTCAGATATCAAGGTGTGTAGAATACCAAAGTCGATAAAGTAGCAAGGGTAAAACTATTTCAAGGACTTTTATACCTTATTGAGATATCTCGCTCATCTTACAACGCATATTTCGCGTTTGACTAGTTCTATGATATATTTTATGAATATTATCAGTCATTTTATTTTTTTTCTCCAAAACGACTGATCAGAATTGCTTAAAAAATCGTAATAATGTGTAAAATCCATGTATACACATTTAGAGAAAATTTCATCCCATTTGGAGAGATTTTATTTTTCAACATTTTCCGCCCAGCCAAATCTCATGGGGTTTTTAGAAACTTTGAGATGATGATTCTCAAAATCGGTTCGACCGATTCATCCCAAAAACTATACAGTTCTAAGTTGGATGAGTTTGCGTGTACAAAAAAAGTTTCATGTTGATCAGTCAACCCTTGCGGCCTGTGGAGTGCTTACAAAAAAAAAACACACAGACAAAGCCCTATAAGAGTGGGATGGAGACTTCGCTACGCTCATCAATTAGTGACGTCATAAAACATGAAGCATTCCAAGATAAGAACTGGCGAATAGAAATCCTCTTAACGAACAAATACTCTTTCATGTTATAACTGCAAGAAAGTTTAGAGAGCTAACATAAGGATTCATAGAAGAAAATGAGAGAATCATTCTGGTTTGAAACATCTATATAAATTCAAAAGCTATACCATTTTCTCTCTCATATATATCCAACTGACATTTGTATATGTTATAAGTTGAATTTGTTTTCAAAGTTGTATAGTCTATTTGTTGTAAGTTTTTGGTTCCAGTAATGCCAGTTTGGTAAGTTTCTGACCACTTAGCGACAAATCTCGAATTGTTATAAGAAGTTATCAAATTTGTTATCAATCAATCAAAATCAGGACACTTCTTCCTGTGGTCATTATTGTGTTTCCATTATTCATGAATTTTTTATATGAAAATACCATTCTTTAACAATATTGTAAACCAATAGATAGCATTCATTCGTGGAGACAGAAGTTTATTCACCCGTTTCATCGACGATGAATCCAGTTAGAGAATTTTCGTGCTTTCATTCTGTCTTCACTGACACTGATGATTTCCTCAATTTCAGACCACGATCCTCTTCCAAACTTTCCAGCCATTCGTCTGCCTAACATAGTCCAATAACTATAAACTTCTCTGTACATTGGTCTATTACAGCAATAAAATTATATATACATCAATATATGTTGCTTACTTTGTAGATGCTTTGTGTATATATACCGAAGACCTAGAACTAGAATAACATTTTCTGACCTATCATCCTAACTTTGTTATCTACAGCATGTATATCGTATTATGTCCACTTGATATTTGTGTGTGTAAGCGGTGGAAGCTCGAAATACTAGATGATGTAGGCCTAGCGGCGCGATAACTCAATATTAACTCGAAGACGCTAACTGTACAACAACTGACGTTGAGAGGCAGTAATATGTATACGAGGAGTAACGGTATTTGTACAATCATCTATAGTTCAATCAGACATGGAACTTAATTTGAAGTTACATCAGTTTTCTGATGATACCTTTGGAGTGGTATGATATATCAGAATTATAATACTAGATAATCAAATTTTGTTGACTTTAAACACTATTCAACTTATTCCATATGGTAAATGCACCAATGGACCATGGTAAAATGGACCATTCTTCGAATTTATGGAGAATATTAGGAAATATATCAATGATTATATGGAATCAAGTTTTAAATTTTGGTTGGTCCAAATTATATATAACTGGGAAAACGCGGGATTCGCGTTGTGAGATGAGCTTAGAAGTATTGAAATCTAGAATGAAAAATAACTTGTCAGCTCAATTTACATCTACGGACCTCGGATTACTTCGAACGTTCAAAAACCTTATCTGCAACTTGTTGATATTTATAGTGCTGCTGCAACCTGTCGCATATACACTTTGCAAATCCAATTGATACAAATATTCAATGAAATGCACACTTTTATTGCGTTTTCTTCGTTATTTCTCATTCGATTGATTTTTTTAAATATCTCTGGAAGGGTGTATAATAGTATTTCTCATATTCGGTGAAAATTTGAGAGCTTTTGAAAAAATCTAGTTTTTCAAGTATTTTTCCTCCGAGTTATTCCTACGAGGATTTTTCAAACTTGCCGATTATTTTCCGGAAAAACCTTCGAGACCGATTTTTTTGAATAACAATCCCAGCCTATTCTGGTATGACAGAAATATGTAGAAGAAGTTTCGAGTCGATGAATATTTTTTCCTGACCTGTATGCCGCGTACAAAATTACAAAAAAAAAAACACATAAAATCCAAGCCCATTTTTTTCGGTATGTGGAATGGAATCTTTGCTACGCTCATCTAACTATAGTGACTACCAGAGAACTGAGAAAACAACATTTTTGGTATCATCATTCAATGGCATTATAGCTACACTGAACTATCAAATCAGATCAGAATGAATAGTCGAATGATGTGCTTCACAATGAGAGTGAATATTCATGGAATCAATGTGAATCATTATAATTCAAATCGATGATAGATTCTTATGGTATGAGAGTTTCTCAATTACTCCTTATTAATCATCAGCCATTACAATAAAATTATTATTTCCGATAGTAGATATTTCTGATACGCTCGTGAAGTTGATATTCGTCCTGCTGAACAAATGAGCTAGTTCTTCTATTGCAATGAATATGAATACATGTGGATACATTCAATAAATACATTTCTAGCCCAGAAAGTATCTCTCTCCTCAATCCGATAGCTATTTCTCTTTCCTCTACGTATCTACAAGCAGAGAAACATCGTGCATTGCATCCATATTTATGACAAAAATAACAATTGTATTAAGAAGACGAACATAAATACTTATTCCGTGACGAAAATCCATTCTCACAGTACACGGAAAAAGTTACCGAGCGACCGTCCCCCCTATCTCACACCAATAGAACGCAGCCGGTTCTCGCCTTCGTCTCCAATGGATACGAGTTTAACAAAATATACCAACATTCCCTAGCACAATGAACATTGCTCGCAAATTACGTTTCTATAACTCAGGTAATGACCGTCATTAGAGTGGAAAATGGCGAGTAGAAACAACATCGTAACCCTTTCAACCAACAACTGATATGGTATCTTACTTCAGACACCATATTATGGGGCCCACCAGTGGTGTCGTGATGAACATTCGTTTGAACATATACAGTAAATGATAAAGTAGGAAAACGCAGCTTAAGCCTGATACTATGGGTGAAATATTTGTTCAATCCAATATAAAAAAAAAAAAAAATTTTTTTCTCTCATACATTTATTTTTTTCAATCTGCTTATTTTTAATCTTTAATCTTTTTAATCTATTTTTAATGCTTTTTTGATCTGCTTAAAAAACGGCGAGATGAATGGAAATTGAACATCACGTGTCATTTTCTCGAATGTAAAGAAGTATTGTTAAATGAGCGATGCCAAATACATGCGTTCGAATCAAATTGGGTTTCTATCAGTTTCTTTGTTGCACTGTTTAGTGTGTCCTCTACACACGAAGTGAAACCGATCGACATAAAACTCCTACTTAATTCTGTGTATCGATACCGATTCAGACCTTAGGAATGTATCGTTGGCAACGATCGTTGCGTGTCCATATGTAAGTGGGAACATCCTCCCGTGACTACTCCACTGTGCGACTGAACCACCGGATATATAAGATTTGTTACTGCGAAGATGGGTCACTAATCCAGTTATTTGCTCTTCTCCGTAAATCTTTCACACTAAGATGTTTGTTTCTTAACGACACAGCGTCATAAAACGAGCTCTTTGGTGTGAAGTATGAGGCAAAGAGAAAGAAAAGGAGGTTCTTACAAGACTAATGGCTTTTGTTATGTGAGTTAGCGTCATGGTTTATTCTTTCAACCAATTGAATCATCTTTCATTGAGCACGTGCATTTGGTTGATTAAATTTCGAATTCTCTAAATGTATTCTAACATGTTCATCATAATAGTATTCATATACTTCACTATTCAATATTCTTATGATTGATCTGAAATGGGAATAAAAAACACAATCTACCATTTCTCCTATTCACTAGAACAAGAACTTGAGGATCGAAACTATCCACCTTCATTTTATGATCACTGTATACTTGATACAAATCAATTGAATGAATAAAACAGGATTCGAAAGGGATGAAGACAGAGAAAATACATCAGTTAACAACTGAAATCAGGGAGAAGAGAACTTTCCTGCTCCATGCTATGTTCTTAAAATTACAGCGAATGTCGCCTCGCAGTGAGAGCTTTTCATGGCAGGAGTCAGAACGTTGATTTTTGCAGCCGATAAACTGAGGAGACTGGAACTTCACCATACGTTCTCGGCTTATTTTACCACGTGGGTCTTTCCAGAGGAACAGTCAACATCACAGAATTCGGATTGTCATTGTCAATAAATTGGTAAATGTGGCTGGAAGGAGGCTGAAAAGGTTCACGGTCCAGCTGATAATGAAAGTAATCACAGGATTGAAGGATATCACAACCCTGGACCTAAATCTCAACGAATAATGACTATATTCATTTTCATGATTTCGTTAAAAACCAGGAATCATCATCTCAATTTCAGAAGTGATGATTAGCATATTTGTTCTCTAGGACCCGACATATTTTCTGAGTAGTAACTTGGACATCACTTTTTTGTCCAACTTTCCTTTTTTTTTTTACTTTTTTGGACATTACATTCTGTTCATGATCCTAATAGAAATCGGTAATGCCTTCATCAAGACTCGTGGTCTCTGGAGAATGTAAATATCGACTTTAATTCAGATTGTTGAGTTGATGATTTTTTGTTTTCTCTGAAACTATGAGAACAGATATCTTCAATATTGATTAAAATCCCAGTTTCGGAGTTGTGATTTCCCTCAACATTATCGCATTTAATCTGATCACGTGTGATGAATCCATCCTGGATCCAACAGTTGAGTTTGGATGGAATGAAGGCAAAGCGAGAGCTTTCGAAAATACACGGAGATGATTGAAACTCATTTACAACCCGACCATTCATATAATATGTATGAAAATAAAATGATCAAATCATATTTAATTCAATATATCAGGCCTATAGTCTATGTATCATATATCATAATCCATCCAAATTCTATAAATCATATATATTTATATATATTATATATATATATATATATATATATATATATATATATAATTATATATCAAATATATATGATATATATAATATATGAATATATATATATATATATATATATATATATATATATATATATATATATATATATATATATTATATATAAACCAAATTTCGTTGATGTTGAGTGAGCTGGCCGGATATATTCCATGATTTGTGTACATCTAAGCTCATCCCACAACGAAAATACTGCGTTACCCCGGTTACAACACTGAATGACATCACTTGAATGAAGTCAATAGAACCCCTTGATGCAATTACATTTATTATCTGAACGAAGATGTATGACTTCACAAGTATAACAAGCGCAACTAATTTCAAAAGATTCTGCTATAAACCTGCAAATTACATTGGAAAATTGATTAATTCCTTCATCTTTCATCGTTAACTCATTTACTGCACATTGAACTCTATTTATACGACCGTTGCTTATTATTACTTCCGGAGTCATCTAATAATCATCCTCTTGTAGTACGTGACCTATTTCCGATTTTCAATTAGATGACGGTTCTCGAGATATATTTTATTTCATTCCGGAGATCAAATCATTTATTAATTTACTTCATTTCCACAAAAGATGTATTAAAGATTACTGAGAGCTCATTCAATTCATTTCTTTCATGACAATAATCACAATCTCCTAATCTTTTGGATTGATGGTTTTAATCTATGTTATCTCGAAAATGGAAAATATTTCAACTTCTTTGGCGTAGATTGAGTCTAGTGTTGTAACTATTTGTTTTTTCAGATCGATGACAATATTTTTTCAATAATTTGGGCTGCGACGTTACGTACACTTTCAACAATGACATATAAGTACGAAGTATACGTACTTCGACAAGTACGAAGTACGAACTAGTATATTATTCGTTCCTTATTCTCACTGAGAAATACTAACCAACAAAATAACGGATGGAAGTGTTCATATACACTCCATTGGGAGAAATGGAGAATTATATTTTTGGTGTTCTAATACTCTTTAGTACGACATTCAAACGATCAGATCCTGGATCCTGAATCCTGATTTTAGCCGGGTAGCAATGACTCTGAGTCAAATTTCGACGTGAATAAGTATAAAATCTCTATACAGTACGTATTTCTCAACATTGTGTGTGGACATTACCTCCTCTTTATATAAGAAGCTCATGAACAGATGCGCTCTTTTTAAAATCGACCATCACATTTTTTTCATCTTCATTTATTCATTAATTTATTTTTATTTTCCATTTTTTTCATTTTTTTATGTTTTGTATTAGGAACAAATTATACCTGTCCATATATTTCAGAGCTCAGACTTCATCTCAGCGTACAGCTTGACGCAAATATGGCCAATATGGTGATTGGTAAATATTTCATGGTGTGAGTTATTTCCAATCACCTCATCAGCTGATCATCCAACATTCTGATCATCTGAGAATACAATATATATATATATATATATATATATATATATATATATATATATATATATGTATTTTTTTCAACAACATCGAAACTTGATACAGAATTATCGTTTCCCAATTAAGATTATGGACAAAAGAGGCGATCGTTTGGACGAGGCACCACAAGGGCGATACTAATATATATTTCATGAACTGGATTAATCAGTTCATTTCAATTTTTCAAATTCATAACATTCTTGAGAGGGTTGAATAACAGTTTATAGTGAATGTGACGAGACTTCATATCAGCGCAGTGTATCTTCTGGATGTCTTCGGTTCGGTGATTCCAGCTATTAAATGTCGATGTGGAAGATATTTTATGGCATCAATAATACTTTGATCCACGTCTGTTTCCTGGTGATTAACATGAGAGTAAATAATTATATTATCGGAACAGAGCAATTCCAGATATCATTATCAGTGAATTAAATGCTTTTCAGGATCAAATAATAATTTCATAGCCAACAATGAACCGATATCTTATCAACATCATATGGATTCAAAATGAGAACGGAAGTGAATTTCTCATTTTGATCAATGATCCCACGTATAAGAAAATTAATTATATCACTTCCGAAAATATACTAGTCAAGTCTCTCGAAATAATGGGAGGATGTTTCTCAAAATGTTCGACCATCTTGGAATTAGAATTCCGTATCCATGAAATTACGGAATAATCTATACTTCGCACGAATCTGAAGCAAAACATCTGAATAGGCGCTCGCCCAAAGAAAGTCGAGTCTAGCAATCTCATTGATGTTATATGTAATCTTTGAGATGAACGCTGCTGCTTTTTTTTCTTGTCATGTATTTTTCCTTGTATTTTCCTTTTTTCCTTGTGTCATGTTCCATATTCCATATTCCATCTCCATGTTGCATATTGAAAGATTTTGTATCAAGTTTTGATGTTATTAAAAAAAACATATATATATATATATATATATATATATATATATATATATATATATATATATATATATATATATATTCATATATATTCCATGTTCGAATATCTGACACACCAACGTGGGAACAAATTGCGTTTCATTCTTGATTTGAAATATATTGATTTGATAATGTATACCCTTTGTAAAACTACACCTTTCATCAGACCATGCAAGAGTTTTGTTACTCGTGTAATATTACTGATACAGACATATCTCCCCAGGGTTGTAGAAAGAAAGACAGCTAGCTGATCTTGAAAAGAGGAAGGAAGAAAGTTTTTTGTCGGGATAAAAAAAACAGGGTCAGAAGGGGTTATTGAAGGGGGTGACTCTTTCCTTCTAACATGTTTGACGTTTTCCAGGACTCAAGAGTCTTAGCTTTTTCCGACGGTTTTCGTTTTGAGGGTCCGGTCAGAATCCCAACCACTCGAGAGAATCTGATCCAAGTCGGTTTCATATGAAGCGAATCCAGAAAGACGTGTTTCCCCAAGTCGGGAGATTAAAGTTTCAGACTGGGAAGAGGGAATACCAACATGAAGGTGATGTTTAATTGGAGTTTTAGGATTAGACTTACTTCTGAATGTTCTGTCAAGCTCAGTGAATACATGCGACGATAAAAGAGAGTACGGGAATTTTAGTAAAAAAATGAGTTATCTCGGTTATAATTTGATTCGAAATTTTTCCTTATGTGAATGTAGAGTCAATTTGAAAACTAGTTCACCAGGTTTCAACAGAAAATGAATGATAACGTGGAATGAGAGTCAACTTTATGTATCCAAGTGGTGTCAAGAGTAATATGGTCAATACCGGACAAACGGATGGAACGATGGTATCAATTTCTCAACCCATCTTTGAAACTGAGTTTTGAGAAAATTAGTCGAGCTAATATTCTCATTTAATCATATGATGAAATCTCATACCAATTGAACGTTGACGAAAAATTACAAAATAATGCATTCGAAATATGTGTAGGCCTATATTTAACACCTGTTGGTACGGAAAAGAATTGAGTGGAATGTGTAATCAAATAAACAGTGTACACATATTATGATCAATTCTTAAGAAATTAATTAAATATTTCGAATTATCCAAGAAATTCCACTATGAACGCTACAAATCACAGAGTATGAGGTTTTTTCCTCATGGCGATACTTTTTGAAATTTGTCAAGTTATCATCTACGAGAGCAGTGAATCGTCCACCAATATAATAAACACAATCATCAATTCCATTATCTGTTCGATTAATGTCTGGTATTGTGAGGATCATCAATTCCACCGGACGAAATATACCATAAAGAACGCAACAACATTTTACAAATGGTTGAATATTCGAAACTCTGTGGAATTTCTCTGCAATGCGTTAATATTTAATGATTATTTTGTTCGTCGGCCACCTTCTTCTTTTATGAATGCAATTCATCCATCATACCGTTCTGTTTCGTTTCATCACTATCGAACACAAGGCCGTATATTCCAATTACGACTGGAAATGACGAGAGATAGTTGTAACTGGCAACATGAGGAGTTATTGACATTCGTAACCCCTTGGATAAAATATCAAATCATTATGTGACTTGTAACCGTTTTGTTGTATTTAAAAGATCAAAATTGATTAAATAATCATATTTTTCTCATATGAATTGAAGGTTCTCATCTTGAACTGATATTTTTCCTAGATGACCAGTTAGTTATCGTCAAAGGAGAGTATTGAAATACATTTCAGTGGTAATTTACGAGTGAAACATTGACGCTACTAATTTTTCTTTGACAGAAAAATTGTCAATTTTTTCATCGATTGAGTAAAGACATTTTCTCAGGATTGTAGTTTTCAGTGATCAACTATATGATTTTCTCTGAAGTATAACTTGTACAGAAATCAAAGTATTTGAAATCCAGAAATGTTTCTTGTGTGTAACATTCAATCACGAGCCTATCAAAGATGTGGTTTCCATAAGAGCTTCGGTAATGATCTCGTGAACAATAATGATGATAATTATATATTTCATTGAAAAAGTTCACTGAGTTCAGTTTGTTTCTTGGACTATACTCTCTCAGATATTTGCGTATGTATTTCACCCATTTGCGAGGATATATTTGACGGCCCTTACTTTCCTAAGATATAATTCTGATTAGGCCCAGTTGAAATTAAGAAAACAAAGAATCTGAAGATAATGAGGTTTGGAAAAACGTATACGGTACGGTAGACATGTACAATTCACTGTACGTAAACTATGAAAAAAAATCGGACAGAAAAAGTTCCATGAACGATTGTTGGAAAACTTCCATATCAATCAATCAATAATCCAATAAAATTATACACATGATGAGTCATATTATTCTCACTTCATTCTCCGGTCGATTCGAAAACGGTTAATGAGATATCAAAATTGTCAATAAATCACTTCGAATGAGTCAATATTCATATATCTTTGGGTGAGATTCCGGTGATCAGTGTATCACATGGAGCACCATCATAAGTCACAAATATAACCAAATATAGAGTATTGACAAAAATTATGTCCCAAAAATGTTCAAAATATTTTTACCTCAGGAACGATTCCTGGAATCATGGTGTATTATCATGCCCACATTCAAAAGATATCATCTTTGAGACATTCGAATAATGCCTATTTTGCCGAGATAAAGTCATGGCCCGAGTAGTGAGTCTTGAGTATTCAAAACTTCAATAAGAAGTCGTCGATTAGATATGTAATGTTATTTGTTGTTTTTCGGGCGAATTGACGACTAAAAATGGGCGTGGCTTATCAGTAGGCCAGATAAATCATATCATTTGTGGTCATTAGAAGATGCTCCGATTGGATATTTGAATTTGACCACAGTTCTAACAGCCCTGTTGATTGGACGGTATAATTTCTGACGTCATGGGGGCGGAGATTGCGAGTCGTCTATCATGTTCAATGCCCATTTGTAGCTAGTATATCCTGGTCTTTGATCTTTGTGAAAGATTCCTTGGTACGCATTCATCGACACACATTCACTCCTTCATTCACTTATAATATATTCCCTGAATCTGACGCAATCACACTGTAGGGCTCAACATCGAATCGATTTATTTACAAGTGTGAATATCTGAGTTTGTGAGGATGACAAACGTGTAGTAATCTCTTCGTTAATGTCAAGTTCAAGTGAGCCATTTGTCTCCAAGTGCTATTATCTATCTAATCTTTCTCTCATTTGTTTGTGTTATCACTGACGTCGACACAAATTTCACCAGTGGGATTAACACCTTTGTATAAGGTTTCAATCACAAATAGAATGTTTTACATTTCAACTCCGATCTCCACACCGAGCATATCATATCCAAAATGAACAGTAAGTTACTTCACAACATTTTTCCATCGAGTTGTTTTTCTTACCACCTTGTGGGTATTTCACATTTCATTGATGACTCATCCATATAAATTAATCAATCAATTAATAGCCGTATCATTGTATTTGTTCATTCTGGCAGGAGTAATACAGAACAAGTCTCCAGAATATTTATATAACAAAATCGCTGTCACGTCACAGCTTCATCATCATAATGTTCGTCAATACTCCAATTTGGTTTATCATCATCACAATTCCAAATCTTCATCTTCATTCTGAATAAGTGGTCCAAGAAGATGAAACGAGTTGTCAACATCATTAAAATCAGTAAAATGCCTGGTTCTATTCAAATTATCATACAAAAAACAACTTTTAGTGAAGCAAAATTCTGAGATAGTTTTAAAAAATCCTGTTTAATTTAGTTCTAATCTGTCAGCTTTGCCTGTTTTTTTTTTCCTTTTCCATTTGTAAATTCATAGTTCTTTTTATCACATCATTATTCGCATTTTAGTTATTATACTCATAAAGTTAGGTGGAAGAGCAGGAACTCATGTATCTGAACCTCACCATTTCATTTTTGTTAAATAATCATCTCATTTTTTAATTTTCATATGTCAATTGTTATTTCTGTGTTTTTCTTTTGTCAACTACTCAAAAATGAATGAACACTCATTATTATCATCATACTGGAAAATCATTCTATTATAATGGACTCAACGATTTGAATGATATTACTTATTGGAAAAATGTACCATAATTCTTGAGATATGTTCGATATATACTTCATACACATTAGAAATGGAGCTTCAACAATGGTATTATTGAAAGAAAACTCTATGTTTCAACAAATTCTAATCGCTGAAATATAATGAATCTTAACAAAATCACTATTGCTACTGATATTGGTATTATCTTGTAAAGGTGTGTGTTATATCGCTTTCGTGAGTGTGCTTGTGTGCTACACTACTGCTCAAACAACACCGACATGTGATGCTGGTGATATCATGATACCTCATCCCACTGACTGCAACCAGTACTACTCGTGCAGTGGAGGAATAGCAATATTACAGGTAAATTACACTTCATAATTTACATCGCAATTTTTTTCAACCAAACTCTTCTGACCTCTGCTCGATGATATCTGCATTGAATTATGTATACTTCAAACACAAGTAGAGTTAGTGCTACTTTTGATGGCAAGCATATTGGAATCATCTTTATATAATCATGCTTGGACCCTTTAGAAGCTCAATTATCCATTTTCAATCCATTTCAGAAATTGAAGAAAATGATTCGATCCTCAAGATGTTCTATTCCTTTCTCGATCGAATGAAATAGAGTGAGAAAAAATAGAAATCGACAGTTAAATTTATTGATGGAAAAACTTTGAGTTCGAGGTTTTAAGGAAATCACAATAACGATATCAGATCGGATAGCAACTAATAGAACCTGATTGATATGATAGAAAAGATGATAATTAAATTCTTGGAAAACATGAATTGTTAATGAGGCGTAAAGTATGAAAATAAGTTATCCCAATAAAGCTCTTTGTAGCCTCCCTCTCTGGTGCGTTCTATATAGAACTCACAGAAATATCTTTGTCAAGAGTAAAAAAATACTCTTGACCCCAGTTCATCAGAGATGATACTTGTATAATTTTAGAGCTGTCCCGCTGGTCTCTGGTGGAATCCAAACCTACTCTATTGCGACTATCCCGCCTCGTCTGGCTGTATTGCGGGAGTGTCGACAACTTCCACATCAGGAACCACGGGTATAACATCAACTGATTCATCAAGTTCTTCAATCCCGACCGAACCAAATAGTAGTTCAACGAATTCTTCGCCACCAACCGAGCCTAGTTCAACGGGTACTAGTTCAACTGTCACCAGTTCAACTGGTTCGTCAACTGTACCTCCGACCGAGCCAAATACTAGTTCAACTGTCACAAGTTCAACTGGTTCATCAACTGTACCCCCGACCGAGCCAAATACTAGTTCAACTGTCACAAGTTCAACTGGTTCATCAACTGTACCCCCGACCGAGCCAAATACTAGTTCAACTGTCGGTAGCTCGACTGTCACTAGTTCAACTGGTACCAGCTCAATTGGTTCGTCAACTGCACCCCCAACTGAGCCAAATAGTTCAACTGTCACAACATCGAAACCCCCGACTGAACCAATTACTAGCTCGAGACCTCCAACAGAGCCAATGTACTGATTTTTTGCATTTTGTACTGATTGTTTAGTGAGCAAATTTGTAGTTGAGGTTGATAATTTGACAAATATATTGTGTGCCATATTGTATCGAATTTTGTATCATTAATTCAGTATTTACCCTCATCCTAATGGGACATGATTATACGTGTTTTCTGTGAACAGTAAGCAATACTCAATCCGATATTCAAGTTATCATGATAATTTGAATTAGGTTGAACGTCGCACTGTAGTTATGAGTTATAATAATTGGCGTTAGTATGAATAAATGATGAGAAATATCGAATATTGAGATGAGGCTTTCGTAGAGTATAGAACTTGGTTGGGACAGTAAAAAGAGTGTTTTTTTTGTGGAGGCCTATGGTGAAATTGAGTGTTTCCTTCGCTCATGCAATCAGCTCAAATTGCCACATTTTCATTTTTCGCAATCGCAGTCTAACTAATTAAAATATATACCACGATTGAATAATGCTGGCAGAAATCCAAATTCAAGTTGATTGGTATTTGCTCAAAGGAATTGTGTTAATAATTGATAATAAAATTAGTGAAATTAATAATAAATTAACTTGAGAATGAGATAGACTTCGATGAACAATTTTCAAAATGAACGTTCAAACTGTAAAAACAGCCTTTCAAAAAAATAAACAACACTTCAATACACCATAACACCATTCAAACTTCAAAATGTCCTCCATCCTGTGTCTCAACTATTTCACCATTTCATTATTAACCAACAAAAAACAAAATGTTTGCACATCCTAACATAATATTATAATATTCTGTAATATGGACCAAATGACAAAATTAACGAGATTGGGAGGCGGGCGTGACCTTCACTGCATCGACCATCATGGTATCTACCTGAGCTGCAAGCAGAGGTAAACCACGTAAAGCCTCTGCAGAGAGGAACGGTGACGGTAATCGAACCCAGAAATTGATCTACCTTCTCCTCACAGTCACATAGAGCAAGCGCGTTACCATTGGGTCACCATTTCTACTTATCCAAGTTCTAATCTATCTATCCAACGATAACTTTGATCTCATTATCCAACCCTCCCTCAGCTTCACGTTGGAGACAATGGAGAAAGCACATCCACTCATTTAGATTCAGTTGTAACTTTTAATCTGAGTCATAGCAGAAAATGTTCACTTCAACTCAGATAAAATTGAAGATAGTTCATGAAAAAAACTCTGTCACAGATGAGGTTTATGAAAACATCAGAATGGGAACCACCTCAACACATGAGTGAGAAATTTCTGGAAAGATATTAGCAAGTGAAAAATAATTCAAACAATAATTTCTTGGTAAAATTCGAAATTTCTTGAAATATGCAATCGGGAAACATAATTTTTTCCTCATTATTCAACAGAAAAAAATCCATTATTATTTCACAATAACGTAGGATAAGGTTTACTGTGGATAGAAGGATTCAACTTTGAAAATTTCCAGTAGGAACTTGTTTCAATGCAAAAGAAATCATTTCAATCCAGTTCGATTTTATTCCATTTGAACTGTTCAGATATTGGTATCTTCAGTATCTAAATTCATATATCAGATATTGGTGTGAAGATATTGATGCAAAACTTGTATTTGTGTGACCTCACAGTGGACTCTTGATTTCTGACCGTGACCCCACACATATCGGGATCAAACTTTTCAACAGCCTGAAGGAGAAATTCAAAAACCTGACTGTTTCAAGACAAATGTTCAGAAATAGGATCAAAGACTTTTTAATGGTACATGCCTCTCATGGTATCGACGAATTCTGTGATGCCAAATATTGTCAATGTACCTTTTGTTCAATTACTTAATCATAATTAATCCCCCATTCACAATATTTGACATGTTTATTTTCGTTTCATTATTATTATTATTATTATTATTATCATTTTTTATTATTTTTTACTGACCAATTTCTTATACCAACACACAACTTATACCACACACTTATAACAAAACATCTTGTATATTCAAGGGTGAGTGTATGTATTATGTATGTATCACTATGAAATAATAAACATTCAATCTATCTATCATGTTTTTCGAGATCTACTTTTTGTACCCAAGTAGTCATTGCTAGCATGTTTTAGAGACTTACATTGTTTGTCGTTGCTATGGAGCTTCTTATCTTTGCTATTGTGATAGTCAATGATGACATTGAATAAGCTGATGTGGAAACCATATCAACGTAATTATGAATGAAATAGTATGACTTGATGAATGATAAGATTATCCATGATGATAAATGATTGACAATGATAATGATGGACATTTGTATTTGAGTGATACAAAAGGAGAGGAATTGTGATTGCTTTGTCATGTGGAAAATAGTTATTTACGTATTTATGTTGAATGAGTTGAGTTGATATTATCCGAAAGAAATCAACGATAATCGGCGAGAAAATAAGTTCATTCGATTTTGGCATTGATGTTAATATTCGATATTGACATTGAACAATTATTCTAACTTTGAAAAACAATAGAGAATAGAGTATGGAAAATTTAAAAATCGTACAGCAATGTTTTTGATGAATTTCTGATACGATTCAAACAAAATGGATTATTCAAATACTTTTCGGATCATGAAGAATGATTGGATGAAATGATTTCTGATCAATGTGATTTCAGCAATTGCAACAAGGATTTTAGCAATTGTTCGAATATAGAAGCGGCGGAATTTGCTTCGTAAATTGAATTATGTCAGTGAGTTAGAATATTGCGTTCTTCTCTTCTGTCTCTCTCAAACAGTGTGATTTTGAAATAGTTCTATCACACAATTTCAGCACACGGCTAAAAAATGAAACTATTCCCTACAGTATGATATTCATTTTCAGAGGACTTTTCCAGTATTATATCATCATTTGAAGGTATATAAGTGAGAACTATATGATCCCGATATGACTTGATTCAATTGATTATTGAAAAGCTATATATTTCAAAGAATAATATTTTTCAGTTTTTTTCATGTTCCAATCCGATTATTCTGAATTTCTCGGATATTTTGGTCATGAAAAATATATGCTCACGATAACTTTTCTCACTCATATGAGAAACTACCTAATTTCCAGCTTCTGATGCGAATTCAAATTCGAGTTATTTCTGATAACTTTGAAGACAATCCATTTGTTCTGAAAATCATCATCATATGTATATTCATCAACGCTCAAATATATTTCGTTTTCTTGGTTCTAGTTTGAATCTATCCATGTATGATCTTCTCCAACTTAGTCTTCCAGCATCCTGCTAATAGCATGAACTCGGTTCGGGATGAAAAGTGATCTTCGCCTCATATATAAGCTTGTTCAACTACGTCAACAATCACGTCAAGTTGCTATCTCTCGCCACACTTCTCAACATTTCTCATCCCCAGTTAATTAATCATTGTTGCTAACAAAACCATTAATTATAGTAGACTTGACTTATCACAACCCTCCGTTAAATGAGCTTGTTAGCTTGTCTGTACCATCTCACCGCTTTCTTTATATATATATATATATATATATATATATATATATATATATATATATATATATATATATATATATGTGTGTGTGTATATATATACATATATGTATATATATATATATATATATATATATATATATATATATATATATATATATATATATATATATATGTATATATATATATATATATATATATATATATATATATATATGTATATATATATATATAAATATATATATATATATGTATTTATATATATATATATATATATATATATATATATATATATATATATATATATATATATATATATATATATATATATATATATACAGTAGACTGTGGAGGATGAATGTTGAATCTTGGTTAGTTGAGTCTTTGTGAAAAAATGTGTGGAGTACGGTTTGATTCGTCTCTAAATATGGTGAGAATTTGAAAAACAGATGTGGAAAAATCATCTCCGAATATCATGAATGATGAAGATAAAATTCAAAGTGATTGTCATTCAATTACTTTCATCATTCTCTTACCTATGAAAATGTACCAATATATGTTCAACCGAGTTCAATTTGACTTTGAAAAAGTTTTGGTTTGTCAATTCCAATTCCGAATGAACAAAGCGGTGAACGAAAAAAGTACTTGTATTTTCAAGTGGGCGGATTTAATTTTGTCCAAAATATTATTTCCATGAATTAGCCCAGAATGAAATACAAACATTCACGTTACGTATCTTCAAACGTTCTTTGAATTGATCTCATACTCAATTGTTCTGTGAGGTAATGCCATTTGAAAATTGAACCAGTTGATCAAGATTGGAAATCAAATTCCCATTTCTTTTGATCAACTTTTCTCGAATTGGACAAATTCATAACGTCATATAAGATGTTCCTTCAAACCCAAATTTCAAAATAGTATCCGTATTTATTTGTCTCATAAATTTTCTAAATTATCCAATCCATTCTGGTATTAACGAATTCACCAACTCCACCTCATTCAAATTCAACCATAAAACCAACTTCTAACCAATCATTAATTATTCCAAGCTCGACTTACCACAGCCTTCTTTCTATAAGCTTGTTAACTTGTCTGTACTACTGGTGCGCCATCACCGCCTTCCTGATATACATGCCAAACGACGAAGCTAATCGACTGTCAACGACGGACTACGAAGACAAAACACTGAATGCAGTCATCAGCAGCGGTTACCATAGCAACTCTTTGATATTACATGTAGATTCTGGTTAGATTTTTTCCAACACTTCCGCTGGCTTTTGATGGCTCTCGTTCTTGAGGGTCGTTTCGTCGTACTTAAAGAAGGAGATTCTCGCATGAAAGCAGTGTAGAGTGGTTAATACTGAAAAAGACGTTGAAAATTTTTCTGTCCCCGTGATATGACTGGTTATTATTCAAGATATATTTTATATTTCTTGAAAGACAGGTTTATTATTTGAACGTCAAAGTGAGAGCTATGTATGCTTTTTAGATACAATCTCAATATACATGTCGTAGTGGATTATATGTATATTATTTTAAAACAAATTCCAAGATGAAATGACAATCGAAATTTCCAGAAGATTTATTGAGATAATATCGGGAATAGTTTCTAAAAATCAACAATTGACTCGGAATGACTTTGATAATACGTGAAATATTCAAATTCAGTAGATTTGATCAAAACACATGCTTTTTAGAGCTTCTTTCTTTGTTGATAACGGCTATCAGAAGCAAGAAAACGTTCTCAAAACTCGCCCAAAAATGGTTGAATCAGAGTATTTTATTATTACAATTCAGTGAATAATTATATAACAAACGATTTTTTCCATTATAGAATTCATTTACGCCCACACATACGAAAATGGATAGATGTAATCAATTTGATGATTGACTGACTTGGATGAAACTGCACTCAGTTTTTCTATGTATTCTCATTTTCTGCAACTCTCGTCTTCTCGGTGCTTCCACTTATGAGAGTGATAACTAAAATAATAATGGGAATCATAAAAGACGATGAGGCGATTTTTTTATGCACGATTTTCAGGAACAATACTATTATCACCATCCACTAAATATATAATCTTCTACTAAGCTGTTATTACTGAAGATACACAAAATTAGATGTTGAGAAGAAACTTAATTGCAGACTGAAATATTTAATGTGTGTACGCCCATGCGAGTGGGTCTTGAGCGTGAATATAGAAATAATAACACCATTTTATCAGGTCATGAAGTATAAATAAGATTCTTTTATGGTTGCTAGTTTTCTTGCACATGATTTATTGCGGATCAATACATAATCTCCGCCTGAATATACTACAAGAGCTGTAAAAAAACATCAGTCCGAGAAACAGGAAAGAAAATTAACAAATCAAAATTGTATTCTTATCATAGCAAATGCAGGAATTTTATTAATTTCAAACAACTGCCCACTGATATGAGAACCAACTTGAATCGAGAGTGTCAAAAGTGGACAAAAATGCTGATGAAACGTGAATTGAAATCTGATCGTTCAGTTTTCAAACATTTGACCAAAAACGTAATATATTCTTGTAGTAATTTGACATGTTGATGTCACAATCAATTTCAACACGCACACGAGTGGACAAATTAATGCTGGCATAATAGATTCTACGGGAGAATAAATTGAGTTTTGTTTTGTTCAATTTTTGTCAAATGAGCTGTGAAAATCACTTTGTGAGGTTATGAACGAACATCCTATCGTCACAGACTTACTGTGGGGAATGCAGGTTGATGCAGAATCTATATTTATAATGTATCTGGAGTGAGAGAGGAGAAATTTCGATGAATATGGACACCACTGATTCAATTATATACATATTTTTTCGAGATAACCGAATCATATTCCATGAGATAATCAGATCGTCTGGGACAAGATGTGAATTTCTTCATCTTCGAGGGCAGAAAATCAAACTTCTATGGTATCGGCTAGTTTCAAACCATCTTCCCATGTTACACTTATCCTTCTGCCCGACAAGTTCTTCTCATTCTCCGCACTCTTCCATACCACTTTTTTCCACATGCAGTTATACCACATATTAGTAGTTATATAGTAGTTATATTAACTACTCCTTGCTACGTTCATTTGCATCCCTTTCAGTTTACACTTCACCTTCTTCTGACATCTCAAACATCTATCTTGGTTTTCTTCTCTCTTACTTTTTGTATCATATGTCGGTAAGATCTCACAACTCATGAATCTTCTTATTTTTAACGAACACTGGTTCCTTTTTCAAATCTGAGTATAATCTTCGAATATATTATTGTTGATCAAAACAGATTGTCTCACTCATCGAGACAGATACTATACGAAGCAGCGTTTAATTTTCATGGCGGTGTATATATATATATATATATATATATATATATATATATATATATATATATATATATATATATATATATATATATATATACAATTTTGTATAGCATTTTAAGATCATTGCTCTTTCGCAATGAATTGGTCACTATATATAAAAGAGGACGTTAAGCGTTCTGTTTCTCGAAGAAGCAGAAACAACAGTTTGATAAAAAAACAAGAATTGTGGATAATAGTTTGTGCAAGTGCTGTCAACCAACTTATAAAACGATAAAAACTTGCTGCCAACTTTCCCATATAACGACCGCACTGAGAATAACTTCGAGAAACATATTTATCCACATGCATATATTATTATTTAATATGGAATATGTGAACGGGGTATACGATATACGATGTGGTATATCACGGTTACCAACATGTTTCACACACTTTTATATACAAGAAGACGAAGTAACACGTGTTCTTTTCATGAAACTGAATAGGAGTGTTTTGAAAGAAAATAAAATACGTAGTGAAAGAGAAAATTGAAGAGTTGGAAAATTCATAGGGAGTTGTGAAGTATATTGTTCAATGGATTGAAATGAATTTTGTTTGAAAGTTTAATCAGAAATTAATCACGTTTTGTTTTTGCCAACCGAGTGAAAATTTTGTTCCATTACGTGTTAATAGAACGAATTCTTCGTGTTAGTTTCAAATCAATTCAACAAGTAGAAGTAGCGATTTTCTAGTTGAATGAGCGATAGTGAAAACGTCAATTCTGGTCCCATTCGTGTAGCATGCTTTCTTTTATTCTTTTATGCGCCACAATAATTAAACATTTTGTAATAATTTATTATATTAATTTTCAACTGAAAATATCATTACTTTCTTCAACAATTGGTCGGAGATGTTGATGAACTTGGAATACCATCCTTCCTGCGTAGTTAATAACCAGAAAATGGAATTGGTATATTTTTCTATCCATCGAAATGAAGTATTTCTTAGCTATTTCTTCAGTGAACTTTTTTTTTTAATAACATCGAAACTTGATACAAAATCATTGTTCCCCAATTAAGGCTAAGAATGAAGAGTAACTCTAAGGATCAGTGAACTGATGTATAAACAGAGTTATACTCTTGAAATTGAATGATAATCATCGAAACGGTGTGATGAATGGTTGTCATCTATTGAATTTTGATTAATCGATTCATTGTGAATAAACTAAGGAAGAAAATCCTTATCAATTGATTAATTCTCGAAAATTTCTTGAATGAAAAATGTACAATCGGTTCATTTATTGATTATCAAAGTTGGATCTAATTTATCTATCCAAAAGCTGATCAGCTGATTGACCGATGCGGTAGGACATTCTTTTCATATTGGTCTACATTATAAAATTGCTCCATTTGTATCTTGCATTTCCAACTGTTGTGATCAAGTGGTTTGCTTCAATTATTCAAAGTGTGCTTGAAATCGCTTGAAATCTTGGCATGAATATGAAATTGATGGTCATCTAACAAGAAGAAGTGTGATATACTACGGAGGGTGCTCACCAATTACTTCAGTATCTCCCATTTAATTGTGACTCCGTAATGAATAAATAAACACAACCGACTACATCTTCATGAGTTCAATTCCCGGAAGTCGGTCACGATAATAATGACTATAATTCCATATCTTGAAATAGTACATTGTCATTTTTGCCAGAGCCTGATATCCCTTTTTATCTCAGTATTCAGGTTTTTTCACTTTACTATTTCATTTTTTTTCCAACCAGTTTCAGCAAAGGTATTTCAATGAACTTTTTCCTTCGTGAACTCTAGCGCAAAACTCTTTACAGCACTCGCAATTGAGCTATAAATAAAATCTCACGCGTGTAATAGCTATTCTTTCTTCGCACCGACTATATAATAGTAAATAGATTGGAATTGAAAACATCGCTTACAGCAAAGTTTAGCAGATAACTACCGTTGGTAATTCCGCTGGCACATTAATCTACATTAGGGGCAGAACTAATTGAGTGCAGCGAGGAACAACGTAGAACAACGCTGAACAACATTACTCCTACCACGCCTGACAAAAACAAATCAACGTAAACCGCTCTCTACCTATAGCCACTGTCACGTGATAGCTGGTTCATCAACTTGTGATCGTGTGATCATGTGATATAGGGTCCTTGTTGAATATTAGATGAGCGTGAACGTTAAGGCAATTTCAAGTGAGGCTTGTTGGGGAAGAAAATTGTTTGGTGAGTGCTCTCTCCAGAACTCCAAATGTTGAATCAACTTTATACTTCTACTAGTATGAGTACTCTACCAGATACAGAATGGAATTATTAATATAGTATGTATAAAAACATTTCTAACACCTCCAACAATATCAGTTTGGGGTTTTGAAAAACCTGAGAAATAACCGAACGAAAAGAAATGAGAAGTTTGTTCAAATTTGAATTGGACTATAATTTG
This sequence comes from Brachyptera risi, assembly GCA_964007535.1. Taxonomy (NCBI): domain Eukaryota; kingdom Metazoa; phylum Arthropoda; class Insecta; order Plecoptera; family Taeniopterygidae; genus Brachyptera; species Brachyptera risi. The sequence goes on from OZ023337.1 coordinate 18,910,189, forward strand.
CAATAAACGATCCTACCTACCATTCATAGCCTTGATTAGGGAACAATTATTTCGTATCAAGTTTCGATATTATTTGGAAAAAAAATGCGAATATCCACCTCACAATTTTTTTTGTGTCAGATTATATTTTTCTCACCTCATTTTGCATACAGTCTCCAATTTGTGAATTCTGATTTTAAGCTTAAGCTCTCATTACGTTTTGAGCAGTGTTTGGTTCATATCAGAATTAAATTTCCTTGCCTTCACTCCGTCCTCCATGCATACATTTTGCCACTGAGGATAAAAAATTTCAAATTACTCTACTACAGTCAGAAATGTATTCCGTACTCAGTGTTTACCATCACCATTCTTGATAGATATCATTTCGAGTTCTTGGAATTAGAGGAAAGAGTTCAGAAAATACTTGTTTATTTTGATTAGCAACGAAGTTCAAAGATATTCAAGGAAAAAATCCCACTGTATTTATCTTAGGTGAACTAAATTAGTCGAATGCAAAGTACGTGTAGCATCTTTCACTGCTGTGAATGAAAATTTGTGATTTCTGGCTAAAAAGTTTGAACCAGTATCAATATCATCAGTCAGTTGACTGAGTTGGTTGAATAAATGACAACTTTCTTTGATTAATTAAAAACTGACGATTAAATTTTGACAAATCGGTGATAACTTCAACTAACATGAATGAGAAACAAGTTTTTGTACAAATCATTATTCTATGACCATTTGTACAGACCATTCGTACTCCCAAATGACCCAGCTGTTAGTGGGATCGTTAAGAGACCAAAACGATGATTTCAACCTCTGACCATATTGAATTTTGAAGGCAATCACTCTTTTTCGTGATTAAATCGAAAAGTGACCAATTTGAACGAAATTTTCTGTTGTAACTATCAATTTTTTCATTCTTTTGTATTATTCAATCGACAGCCAAAATTTCTGGTTCGTTTCCGCTCTTGATCTGGAGTGCAGACTTCATTTCACCAATTAAACTTCATTCAGACTCTCATTCCGTCGTCAATTCACTGTCGAATGAGCAATAATTCTGAGATGCTCTATATTAAAACCTAGAATTAAACCCATTACCATGACACTACGAGGTCACAAAAACAATCTAAACTGATTCATATACAATACATCACAACATTTTATTCTCTACAATCATATTTCTGTCAACATCAAAGACTTTCAACAGAGTAATTATTGACTAATTAAGCCAAATAATCAACAGCTCAGATTCTTTCTTGTATACAATGCAATTGTCGCAAAAATTAATAATTATCGATAGCTTTTTTCAAATATACAAACATAATTCCACAAGAGAACTGAAAATCTATCGATCATTATCCACTATATATACCATATCTATCATATCCATCATATCTATTCATCCATTATTCAAAATCGCCTTTTCTTCTCATTCTCATCAAATGAACTCGATGTAGTTCGATAACGACCACACTAAAAAATATATTGGTAATGATGATATCATTATAATGATAATTATAATCTTCACAAAACTTATCATGTCTGACTGGAGACCTTGCTTGTTTTCCAAAGCAAAGTTAATAGCTGTACGGTACGCGGTAGCAGCCATTCAAACACATAGAAGATCCTTGTGTTTTCCATGATGTTTAATCAGGACACAGAAAAAAGCATCTCAATGATTGTATATTCAGAACCCTGCATATAATTACGGAGAGAGGGGTCAAATATGCGCATAGTGTATTGTTCAGTTCCGACCATGAATACGATTAGAGAATACACATATTCACAACCACACCATTTCTATCTACTACTCGACAATTGTACAAATGTTAATGGTACCGATTGACCGTCTCTACTATACATCAACGTTAACGGTCAGTAGTGTTGAGATGTCTCCACCAGGAGTGACTATAGATATAGTTCCGCATAAATATACTACCCCTAGCAATGTGTTACAATGTTAAAGTGAATAGTAAAAGATAACTTGAACCGCGCTTTCTCTCTTATCTGCCCCCTGATGCTCATTAGAAACGTCCCCCCTTTTACTACCCCTCACTTTACCGAATAGCCATTAGAGTTTATACCTAGCCCTAATACTAATGACCTGACGATCTTTCTTCCCTTCTCATTCTTTTCTATTCTATGCCAGTGCTGTTCGGTAGAATTATGAAATTCTCAGATGAGTATAATTTGATTTTTAACTTCAAATGATTGAATTCAATTTTCCAAAATGACTATGACGCTCATTTCAAAATGAAATGAGCATCACAAAAATAACTGAGATGGAATTGATATGCTCTTGTTTTTTTTTAGTGTGTGTGGAAACTGCTTACATTTAATACAAGATGCTATATACGGACTATTATATATCTATGGATGATTGATTGAATGAGAGAATTCCATAGGTCATTCATAAATATGGTCAATTTCTCCATGTGGCTCTTCAATCACACTAATATCAACACATTTTTCGACGGTACTAACGAAATATCAACAATTACCGTTGTGAATTTCAAGATTAAACACATGTGAGGGGCTGGCTTGGAATTGGCACATCACCTAACAACGCGTTGTAAGGACGAAATTAGAATAGTATTAACGGTATTTCCACGTTAATAATTGTTACAAGTGAAGCACTAAAATATTCCGTTGACATATTCAGATTGAACATATGTGTGGGGCTGGTTTTCCGAAACGGAATCTGACCTGACCAAACGAGAGAATGATTAACGAAATTTTTTACGTTGCCAATCAGCACTAATGAAATCACTAACTTTAGCCATTGAAATTACTTGAATAAAACATATCTAAGGAGCTAGCCTGCAATTGGTTCTCCACATGGACAACAAGTCAAAACGTTGAAATTAGATGAGTAGATGATTAGATGAGATTAGATGAGTATATTTTGGTGTTATAACTGCTCCGAACGATTCTATAACGAGTGGTGAAATAATATCATCATATTCCGATATGTGAGGGGCCAACTCTACGGACGTAATTTCTTTTACTCTCTCTTTAAATTTGATCTAGTCATGTTTATTGTATTTATTCCAATGTATTTATTCATTTATCACTACTCCCCCAAACGCTACTGACCCAAACCAGTCATGTGATATCCGGAATTACCCACCTCCCTGTTCCTCAGCCTTTTTCACTCTCATATATCTATTTGGTAACCAAATCTTGAACAAGGTATATCGGAGTACAAGATCGTTTTCTGTAAATTATTTAGATTTCACCAGTATTATTCCGTAGAGACTTCGATTGCATGATTTCAAGTTGTAAATATGAAATTCAATTCGGGGATGTATTTTTATGATCGGGGAAATATGGCTATACATAAAGTATCATTTATGGATGCAACAAATCCCGTGCTTTATTCAATGTTGAGCGTAGCTATTTTATTTCTTAATAACGATAAAGTGTAATACTATGGATAACTCAATGTGAAAATAGAAATGCCAACTGTATCTCCAAGTTGTATGATATCATCAGTAATATTCAATAAGGAATTAATGTATTATATCTTTGATCATTTCCGAGCTGTGTGGTACCAATATTATTTGCATTGTTCTGATAACTCTTATGGTTGAGAGAAAATGTCGAACCACCATTGCTATACGATTCTAAATGAATGAATAAATGAATGTAGACTGATAAAATGCGAGAATATTTTCAAAGCATTGGAGATATCAAGATATTTTGATAATGGGGCTGATTGTATATAACATGAAATGAGAATGAAAAAAATGAAAAGGAGCATATTAGTATATACAAACTTCATTGTCACTATTCACGATAGAGTTGCCCGAAGACACAGAATAACAAGCAGTATAAAAACATTTAATGAAATCACAAATTTATATGAACGTGCTTATGAATGATTGATCAAATGATGCAGCCCTTATAAATAAAAATGAAAAAATGAAAAAACATGAGTGGAGTATAATATCAGAAGAATGTATTATTATTCATTCATATAAAAGTGTTTCATTTCACTCTTCACATTTCGTTGAAAGTTTATAATAATGATTGTGTATCCATTCTTCGGAGTTTATGATCGCTCCAATCGTGTTCCATTCAAACTACCCCATCTCATAATTGCTTATAATTTGGAATATATTGGAAGTCAATCAATTTGTATCAAGTATTCGATGTCGAATGAATGCAAATCTCTCTTCCTTTACTTCTCATACAAAAATAATAACTTTTTAAATCAGTACAAATCAAATTATTGAACATCTCAGGAAGGAACCTCTCCGCTTATGACGTTTTCCCATCGAATTTATCAACATCGGATCATTTGAGCGGATGTGGTCCATCTCATAGATGCCACAGTGTGATCGTTGCGGCTACATAGCATTTTCATCTTGCGGTTTTGAGGTATGTGGTCTTGTGTTATGCTCTTCCAAACTCAGGTAACATACCATCCTACGATATAGAGAGTTGAACCATGAATACAGTCTGGCTCATGTAAGTTGTAACTATGATTAGGCCCACTCTCGCAAAGATGGTCAAAACATGTAATAATCACTAAAAATTCTATATATCCATGGACAAATACTGCATAATAATTTTATAACATTCAATTCGTATTCCATTTTGAATTGTTATTTCGAATCACTTCAATCAAATCTAGTTATTGTCATGGAACTTTACAACTGTTCTTTCATCAATCAATAATTCGTTGTTGATTCAGAGAGCATGAGAAATTATTAACAAGTCTCTAATATTCCAAGGAAAGTTTATTTGAAAATGCTGACGTTCATGATTTTCCACGTCAATTCTCAAAACTCAATGAACGCTCATATTTTCCAATCATTTTTTCCATAAGAATATTGGTATAATTTCATTCCATTAGAATAAATTATTTCATACTTATATTCTCATGGTATTTTTAATAACCGGTTAGAACAGAATGGCCAAGTATTGGATCGTTTTCGAGACTTTTCCCTTATAACTTTCGAATTGCCATAGTTATTGAAATTACCCAGAATCAATTGAGAATTTGTGTCTCAACGTTTAAGGGCGTAATAGATCCCTTAAATTTCTAGTTTTACCTTCACCATAGTTATCCTAATAAGATAATACGAATTTTACATTTTAGAACAACCATTCGGAATTCCTGAACGTTTATGTTGAACAGTTTAAATGGACAGACTATCGAACCTCCATTATCATCAACTTGAACTTAATTCAGCAGAATTGACATTTCTGACCGACCGTTTCCTATATCCACTATCACTAACGATTGAGTTTTCGACCAGTCAAAATTTTAGTACATCCGATCCGAATGTTCCGATCGATCGTGTTTTGTATTCATCATGACTAACGAATGGAGGTTTCGAGTCGCAAATGAAGATGTACGAAATATTATAATGGTTTTTACAGTTTCTAGTTTTATTGGAGTTTAGAGAGGAGTTCAATGCTTTGAAACCATTAGATTAGATTAAATCGGTTATAGATATTTCATTCAAGTGGATAGACCATTACACATTAACGTTTTGCCAAATGGAGTTTGTTCAGGACTCAAAATATTAATTGGTGTAGAAAATGTTAATTCGTCGACATTACGGGTCCCCTTGAGTAGGATAATTCTCACAAATAATTTTATCTGTGGTTGATATTGGTTGCGCGAACAAGTTTTAATCATTTTTCGAAATGATATTCACATTTTTGCTGGAAAGAAACATGTTTTCATCCAATGTACACTTTGGATGCTATTTCAACATCTTACGGACAATTGTTGAAAACTGTGGATAACAACATCAAAAATAACAAAGTTCAACGTACATTATAACAATAATTATAAGTCGAGTTATTCGATATTTGCGAATAGTTTATTGTGAAATAGAAGATATTACTCTATACAAATATAATATATGGAGATCATGTTCAAGATGAGATCAGACAGACGTCAGTTTAGACAATTTGCGTAATTGTTTTTCTTTTTTTGCGTCATTTCTGTGACGTCTGACAGACGTCAGTTTGACACAAAGTGGATCAGTTCCTAATAGTGAAACTTTAATTTTGAAGCCAGAAATCTATTTAAGGTATGTTATCATTGATCACTATTGAAATCACGTGATCAGTGCTTTTTTTGAAGTCATATCTTGTGATCACGATATGGTCACTTCATTCAAAATTGAACCCGGCACCTCCACCAACTAGTTACCCATGAAATTTAGATCTGCGAGAGAAGAAGGTCGACTACCGACACAGAAAACAAAAATCAACGTAATTTTGTATAGTTGTGATATGTTCTGGGTATCCTAAATTTCTCCACGAGATTCACAATAAGGAACGCTTTTACATCTTTGAAAAGTTTAAAATTCTCAAAATTCCAGCTGAATTATTCAAAATATTCGAGTATTTTGCTGGTAAACGATCCTTTCTTATTCTGTTGTTGTATCCGATATTTTGTTTTGTCATGTGACAAGAATGAAAATCCTAGAAATCAAGACGTAGTGCCGTAAATATTTAGTATTCATGTATGCTCTCAAGTCTGAAGCTGGACGGGGGATGTTGGTTCGATTTCCGCTGTAGTGTGGATATGGATTCGTTGTCTTGCTCTTAAACTAGCTATCATCACTTCTTTATCTCATTCGTATTACAACATAACTCACAACTGTTTGTACGTTCATTGAGCGTCTATGAAATCAAACAGAATTCCTAATGAGCTATTAAAAATGAAATATTATCAAGCTTGATCACCCACGCTATTTCTTTGAGATGATTGGAACGCATTCATCGTTTTTGTTCCTTTCCAATCTATACATAGTTCATTAGTTTGATGTCGATCTATTTGTTTATTTGTTCATTTGTTTCTCTCTATTTGTCATCTATGACTGTATAGTTCATTGATCCCTAGAATACCAATAAATTTTTCTGATAGTTCTTTGGTAATTAACAAATCACAAATTAACTTGTAAGATATTATCACCTTTGAGAAACCTCATGAGGCCATGGATATAGAGATATTACCTCACCGAGATTGTTACTTCTGCAGCCGATAGCGGCATATGCTCGTTCTAATCTCGGTGATCCTAATATCAGACCTTTTTTAAAAAAAAAAGAATGTGAGGCATTCTATATTATCACTGATATGTCAAATATGGAGGAAACTTCCCAGTTTGTGAAGAAGCGATGTGAAGTTACTGCCTAAACACAAATATGTACGCCTTCTTAGCGTCGAGAAATTTATCTTGGTGATATATATATACATCTATGATAGGACCACTCTGCGCTTTCGACACCAAGCAATGATGAAATTCACATTTTGTTTTTGCAACGTTTGAAAGAATATACAGAGACGAGATAAATGACACTCCAATGAAATGATGAAGTAATCTCATCATCAATCATATTTCATCGAAAAAGTAACTAAAACGAGTTAACGGAGACTTCAACACTTCTTCCACTCTCAGAACCATCAGCTTCATTCAGAGAGATAAAAATCTTCCAAGACACTCATACTTCCAAGAGAGGAAAGTTATTTCATTGATTAATAAAGCTTTGAGAACTACTTTGATGATTGAATCATGAATTGTGCTAAAAATAAACCATTCGGCCTGAGCAGGAATGATAAAGTTTAATGACTGACTATTATGGACGCATTTTTTTATTACAATATAAATCATGTTTTATTCGTCGAGTCGTAACTTTAGTCTAGTCCATATTTGATGGCGATAATTGTTTATTGAGGCTATTCACTCATCTGAAAATTAGAAAAACTACTTCCAACAAATGACTTCGTTCTGGATTAACTGATGCAGAAACATCCAAGGGAATTGATATGAAACTGACAAAAAAATTATTCACAATATTCTGACCCGTTTTTTTCATCTACCGGAAAATTAATAAGAACGCTCGTTTCATACGGGAATTCAACAGATATAATTCTAAGCACTCGAGATTTGCCAAAGTTGATGTTTAATTCAATTAGCGTGTCATCAGACAGTTCAAATTTTCATGAATATTGCCGTTTGATTATCATCAAAGGTCAATTTTCCAGAATGAAAATACAACATTGTATGGGATTCTGAATGATTCTGTCTCAATAGAACCGCAAGACTCGTTGGAATTCTGATCATCTGATGACATACCCATTACATGGCATCACTCTAGTGAATAATAACTTTGGCTAGTTTCAAAAATTTACAATTATTGCCGTGTAATTCCAGAATGAAATGATCATTTTCATATATGTTCACACGGAAAAAAACGAGTCAAAATATTGTGTCATTTCTTCTATAGTTTGACATCAATTTATTTCAATTGTTCTGCATTAGTTGATTCAGAATGAAATCATTTGTCATTAGCAGTTTCTTTCAATTTCAGATTGATGAATAGTCTCATCATAGAGGTAAAAAAGCACGAAAATAAAAAATCACAAAAATCACAGCAGAAAAGTACCCTGATATTCCTACGTTACCGTATAATGTCGCCCGTGTGGAGTCAATGATTGCGTTGCGTTCGTAACCGGAGTCAATTTGGGCATGAGTTCGTTTAAGAAAGAGTTGATGATGATGAAACGATAAAGTCATGTGAGGCAATAGAACTTTCGCAAAAAATCATGACCACCACGGGACTCGAACCCACGCTCAATTTGATTCCAGTTCCTGACACGGTGCGCATTAGTTGACTCACCCACGGGGTATTGAATTGAATATTGAATTTTGAAGTTTGGTACAAAACCATACTCATTCTCAAATTTCGTGAACCACGACTTGGTCATTTAGTTTTGAGTTGTCAAGAACCGCCACATAACCTACCTGTTGATGGAATTATTATTCACAATTAAAAATGATTCAAATAATGCCATCTTTGGAAACATGAACTCCGCGTGGATAGCATCTGGAATGTTTCCATTGTGCTGATGATAAAACAATAGATCAAATGAAATGAATACCAACAGTGAAGAAAGAAATTGATAATCAAATATAATATTTCTTGTAACAAGCTATGAGAAAAGTCTCACGATCAAAATTAACTCTATATTTTTATAAATAAATGAATCTCATATGAAAACACTGTCTCTACTCTACATAAAGATCCAAGCCTATATTGTCTACATAATGTAGATAATATCTCCCCACCCACCCCACCGTGCTGTCATGTTAAACGATGGGGGGTGGGAAAGTGAGTGAGTCTATATAAAGTATATGAACAGCTATAGAGATACAGTAGTGGAAAGAAGGGTGGGGTGGAGGGAGGTGGAAACAAGATAGTAACACATACATGAATCAGGTGAAGACACGGTAAGAAATATACCATTCATCATTCCGCATAATATATTCGCCAAGAGGGAGAAAGGGATCGTGTGTGTGTGTGTTTGTGTGTATGTGTGTGAAGAAGAGAGAGAGATAGATGTAGAAGAGTAAAAAAAAAACTTTCCAGGAAGTTTGGTGGGGAGGAACTGGGAAGAAGAAACTTTACTATAGGAGAATGGAATGTCTACCCGAAGATATGTGTTGGCTATTTCCTATTTCCGAGGTCAATTTCATAGCGTAGATGTTCGATTCGCTCCATGTTATACACGGTGGAGAATATTGTAGAATGGATTGGAAAATTGTTCGAGAGACAATTTAAATCGATGTTCTGAACTCGAATATATATGACGCAACATTAGAATGTATTCTGGAGTTTTGAAGAATTTGGAGCAATAATATAAGTTCTACATTCATAGGAACGAATTATTATATTTATAAATATATCGATAATTCATGTTCGATGAATATATTTCCTTTCAATTTTCATAGTGAGATTACACACTGATGCATCTTGTTATCAAAATATAAACATAGAATATAATATTGATATCACTATTCAATTTCTATCAGCGTCGTATTACTACCATTCCCATTTTGGGAGAGTTGTTATAGTTGATGGAGCGATTGGTGACTCTTCAGAAAGTAATATTGAAATATTGAAACGACATTTTTTTCTATCCAATTGAAACTGATTTTGATGAGTATTCCAGAGTAATGGTCTGTGAGCTATGTATCATGATTGGTTCAATGAACGTCGTTGAATTTCCACAAAATCATTTTGTGTGAATAGAAACGTATGATTGATCAAACAGATCACCATGAGAGAGATTCCAACACCCAAAAATATGAAAAGATTATAACTAATAACAATGCCCAAACAGTGAACTACGGTGTTTTTGAATGATGATGATTATTATTAATATATAAATGATGCTATATCATGAAACAAATTCTCATTTCTTCTCATCAAGATTGAAACTCGATACAAAATCATTGTTTCCTAATCGAGGCTATGGGCGGATGTAGGATCGTTCGGACTGGGCACTATAAGGGTGATCATAATACCCCTAATATGTTCACTAACATAATTCAAATCTGAAAACACAACTGTACTCATAATTTTTTTCTCAAGTTTGTGTATCTTAATCTTTGTTCTCATATACTCTCTCAGTGTGTAACCAAGTTTGTAGCTGTGTTACGTATATACCTAATGTTAGATATTGTTTTAATACACTCTAGCCGTTGGCCAAACTGTCATAAAATATAGTATGTAAACTTTCGTATATGTAAGCATGTAGATCTAATATATCATCACTCGTCAACTGATGAATATCCTGGTGGAAGGAAATGATGGGAGTAGATGGAATGCAAGGGGGTATAAGAGTTGATGAGGGAATGACGTATCTCATCCCCTAGCGACCTCAGGCGCCTTCTCGAACTTTCAACTTATTACCAGATTAGGAACATTAACTTGGTAAGCACACACACTTTTAGATGAGTATATATATATATATATATATATATATATATATATATATATATATATATATATATATATATATATATATGTAAGTGCAGATAGATCACCATAGGGACACTCTCAAAGGCGTACAGGATTTACAAAGTTTCACGATTTAATCATTATTATCTATCCACGGCAGATTGAAATTAAAAATTAGACTTGATTGAATTTCAACCGCAGTTCTGTCACTGGGGAGTTTCGGTCATTAGGAAGACGCTTGCTAGGATTCGTGAATTGAAACCAGAGATGCGTTTGATAAATTTTAATTTCAGTAATTTGAAACCTTAGAGCTGCTAAATTCCGGTTCATAAAAGTTCCATTTGATTAGGAGATTTCCCATGAAATAATTTTTATTATTTTTAGGAATGGTGAGCCTACCTATAGTCACCATGAACTCGATGAATTTATATCAAATGGAATGTCTGGTATATTCTGAAAAATTAACGGATCATTCGAATTGGAATTATAGCTCATCACTTGAATTTCAAATTGGGAATATTACCATGAGAAGTTGAATGATGGTATACTGAGCAAAATACTACTGATATTCATACGAGAGAGAGATATCTTTATTATTGCACTGTTCACAATTTTTTGATCATGTTTTTTTTCCTGTCCTAGTGTCTTACAATGTGTACTGAACACCGATACCGATATGTATTGATCTGTGATGGCATGAGAATTAATTGTGAACATTTGATACGTGTGTGCCTGTGACGCATAATGATCACTCGTCCATCACTCAGTCAACGTCAGTGTATCATATATAGAGAGTCTGGAGAAAGTCCTACAAAATGTGGGTCAGCCTTGACTTACTGTTCCCAGAAAGTTAAGGTTCACTTTCATCACAATGTAATACATGAATAAATAATATATAACAATATGTAGTGATTTAAAGAAAGTGCACCGACTCCCATACTGATAATAAAACTAGGAATCATTGGTTTCTAGCGGTCAATTCGGAGTCGAATGTTCTATTTACCTGTAGCAATTCAGCGGATTGTATCGTCAACTGGATGTAAATTGGAGTGGCTAGGGTACCGGTGGTATTGTATAGAATTCATTTGAAGCTCGATATTAGAACGATAAGTTTGCTGCGACCAAATGGGACCGTGTACTAAATTTCTGACCCCGGAAAGACTTCTCTCTGAAGACGCCAGTCGGTACACCTTTATATTATGATGAAGTGTGTTGGTATCACCACATTGTGCTTTCATATTCGGTACGTGAACAACAAAATCTCACTATAGTCAGGAGCACAGCCTCAGCCTGAACATCCACGAGCTACAGTTGGTTTGTCGTTCTCAATTAAAAACAAAGGTGTCACCTTCAGTCAACCAAAGCATCGGTATAGGAAGTGGAGTCATGTAGAGTGTGGGTTCGTGTCCCGCATCAAGTATGTTTTTACTGTGAAAATCCTGTCTCTAACCATCAATTCGTAGTTAGGTTATCATCTGTCTATTCGTCAACAGTAAAATAAACTAGCTGTTGATGAAGTCGTAAAGCATCATTATGGATGAAATAGAGAGCAGGCGCTCTGACGAAATCTATAGAATGTTGGGTTTGAGTTTACATTTCGAAGTTGACTTCCTGCAGTTTGACATTGGGGAACAGAATATGGTAAGAAGATCAATCCTGCTGAAGCTCTCAATCAGTCTTACAAAGTTGACGCCAAGATTCTGAATCTTTTTCGAATTTCTGAGATCTTGTCAATCCTTGACTAACGATTGAGGAAATTCAGGAAGCAGTACTCAGGAAGAGGAATTTCTATATCAAGGCTCATTATATAATTGCATATATTGAGGCACGTTACTCGCAAAACGGCCAGAAAATATTCGAAGAACAATTTGTTGAGAAACACTTCATTTCGGCTGAATATTATGAGGGCAAGTGCTCACAATGAATCCACGTCAAATCGTAATGTCTAAGCAATCATTCTTAGCACTTATTATCATGCAATGCAAGTACGTACTGTACGTTAGTAGAAATTATACAGTGAGTGTGAATGTAATCATTTATTACTGCATACTTATTAGTGTATACTTATGTTTATATAATATATTCATCCATCCATGAGGATCATTTCACCATAATATCTGGTTCTCCGTAAATGAACAAAAAAGTAAGCCCACGGTAGACACATTTATCACATTTTTATGGTAATCGTTGACTTCAGTTTTATAGTTTGAAACATTCTTAAATTTCAATTCACATTTTTTTTTACCTACCTTTCAAGAATGAACTTATCATTCAACGTTGTATGACATCATAGCGGACATTTTATTTTCATCTCGTCAATCTTAGAAAAAAAAACTACCATCTCTCTCAACTCCATTCTTTTTATTTTAAAACGAATTTCCTTTCAATATATTTCAAGAAAGCTTTTCCATCTTACAAATCAAGACACACTCTCTTTATAAAATAAGAATAACTCGACTATCAATAGAATATCGCTAAATCATCAATTATCTTTAAATTGGTTCTGCTCTAAAATGGATCTTGGATTGATTGATACTCGTGCAATTGATCACTCGGCGTGGTATCAGTATCAAGGGGGCCGTGTGACGTGACTGGCAGATTGATGACGTGTAGTTGGCTCTAAGAGTTGTACGACATGATCGTGTCGTCAGGTACTATGCCAACATGATGGAAAGAAATGTTATTTATATATTGTCGGTGTTGATATATGATCGAGATGATAGCGGGGTGTTTTTTGTTGTTGTTATGTTTGAATTGGAACAGCTGAATGAATTTATCGTAAACAAATATGAACAAATATGAATTTTCATGCCAAAAATGAAAATGTTAATCGATATAATCAATTATATGGTGTCAGGCTTTTTTTTATTCTGATTTTGAAAAAAATATCCGAGGTATTAGGAACTTCATAACAAACTTTTCAGTAAATGACTTGAAATATTTTTACCATCAGTGTTGACATATTTTAAAATATGAGAACGACCAAAAAATGAAAACTTCTTGAAAGAAGCTCTCGAATCACAAAATTCGAAATATAATTTTTCAAATTTTCAATAGCGGTTGGTACGTGTGAACATAGGAGTATATTTTGCACTTTCTCTGAAAATAAAGACAACACTTTCCATTTTCGAAGCTGAATCATTGTGATTTTTCAATTGCAAGTATATAATTGTCAAATATATTTCCTCTCAGCTGGCTTTTTGAAGCTGATGATTGTTTTTTAATTCCACTTGGAAACAACCTCGTGAATATTGTTATGTCGTCACACTCGTTTCATACTCAGACATTCATGGAAAAAAAAATCTGTTCGATCCGTTAGACTGACTCACAAACAACAATATCACACAGCAATATCAATACTTGAATGACCAGCTTGTGAATTATGAATTCAATATTTACTCTTCACTCTTGATACGTCAAAGATAGTTTGTTCAGAAAATCATACTGAATTTTCTCTTTCTGTTGCATCTTTCACAGTCGACACAAGAACTCATGTTCGAGCCGTTATGAGGTTCTATTATGTTGTGGCTTTCAATGTGATTATCACGCATCATTCGGTTATAATTGTACAAAATCTCCAGTGGATAAGTTTATACAAGACCTATTTAATCAAGCATGGTGAGTTTTTGAGGACTTCTCAAACAATTGATGAGTAATAGACAGAAGAATTCAAAACATTCATACCATGTTGAATGTTGAACCATATTAATTGACTCGCTCATTATTTTCAGTTGTTTCTAATCTGTTTAATTATTTGAGCTTATTTGAGTATTCAATTTGAGCTTCGTTTGATATGACAACTGCGTGTAAATCGTTCTTGTGTAAATTCAACTCCGAGAAATTCTATATATTGTTTACACTAGAAAGTGATTATGATGATTAACGATATTAGATATAATCAATTATCAATTTCATCACGATTTTTTCCACACAGGTCGTAAGTCAAAATCGAACCATATGAAACTTCAAGCAAACTAGAACTGTATAGTTTTGAAGTACCAATCGTTCACAGAAAATGTTGAGAAATTGTATATTTGATTCAGAAAATACTAAGATATAACTTACATGACTGAAAGAAGTATTCGCTGCCAAGTAACCTGGATGTTATCGGCCTCGTAGGCAGATATTAAAACAATCGAAAATAACACAATTTTCAGTGGCTGTTTGGAAAAATAGAACCGGACATATTTTCCTTGGTTCATTGGAATTAGAAGATCTTGTTTGAAACCAATATGAGTATATTCATGTTACATCTAGTCTATATAAATATATCACTGAATTCTCGCTCTTGCCGAAGTTTCACAGTTAAAGATGGATGTATTTGAAAATCAGATGACAAAGAGTGAAGAAACAATTATAATACTGAACAATTGTCTTGCTAGCAGCTGTTGAAGAACGTTTTATAGCTTCCCACAATGGTCTTGGAAACTCAATTCGAAGTTATTCGCACGGAATGATTATTTTATAATATGTTCAAGTGAGTGAGTGATAGAATCTAAAAGTTCAAGATTTTCCATTAAACATGAGAGGAATATCATTCAAAATGTGAGAATTGCAGAAAAGTTGGAATGATTTTGTTATATTCGGAGCTAGAATATTTCTGCTTTATGAAACTCTCCAAAATGCATGCCAATATACACTCTCAAAATTTACAATTATTCATTTCGAATCCAGAATATAGGCACTCAATTTTCGACAATGTATATCAAATTTAACGAATGAGATTTCTAACTTACATGTTGAGAATTTATGTTGACATATTATGGGATGGTAGGAACGCTCTTGTGATGCCCCGTCTGAACGATCCTATCTCTTATCCTTGGCCTTAAATTGGGGAACAAAGATTTTGAATCAAGTTTCGATGTTATTGAAAAACAAACATATTATCATAGTTGAATACCATCTATATAGGATACGAGCATCCAAATCTGAAATACTGTGGATTGATTCATACGAAATTTACTCTCTCTTCGACATCGAATATACTTTTCACAATTATGCAATTGAACGATATCAATATGCAGTTAGGGTACATACATATCCAATTCCATGAATATTAACTGAAAACAGTTTGAAATTTGTTGCGGTGATGAAATCATAAAATATCAAGTATGTGTATGTGTATGTATATGTATAAAATTACAGATTGATGATGATAGAATCAAAGCTTGAGTGAGATGAAATTGAATAATTCAGAATAGATTGAATTGAAATGGAAAAATTTGCTTGTCTTTCGAAAATGATACATCGTTGAATACTCCGTTTTGATACCCAAAGACCGTCACTTTCATCAACTCTCAAGCATTCCAGTTAATTTCAAATATTGATTTCATATGATATTTCATAATTCCAATCCATACATCTATATCTACATCTATCAACATCTATCTATCTAAATCTATATCCTATCTCAGAACCCAGCCGTATTAGAGTAATTCAGTCCCATCCTATATCTCAATTCTACATCATGAATGGTGTATTTCCATCATCTTGTTATCATATATTCCAATGATATCCCTATATGCCTTTCATACTCAGTTCGCAAATTTGCTAATTGATACATACCGTCCATTATGTTCTACCAGAAATCCGAATGTTTGGAAGAATACAACTCTATTATGAAATAATTGAACAGTCTAATTTGTTATTCAGTATCTGAGCCCAATTAGTGGTTGCGTAGCTACAGAGAATAGAATACAATTTATTTGGGTGATCTATGAGAACGATGAAGAATTTAATAAATAACAGGTGATGTTGTAAAATGAGATAATATATATCAACAAACTTGAACTCGAAATGGAATTATTGTATTAGAGTTCACAGTTAATTAAAACTAATGTGAAAAGTCGCAGTTTAATTGGACATTATTTTAATAATAATTGAATAATTACCGTATATCCTGATGCAATCATTTGATAATGAAATATTATACTATCTATGATATCACCTTGAGATTTTCCAGCTCTTGATCGTGATTTATTCATTCATTCTCAATATTGGGATAGTTGGGAATATTAGACGCAATTTCGGAATTTTTCGGTGGAGGAGCCATGTTCATTTCGAAACCATTTCAAATACCTCATAATGCTCATCTCGGGAATTCTTTTTTTTCAGAATGAATCTATCAACGATGATAAATGATGATATTAAATCAATTCCGAACTCATAATAACTCTGTCCATTGATAATATGGGGGGTCAATTCCCGCCAAGATTTTCCATCTGTCGATTAGTTTCATTCTGAAATAGTGATGCGATAACCGGCCCTTCCTGAATACTTCCCACCATCCAAAAACAATCGATAATTAAAACTAATCTCATTTTTCTACCATCTCATCCATCATTCATCGACGCCAATAGATCACAGTCAGTGATCAGTGAGTAGAGTATAGTGCGTATTGAGCGTATATAAAAGAAAATTCAAATCTTCAAAAGGAAAGTAATGATTGAGATTAGTCTTCCACAATATTTCTTAACATCGAATCAAGTTCACCTAATGTATATGAGTACACTATATAGGTGAGAAAAGAAGTATTGATGAGATCATAGGATGAAGATTCAGAGAAGAATAATAAAGCTCATGTTGAATTATTCAACTGTTTTTGAGGGTCATTGGTTAGTTCAACATCTAATATCGATATTGCTTCGGTCGCCACATATCCGAATCGTTTTGCTAATGGCTTTCGCGTGAACAATTCCAATTTGTGAATTGCTTATATTGACGTTTTCATACTCAACAAACAAGAGTGAGAGAAAGCGCAATAGAAATCAGATTTTTGCACAGTGGCGCTGCGTACATGTTGGATAATGAACTAGAGTCCATTCGGATACATCAGACAGGTCCGTGAACCTGTTCCCCCACCCCCACTTGAGCACTAATTATGAAATTTGGTTCAGATTTAGTGTTCAATTAATGCTATCGATTTGCCAAGTTTTAGAATTAGTGCTCTGATAGTTTCCGAGGTAATGCCATTTATTAGTGGGGGGATCAAGTTCTCGCTTTCCCTCCTTCCCCCTCCCCCCACTCGAGCACTATTAATGAAACTTCGCCAGGATTTCACGGACCTACGTCAGACGTCTGATTTGTGCAGCAGTTGGCCCATAAGTCATGAGGTTCTTTCCTAACTATTTATTCGATGATGATATATTTTTCTGTTCATTTTTGGAAACATTCTCCAACTAGGCCCACGAACGTTTCCGAGCCTGCGTGACGTCATCCGGAGTCTGGACAATCGGACCACTGGTCAACTGTGGTCATAATGGGATGTTTCGAAATTTTGTTGTTGTTGTTTTGATTTTCAGTTTAAATTCACGCCGTTGTTCAATCATACCACTGTTGAGTGTGGCCATATCAAAATGGTGGTTCGCGATTTGTTCGTGTTGACTTGATTTTCAGTTCAATGTCAGGTCTACTGTCACGTGATTCACTTAGAAAGTGACCCTCCACCATCTCACGTGATAGCCCAGCTCGTCATCTGATACAGTCAAAATCCACCATTCAATGAATGTACTCAATTATTCTTCTTTTGAATGTTTAACCCTATTCACTTCAGATCGAATACGATCAAAATATTCGTCTTGAACTGAGAAGAGTATATCAGACGCTTGCGCATAGAGAACCGTTATTCAGGAAACCGGAGTTCAATTCCCGGCATGCTCGCTCGTCCATCTTGAAAGAGGCTTCTTGTGTTTTCCATCCACCTTCACCGGGATGGTTCTTCAATAGAGGGTGATAATCGCTTCCTTTTCACTGTCCATAACACTCAACAAAACGACTTTTCATTTCATTTTCCCATCCTCTCATTCATCATTCACCCACGTCAATCTTAGTTATCATCAGAGTGCGTCCTCAAACTCGATATAATAAATAAAAAAAATGTGAAATAAATAAAATATGTCGTCTTGAAAAGTAAATATACTTTGTTATACGATTATTGGTGGGTCGAAACTTATGAAGGTTAGTTCTAATGGATGGGGAAGACGGTCGATCGGTGTTTATTGTAAGAAACTTTCAAGTTACTTACATTGACAGCGGAAGGTTATATAAGACATTTCCCAAAGTGACCGGTCGCTTTTTATAAACCTCTCTGGACAAACTCACTAATACATAAACTCTACAGTGCTAACTTTTGGAAGTGTGTTCTTTGATAAACTTCAACTATGAAACTTTGGAATATTGTCATATAATATTGTCATATATTGTAATATATATTGTCATATCGAATATTATATAGATATCAATAGTTATATAGATATCACATGGGATATTGTCATAGAAAATAAAACGGTTACAAACTTTTGAAAAAAAAGTTGCGGGAACATATTTCAGAGACATTTATGTGTTTGGTGATATATTTTGAGACAAATAAGAAATGATATCAATCATTCAGATTTGATGTTATTACAACGCTCTATCTGATTGTTATCCTTCGGATAACTAATTTCACCGTGATCCAATTGACAATCGACCACTAGTGATAGGCGTGGCTTATCGGTAGGCCACCTAGATCTATACTTCATGTGGGCATTTAGAGATACTCTGATAGGCAATGTCAATTCATCCACATGAAAAACAGCACATTTGATTGGATGGTTTGTGACGTTTGTAGGAGGGTCAATCATCAGTCGTCAATTACCATGATGATTTCATTTCCATTGTTTCATAATTATCAAATTAATTTGTCAACAATACTTCATAATACCCGTTCTCAGATACCGTCATAATAATAATGATTGTGTTGACCAAGCGATAATAATAGCGGATTAACTTGTTATCACTTTTGGTTTCCATTGATATTTTTATACATTCAAATGTATAATGAGCTCAAATAGAACATTCTTATTTGTGAAATGCAGTCTTGATATAATTTGTGAATAGCCCGATGAATATTATTATATTCATCATCCTTATTCATACCTCTCTCTATCTTGAAGTGATGCGAGTAATATTGGAAAACTAAAATCAGTGAACATTCATCGTAACATATGAATGACAATTTGAGAAGAAATAACAATATATCTAATTTTTTTTTTTAATAACATCGAAACGTAATACAAAATCTAATATTGATACTTAATACCCAATTAAGGCTATGGATGAAAAGTAGGATCGTTTGGACGGGGCACCACAAGGGTGATCTCACAACCCCATTTAAATTATTTGAAACCAATGAAGTTCAACACCAGGACTGAGCAGTTGGTGACCATAACTTTCCGCCGCAGATAAAAGTATTTCAGTTTCCAAAAGTCAGGAACAGATGTAGAAACCGTTTCTGTGATATATATCCGGACATTACCAGCATTGGTATTAAGAGCAAACAAAACACACGAATGTTAATAATAATAATAATAATAATAATAATAATAATAATTCTTTTATTCCATGCTTGATCATAATAACATGATATTGGTACGTCATATTATCGGTATATAATCAATATAACCAAAATATCATAAAATAACATAAAATAACAAAATTCAACAGTCGAAAAGAATGAAAGAATACAATGGACAGACATTAAAAAGCATAACACACAAAATGAATAAATTGATATAAGTGAATGATTTTAGAAGGAGAGTCACATATATTAACCAATGGTTCCATCCATCAAATATTCATTAATTTCATAAAAACATTTGCCTAATAAGTAGGATTTGAGAACATGTTTGAAAATTTTAATATCAACGTTGGCAGCCTCTTTGATGAAAGTAGGAAGGTTATTAAACATCTGTATGCCTGCAAAGATGGGACCCTTTTCACACATTTCGAGTCTATGAGTTTTAATTCTGAACGTATTTCTATTTCTAGTCTCGTGTGGATGATCATATTTTACTTCATTGATGTCATTTAGATAAAAACTATTTTCCACTTCATACATGATTACATTTAAAATATACAAACATGGGAGAGTCAAAATATTGAATCTCTTGAAAAGAGGCTTACAAGAATCTTTATAGAATACGTCAGATGTAGGGTCAAAACTAGCATTGGCCAAGTATCTCGACGCTCTTTTTTGTAAAGTGAATAAAATATTACTGTGAGGAGATTGGCCCCAAAGAATGATTCCATATTGCAATCTAGACTGAACATAAGCGAAATACACCATTTGATATATTGATATATTGATATATTTAGATGTTGATATATTCAACTTTGAACTAAGTCTCTTGGGCGATGATCACTTCTTTCCATTAACAGCAGATGTAAAGTTTATCATTAATTTGTAAAATTTATAAAATATTTGTATTTATTTGTAAAATATATTTTATCATTTTCAAGTCATGTAAATAACACATAGGCGAAGAGTACCTCGTCTGTACTGCTCTGAAAAACATTATGACCCATGAATAAACAAACTTCATGTATAAAATTATTTGATGACTCATAAAAATATCTATACAAAACTCACACCGTGGAAATAATTCTGTTTTGAAATTATGATTGAAATTATATGATGCAGATGGAAGCCATTTTTATATGCCAATATTACGACCCGTTATATGGAGAAACAATAAATAATTTCGAATTAACCATAGCGAGATAAAAATATTCTCAACATCGTTAAAATTCCATGAATAACGGAAAATATGGATGAATATAATGTATACTCACGGTCATATAGAATAATTCCTTCCGGAATTTGAATTTAAAATTGAATAAGTAAAGCACATGTTATCTTTTGTGATTTCATGAAATGAACTTCAAATGGAAACGCTCATTGTCTAATAGTTTCAATGAGTATTAAATATCATATAGATATGTTAGAATATCATGTTTGATGCAAAGTATACTCATCAGACGAGCTTTAGCGAGGATTCAATTTGACATACTGAAAAAAATTGGTGTTCGTTTTTTTATGTTTTTTTTTGTCGGTTCTCCACAAGTCAAACGGGTACAGCTATCATCTCCAAACTTATATTCATCATGGTTCTTCTAACTCAAATTTGTATAGTTTTATGGCATTATCGTGTGGTAACTTTCATTTTTATGAAGTTTCAAAAATGACCATTAGAATAACACAGCGGGAAAAAAAGAGAATATTTTTATTTTTCAAAAAATGAAATTTTGCGTGAAGTTGAACTACATTCTGATACACATTTCTGGCAATTCTCAGCTTGATCGGGTGAGCCATTTCAAAGAAAATACATGAAATGTGCTAAATTGGTACCACTCAAAGCAGTTTTTACCCATATAACTTATATCTTATGAAAGACTTTTATCTACTGCGAGAAATTATGGTCACAGACAGCGCAGTCCTGGTGTTGAAGACCATTAGTTTTAAATAATCAAAATGGGGTGGTAAGATCGCCCTTGTGGTGCCCCGTCCAAACGATCCTATCTTTCATCCATAGCCTTAATTGGGGAACAATGATTTTGTATCAAGTTTCGATGTTATTAAAATAAAAAAAAAATATATAACTTAAATGTTACCCAATTAGCGGATGTAAGCAAAAATTTGGCAAAAAAGTCGACATACTATTACAATCCGCTCGTCTAACAAGTAACAACGCATATATGGCGTTTTACCAGTATTGATAATTTTACAGTTCAAATAATATACGGTACACTATCATGTATAGCAATGTTCAACACTATTAATGATTCACTAACTTGATAATAATTTGTTTAATCAGTTTCATATCACGATCCTTGCGGGTGGTAAGATCGATCTTGTGGAGCCTTCCCAGAAGATCCTACCCTGTCATTTTCAGCTCATATAAACCGAGGAATAATGATATCGCATCAAATTTACGATGACTTTGGAACAATTAGAGAATTATATACTGTAGATGGTAGAGATCAATCGTTTACCATATAAATTATCATTTCCCGTTAGGAGAATTGTGTCGACTCTATTGGACAAATGGAGTCACTCTCGTCAAATAGAGTATATTAACTCTGAGTTATGTGTGTGCAATCACTGTAAGGTATTATTAAACAGTTGAGGTTAACGTTTTGACTAAACCGTGTAATAATTTGAATAATCACATATTCTCTCTTCATTATATTATTTTGTATTAATGTAATCAACATAATATGACAGCGTTAATTTCTTCCGAATATTCAAGTTTCATGAATTTAACATGTGTAAAGAGAATATTCGAAGAGAATATGAATATTCGGAAAAATCACCATGTTTTTTTTGGTATATTCATGATATTATACAGTGAATAATATAATATAATATGTTGTGAAAATCATTTTGATGGCGAATATTATTTGCATAACAACGCCACCAACAGTTGGGTATTATTTCAGGGTATGAATAAACAAATTATCACTGAATTGTGTCCACGAAAACACATGCCCTATGGAATACACAAGCCTTGTGCAGGAGTCGAACACACTACCAATTCTACTTGTAGAGTGGATACTTGGATCCAAACCAGTGTCCAGACCAGACACTGCCAGTGTGCCACTGTGCCAGTGTCCAGACTGTAAACGGAAGAAGGTTCAACGCATGAGCGTTAGTTTAGACTTAATTTCACCGAATTCGAAAACATTTTTTTTTCTCGGACTCCACAGGTGAAACAAATACACCAATTTTGATACAACATAGACCGATGTTATTATCTAACTCGATATTGTATTCGCGTTTAAAAGCAAAGTGGCTGACATCTGGTGGCCGTACGAGGAACTAGTGTAAGGCAGATAGAATTAGCTAAAATGGCTGACTTACATGTCATTGGTATTGACGGAATACATTCCTCGGATGAAATGGATTTATCAGAGCAAAATAATTCGACACAACCAGACTTATTACCGCTTAAAGTGAACAACACATATTGCAGTGTACCACAGTGTAGCAACAGGCCACGAGATGAGCTGTCATTTCATCATTTTCCTAAAGAAGTAACACTTCGGAAACGTTGGGTGCAACAACTGCGAATCGGGAAAAATGTTTCAAATCATATGAGGGTGTGCAGTGAGCATTTTAATGCCGATGATTACTTTTACGTGGGTAAGTGAGATGGTGCTGTACCAGTTATATTTCTAGTTTTAGATCAGCATTTATATTCAGGCTTTTTGTTAGTAACTACTTGCAATGCTACTTGTCCTTCCTAACCTCATAGGCATAGGCCTAGGTCAATGCCTAGGTGTAGGCATTGAGTTTGTAACTTGTAAGTTGCCTAGGCCCTGGGCCTAGCCTCTAGGTGTGACTTCTAGCCTGCTCAAAATTAAAATGTGAGTTTCTTAGTATTGCTGTCAGGTCCTAGTCATAACCATCACCTATATACTTAATGCCATAACACTACAATCTCAATGTTAGCGCATAGCTCATAGCGGCATATTTACTGCTTTGTAGATCATGTAGGCCTATCCCGTACAAATGACCTGTAACGTGACGTCTACCTTGTCATATTGATGTTAACTTAACCAGTAACAATGGCAATTTAGGAAAATACTGGTAATCCAATAACACTCCAAGCCTAGGGCTTACATAGGCTCAACAATCAACATTGAAATAATATGGAAGAAGGCTTATGTAATGGATAAACCATTTTGTTGTAACAGAAGCCTACCATATTCCTAATTTTTCACAGGCCCAATAACTAAGCGACGACGATTGAAAAAATATGCTTATCCGTCGTGTAAACTACCTTCTACAACACATACAACAGTCAAAAATGCAAGTAACGTGGCTTCGAGTTCACGAAGGGCCACAAGAGTTGCAGAAAGGACAGAGAAAGCGTTGCGATTGTGTGACATTCAAAGGTAGGGATAGGACTGCATGCTAATATGGTTTTTCTATTCATCTATTCCCTAACGTTTTAATTTGTATTATAATAATTTACCTTTTGTGGCCATCATGCCAACATCTTTTGTCGCTCTTAGTTTCTAAATAATAAATTATACCGTACAAGTATCAATTATTATGTATCATAGATTTATTGTAAAAGTAACAAGTATCAATTACGTATCATGGATTTATGGGCATTCAATGTGTTATTTATATTTAGTATGAGTTGTAGGGCCTACATTGTCCATAGTCTTCAAAGTAAATTTCAATGTTGTTTATTTTTCCAGTGATTGTTCTGGTGCATGCGACACAGTTGTTGAAGTGCCCACCGATGGAGTTGATAGAGAGCTGGTGGCGGCAGAAGCTCTTATTGAACTCCAAACTGCGTTAACAGAACAGGGTAACGAGAGTGAAGATGTACCGGTAGCAGAAAAGGCGATGACTGATCAAGCTGCTTGCCGCTGCCATTCACAAGATGTGGTGTCACAACAACAAAAAGTCACGTTATTGAATATGATCAAGACCAACAGTGATTTGAATGCGTTTACTGGTATCCACAGTCTGACTCTGCTAGACTCAATATCAAGAGCTGCAGAGATGCTACAGGATGGGGATAGTGGTTGTATGAACCTACAACTAGACATTACGGAGAGAATTGTCCTGACTCTGGTCAAGGTCAAGTTAAACATCAGCTTCAAGTGTATCTCAGTTCTTTTTGGCATCTCCATCACCACGTGCATCAGCTATTTTAAATTAACGTTAAATTTGTTAAGTAGCCTCATGGAGACAGTAGTAGTTTGGCCTTCAAAAGAAGATATTTTAAAGAACATGCCCACTTGTTTTGCTAAATATAAAGACACTCGAGTGGTACTGGATTGTACGGAGACTCCTGTTGAAAAACCGTCGTGCTTGAAATGCAGATTGAGCACATATTCCCATTACAAGGGAAGGAACACCATCAAGTTTATGGTCGGTGTAGCCCCAGAAGGACTCATCACATTTTGTAGTGCCGTGTATGGTGGTCGAGCCTCAGACAAGGCAATATACCTCCAGTCTGGGTTAATGAGGGAGCTAATCCCGTTTGTCGATGCTGTCATGTCTGACAAAGGATTTCTGGTGGAACCAGAATGTTTGATGAGCGGCATCAAATTAATCCGTCCACCGTTCTTGGGAAAGAAAAAACAGTTTAGTGTAGCCGATGGTGAGCTAACGGCAGAAATTGCCAGGGCTCGAGTGCATGTCGAACGTTCTATTCAACGTTTCAAGGTGTTTCGACTGTTGAAAACTCAGTTACCGTGGAACCTGGTGGCCTATGCAGACGATATTGTGAAGATAGTTGCTGGTTTGGTGAACTTGTCAAACCCTATTTTAGCAATGGACAAGTTTTGAAAAACAATCAATAAACATAGGCCTACCTAATCATATTATTATTATTATAACCGACAAACATTTTTTATTCTTACTCGTGTGTTACTGTTACACGTCTCACAAACAATCGTAGTTTTATTATTATATTTAGGTGAACCAACAAACATTCGTTGTGTTTTTGTTTTCTTAATATTACTTCTCGTGTGCGTGCCTACAACAAACATTCGTTTAGTGACATTGCATTTCATTCTTGTCCGTGGTTTAACCTTTCCACGTTAAAATAAAAAGACCCCGTAGATAGTTGAGACCGTGGCGTGGTTATGGGGCTTTAAACTAACATCAACTAACATCCCTTCGTCGCAAATGGAGTCAAGTCGGGCATGGGTTCGAGTCTTGCATAAATGTTTTTATGGAAACATTCTTGAATCTTCACTGAAAATCTTAAAAATCTTATTTCATCATCTTATCTTATTTTTCGGTCTTATTATTGTTCACTTCTTATTTAAGTTCAAGTTCCTTTTCTTACCATACTACTCCTCTGCTATTAGTAATTATAATATTATCTGATGACAATGTTTACACATTGAAAAATGTATTACAACAGCTAATAAAATACAAATACACAAATACAAATGCATATATCCTTTATCATTAGTTTTGAAGGTACAATGAACACCAGCTCTCGACTGATCAGAATGGACCGCATAAATCAACACTCATTCATGCAATTTTATTTTGTCTTTCATTTACTTACCTCTTCTTAGTAACCTTCTGTATAACTGCAAAAGAGTTACGTCATTTGACTTCTTATTGGAGCTAGGGGCATTACAGTCAGGTTCTTTGCTGATTTTTGTAAAAAAATTAGATTAGGCCTACGTAGGGAGTTCATAAGTTGATAAACTGATAGGTTCTATTTTGAATCTGCATTATCATTTATAATTGACACTAATATCAAGATTCCAGCTGGTAAGCATCACATGTCCATAATATCAGTATTTCATTCTATTTGTTCTTAGTGTTTTGTGCAAGTGTTTTATAATTCAAGTATCACTAATACTTAGTAATAAGATTTCTGGAAACCCATACAACTTATTGATATAAAATAGGCCTCAAGTATTTGAAGTAAAATTTATCAAGTGATTCAAAAAAAAATATTGTAGCCTCTTCAAGTGTTGTATGGCAATTGTATTTGTAAATTATCGTTCCAACCCCCAACTTTCTACAAACTCGCTCACTACAGACACTACTATTGCAAGGTGCTGATAGCAACGTGGAAAGAACAGGATGGAGAAACGGAGGGTGTGCAAGGGTAGCAAATGATGATGGTCCAGAGATAATTACTCGAATGCCAGGAAGTGCATCCTATAATAAATAAAAGGTAATAATTGAAACAAAATTGAGAAAACATTTGACTAGACATTAGTTAGGTATGCATTTTTTATTTGTATTTTCAATCAATATAAATTCCAGAACCTTGTTCTAACCAGGCAACCCATGCCCGACTTGACTTCGTTTGCGACGAAGGGATGTTAGTTGATGTTAGTTTAAAGCCCCATAACCACGCCACGGTCTCAACTATCTACGGGGTCTTTTTATTTTAACGTGGAAAGGTTAAACCACGGACAAGAATGAAATGCAATGTCACTAAACGAATGTTTGTTGTAGGCACGCACACGAGAAGTAATATTAAGAAAACAAAAACACAACGAATGTTTGTTGGTTCACCTAAATATAATAATAAAACTACGATTGTTTGTGAGACGTGTAACAGTAACACACGAGTAAGAATAAAAAATGTTTGTCGGTTATGGTAATAATTATAAGCCTATCACTACGAAAGTTTGTAGGTTGAAATATAGAACAATAACACACGAGAGGTAAGAATAAAAAGAAAAAATGTTTGTTGGTAATAATATATAACTACGATTGTTTGTAGGTTTAGATATTGGAATAAAAAATTCGGAATCAACTAACGAAAGTTTGTAGGTTGAGACAGAACAATGACACACGAGACAAACGAACAATGACACACGAAGAATAGAAAGAAAAAACGTGTGTTTGTGATAACGATAATGAAATAATTATATAACTACGATTGTTTGTAGGGTTAGATATATAACAATAACACAATTCGTGAATCAACTAATGTTTGTTGCACACAGGAATGATAAAACAAGGAATGTTTGTTGGTTGTTTTTCAAAACTCAACTACAATTAGCCACAAGGAACGGTAACAACTTATGAAAATAAATACTACGTAGGCTAGTTACAAGCTGTTCAGCAAAGGCTTCGTCGAAAGGTACCTCAATGATAAGATTCTCATCGGTAAATTTTGAGTACAAAAGAAAATCACACACATCAAGGCCAGTTAGGAGCATGCCTAGCTGTACTTGTCCATAGTACTTATGTTTATTCCTCAACTCTACTTTCCCTCCTGTGACCGTGACGCAACTCAACTTACTCGCCATCTCTAAACCACTTGAGGACCTTCCCTCCATCAAACACTTCACTTCAATTAAGCGTCCTGTTGCGCCAACAATGCCGTCCGGACTATATCCCATCCAAGGAACATTGGGGTTTACTATGATGCCTAGCTTTGTCACATGATTGTTAGTTTGGCGTTCGTAAGCACTAATAGCGATGGGCTCATTCACTAAACCGTAGGTAGTGTGACTGTTGCCTTTAAAGGAACTGAATAATATAGACTTCAATTTGGCCTCCCAATTCCTCTCAATCTTGCTAGGTTTGCTATACGTGTAGAGTTCATAGCAACGGCTCCCAGTAATCCTAGTCTTCCGGAAGGAATGCCAGAGGTCCCCTACTTGGCCCGTTGTGTCGGAGCACATATCTATTGCCTCACTGGAGCTCACTATAACCCGATCTCTGTAGAAGTTTGCCTCGACTGGTGAGAGGCTTGCCACCTGGATGACGTCGATTTCCGCAGATCGTTGTACTGTCGCTCGCCTCGACAATATACAACTTGAAGCGAAGGCTTTGTCTTCTTCCGAAGGTGTTGGGCTATTTATAGTATTATCTAGCTCAATTTCTTCGTCGACGCCAGAAGATTTTGAAGCGGAGCGTTGGTTTGCCATATGTACTGCAATGGCCGAGTTTGGTGCGCCTATCAATTCATTAAAAATAATAATCATTATAGGCCTTATCACTAGTTGAAATGAATTACAGCAAACCAGTCTTACATCTGCCACTGACCTTTGAAATATAGCCTATTAAAATTAAGCTAATAAAAACTTGACAGAACAATAAAATTTGCATTTTTCACTAATCACCAGTCTCACATCTGCCATTGAACTTTGAAATATAGCCTATTGAAATTAAACTAATACAACTTGACAGAACAATGAAATTTGCACTTTTTACTAATCAGTAATCAACACTCATTTCAAACCTACCTTCCAATAACGTATTGCGCAGCAAATCAAACATTTCAGGAGTTTTCCTGCGTGGCTGGTATCGTCCACTGTAGGGCATTTGTTTCTTTTCTGTATGGCAGAAATTCCTAGCAGGAACTGCCTCATACATGGCCTTTGCCTGAGCTTTTATTTTTCCCCATTGTTGCGTAATATCGGTGCAACTCAGGTCCTCAAGGTTTTCCAAGGAATTCCTGCAAAATACCACACCAAAGTGCTATGTTGAAACCAAAATGATACTGTACATCTTTTTATTAGCATCACTGTCAATTAGTAAATTAGTATTCACCAATACATTTACTATAGATAAGAGCAAAATACAATATACTAGAATATATATTTTATTAAATTTTAATGCTGCTAAAACGACCCCATCAACAGCTACGTTATACGGGGGTACAAATGAGCGGGTGATAATGAAACAATGAAGTGATGATAAGTGAAAAAACCTTCACAAAAACCCATGCCGTAGAATTTTTTCCCATGCTACATGCGAACCCAAGCTCGACCTGACTTCAGTTCCCAACGCAGAGCGATAGTCGACTGAGTCACGTGGGCGGCTACTATAATATAGTATGTCTACTGTTTCAATATAAAATGGTATAATTCCCCCATGGTTGAGATGCGCTCGAACTGGCAGCAGGTATACACACTATGTAGATCATCTTTTTTTATATATAAAATGGCATAATTCCTCCATGGTTGAGATGCGCTCGAACTGGCAGCAGGTTACCTTCTTTTTTTCTTGCTGGCAATGAAGCGTAGCGATATACCATATTCATATTTTTTTTTTCTTGTTTGCAGTGAAGCTTACTTATATATTCAATCACCAATAAACTAGAAAAATACAATGATTTATTCAAATTGTATTGAAGGGTAGGCCTACTATTTAAATTATCGAAATGAAAATTATTGCATTGTAAGCTATGCCTAGGCCAAAATTGAAAGAGCATGAGGCCTAGTCTTAGGGGCGTGCTAGGGCTAGGCTGGGCACAATGCATGAGCCTAGTAATTAGGGCTCAGCACAATATTATGACAAAACCATTGCAAAACTGCTGATAGAAACATGGGTCTGTCCCAAGAAAAACAGGGAATGGCCTGGGTAAGGCATATGCCTGCACTGAAAGAGCATGTTGCCTAGGGCTTACTCTTAGAGGCCTGCTAGGGCTCGTTAGGCACGGGGCCTAGTAATGGGTATCAGCACAATATCAAGGCAATACAGCTAATAGCATCATAGACCTACCCCACTGGAAGCAGGGCTAGGTGCTAGGTTAATTGCATAAAATGTAGGCCAGGCCTAGTCTAGGCATGGTCTAGGTTTGTGTAAGGTTAGGTTATGTTACTCACCTGTTCAAGAAGAGAAGCACAGCCAAGATATGCTTACACTTATTCGACCCAGCTTTGCATGAGCAAACTGCATCATCAATAGCCTTCGTTTCGTTGATGATCACTCTAATTTCGTGTGGCTTCCCATCGAGGCACGATGTTTGTAGACAAAGGCCTAGCAGAGTGATCGAAAGGGTATCTTCACTGCGGCTCAATATACCACACTCCATCAAATGGTTGGAATTAAGGATGGCCGATCCCTCGACATACGGTCGAGTGCACACACCCATATACTCCATTATATTGTGAATTTCCACCACTGGTATGGCCATTTTATATTAAAAAAAAAAAAAAAACTAGTGACACTACGTAAAATCACGTGTCTACGCCGTGTTCCACAGAATTTCTATCTGCCTTACGTCAGCCATGTTGGAAATCGACGGTGGCGCCCCTGGTTCACTTTTAAACGCGAATAGCCATCAGGCAAATTCGGTGGAACCACTTTCAGGAAAAGCTGTTCAGAATTCTGAAAACCTTATATAGAGAGAAAGCCGAGTGGAAAATGTGGTAAAAAATCTGCGAATGAATTCAATCTTTGAGAAATTCAATCACAAGATTAGACAAACCGACACTTGCAGCGTAGTGGTTAACGCACTTGTTTTATGTGACCCGGGAGGCAGTGGACATATCGGACCCGGTTCGATCCTCGCTACCGTACATCTCCACAAGAGTTTCTCGTGATTTCCCTCTGTGGTCTAGGCTAACGCCGGGATGGTTCTCACAATATAGGCCACGACCACTCCCTTCCCACAATCCTTCCCGATTACCCAGAAAACATACATCTCATCATCCCATCATATCATTAATAATTCATCCGACGCCAATAGATCTTAGTTATCATTACAGTGCGTCGTTAAAACTCAATATAAAAGAAAAGATTGGGCAACCATAATGTTATCAACCAATACAACCAATGGAGCGTGAAACGATTGAAATGATTAACATACCCATCAATCAATATTTCATGAAATGACCGAGGCATTTATACAGTCTCATGAGATTGAGGTGTGTAATATGGATTTGGAGTGATTCACATAATTCGCTCCTCGCACAACGCATGCTGTGTTTTCACAATTTCATTCATTATATGAGCAATTATGTCTATTCTGAGAGATTCAAATGCAAGTATGTATGCTTTCAAAATACAGGGTTATAATATGTTCACTGTTTTCAGTAGTCACTATAATAACCAAAGAAACAATTTCATTTATTTTTCACTCAGAAAAGAAGCAATCTTACAGGATATATTAATGTGATATAACACATTTGTTGTGTTAAGTAGAATGTAGATGACAAAGTCCTCCAAATTGTATTTTTCAATCACAACTTTGGAATAAGTATTCTTCATTACTTTGCTGGTTTCTATATTAACATGACAAATACACTCCTGTGGAAGAACTACGAACGTCTTCGATTTTTATTTTTTGTTCTGACATTTGTGATTTAAAAAATAGAACACAGAGATGTTCAAATGCAGACCAATATAATTTACATGCGATGAACTTTTTTCCATCAAAGTGATCTGATCATTATTATTATTATTATTACTATTATTTGACTAACGACCTCACCAACAGCTGAATCATTTGGGGGTACGAATGGGTGGATGATGATGTCACATTATGTGATGGAAAGTGCAAGGACGATCACAAAAACGCATGCCTTATTAACAAAAGCACATGCTTTATGCAGGATTCGAATCCACGCTCAGCGGTTGGAAACTGAGCTGTGAATACGGTGGCCCAAAATATTTCGAACGGATTCATATTGAATTGTGGGGGAAATTCCTTTTTTCACTCATTGAAAATTAACTGAACTGAAAAAGTCCAACTCTCTTCAGGGCCTACACAAAAAAAAAGGATGATAATTATATATTTCCGCATCATGTACAGATATAATAATTCTCATTAAAAACTTATCGCCTAAGAACTTCACTCAGGTGAGAGAATTGGTACACCGATCTTTTAATCAAACGTTTGAATTAATCATTATGACGATGCTAAAATGATTGAGTCTTAATTGAATGTTTCTGCGATGTATAAATACGTACCACTTCAAATATAACTTGAAAAAAATTAAGTTGCATGATACATTTTATATTCATTTTTCATGTGATATTAGTTGTTATATATTCATAACTATCATTCAGGAAAGATCAGTGACACGATGATACTGCCAGCGATGAAAAAAGCAGTTAAATACATTTAATTGAGTGTCTGGAGCAGAAAATAGTTCAGTAGTATAAGTAATCTATCCACATTGTAATTCCGTTATTGTAATTCTATCATCCTTTGTTGATCACGGAGAAATGTTATCGTATTATAAAAACTAGCAAAAAGATCTCAAGAAATACGTATTATTGATACCTCTTTGATTGGAATGATTTTAATTTTATCTTCATTGACTTTATTATTGCAATGAACTTCTGTATCCCCTAAATAATATTAACTGATCAAATCATTCAATTTTAAATTTTAAATGATTCATGAAGATGTATTTTATGATTGAGAATATTATATCAATTGGGTATATTTCAGGAATATATATACGTACACTTTACTCGTAACATGTGTGCATGTGCATATAGTGACTGTATTATTATTTTTACCCAATATGTATTAGGAATAATGTACTGGAGTGGTGTTGTTTTCAATAACCATATTATTCTCATTGTATACACGTGAAATTATTCAATGAATTTAGCAACATGAAAAAAAATATTTCTCATCAAAATAATTGATAAAAAATGTAATACGCTCTACGTACATGAAATATGTGGATCAGCAACAAATTTGGTCTATATCCATATATATATATATATATATATATATATATATATATATATATATATATATATATATATATATATATATATATATATATATAATTATATATATATATATTTATATATATTTATATATATATATATATATATATATATATATATATATATATATATATTTAATAGTTGATCGATATTCAATATATCGCATATCAAAGAATTTAAATTGCTATTTTGAAAATCTGATTCACCGTCGTCAAAGCTCTCAAAAGGAATTTCTTTCTTGTGATGAAGTAAGAATGTCTGTCCTCCCCTAATCTGTTGCTCATAGGCAACAAAGTAAAAAAACTCACCTCCGTTTAATTTTCAAAGCTGCCACATATCATGTACTTTTTAGTGTTTCCAAAGTAATTTTAATCAATTTGAACAGCAACGCTGAAATTATATGCATGAATATGTCTACTTTCAAAATAAATCCAATATCAAAACGTTGAATTTTTTGAAAATCTGAATAACGAACTAAAAGTGGAAATATAATTCTTCTCAATTAAATACACTGAAAATAATCAGTATAAAAATAATTAATATAATAATAAATATCCTTACGTGAAACGTTGTCTAGCGTCGCGACGACAAAATCACGTCACACAAAACGTTACCAAGTATCGCGTCGACTACAACAAGTGTTTGCCGGTTGGCATGCACCACAGCACTGACGCCGAGCGGCGTCGCGAGCGAACAAGTAGCGACTTTACCTCCTGCCTCCTCCCCCACAACCCCCACAGCATCCCCTTCAACCCCCGGCGTCGCACAGATTCGATCACGACAGACGTGCGTACGCACAGGGCTGCCACCTAGTAAGCTTCACAAAAGAGCGATTTTCGAGCTATAATTGATGTCAAAATGTACGTTGGATGACGTAAAAAGAATCGTGGATAAATATTTGGGTGAGATAAATGTGTGTTGGGTGATGAATGATATCATGTATAATGAAAATACGATTGAATTATAGAATAGAGTGAAAAGCGTGAAAAGTGTCCTTACAATTGTTCTAATCTTGGAAAGCGTTGTCGACAGCAGGACATTCAATGATCAATTACATATGCTTGATTAGGTATAGAGGCCGCTTAGAGCCATTCGATTTTCAATCGAACTTCATTTTCTTACTCAACAATAATTCTTTGTATGTTCTCTTCTCTCTCAAGTCTTAATTTCTTGTTGAATATTGATTCATTCAAATTGGGTAAATTGATGCAGTAATGATAACTTCAATATCTTTTGGGATCAGAAGAATGATTGATGAGGTGATGGGATGATGAGATGAAGTTTTTCTCGGAAATGGAAATGATAGTGGAAGGGAAGCAGTCATGGCCTGTATTGTGGAAACCGTTTTTTTTAAACATATATATGTCTTGGTGTTTGTTTTCAACTTTGGAAAAACGATTCCAGAAAAAGAGTATGCTTTGTAAGATGAGCGATGTACGTCTATTTATGAGAAAATGTAATCGAGAGCCAATGTAATCGAAACGACACTTTGATATTGGAGCCACAATGTGATGATACCAACCTATTTCATCATAATATGAAGGAGATGCTCCAACTCTGCTCTCGAAAGTGAAATATTTCCGGGGTCACTTCCTGAGTCTACGTTCCCGATTGCCTGCAGCGCAACTATTGCTTTTATATCCATCTAGATAAAACAATAATACTCAACAATGCCATACACGGCTCAGTGGAATCAAAATGTTAGCAGTATCTTACGAAAATTAAACATTGTGTAAGTTCAACAATACCATCGGTACCGTAGCCACCTTATCTACATCTATTATCTACATCTATAGTTTTGAAAAAGCGTTAAATCGTGACAGGCAATCGGGACCTTTGGCTCTGAACTGACCGTAAGAAACCACAAATACCTTTCATGTTATTGGTATGGGAGTTGGTCCATTTCTTTCATATTAAGATGAAATAAGTTGGTATCACTACATCGTGCCGGAACTGTAGAATCACGGCCTTCCTCCTCTACTTGTCAGTTGATTGTTGTACGATCTGATTCATTCCACCTCCAATTTTCTTGGTAATATTTTAATTGATATGATAAAACTGGATTATGATTATTCATTCAGAAACGGCTTATCCGATTCATGTGAAATTTCGGAGTAACGTGTATCACATTCTTATTTCAAATTCCGTGGATATTTGAATCATTTTGAAAAAAAGTCCTCAGAAATTTTTATTGTGTTATTTTTATTTTTCAATGATTTCAGACATTTCAAAACGATTCATCTCAAAAGATTCAAAAATGTATTGAGAGAAACCCACTTACACAATTGTATCCTATTATTTGTTATTAATTGATGTATCAATGGTGAAATAGTATATTGAAAATTTGAAAAAAAATACAATTCGGAATTCCGAGAAAATGTGGGAAAGACTAGTTGAATGACAATCGTTTCGTTGGTTGAGTGAATTCTCCTCCATCAGATCAATTAAACTTCATTAGCATGCCCACAACAGTTTCGATACAAATGAATATCTTTCACCTTGATTCACAAAATGGAGGTAATTTCCCTGGTTTGTATGCCAATCACATATATTCGTACTATTCATTTTCAATTCAGCTAACAGGTAGTTGTTTTAGGAACACATCAATTCCATACACGATGAAATATCTCGAGAAGTAATTAAATCGTGTATGTAACGCGAGATGCTGTTTTGTGACCATTTTCAGTGTCAATTAACTAATTCATGAACAACCGTAGTTGCTTTCCGAATGAACGTATTTTTGTGGAACTGCTTCACATCGTGCGGAGAAACCCTTTTTCAAATATTCTCGTCTCTTAACGCTTACAATATTTTCACGAAAAATTCACCCCGGTTGAAACTTGTCACCCTATGGTGATTGGGGACGCCTTTCAACCACATACATCGATCGGGGGTGTCGACATGAAGAATCCGTTTGTTATGATTACAAGGCAAACGCAACATATGCGATAATGCGTTGTAGGATGAGCGAAATATCTGAAGAAGGTATAATAGTCGTTATAAAGTAGTTCTATCCTTGCTACTTTATCGACTCTGGTATTCTACACACCTTAATATCTGAATAAGGTATTAAAGTCGTTAAAGTAGTTCTACCCTTGCTACTTTATCGACTCTGGTATTCTACACACCTTGACGTATATGAAAAGTACTCCATTGTTGGGCAAATATCGAATCTAGAAAGCAGTGAATCACGGCAACCTGAATCTGCTCTCATTCTACAATATACTTGGTGAATAGAAACAATTAATTCATTTTTTTTCTTCAAAACGGCTGATTCGAATTGCATACAAAATCGTGATAATGTGTATTATCTATTTGTACACATTCACAAGAAATTTCATTTAATTTGGAGAGATTTTATTTTCCAAATTTTCTTGCCTAGCCTAATCTTATGAGGTTTTAAGAAAATTTGATATTATATTTCTCAAAATCGGTCCGACCGATTCATTTCGAAAACTATACATTTCAAGTTGGATAAGTTTGCGTGTGTAAAAAAAGTTTCATGTCGATCAGTCAAAAACTGCGACCTGTGGAGTGCCAACAAAAAAAAAACACACAGGGACAAAACCTTATAAGAGTGGGATGGAGTCTTCGCTTAAGCTCATCAAATCACACCTATTATTTTAGTTTATTCAGATTTTTCAACGAACGAGGATCTTCTAAAAACAAACGTCTGATAATAATCAAGAATTCATTGGATTCACTATTTTATTAACCACTCAAAACTGCCGTATGTAATTGTTAGGATGAGACAGCCGATAGAGTGTGTCAACAATAATATATGGTAGCAAACAGTATATATAATGTGAAACGATCAAATCAACAGCAAGTCTTGTACTGAGCTCTAGAACAGATCTATACCATGACGTTTGTATTTGAGTATATAGAATAATAATAAAAAGTGTCTTGAAATCGTGTGTAGCTTTCCAGTAGATTTCATTGTTAAATCTCGCTCATTTCACAATGCATACGCTGCGTATTCCTAGTAAATAAGAATAGCAAATATTACATTGAAATAACTTGTACGTAGTTTCCATCTTCACAAATACTTATTTCTGTCTGGAGAATTCAACAACAAACAATCACATTCTGCAAGATTTCAATTTCGAAAATAAATACGAAAAATCTTTGAGATCATCTATGTCATACTATTGTTGAAATATAAATATTATGAGCGAAGCGTATACTTAGTTTCACTATAGTCGAACCAACTTTTGAAAAAATGTTTTGCATTTTCATTTTTATTTTGTTCGCAATCCACAGGTCTAGTGATAACACAATTTTTGATATCGCACGTATGTGATCAATTCATCCTATATTGTACTGTAAACTATTTCTAAAATTTAGGAATCTCCAAAAGAATAACCCAGAGGGTGAAATTTTCAGAGGGTGAAAGCATTCTCCTCGAATATATTCATATTTGAAAATAGTTTGAGTCAAAAAGGTGATACCCATTACTCCGAAATAGTTAATGGATCCATTTGAAAAGAATAATCAGGAAGTATTTTTTTCACAATAGATGGCATTTGGAAGTATGAAGAAGAGCAATACCGGACACCATACCTGAATTCAGAACCGAAGAGAGTGAGCAATAGAAAAAATGAAGAGGCAGTATGCATCTTTATATGCAGTATTTATATGCATAACCAATTTGAATAATTGTGAAATTGTGCAAATGAATCTCATCGTTTTGAGTCCTCATACTTCTCATTATTGTGTCATATCATTTATGTTTTATCTTCTCATTTCTCATTTTATATCATCCCCATCCTCATCATCACTCCTTTCATTGATAACCATTATATATATATATATATATATATATATATATATATATATATATATATATATATATATATATATATATATATATATATCTGGATATACATCAACACCGGATTTAGTCCTTGCCCATGATAGTATATGCAATAGAGTTTCACAGCAGCCACAGGGAGATGCCAACGGAACCGGACATAGAGCAATCCTTGTCTCAATCGATGCACCTAATGTGACAAAGAAAATGGAATATATTGATACTACACCTAAATGGAATTTTCATAAGGCAGACTGGAAAAGTTACGAGAACATAACAGACAAATGCATAACTCAAGACCTGGTAAACGACAATCCTGATCAATCCTTAGATAATGTAACAAAAGCACTGATGAAATGTGTCCAAGCGTGTGTTCCAAGGGGAGCTGTAAGGAAATACAAACCATTCTGGAATGCATCGCTTCAAGTTATGAAGGAAGAACGGGATGAAGCAAGAAAAAAGGCTGAAACTACAGGCGCTAAAGAAGATGGTATTCATCTGAGGAAACTTCATGCCAGCTTACAGAAACACATTTTGAAAAGTAAGAGGGAGGCATTCCACCAAGTCATTAAGAACATAGACTACCGAAAAGATGGAAATAAAGCTCATAGATTGATATCAACATTGAACAATGAACACTCAAAAAAGAATGAACCAATTTTGGAACGAGGGAGACTCCTTGTCGAAGATAAAGATAAAGCTGAAGCGTTTTGTAAATACTACGCTTCAGTGAGTAACTACGAGAAGTGCAACCTCAGCAAAGTGTATAAAAAACTTGAAAACGATGGACTTCAACCAGATGAGAACGTTCCAAGTGATACATTATTTGACAATGATTTGAATGGAAAGTTTCATTTTGCTGAACTGGAGAGTGCACTTCGATTGACAAAACTCAAGAAATCTCCTGGAGTTGATGGTATCACGTCAGAGATGTTGATTCATTTGGGACCCATGGCTAAGAATACTATTCTCAGGTTGATGAACATAATGTGGGATACTACCATACCTGCTGTATGTAGAAAGGCGGAAGTAGTTCCTCTCGCAAAAAAAGACAAAACAGCAGATAAACTTGAAAACTACAGACCCATTGCACTAACAAGTACTTTCTGCAAAGTTTTAGAAAGAATGGTGATGTCCCGTCTGAATTCTTTCCTTGAAAAACACAATCTCGTCGCCCCTGAGCAGTCTGGATTTAGAAAACACAGATCGACGATCGACCAAATTGTGCGTGTTTCTCAAGATGTGAAGGATGGTTTTCAAAGGAAAGAATCCACATTGGCAGTTTTAGTGGATTTCAAAGCTGCATATGATACGGTGTGTCGACAAATTC
Source organism: Brachyptera risi (assembly GCA_964007535.1). NCBI lineage: Eukaryota > Metazoa > Arthropoda > Insecta > Plecoptera > Taeniopterygidae > Brachyptera > Brachyptera risi. Next base: position 18,949,837 of record OZ023337.1, read on the forward strand.
TCATAGAAAAGTTATGGAGAATGAATGTCCCACGGAAGATCATTCGATGGGTTATGCAGTTTCTCGCACAAAGATTTATAAGAGTTAGAGTTAATCAGTCATGCTCAGGATACCGTCAAACACACCAAGGTCTACCACAGGGAGCAGTTTCCAGTCCCACATTGTTTAACGTGATGGTTAACGATCTCCCGAATAAAATCAAAAGCATTGGAGGAGCTAATGCACTGATGTATGCTGATGATCTTATCATATGGACGACGGGATCATGCATAGTAACAATGCAAACTAAGATTAATGAAGCTCTCTCAACACTGAAAAACTGGACGGAGGCGAATAAGATGACTGTCAACACCGAAAAAACTACATACCAATTGTTTTCAATGTGTACAGCACAACATCAGATACAGCTTCAATATAATGGACTGAGGTTAAGTTCAGTTAAAAGCAAGTATTTGGGAGTGCATATGGACAACAAACTCACGTGGAAAGAACATACCCAGAAACTAGCTGACATTGGAAAAGCCCGTTTGAAAATACTGCGAAGACTAAGTTCCACTCGGTGGGGTGCTACACAAGATGTTCTTTCTACAACGTATAAGACATACGTCAGACCGGTGCTGGAATATGGCCGAGAGGCCTTTTGTACTGCTAGTCAAACCAATATTAAAATTCTCGATTTAGTTCAAAATCAAGCTCTTAGAATGATATGTGGCGCCGCAAAGTCTACTCCAATCACAGCGATGGAAATTCAAACACAAATCGAGCCACTATCTATTCGAAGAGAAAGAGCTGCTATTGTTCAACAAGAGAAACAATTGAGACTTAACGACTCGTACTGGGAATCATATGAGCCACCAGTATTACGAATACCATCCCAGATAGGTTTCAGTGCTGCTGTCAATAACATGAAGACGAAGTTTGAGATAGAAGTTGACGTGGCCTCAAGGAAACCTTTTCCACCTCCTTCATCGTCATTGCTTTTATTACCCAAGACGAGAATAAAGCTGATTGACGAGATGAATAAGAAAGATACGATGAATGTATTCGCACTGAAGCAACTGTCTCTACGTACAATACATACTTTATACCCTTCAAATGAGTGGCTTCATGTTTTCACCGACGGTTCGGCAGATGCTGTTCAATCGAATGCTGGTGCTGGAGTATACAGCATCATGTTCCAAAAATCGGCTGCAGCAGGAAGATATGGTTCATGCTTTGATGGGGAAATGGAAGCGATTAAGATAGCATTTGAGTTAATACGCGAGCGTACCATTCCTCGGAAAATTGTGGTTTTTGTCGACTCCAGAGCAGCTATTCAAGCTATTACATCAAAGGCAACTGATTGTTCAATCACCAATCAATGTCAAAAACTATCCCACGATCTGATAGAGGATGGTTGGTCATTGATTTTACAATGGATCCCGAGTCACTGCGGAATCGAAGGAAATGAAAAGGCTGACGAACTCGCCAAATTGGGATCCAATCAGAGGCAGCACACAATACCAATGTCGATAGCTTCCTACAAAAATATGCTCAAAATCAAATCCAAAACTATTTTAAATCAGGCCCAAGAAGATGTCGCTAGAGGAAAGAGATGGGAGTCTTTGCTGGAAAAACCGATACATTGCAATACCCTGCCTCGTTCTACTGCAGTCGCGATCTTCAGGATTACAACAGGCCATGATTTTCTTTACAAACATCTGAAGAGAATAGGAGTTAAAGCAAAGACCTTAGTATCTAACTTCGTTAGAAGACCTAAAACTAAGCCTTCTAAGCGGCGACAGAGCGATGCTAGCGCACGTATCGTAGTGGAGTGAATTATTCTCTAGGCGGGCCAGTTGGAATGATTACCAGAATGATTTTTTCTCACACCTTCTTGGATCCACATAATTATCCAACTAATGTTTCTTTCAGAACTAGTATATTTCATGATTCATCAATATGCCTAGGCCTATAGTTCCATCATGAGTGGTCGAGACAACGCTATCTGTTATATCGCCGAGTGTTTTAATTATGTAATCAAGGCAAAAGTGAAGTAATTCTTCAGATTCGGGGAGAAACGGGAATGTAAGTACAGCCTAGGCTTGACCAATTGAAATATCTGTTCATTCGTACGTATCCATACTACTCATAACTTATCAGGAATATTTCTATGAATGATTCACAACACGATAATCACGTCAGTTCGGTGTTATACGCATTGAACATATTGGTGGTAAAGCAGATATCTCTCTTCTAATTCACTCCACGGAGACAGGTAGCACTAGTGAGCAATGTCGCCAAGCGTTACATGGTAAACAAGATCAGTTATAGGTCTTCTAACGAAGTTAGATATTAAGGTCTTTGGTTAAAGCAAGTTCCATGTGTCCCCTGTGCAAGCTGGAAGATCAAAATGCAGAACACCTACTTGTATGCCCAGCACTTGATCAACACCGAGCTCTGTTGAAAAATCAAGGTTTGTCTGGGGATTGTCTAATGGCAGCTTTGTACTGGCAGACGAGAAGAGACATATCAGAAGTAGAGTTCCTACTACAATCGTGACGAATATATTCTCAAGGAGAAGCAGTTCTGACTACCGGACATCAAGTTGCATCAACAGCTTGAAACATTTTTTTTTCATCCTGATTGATGGTTTTCCATGGTTTCCCTCAGACGTTCAAGAATTCACAAGCATTCAATATTGAGAAAATCAGAAAAAGAAAAAAAGAGAAAAAGAAAAGAAAAAACAAGAAAAAACAAGAAAAGAAAGAAAAAGGGTTGAATAATAATCAAATACAATAACTAGAATGAATGAAATGAAAAAGAAAAAAAAATGAAAAGAAGAAAGAAAGAAAAAGAAAAAAAAATAGAATAATAAAAAAAATGAAAAATAAAAAAAAAAATTGAAAAGAAAAAGAAAAAAAATGAAAGAAAAATAAAAAAAATGAAAAAAATGAAAAAAATGAAGGAAAATGAAGAAAAATGAAAAAAAAATTAAAAAAAAAAAAAAAGAAAAAAAAGAAAATAAAAAATGAAAAAGAATAAAAATAAAAATAAATTAATTAATGAATGAAAGACAAAGGGAAGATGAAGTAAAAAAATGAAATGGAATGAGGAGAAGAAATGAATGAATGAATAAAGGAAAAGAGAGGGGAAAAAAAGAGAAAGAGAGAAAAAAAGAGAAAGAAAAAAGAAGTAAGAAGAAGAAAAAAAACATATATATATCAAACACAACAAGAAGAGAAGAAAAGAAGAGAAGAAGTTGGAAGAAAAAGCTCAAGACCAACAAACACCTTTTTTTATCCATCCTGACGTGGTTTTTCGTGGTTTCCCACAGTCCTCGAAGCAAATGCTTGGATGAAGTACTAATTGGCCACGACCATTAATTAGTAGAGCGATAGGCCTAATTATAACATTATAGGCCTATCACTAATTTAATTTGTGCTTTTTGTATAATGATCAATTTTACATCTGCTGTCAAGGGAAAGAAGTGATTAATCATTGCCCAAGAGACTTAGTTCAAAGTGGAAGATATCAACATTCGTGTGTTTATACTGAAAGACTTTCATCTACTGCGAAAAATTATGGTCACAGACAGCGCAGTCCTGGTGTTGAAGACCATTAGTTTTAAATAATCAAAATGGGGTGGTAAGATCGCCCTTGTGGTGCCCCGTCCAAACGATCCTATCTCTCATCCATAGCCTTAATTGGGGAACAATGATTTTGTATCAAGTTTCGATGTTATTAAAAAAAAAAAAAATGATATTCGTATGATGACACGATCTCTATTCTATCATGATCAAATTCATCACATTTTATTCAGTTTCTGTCACCATTAATAAAATGCACTGGTGCATTCCCCTGACAAGCAATATTTAATGTGGGTCCATATACTCAGGTCAAAGATTAATCAAATCTCATCTAATAATTTTGAAGGTGATATCGAATGGATCATCAGGTATACCAACATCAACCATCTGTTCCATCATTTGACTGTGTAAAGAATGAAGCATTTGCATGATATCGAATTCCCTTCCCTATAGGCTGTACTCTACTTAGAACTCCGAACGTGAGAAATTCTGAGTGAATACAAATATTTATATTCAAAAATCTCGCAATGGAATCTCTTCTTCGTCTCAACTGTCACACCTTCAATCAGGGAGATAATACGACTCAAATCTCCGGTTACACGACGTCTGTATAAGCAATCAGCATTCGTATTATATCTCCATATTGGTTTTGTTTGCCGTTGAAATTCAGTGTATTGAAACCTGGATGTGGTTATTTCCATTCATTCTCACATTCGTATTGAATATCAGTTTACATTTAGATACATCATGTCTGATTATTTTAGAAATATACGAGATATCCATTCGTGAAATGTTGGTTCCGTTGAAATATCTATTTGCATGTACCACAGTTTTTGTTTATATTGTTCTGGTTCATTGTGAATTTGAGTTCGTAATTATGCCTGCAAGCTGCTTGGACGTGTAGTTACTCAGTCTGAAGATAGTGAACCACCATGAACACAAATTGAATATATATATATATATATATATATATATATATATATATATATATATATATATATATATATATATATATATATATATATATATATATATATGTATATATACATATTTATAAATATATATAAATATATATTTATATATATATATATATATATATATATATATATATATATATATATATATATATCAATATATAAATAAATATATATATATTTATTTATATATATATATATATATATATATATATATATATATATATATATATATATATATATATATATATATACATACGCATATGTATATATGGCCACCCTCGTATAGCTCGATCAGCTGAGCACCGCTTCAGGAACCGAAGTCCCTGTTGAGCGTGGGTCCGAGTCCCGCATAAAACATGGGATTTTTCAAACGTCCTCTCACTCATAATCACTCCATAGTTTCATAATCATCTGCTCATTCGTACCTCCGTGTGACCCAGCTGTTGGTGAGATCGTTAAGCATACAATGATCTTCATCATCATCATCATCATCATATATATATATATATATATATATATATATATATATATATATATATATATATATATATATATATATATATATTTATATATATATATATATACTCATATCTATTTATATATTTCCACGTATATATATATATATATATATATATATATATATATATATATATATATATATATATATACATATATATTCATTGAATACCGTATCATCATGTCATAATAATGTCATTCCAAACAATGACTTGATAATAGTTGACACTTTGACATTCCCCTAAAGCATAAATGAATACTAAATTCATAAATATGTTGTAATTTTAATTTTTACCACCTAAATACCACCCCAATACTAACGATTGACAAGTTGTCACATTTTCCTTCAATATAAACCTCACTTCTCCCAAAATCCCACCCATAGTTCGGCACTTCCATTACAAAAGTTCACCGGAGAGCCGACTTTTGACAGTCAGTCAGTAGCATCGATTATGCCATCATGAAAAGAGTGACATGAGGGAGATTTGATGTCCCAGCAGTCTGTGTCTATATACGTTAATAATTGAGCCACTGTCACATATTGCGTTGGGGCGGTGAGGGGCAGGGTATGAAAGTGTTGGAAGGAGGAGGACGAAACGAGGAGGGGAGGAAGGCAGCTCGCAATTCACGTAACACGATGTATCGTAATTATAAGCGACCTGGGATTTATGGGGTCACAGTTTCACTGTGTTTGGATTATCACTGCAGGAAAAACGATGTATAGGCGTGTGTGTGCATGTAGAACGGATATGTGGATGGCAGAGAACTATGAGGTTTGGTTGATCACAGCTCGATGGCCATGGTGACAATCAGGAGACTATCAATAGTCAACTCTCAGTATCAACTAAACTAAATATTGTGATAAGATACCAGAATCTGAATTTCGACTCTATTGTTGTCAATGTGCCGGGTTTGTGATTGGAAGGAGCGCGTTGATGAACATCTGGATGGATATAATTTTCGAAATTAATCTAAAAACGAGATATGAAACTTAAATCTTATGATTGAAGGGAGTAGCATTGTAATTGTATCTGGAATTAGATATTTGGGCATCAAAATTGATCGAAATTTCGATTTCAAGTAACATGCACAATATATATATATATATATATATATATTTTTTTTTTTTTTTTTCATATATGTATTGATATAGGGCCTATATATATATATATATATATATATATATATTTTTTTTTTTCATATATGTATTGATATAGGGCCTATATATATATATATATATATATATATATATATATATATATATATATACATGTGTGTGTGTGTGTGTGTGTGTGTGTGGGTGGGTGGGTGGGTGGGTGAGTGGGTGGGTGTGGAGAGAGAGAGAGAGTTAGAGAGAGTGAGGAAGAGAGATATTTCTATCTAGAACATCGTCATGTATAATGAAAAATGTCGTTATGAACAAATAAAAAGCATATGTTCCAAGCGAAAAATAAAGCAATAACACAAACCAATAGCAAAATCAAATTACATCTTGTCGCATTGCGTTACGTCAATTATTAATAAAATATCATCTACGTGAGAAAATGTAACAAGAATAGAGAGGCAGGGAACGAACGACAATATTACTTCCTTTCAGAAACGTGTACATTCAATAAAGAAAATGTATCCATTATCAATTTCGTAACATCTTCTTTTCAAGAACATTATTAGTTTTCGGAAATGTTTTCGCAGGCGTATATTGAGTATGAAAGGAGAGAACTTTCAGGAATTCTAGACAGAAAGTAATATTTCCAGCGTCAAGACAAGATTTACATTATTGTAGGGCCTATATATAGTGACTTTTGTTCAAAAATATGTTAGTGAAATTGTTTTGTATATACTATACAGAGAAGTATCCTCCAGAATACTTTCGATCCCTAATTAACAATCATATTAAAATCAATTCGGCTCGATTCTTATCGTAACACAAAATAGTTCAACTTCGTATGACACGATGATATATTGAAGAAATGGTATTCTCAACTTATTTTCCAGGGTATGAAAATATTCTAACAAATATGTTCACTTAATTGGTTGTTATGACAAAACCTACACGCTTTTTGTCACTTTCGAAATCTATATTACCTGATTTCCTCAGAGTTATTAACTTCCACATATGGGAGAATGTATATTTCTGAATGATTTTAAACAAGAAGATTATAAAATGGAGCAGATGCATGCATGGACAATGGTGTGGAGAGGAGAAGAAAATGGAGGCAGCAGAAATGAAGTACGTCAGGAGTAGAGGAGTGTGAAAGTCAAAGATGGAGAAGACGAGAAGCAGAAATATGAAGAACGAAGTGGAAGTGGAAATATTATCGTTCAAACAGGAAAGAAAGAGTTTTGGGTAGTACGGGCCTATAAGACGAATGGAAAGGGAGAGGATACCGAGAGCAATGTTTGAGATTATAGCAAATGATGGAGCTAAGAGAAGAGTCAGAAGACCAAGACAAAGTTGGCAGGAGTGAGTAAAGTACAGGGTAGTCGACCGAGGCGAAAAATGGGGCCAAGTGTTGGAAGAGAGATGGTGAGACTATAGAAGACGGTGGAGGGAACTCGTAAGTAGACAAGAAGAAGAGGATAGTGGTGGCAGTAGTGAAGAAGAGGAGGATGAGGTAGAAGCAAGACTCGGTACTGGCAGGAATTATAAATATAACATACGAAGTGCCGTCTGCCCTAGAGGAATCGATGGAATTATGTGGAAGACTTATCTGACGAGTGTGATCAGGTATGGGAGTGTGTCAGTAAGAAGGAGGTATAGGAAAAGGACTAATAGAGAGGATAAAAAGTAATCATATGAGAAGCCAGAGTCGCGTAGAGTTGAAGAATTGAAGGGATGAGTGGTTGCTTGCTTCTTGCTACTTACCGGTATACACTATACATCCATATTCTCGCCGGAGTTATTTTTTTTTCGAACAACATCGAAACTTGATACAAAATCATTGTTCCTCAATCAAGGCAATGGATTAAAAATAGGATCGATTGAACGGGGAACCACAAGGCCGATCCTACCACCAAAAAAAGAGATAAAAGAGTTATCTGCCGTACTTCCGGTGATAGTCTCATTCAGCAGATTACTCCATCAGAGAAGTCGACAGTAAATATTTTCGATCAGAGCTGTTACATTGATAAGTGCAAGAAAGTGCAGAACTGAACAAATCTCCCATTATAGGCTTAGGAGATTATATATCAGTTGAGAGAGAAGTTTATTTGAACACTGCCTCCAAAACGGTTGCCACACGGACACAGTATAGATTTTTTCATGAAAACAATGCATTATTTTTCAAAAAATAGAAATTACAAATATGTAAAAAAAAATAATAAAGATATTATTTTGAGAAACTTTTTTGTAATTAAAAAAACTAAGTAGGCCTACTAAGAGTTATATAAAAAAAATGTATTTGAGAAAAAAATGGAATGGTTATAAGAGTGAGTTGGTAAAACAAAAGAACAAACGAGAATATGAATTAATAACACTAAAGTAAAAATTGAAAATTGAATGAGATGTTGACTGTATAAATGATTTCGTATTGGCAATTGATCCTCTCAACGCCAATTGAACAACTAACTCGCACTCACATAGTGTGACAGTTAGTGTACAATACAAGTGTATGATAGGCATACAGCAACTTAATTTCTTTCTGATCCCCAATTCCATGAAGCGGATAATTACTTGATTGTAGTTGCAAGTTCCACTGAGAAATGAAATTCACAAAGTGACATGATAGTTTCAAATTATCATCATCTAATTTTTGTATGACTTCGGTTATTTTATCAATAACTCTTCAATAAGAATAATTTCAATTGATTCCTTTTGACGAATGATTGATGGTTTGATGGATTGATGATTGAAATGTCAACCATTATATTCACTAGTAAAATCATACAATTTGACATGTCACATGATAGTTTTTTTTATTATCCAATCATTTTTTCAAACGAGTCATATTATTGTTCTCATCATTTTTGACTCAAGATCAAATTCACTTCAATGAGTGCTGCATAAATTGAATCATCTAATAAAATTATTTTCATGAAGTAGTGTTCCTCATATTTGTAGATTACATAAAGACCCGAGGTATTTAATATCATTCTTGATTGATCATTATTTGCTATTGATGATATTAATGTTATTATGACATCAATTCCAAAAATATACTATATTATGTGTGATTTGGTCGAAATACTTTTCGAATCAAAAGTGTATGCAGGCCTACTGTTTACTTTTGTATTTTTTCACAATCTTGTAGGCCTACAACTGTCTACTTTTTCTCACCACTTGAAGTAACTAGATCACTCAAAATTGATAGTAATCAATAATACTTCACACTTTATTAGAAGATTGCAACAAATCATGCAATGTTTTTTTTTCTTTTTACTCTAACTACTTCATTACTTTTTTTATCCATGAGAAATACGTCCGAATTTGAATTTGTACTCATGATCCACTATTTCAACACTTAAGGGTTCTGTGGATTTTTTTTGCTATAATTGTAATTTTCTTTCAGTATCAGTGTATTTGACCAATATAATGAAATAATAATAATAATAATAATAACAGACAAAGTGATCGAGACTCTTCACACCATTGGATAATTGTAATTCTAGTGAAAATAATGGGAATCAACCATCAAGTTACGCAGTAATCAGTCAAAATCCGTCAAAATTGATGATGATGCGATTCTTGGATTCCGAATGTATTATTGATTTTTCGATTTTGGGGGGTTTTTATTGATAATTATTCAATAAAAATGAACCTAGTCGGTTGAATTCTCAAGGAATTTTTGAAATGTCATAGTAACTTTAGGGTATAATTTACGAGTAAAACCATGAAAATTGACGTCACATGTTAGGTCTCATTGATTGTTTTCAATGCTTTAATTGATTGATTCGTTTTCGATATTCGGTTTGTTATATAATTTTCTAATGCAATTTTTTTTATATGTATGTTGATTATCAGGGCCCTGCTAATTTCATATTGGTCATTGTGACACGACATTTGCAAAAAAAAATCATGATGGCTTATAGCAATTTTATTGATATATCAATTTTTGTATTGGTTGATTGTTTATTTACTAGATCGAAATATATTCTTGTAGTCATATTTATAATGCTGCCATCTTCAGTAGCTTCAGTTTGATATACAATTCAAGGTGAACTGGACTTCAATTATTATAATATATAGTTTCAATTTAATATATAATGTAATATATATAATTTAAATTTCATATAGGCCTATATTTCAATTATAATGGAATAATAGTAAATCTGAACTTGAAATAACTTGAAATAACTTTAAAAGTTATCAGAATTTGGCTTGAGGCCATCAAAATTTGAACTTCTGACCAAGTTTTAGGTTGGCACGATTTATACTAAAGTTAGAAACCCCACAATATATATTTTTTTTTAGTGTAGGCCTAGTGATATCACAATGAAATCAAGCGACACATATTGTGTTATGACGCTATCGATTACTTTCGCCATTTTGCAGCGCGTGCTCGTCATGGGCATCACTTAGCTTTGCACGTCGACCACAACAGCTGATTCAGAAAACTAGTGACAGGAGCTTATAGGCCTACATTATACTTTATCGTAATAATATATGTATATTATGGCTGTCTCTCTTGCTACGGACACTTTCAAACAGATGGCAAGTAAATGTTGATAATCAATTTGTGTTATTTATAAGCCATTGAGTGTTAACATCTCAATCGAAAATCAGTCAAAATAATGTGAGGTTATGTTGCTTTGGCTAATTTTATTACAACTTGAAAAAAAATGTATGGGGCCTATATTTATATGAGAAATCATTAGAAATATGAATATCCATGATACATGTATGGAATCGTACAACTGAATAGGAAGCAAGCATGGAAATAGAAGTGCAATGTAGAAATGAATAGGCCTAAGCCCAGTGTTAGATGTAGGCCTTCAATATACCTACGGCAACTAATTTAGGATTTTTCCACCTAGAAATAGTGTTTTTTTTTGGATCTTGGTTTCCTCTACTTGATAAAGCCACCGACACAAGCATTCGACATTTTTGATTACTCCAATTTTTTTTAAACATGCATATTCTTGGTTAGGCTAGGGTAGGAGAGAGGCTGTTTGATGTCTGTTTCACCACTGAGTACATGAATATCCTCACGAGATAGAGTGGCAGAGCCCTGGTTAAACAGTCATGGTAGTGTCACGACTGGTATCTTGCTAGGAGTTCATGCAAAATGTCGTTTGCTAGGGCACTGAACTGCAGTGAAAACTGTATGAGCGTGCTGATCAGTCAACTTGATCACTGTCTTGGCACTGTCATACCTCGTTGCCCATCTAGAGACTACTTTATCTATGGTATCACATCATAATGGTAGATTTGAACTTGATCTTAACAATACTAAGATGAAGAATTCTTGACGGTTAATTTGATGCAACAAATATGCAACCAATATCTACAAGAATTTACTAGCAGAAGAAAAGATACATTATTAAATGCGAGAAGATAAATTGCGCTCACACCAGTTCTCAAACAAAGCTAATGACTTCATAATTAGGTGTACAGCCAAGCCAGCCTATAATATTGGCTCAATTCCTGTGTTCAACATGAAGACTTTTTCAAATTATTGACACGGTGATGATTAACCTATGTATATATCCCAGATTGAAGATGCTGTGACAATGGTTAATGCAATGAGTGAACCAGAACAAGTTCAAGCCATCCAGTACTGGAATGGAGTGTCGGAACTACTACAAGAAATTGTCAATCGTACCGCTGGTTGTGTACAAGAGATGGTTATCGATGACACACCTGTGTCACACCCTGTTACTGACATAAATGGCATACTCAACTATCAACTGGACCATGAGAAGGTTTGTGTAAATTTCAATTTTCAACCCACAATGCATGTGTCGGTAATGCTAGGCTTATATGCATGAAGTGCATACACATAGGCCTTGACACTACTGTACATCGAATTCCGATTTTGATTGATACTGTATTTGAATTTTTGAATACAGTCAAAGTACGCATAATGCTGATCAATATATTGCGGCAAAATACACATACGTAACAACTTATTGCTTCAACACACAAGTGTTTGAATATTTGATACAGCACTCACAGCGGTCAGGTCTATAGACGAAGCAACAAAACGATAACAGAAATCGAATGGAATATTCATTCATTCTGTCTTCTTGGGAACAAGTTGCCTCTCGATGGCCAATGAAGTGTTTTTTATGTGTTACGGTACCAAAAAATAATATATTTAGAAACTGTAAGACGCAACATTTGCGATGTTGGATGAGCCATATAGGCATATCAATATGGAATCTGATAGAAAGCCATGCACCTTGAGTTCCATACAACTGTCGGTGCCTTCTTGTTTCATTCATCACTCATTAAATTGGTGACACTTGTTGCTTAGATTCCTAGTTCAGGTTTCTCAAGCCCAATAGCTTTGACTGATGTGAAAACCAAAATCAAAACAACTGATCCTATTTTTGTGACATTTCGGAATTAAGTGTGGACTATCATCATTATTTTGAAGTTCCGTGGAAACTTGAATCTATTAGAAGGAAATATTTTTTCTGAATTTTGTCCTCTGGGTGATTCTTATAGGGTTTTTGAAAACTTTAGAATTAGTTTTCTCAGAATTAGTGCAACTGACTGTGCCTCAAAACTATACAGTATCAAACCACGTTATGACACTAGTGTATGCCAAGTTTCAACTGAATTTATACTTCCGTTTGACCTGTGAAGTGCAAACAAAAAAACAAGAATAAACTTTTTTTTTCGAGTAGACCTACCGTGAAATTGAGTCTTCGCTTCGATCATCCAAATAATCATTCGTGAGACTAAAAATGCAAGATAGTTTTTCACCAAAAATGTGTTTTTATGGTTTTTTAGATTCCAGACTTCATAGACACATCACAGTTGACTGGAATGGGCATGATCAATAGATTGAGATTCACAGTCATGGATAACGACGAGACACTAATAAGCCTTGTTCCAACTTCTTCCAAAGAGAACCAAACGCCTGATACTGAAACTCTTGGGAAGCAAGGTAATAATCAAATATAGTTTGTCGAATAGCGTTGCACTAACTGAGTGAGGCTAGGTAGTAGATATCAGTAGATGCCAGTACAGTATAACAATATACGTAATATACCGGTACCGTACCAGTAGTTAGATTTATAAAATACCAATTCTTATTTCAATTTTTATTTGACTAATCAATGTCGGACTAGAGGCGCAAAGGCCTCTCGAGAAAAGTTAATCAGGGTATCTATTCAACCCCTTGAAGTTACAACCCCCGCCCGTACAGACGCGTAGCTGACCCCGACAGGATCTCACCTCACGGAGTGAAGTTATTCAATAATACGTGATATAGAACATTTTTGCCTCACAATATTCAAATACCTTAGAGTACCGGTAGTTTAGGGGAATGGAAAGGGGGATTTTGGTAAGGTGCAATCTGATTCGGAAAACTAAAACTTGATGGGGAAAAAACCTCTGGAAATAAAAGGCAATATTTCAGCCAATCTAAGGTTAATACGCTTACACACTTCGAAACATATTTTTTGTAATATCCATTCATCAAATAAATGTAATTAGTACCAGTTAGGCCTACTAGGTAAACGCTGGATATTACGCGTGTGGGATGTGCTATGCCAAGTCTAGAACTTGGCATTTCTTATACATGTCCTGATGTTGAATATTCATTCTCTCAAAAATTCCAATCAAAATTTCATGCACATGATTGGAACAATATTAACAACCTCTGAATACCATTGGCATATGTCATTTCAATAGGGCCAAATTTCAGATTTGAAAATATCATGCAATGCTATTCTTACAGGAATTTTCAAACTGTCCTGATTTTTTTTCAAAAGAAATTCCTACTAATTTACACAATGACAATAGCTTGGCGAATCCAATTTGGTACGACACCAAGGTTCATGAAAACATTTGATCCCTTGGAACTTCAGCGTGCTATAAATTACAAAAAATACATATTTATAAACAAACCCATTGATTAATCTAGGCTATCTATAATCTATTGTGTGTTCAAGTTGGAAACGATCTAATCGAGTCGAACATCTTGTTGTCGCATCATCAAGACGTGTCTTTAGTGAATGATCTCATCACGGAACAAACAGATATACCGCCACAACCATGCAATGAAGACAGGTGAGCAATTGTGAGCAATGCTTGTTTAGCAACCTCACAAAGAACAAGGTTACCTGAGGGGTGTGAGTGATGCAGGTGATGATTGAATGATGTTTACAAAAAGTCAAAAACCCATGCTGTATGTGTGACTTGAACCCACGCCAGACTATATGTCAGTTCGCGTGGCAGTGTCTCGACTGACTTCGAAGTCAGTCATGGCAGTTGTCGAAGAGACAAGCAAATACTGGTAGCATCTAGACCATAGATATGACCAAAGATGTAAACTGTCTTTCCACAACAGCTTACACTGTGGAAGACAGAGGTTCGATTTTCCATAGGCCTACTCACTTCCAATCCCCTCGCCTATATCTGTGATTATTCAGACTTTCCGCAGTCCAGAAAGCTCGAAAAACGGACTGGTGATAGTCAATCACAATCCACGATTCATCCAAATTGTGCTTTCTAGCATGCAGAAAGTCACACCAATTGCAGATATAGGCAAGGGGAATGAAAGTGCGTACGAAAAATTCAATCTTGTTTCAAGTATTAACATTTTAAGGGTGAACTGTCTATTGTCAAGTGATATCCTTCGCCTATGGTGGTAGGCATACCGGTAGCAGAATAGTCACAGCATAATAAAGTCATTATACACGAATACTGCAATGCAAATGAGCGAGATATTTGTATGAAATGTACTTGAAAGCTAAATTTTGAACTTATCAAGTCTAGTCACTTGCTGCCTTTGTTGTGCAGCTCCAGTTGATTTTCACCTGTTGATCATTTTGATTGTCTGCGGCTCAAATTATCCACTTTTGTTGCCCCACCCCATCGACTTTAAAAACATGATATCATCCAATATTTTCATTATGAAATAGTTAATTTACCAATCGGAATATCGTGAAGGAATTATCCGTGATCGTCGAATCGACACTTCATTTGATGGATGCATTCAATTTTTTTTTTTTTAATAACATCGAAACTTCATTGTTCCCCAATTAAGGCTATGGATGAACTAGTAGTTGTAAAAAAAATGTTGATTCAATTGGCTGTACAACTTGGTTGTGTTTTTTTTATAAGTTCGCGTTCTACATCACGAAAATCTGACCAGCTCGCTACCCTCCGTCAATTCATTGCGGTGTCTAGGTACCTAACCAACCCTAACAATTGCAGTTTGTGAATTACAGTCGTGCTGTTCAGCATGAAATGGTTATATTCTGAAAAGTACATGTACAAATATATGTATTTCACATCACAGGCCCAGTCTGTAGTACTGGGAAATCTAGATTCAATGTTGGGGATGGTTCATGAACAATGCAAATGATTTTGGCAATCTTAGTTTTTGACATATCACTGTGTACAAATAGTTTTCAGTTTGGTTTATATGTGTTCTCAACTAGTTTGCCGCTGGGTTTGGATTCGTCGTGTGATGAACTGGCCGATGCCGACAACACGATACACCTGATGATAGCTGCAGATCGACCAATGGCAGCACAGGATACGCCATCCCTGACTAATCACAAGCTTAGCAAGAGAGAGACAGACACGCTCTACGAGTGCTCGAAGTGTGAGCGTTCGTTTGATACTCGTTCGCAACTAACTAGTGAGTAATTTAGAAGAATTGACTGTACTTTCTTGAATTAATGAATATTAGGATTTTAAGGCGTATCGACAGCCAGGTCATTGTAGGCCTGGTCATAATGATCATAATATTCTGTAGGGTGGCTGGTAGACATCGATCGATATTTTTTTGGATAATTCAAGTTTTATTCAACTTTATTATTGGATTAAGAGGTCACAGGTGCATAAGTTTTCACGCTACTAACTCTACTAACTCTCACGTCCGTAATTCTTTCAATGGAAATTTGATATTCCTCTCAGTTTCTTTATAATTAACAAGGAGGGGTTCACCCCAACATATAGATGTGATGAACAAACAATAACCTGTACATTTTTCAGATAGAAGAAAAATGACTAATCAAGCTAGCAAAAGTCGAGATGAATATTCTAGATGAGCCTCACCGCAAACATGAATTAGAAATAATATATAATAATATAATATGTTTCTTCATCAGCACAGTTTGCTATTCTACATCGAATACAGATTTCAGATTAAAACAAATACAACATAAGATACAAAATTCAACTGAAGAATCCAGTTTTACATCAAAAACATTTGCTTAAGATTAGATTTAAATTCGCTTAAAGAGGTAGCCTCAAGTGAACTGTCTTATACCTAAATAAAAAATGGACTTGGTTATAATATTTTTACTTTTACCTTCAAGAAAATACTGATTGCACTGCCTAGTATGATGAATATAATAATATAATAGTATAATAAGAAATATCTCAAACATGTGAGCTAGGTAGAGAATCAACGGCATTCACGTTAGAACGAGTTACGCATGCTAGTCTTTCCCTTCTCTAAACTCTCCTTCTCTAGATCTGACTTGCAAACAGGTAGTTCTTCTCAAGCAACTATCCACTATCAGTTGGAGGGATTATTGGTGAAAATAACTACATAAATATTGAATATAATTGATCAAATATCATTTATAATATTTCCTCATTACCGTATTACCCTATCGTATATATAACCTTTGAATGAAGGAGGGTCAAATTCAAGACATTGATGAATAATTCAATCAATAATAATTGTTGTTGAAGCACAACAGTAGAAACTGAAGTCATGTTGAAAGGGTTCGAGTCCTGCATAAGGCATGAGTTTTCGCAAACGTCCTTCCACTCATCATCATTTCATAGTTTCATCAATCACCTATTGATGATATTGTACCTCCATTTCACGTAGCCCATATAGCCCTAGCTATATGATCTATATAGCTTGTTGGGGCCGTTGAACAATAACGACAAAAAAATGTTGAAACAAATTATTGTTAATCGATTACGTTGTTGCACGACGGTTAGCGATCCAAAGTCCGATGATGACAATGATTATTGTTTGCTTAACGACCCCACCAACAGCTAGGTTATACGGAGGTACAACCGTACGCATGAGCAGGTGATTACGAAACTATGGAGTGATGATAAGTTAAAAGACGTGTACAAAAACCGATGCCTTATGCGGTACTCGAACCCACGCCCAACGGTGACTTCAGTTTCTGAAGCTGTGCCTCAGCTGACCGAGCTACCAATGGCAGCAAGTCCGATGATCGATTAATCGATAATAGATGGCATTCCTATTGTATTGTTGTATTTCTTTTCATTCTGTTACAGCCCACATTCAGACTCACACGAAACCTCACATCTGTTCACATTGTAGCATGCAATTCTCCACTAAAGGAAACCTTACAGGTAAGAAACGTGGATGCTCACGGACTAGAATTTCCATCTCCATTTATGAAGGATTTTTTTCAGATTTTCCATATGAAATGATGAAACGAAAGAACAAATTATGTATGCCCAACGTGATTGATTTGATTGTACTTTGATCTGCCGATCTCATCAACAGTGTTGGTTATGTTCCCCAAATAGAGGAACTGATTCCAATTCCTGTTACTTGATTAACAAAAGAACTCGTTACTGTTACAGTCCTTCAGATATAGAAGCAACTTGAAAATTTCCCCCAAAATTGAAATTCCTTTGAACTTCCTTTGAAAGTTACAGAGGGAGTTTTTGTTTGAATTTGTTGGAGTATTTTCATGGGTTTTAAAACGTTATGAACCAAAATATTTCTACAATGTATTTCCTCCTCCCCCCCCCCCCCATGCTGAAACAGTAATTTATAATACTCCAAATAATCCAATGATTTTTCAATCATTATTGATGAAAAACTACCAGCTCCAATTGAAGTTGTCAAAAAAGAAAACTCGTTCCTGATCCACACTGCTCAGTGAATATAAGTAGGCCTACACATTCCGTTGGGAGCAGCTTCTCTTTGAAAGATGAAGACAGAGATCAGGACCCTTACCTAATAAATTTCGTGCTAGTGCTAGCTAGCTCCAAGAGACTAGGACAACCATTGGTTAATGTTCACTTAAAAAGCTACCAACAATGACAATATATCATGAAAACAAATTCATGGTCTCTTGGACTGAATAGTTCATCACATTTCGTAGCTCACCTCAAGAGCAGGGCTAGGATTTTGTGCTAACAACAATGGAAGTACACAGAGACCAGACACGTTGCCATGACAGGTAGCTTGCCTGGGAGATATTGACCAATCAAAGTCTTGGCCTCGTATAGCTAGCTAGCACTAGCACAACATTTATTAGGTAAGGGTCCAGTGCATCAGTGACTAGTCATTTAGAGGACTGTGTTTCAATTCCCACCATTGTCAATCATCCTTACAAGTTTTTTTTTGTGATTTCTCTCTGTAGTTGGAGTGAATACTTTCTGGTTCCTTGAGAGCGCAGGTCACACCCCTCTATCCCACTGCCCACTAGCCATTGTTGTGTACACTTGATAAAATAGCTACCAAACTCATACATCATTCTCTGATACCAATAGATCTTATAATTTATCAATTATTATAGTGCATCATTAAACCTACAATAATTTCAAGAACAAAACATATACAAAATAACCAATTTCAAAAGCGACAGCTGCGAGAATTCCTTTATTTTGCCTGAATCATTTTCATATTTTCAAACTGGACTCAACCACAGTGGTGTTAATTTTCATAACAGCTTACCGAAATAATGATGTGTTGTCAACAATATACATACTTACTTCTGAATCAAAAGTATAATGTGCTATCTTATTGAAAAAAATCGATTCACATATAACAGATTTCTATGCAAGATCAACATTACTTCTTATCACAGTAACAATGACAAAATGTGACATGTCTACTGTGAATATATATCATCATCATTATTATTTCTTACCCAAGATTAAAATTGCTTTTGAAACTGTTACTCATTTGTCCGTTCACATATGCTGTGTTTTTTAAGTTCACGAACGCAGCCACAGCGGTGAACGTCCCTACACGTGTCCTACGTGTTCGATACCGTTCTCTACGCGGGGCAACCTGAAGAGGCACATCCGATCACATGCGGGCATCAAACCGTGGACATGCAGTCAGTGCGAGGCACGCTTCACCGAGAAGAAGTCGCTCAAGGTGCACATGAGGAAGCATACTGGTGTTAGGCCTTATCAGTGAGTACAAAAAAGATATTTTCGAGAACGGGCGGGCGTTCAAGATGAACTTTGAAAACGATTACACAATCAATTCAGCTCCGAAAAAAAAAGAGAGTGTCTCATCAAAGTTCTGTATTGGGTTATTGTAAGTTTTATTCAGTAAAATAATTGAATCAGATTTAATTTGATATTATATGACTCATGAGAGTTTACTTTGTGCAGCTTGCATTCCTGGAATTCTGAAGCGAGCAGACAAATGAAACCAATCGTTTGTGTAGTCGTTGCGTAGTTCCATATGTGTGTGTGTAATTTATCCAAATTCTCTATTGGCATGAACTCAAATTTTTTCATTAGTAATAAATTGAAACAGAGTCAAATTGGAGATTCAAAAAGTATGGTCATTGGAGTACATAATACATATCCTTTGAAGCCTGCAGCCTCTATATTATATTATCCACTGTGATAGTTGGCAGCGCCTTTAAACGTCAGTAAACCTCATAGGTCCCATGTCGGTCATTGCTCGACAAAGTATCTCCCAATGATATCGACTGAGAGCTCTAAACATATGATTCCTCCATTTTCCAACATTTGGCAATTAAAACGCTTAATTCGGAATAACAGCGTTATAGACACTATTTTCCTCAAAAATTGAATCAATTAGCATGTGAGCTTATGATAGTGAAGTTAAATGGCGCATTTGGAAAATCAAAGTGCAGCTGAAAATGCAGGTAGTGGATGAGAATGAAGGTTTAACTCTCTGGTGGTCTTCTAAAAATATGATGTGGAGTGTTTCTCTTGTATGCCTATTGTACGTTATATACCGTTAATGGTTTACCATTGAGAGAATGACAATTTAATTGACGGCTGTCCGCATAGCGGGATACCAAGATGGTACAGCGTAATATAGTCAATACATGGTACAATGGTTATTTACAAAAGTGATAAAAAATTGATTACAGAAAAATCCTGAAATATTATAAAACTAATTATTAAGTACTGTTATTACTTCACAGAAATTGTTACGCTATCTAAAATAGATGACGTTTTAAAATGATAGTTGGTTCAGAAAGTTCTACATTTTAAATTCCGGATGTAATGAAAAGAAAAAATGAACGCACTGTGTTTACATGTGATCGCGTTCGTTTCACCAACCGATCATGTTTCGTTTCCTGTTCCAGATGTCAGCTGTGCCCGAAAGCGTTCAGTCAGAGCGGCATACTGAAGGGTCACATGGCGGTGCACTTGGACCAGAGAGCTTTCAAGTGCTCGCTGTGCGGTCGCTCGTTCCGTCAGAAAAGTCAGCTTGGCATTCACGAGCAGCGTCACGTCGGGCTGCGCAAGTACGAGTGCGAGCAATGCACTGCCA
This sequence comes from Brachyptera risi, assembly GCA_964007535.1. NCBI lineage: Eukaryota > Metazoa > Arthropoda > Insecta > Plecoptera > Taeniopterygidae > Brachyptera > Brachyptera risi. Next base: position 18,970,522 of record OZ023337.1, read on the forward strand.
CCTTCCTCACCAAAGGTGAGTGAGTGAGACAGATTTTCTGGTTCTATATTCTCAGCTTTCAACCCATGCTGACACTTTTTTAGAACTACCGGTATCTTCATCATCATCAAGTGGGACCCGTATATTTTGTGACCCGTGATATCGCAGAAAGCATGTTTTTTTTCATGTAAGTAGGGTCTTAGTATGTAAGTGAATTTGTAAAATATATTTGGTCACATGATTGTAAGAGAACATCTAATATTGCAATAGAATTGGTCTGATCAAATTTTAATAATAAATGGATGAATAAATGAATTAATGCATCATAAATGATTTACAAGCCCTATAATTGATAAATCAGTGAATAAATAAATGTTAGGATGTCAAAATGAATGAATAAATCAATTGATGAATGAGTGAATAAATGTATTGATGAATAAATAGCAAATAGGCCTGATTGAACAAATAGATGAAGGGATGCAAAAAAAGAACATGCAAATGAATAAATGGCAGTAGACCCTTTAATTGACTGAATAAATGAATACAATGATATGTGTGATTGAATGGATAAAATTAATATTAGAGTAATGAATTGATGAATAATTGAACATATGAATCAATATGCCGTGATGAATGAATGAGTAAATAAATAATCAAATGAACCAACAAAGATATGAAGAGATGAAGAAATAAATGAATGCATGAATCAATTAAGAAATAAATAGATGGACAGATGAATACGTGAATATAAGAATGAATAGTGAGCCTACTGTCTGTAGGCCTTGATTTTGGGTGCTTTCAATTCTTACTCAGCATGATTACCACTTCGAGATTTCCCACAACTGATCATCAACATGTATTCCAAATTCTTTGCCTACAAAATGTCTGATTTTTAACCAAATTAAGATGTCAACCAGAAATATAATAAATTCCCAGCACTTTATTGAGTTCATTCACTAACTCAGTAAACTGTCTCCAGTTCAAAATTCAGCTGAACCAAAAATATCCATTTTTGATCTATCTGAAACTATCTATAACTATCTGAACTATCTGAATATGTAGCATTGTGCTTATGGGTTCAAACTCTGTGAGTAACAGAAATATTATTTGGATCACAGTTGAATTTCAATTACAGTGAAACCTCTATCCATCATTTTCAAGGGATCAGGAGAACAGAACCATCCTTGCAGGAAAACGATCCATCCAGGAAAATTTAACATTGATTATATGGAAGTGGGCTGAGAAAAATGAATGGTACAAGCAGGAAAATGATGGACCCGGGAATGATGCATAGAGGTTTCACTGTATCATAGTTTGGATTTTAACCACTTGACAGTCGTGTTACGAAATCACCACCCTACCTCCCAGGCTGTTTTTTTTCGGTCATGCTGCACAGATACTTGTGCTTGGGTCGCTTTACATAACATTTATAGCAGATACAAATGGTTTTATCTATTGATATAGGCCTATTACTGTACTTGATAGTTGATGTAAAGCAAGAGATTCTCCGATGCAGTATCACTTTTATTCAAAATTCAGAGACTTGTCAATTTGACACATATAGCCTAGAACGATGTTTTGGAATAACAGCTGACAGTATTTCATAATTTACCAATACATTAACATATTCTATCAGCAGAAAGAAAAATAGCATTTATTTCTCAATCTATCTTCCAGATGTCAGTAGGCCTACAAGCAAAATACAAAATTCAAAATCGAAAAGCAAAATCAATGTGATGTCATTTTGTCTGGATATAAAATGAAACGTTTTGGAAAGTGTGAGGACGCATATATGTACCAGCGGCCTGTCCAGCACGATCGCGGTTCACGCGAATATGTGCCCGCGGCCGTCAAGTGGTTAATGAAGGTATAGGCCTGCTGTAGGGCCTACATGTAAAAAATAGAAGAAAGGAAATTGGTTCGAGATTTGAATGGAAGTGTGTGCTTCTGGGAGAATGTAAATTAAATTAATTCATTATTTGGTTTATTTCCCTTAGGCCTACATCATCATTGTTGTTTTTCATTACGTTAATTTGAGTTCATTCATTATGAATGTTTATTGTGTAGGTAGGCCCTATGTCAAGTAATGTATTGTATTGTATGTGTGTAGATCATGTTTAGAAAGATCACTAAATGAATATCATCATTATTATTGTTCCCAGGTGATATGAAACGTCACCAGCGGACGCATTCGGGTGAACGGCCATACGGCTGCGAGTTGTGTGGCAAGACGTTCACACGGAAACAGTCACTGGTCGAGCACACGAACAGGCACAACAATCAGAAGCCGTACCAGTGCAAGTACTGCCACCTGCGTAAGTCCGCTCAAACTCCGTATTCGATCTGTATCTCAATCTGTATCCGAGACTGGCAAATCGGGCCGCCCTCCACAAATCAGTCAACTTGGGCAATGCTTCAGAAACTGAATCTTAAACTGATCTGGTGTGGGTTCAAGTCCGCAAATGGCATAGGTTGTTGTAAACGTTCTCTCACTTATCAACACTTGATAGTTTCCTTATCACTCGCTCATTCGTACTCCCGAATAACCTAGCTGTTGGTTGGTTCGGCATAATATGCAAATAATAACCAACATCATCAGGTAGATTGGTCGCTGACTGGCTGAACAGTCTTTCAGGAGACCGGGGTTTGATTCCCGCCTCGGTCATTGTGACAGTTGTTTCTGTGATTTCTCTGAGTTGTTTAAATAAATACCAACATGGTTTCCTGAGAACAACCTACAAAGTTCGAAATATAAGTTTGAACTACGGTTTAGCTAGAGTTTGGATCAACCATATCAATTAACATTGAAATACTAGGATATTTTCAGCCAGGCACCCAGTTTGAGTTTAAAATATGTCAAATTTCCGATTAACCGAGTTTGGATTAACGAGGGTTTACTGTAGCCAGTCTGTTTTATGGGCCCATATATTATTCCTTCTTTTTCGTTTTCATTTTTACATCCACATTCATATGTAAGCCTATGTCTATCATTTTCCAACTCAAGCGTACAGGAATGAACGACCATGCAGGAAAATTAAACATTAATCAGTAATATGGAAGTAGAGAAGGAAAAATCAACGTTAGAAATGAAATCGATGGATTGGGCTACAATGCATCAAGGTGTCACTGTATGTAGCCTATCAGGCTGTATGATTGTATCATAGGTGTAGAATTTGAAAAAATGTATAGAATAATCATGACTAACTAGTCCTCAGAATCTGAAATCTTGTTGAGTTCCTTGCTAACCTACAATATATAGACTAAAATATATTTGATGAATACAGTTCACAATTATTGATGAATGGAAGTACAGTACCTACTACCTGTAGTTAGTGGAACTATTTGATATTGAGTATTAGACCTCCAGTGAGCCTACATATTGCCCTAGTAGTAGTACAGTGAAACCTCTATCCATCGTTTTTCAAGGGACCAGGAGAACAGAACCATCCTTGCAGGAAAACAATCCATCCAGGAAAATTTAACATTGATTATATGGGAGTGGGGTGAGAAAAATGAATGGTACAAGCAGGAAAATGATGGATCCAGGAACGATGCATAGAGGTTTCACTGTACAATACAATTTGTTCCAAGAATAACTGGGTGAATGGTTGATCGGAGCATAGGCATTCTGTATTCGGTGTTGATAATTGACTGAACCAACACATCAAAAACATTTTCCATGCTTTTATTTTCAATCATTTCATCTATATATATATATATATATATATATATATATATATATATATATATATATATATATATATATATATATATATATATATATATATATATATATATATATATATATACAGTACCTATTGGGTTAAACGACTCCCCATAGTGATAACCGAGATCTATTTGCTTTAGATGGATGATTAATGAGATGGTGGGATTATGAGATGAAGAATTCTAGTGTAATGGGAAGGAAATAGTCATGGCCTATATTGTACAAATTATCTGGGTATTCGCCTACGCTACAGAGAGAAACCATGAAAAACTGTATGAATATAGATGGCCAATGGTGGGGATCAAACTGAGGCTCGATCTATCCACATCTCTCGGTCACATGAACCAAGCGTTAGCACTGAGCTGCCAGTTATTATCTATCTGATACGATTTTTCAGCACAAAACGGGCAAATTTCCAAAAATTTGTGAAAGGTATTTATTTTAAATGTGGGGGAATGACCATCAACTTGGCACCCCACACTGAATATGCGATAACAAAAACGAATGCATCTCAAATGTGGAGGGGAGTGGGGAGCTGCTCATTCACTTGGCATCAACTGCCCCCCCCCCCTCCCACCAACATTGAAATTCGAATAACTGGAAAACGGTAGCTGCTGACAACAAATTTTTGAAGTGAATTTCAGCACAAAACAAGCATATTTCACTAACTTAAAAAAAATACACATCTCAAGTGTGGGGGGATAAGATACAGTGGGACCTTTTCAGGTCATTTTTCAGGGGACCAGATTGAAAAAATATATTGATGTGAAAAACTAATTAAAGAAAGTAGGAACTATTTAACATGGGGAGCATATGTGTGGGATCAAAAAATTGAACTTATAAATATAGTGGATGTATATAAACAAGAAACTTATGAACAAGATTTCACTGTATTGCACTTCAAAGTAAAGTGACATCAGACCAAATGAAATGTTGATAAAAAATCAATTCTCATGCCGTATTCCTTGCCCATGTTTCAGGTTTTGTTGAGCTGTCCGCATGTTGCAAACACCAAAAAACTCACTCGTTGAAGCTGGACTTCGATAAATCGTCGCACGTCGATCCCAACACCATCACGACCATATTCATTCAACAGATGTCAACTGATTCCGTAGAAGATGCAGTGATAACGGCCAATCAGGAACTAGATTCAAATAGTCGGACAATGTGCGACGTACAGATTAACGGAAATGACGATATGGACAATTTTACTGCGATGGATCTCTTAGCTAATGCGTCGACATATCAGCAACAACAGTGACAGTTATAGAGTGTTGTGTTTTTAATTTTTATGCTTCCAGTTGCATGTTATTCATTGTGTTATTTATTTTATATTCCAACACTCACACTGAACAGAAAAGTGGAATACATTCTTGTATATAAGATTTTGAACCTCTAACTTGTATCCTTGAGAGGGGAAGGTGAAGGTCATTTATCAACCAAATCACTTGTGTAAAAACTTGGGTAGACCTAATATTTGGAAACTCTCTGCAGCTTGTGAAATTCAAGTGTTTTGAAAGAAGTACTGTGGCTCTACTTGTATTTCCAATCGTACATTTGGTTGTGAAACTTTATTGGCCATCAAAATAGCACAGCTGTGAAGTATAACAGTGATATTTGTGTTTGATCTATTAGTAGACAACCATCTTCTTTTGCGGGTACAAGTTAAACAGAACAACAGTGACAGTTATAGAGTGTTGTGTTTTTAATTCTCATGCTTTCAGTTGCATGTTATTTGTTGTGTTATTTATTTTATACTCCATATGTTACTCTTACACTGAACAGAAAAGTGGAATATCATTCTTGTATATAAGATCTCGAACCTCCAACTTTTATCCTTGAGAAGGGAAGGTGCATGAAGGTCATTTATCAACTAAATCACTGTTGTAAACACTTTGGTGGGCCTAATATTTAGAATCTCTCTGCAGCTTGTTACATTCAAGTATTTTGAGAGAAGTACTGTAGCTCTAATTGTATTTTCAATCGTAAATTTTGTTCTGGAACTTCATTGGTCATCAAAATACCACAGCTGTGAAGTATAAGAGTGATATTTGTGTTTGATCTGCTGGAAGACAGTCAACTTGTCAAAGAAATTTGAACAAAAATTTGTCTCAACTTGAAAACTGTTCTGAATCAATGTCTTCTTCTGAGATCTTGATATTATCATAACTGTATTGATTTGACACATGTCAACAGATTTCATGGAAGGAGTGATGAGACTGGTACAGTGAAACCTCAAAGCATCATTGCTGCTTGCACAGTTTTTCCACTTGTACCATTCATTTTGTCCTACGCCACTTCCATAATACTGTACTGTATTGACTTTTCCTGGATGAATCGATTTCATGCATAAATGTATTATTTTTCCTGGTCCCTTGAAAAATGATATAATGATATAGGTTTCACTGTACTATATTTCATGCTTGTAAATAATCTTTCTAAACAATCACATGAATATCATATTTTTTACATCTTCCAATTAAATCATAACATTTCAAAATTTAAATCAACTGCAGTAAACATTCATAGGTTCAGTCCACTGATACCTCCCAGGGCAGGGTCCGAAGGTATTGCATTACCCGGAATTCTGGTACTCGGGTATGCGCAATTTGGAAAATAATATTCAATAGAGTATGTATAAATTGCGTAAACGGTCAAACGAAAACCTTCTTCAGCTTGCAGCGAGCTCAACCTCGCATTATTTTCCTCACTTTTTCATATCTCTTTAAACTTTCTCCACTTTGTTATGATTCACGCGTTCAAATCTAAGAGTTACCATCATCCTCATAGCTCTTGAAAGTAGAACGTTCTCACTTGATTGTTGGGGGATCGATACATCCAAACAATATCACTGATGAAGAAGGCTAATCAAATCCTCAACATATCAGTACATTCATTTACCTTCCACCTACTATTAACTAACAAGTACTCATTTCAATTTGTTTTTATTGTCAAATGTCGGAACATTCTTTTCAGGCATTCACCTAACTCTCTGTCCCCAACAGATGATGCAGATGTGGTTACCATTGAATGAACTAATTTGAATCCGCTTGGTCAAAGTACTTGTACAATCATAAACCCCCTATCTCACTACCAGTTTTGAGAGGTAGCTGATAATTCTTTGTCCGAAAATATGGAGCCGTGTCATAGGTCAACATTTTTGAGATAACTCCAAGTCTAGCTGCTGAACAGGCAACAAGACTACTCGTATTACCACTCTACCACACGTCTCAGTATATAATTTTATCATATATATATATATATATATATATATATATATATATATATATATATATATATATATATATATATATATATATATATATGAATATAAATATATATATATATATATATATATATATATATATATATATATATATATATATATATATATATATATTTCTGATTTGAATTTTGTTTTTTGTGTTGTATATAAATGATAATTGTGAAAAATTGATGAATAATTGTGTTTTTCATTATTGTACAATAAAATGTTTTACTAAACAAAATCTGTTTGAATCTTTGCGAATATGTGCCCATGTATTATATCAATCCTGCTCCTCAATATTTATTCGGGAAATTCTTAGCTCCCGTTGATCTTATAATTTTAGAAAACACTCCTAAATACTCAACTTTCCTCAAAAAAATCGACGTGAAATTTGTTGTATTATTGTCTGATTATTACAAGTCATTTATAACGACCTCCTCCAGCATGCTACTTCCCGTGCACTTGAGTCGAGTTTTATTTCAAATTGTTGGCACGATGCGTTTCGGTATAACCTCCTCAACTTCTCTGCTTTCCTGTTAGGAATAGACCAGAAAATAGTCGTAAATATCACGTACATTTGATACCAAGTACGGAATATTTATCAAGGAAGCAGAGACGTTGAAGAGGTTATACAGAAAGGCTTCGATATTAATGATTTTGACCAAATTGTAACTCAAGTACACGGGAAGTATCATGTAGTAGGAGGTGTCTATGTATACTTTCACTGAAACGACTGCAGGAAATTTCAGATCGATTTCTACCAAGGAAGCAGATAAGTTGAAGAGGTTATGCAGAGTTTCTCTCACGAGCATGTAAATTGAACGGAAACAAACTGCCTGGCTGAACTACTTAATATCACAAGAGATTTTGAGACTAATTTAAAGTCGGTATGTATCAGGAAAGCAGAGTAATTGAGAACTCATTGTGGCCAGGACTACATTTCCTCACTTCATTATCTACCTAATTTGTTCAAGTGATTATCTTGATCGTCTGTTTGAAAATACAATCTGACCCTTCTACGATCTATTCAATTCACCCGAATCAGTCAATTAAAACTTCTGAGATCTTAAATTGAGAGTGAGGTTCATCATATTTCAAAAAAGATTCTTATTTTGAGATTGTACAGGATATGGGATGAGCTGATAACTGGGAAATCAGGTGGGATGATCAATTGAAAACAACGACAACAAAATTGGTTATCATCAGCGAACATTTCACATGATTAGTTTTAATAACATATATCATCATGTAACATACATTGCAATAAGATTAAACATGTACAGTAAACATACAAATATACAACCAATTGATTGCCAGTTGGAATAACAATTGTGATTTAGCTTTTTTTTTGGTACCCATTTGTCGAATTATTTCATAAATGTATAGCAATCCAACTAATATATTGATTCAATGATAGAAGCAATTGCAAGATGGGTTATATTTTGATACCGAATATAATCTATTCAATGAGGAGATCACATTGAAATGATGATTGTGAATTGGATGAAAATGTAATACATGGCTGAGCTCGCCAGAATTGTAGCAGCTACAAACATCATGAATTTGGGCTGATTATATATATATATATATATATATATATATATATATATATATATATATATATATATATATATATATATATATATGTGTATATATATATATGTATATATATATATATATATATATATATATATGTATATATATAGATATAAATATATATATATATATATATATATATATATATATATATATATATATATATATATATATTTATATATATATATATATATATATATATGGGAATTTACCTTGAATAAATACAATAGCATCAAACGTATGGTGAAGACACATAATACAAATTTAATGAAAATGTTAGGAGAAGAGAAAAAAACACAATGATCAATGATAATAACTTGAGTGAAAAATATTCCGGAAAAAAATGATTCCAACATGACAAGTGCATGATGCAAGAAAATGATGTGAAAGTATCAGTATTAGCAGTGATATGATGATAATATGAAAACGAGATGAAAATTAGGAATAATTAACCATTCTCTATTGGAATTTCCCCTCGGATCAGGAGAACATAATGAACATCAAATATAACACCAATACAGATAAGAAGTACACAGTTATATGGCTCACGTGTATTATAAACATTCGAGAGTTTACAGTTCGATATAAATGGACGCAATTGCTGATGAATAATGCATGATTTTTCTATTTCCATTCAACTGAAAAACCTACCTTATTGTCTTCAATAGCGTCTGCATGACGATTATGTGATGGCACTCGGCACTCGAGAATGACTGGATGCAGCATCTTGGCACTGGCATGTGTCGACTCGTATCTAGTCCAGTGACAGCTCAGAACCTAAACTCCTCATCGACTGTCCATCATGCAGCGTCTGTGAGTGAAACATCGCAGGTCTGGAAGATCTAAATAGGTCTGGTAGGTGTCTGTCTGGGACGGTTTGGCGAAAGAAGTATTAGAGTGGATATTTTTTATACTGGTTTCTTCTAGGATTATAACTATGATCCTAGGTTTGTAAGCACTGTACTGATGATTGAGATCCATTGGCGTCGGTGAATGATACATTAGAAGGTGAGATGCAAAGTTATTTTACCATGTGTTTTTGTATCAGGGGATTGAGTTGGTCGTGGTCTATTCACTTTTGTTGAGGAATCATACTAGTATTGACCTGAACGACAAAGAAAAATTACAAGAAACCCCTGTCAGGATGGTCGACCATGACGGAAATCAAACCCCGGTTTCCTGAATGACGGTTCATTGTGCTAGGCACCAGGTCACTCGTCTGAGTGGATGGACATAATCCTAATTAGGACATATTTTCAAGGAGGATTATTCCATTACTTTTTAACAGGAGATATAAATCAATCATATACTTCTTAATGAAATTATAAGAAACTGTCTATTTTCACAAGTCATTATTATTATTATCATTTCTGCTGTAACATACTTTTTCTGCTCAATCCACTGTAAAAGTACTTATAAGTAATTTGGACTAAAATTAGTTCAGTATAGTAAAGTTGCAATATTGTAGATTGAAAATAAATGAAAAACTCCATTTTTAGAATGAAAAAGAAATCAGTGATCTAATCTCAATCATTCATAGATGAAATTAAAGAAATAATTATAATCTGAATTTGATTATAGTTCAATCATATCAGGATCCAGATTCAGATTCAGGATGTGAATTGAATTATTACATATAATATGGACTTGTAGCAAAAATAGAAACGTTTCTTGTAATCCAGTTCGAAATCTTTTTGTTATAAACAATATTTTATTAACAATATTAATTAATACATTAATTATGTAAATAAAATGGCCATAGGACGAATCTGTTGAATATCTTGAAGCCATCGTTGGGTTTTCCTACAAGTCATATTTTAATACAAGAATCAGACTTGGGATTTCTTAATGTGGTTTTCATTTTCATATTTAACTTTGTATAGCCCTATTGAAACATGTATTAAATATCATTTGTTCTATGAAAAAAAAGTTTATACATAAAATATTATGTACATATACATTCTTTTACAAAAACCGAATCTGACATGTTATATGTTTACGCCCTAAAACTATTAATACTATGGTTTTTATTTAATAAAATAGTTGAGTTCATTCTCAAATATTTTCTGGATGGTGTGACAGTAGGATTAGTAATATTTATAATTAGTATGCTTTACAATCATTATTTTAACATGTTATGGATAAATTACATTCATGAGGGGTTTTTATACCAAGAAATGAGTTGGAAGAATCTCAAATCTCAAATGATTTCGTAATGAATTATCATTAAAATTTCATATCTCCAATCTGAAAATCAAATCAACTACAATATCTGGCCAACGCATCCAAGTTAGCAACTTGTATACGTGAGAAACCTTCCAACTAAGATGGTGAATTGATAACATAAATACATAATCATACACAGTATTGGGAGGGAGTGACATGATTAATAATATATTGAGCCATATTATATTATTGGAATAAATGTAATACTACTGTTTGTCTTTTTCTTCTTTACTAAATTCGTCTCAATTCTTATGTAAAATATGATATCGCATCTGGACATTTCGCAGAGAAAGTTAGAATCGTGAAACGTAGGTTTTTTCGTCAAGCTCGTTTATAGTCTTTTGAAGCCATTTGATTGGCTTGTATAGAAACATTCGTTTATGTCCAGACACAAGTAGACTGGGGATTTGAACGTTGATAACGTACAATTGCCTGTATTTCCTACTTAACTTGTTCACTTTACCACACGAATGATGAATGCATTTTTGTTTTCAAACATCGTTTGTATAGTCTTTATAGTATTTATCGTTCATCAATTTTAGATTTCTTCGTCGATGTGATAACATTTACATTCTGAGAACGACGTTTGTTCTAGTTTAACCTTTCAACATTTCTGAAAATATTTTCAACACACTTTTGGGTAATTTTGGTTTAATCTAAATATTCCAATAATCCCTCGTACACCTAGCGAATGATAAAACATTCAACCAATTGTATAAACATTTAATTAAAGTGAATATCTGTACATTAGTTCAAAATGTATATGACATTTTTTGCACCATATTTGCCAGTAGAATCCACAATGAAAAAATGTCATTTCATGAAAAAAAATGCTGAATTCAAACTCGCCGCCTATAACTTTCAGATAATTCATCGTCAGAATTCTTCATTAAAATTACCAAACTGCCCTCACATTTCATTTCTTCAGTCTGGAATGATTAATTCTATCTTTCTTCTCTTGTATATATCCTTCCTAACTTCATTTTCAACCGTCATATAATATAAACATTATGGCAATAATCGATCATTATAGTAAGTAATATCATACATATTATGTAATGAATTTGTATCAATCTTATAAAATATGCAACCAACACCATGTGAAAGAGAAAGCTATAGGTCGAGAGAGAGAGATATAGAAAGAGAGAGGGTAGCAAGTACCAAAACTCATGCAAAACCAATCAATCTAAATCATTGTACCAACATTCAGTTAACCAATCAGAATCAAGGAACCAGCACCACGCGATCAGTCAGAAGTGTTTATCGTTTAAGAAATGACTGGTGCTGAGCGATCATTTGTTTTCGTTTTGCGGAGTTTAATTGTTGCAAATGCATTTCCCCTGAAAATGGAAGCAAATTTTATGTTAATTTATCATAATTGGGACATGTCACAATAGAGTATGCACCATCGATTTATAATTATTGTTAAAAATATGAATTGAAACATTATATATAATATACAATCATGCAGTAATTCTGATACACCCATGCACTTGAAATCTAGCTTATCAGTGAAGATTAGTATTGAGGTATGAAAATTTGAATTAAATATCAAATGATGAAAAGAATCATCATGAGGAAACCTTGATGCTTAAAATATATATTCCAACATGTATTAAATGATGGCGGAAAATCCAAAATGAAAAACTAAATGAAATAGTCAAATATATACAAATACAAATGAACAGAATGTTAATAATGTCACATTGTTTGACAGCTATCTATTTCAATATCGTTATCAGAATTCGAAATTACGAAACCATGAGTATAACATGTTGATTAAGATAGATTACTCTGCCCTAACTATTCATCAATATTCATTAATTGATTATATTCATTATTTCTATTCACGAACTAAATTCATGATCGAATCAATATCACGCTTCTGTTGTGAACTCGTTGTGATTCGTACAAATTATATGACGTTTCAACCTGACGTCCATTAGAACTTGTGAGTTGAAAATTATTGTCATATAACTAACTAAAATCATGAAACAAAAAATGTAATATATATATATGTATATATATATATATATATATATATATATATATATATATATATATATATATATATTTGATTCAGAATAACATTTTGCACCGTTCAACAGGCGACCAATAGAAACATTTGAGCGCAATCGATACGGTACTGATTTACATCTAATTGATTTATTTCAGCCATCATGTAAAAAATATTTGAAATGCAGTGACTCTTGATAGAGAAAATTAAGTCCTGAATATTCAAAAACGAGTAAATATTACATTCCTACATACTCCATCATTATTTTATGTATAAGTACTTTGTGAACTCTGATACTTTAATTAAAATAGGCTTCATGTGAGAATCTACATTTTTTCAATTCAACATGTAATTCATGTTTGGAATGATATTTCATTTCTGTCATCCCGTATATACACTGATGTATTTCCATTTTCTCACACGTTATCAATTAATTTCATTTTGTACAATATCTTTGCTCCTTCATTCTTTCATATATCAAGGAGAGAGTCTATTCACATGACTTCTTCGAAGTTCCACTGTGTCGTCTTCATTTCTTGAGCACATCTACATCCTCACTTCTTCTGTTCTCTTGATTTCTTAACTGAGGCATCCTCTCCCCACAGATCATACCATGGCCCACACATATTACCAGTTGTGGTCGACCTCTGATCAAATCTCGATCCTCTTTCCGGTTTGCTCAATCTCTTCTCCAACGTCTTTCCGTAAAATAACAACCCCTGATCATCTTCATTATCAATCAACATCGCTTTCGACTTTTTCGAACCCAATGTCAACGAATATTTCGAGAAGAGCTTTGTTCTTGGTAGAAGAGTTCCGTTTTCCGACGATTTTGTATTACGTAATGTAGCTGATTTCAAATGATCATCAACAACGATGCACGAGTCGGTATCACCCTGGCCACCACTGAAGTCACTTTCATAATCCAAAGAGCTTGAACTGTTACGATTCTTCGGGATCATCAGACCATCATCGTCGATTTCGTTCGGCGTTCTTTTCAATTTCGCCTTTTTGATTTTCATCTCAGGTGAATTCAATTCTTCGTACCCCAAATCATCTTTAGAATCTTCCAGATATCCATTACTTTCCATCGGCGAGCTCTTCTCGTAGCTTTCGTCATCACATTTCAGTGGTACCAATTTCGTTCTCATTATTGGTGTGCCTTTAGAGTTGTTCTTCTTCGAAGTATTCTTCTTGTCCTCTTTCTTGTTTATAGTTTCGGGTTCGTTTTCCACCGCCGCGTTGACATCAATAAGGGAACGATGTTGCCAGAGGCTCATACCTTCTACTAGCCCGACATCTACATCCGTTTTCTTGAATCTCCACAGTGACTTGCTTCTTTTGATCATTGTTCCACCACTCAATGAGTCAGCTGTGTTTTTCATCTGATATTCAGTTCGTCCAATGAGATTGTCGTGCGATCTGTTCAATGTAGCAACATTTGACGACTGACGTATTACCTGTCTTGGTTTCGGTACTTTTGGTGGTCCATTTTGTGCATTATTTGGACAGTTTTCTTGATTGTTGACATCATCCCAAAGATCTAGAGCAGATTTGTACAACAGCCACCCACGGACTGAAGAGAGAAGACGGTTCTTGGTGACGTCGTCGGATGTGTGTTTTTTGTTGTTCTTGTTGCGACGCCGTTGACCGTTGCTCTTGCTATGAACGTACGGGGAAAGAAAACGATACGATGGTTTAACATAAAAATGTGGACAGAACTTCTCATGCAAAATCCATCACCATATTTCCCAACTACGATGAGTATACGCACTGCTTTCAATTCTTTTTGACCGTGAGTCTTCATACTTCATGATTCCTAGGTGTACAATCATTATTGAACAGAATAATAATGATTTATGTCGCTCATATAGACCTGAAACCACCAGGTATGCAAAAATTTGAACATTGATGAAACCGTTTGTGATTTATACATGTCTTTAAAGTTGGAACTGAATGTTCCAATCAGTTCAAATTATGGTGAAATTATTCAAGTGAATTAATCAGTGGATTTATTGAATAAACCTTGTAAAGTAAAAACAGAATACAGAGTATTATTGAACATGCACTATGGATACAAAATGAAGCGTACAATCCTACTTAAGAACATTGAAAGTTACAAAAAAAAAAAAACATGACGAAACTTAATAAAGTAACAGCTCTTCACAGCACTCACCTGGCACTGTCATCATCCGAATAGTCCACTTCCGGTGCCGGGGGCGGGTCGTTACTGAAACCGCTATCATTACTACTGTGTAGGCTGACGTTACCGATGCCGCCCCCAATGACGCCGGGCGCTCTCTTGCTTGCGTTACCAAGAAGGGTGGGCAGTGGTGGCATGGGCGGTGGCTGGATGAGACGGCGCTGGGTGGCGGCGACAATGCCACTGGGTACCTTGTAGGTTGGGATGACGGGGGCGGGAAGAAGGGGCGGGGGGCCAACACTTACGGCAATACCCCTACCATGGCGGAACTGTGGGAAACACGTGCAAGACAATTTGATTAGTTAGAGAACAAATTACACTGGAACAAATTCTCATCCAAGTGAAAACAAGAATTTATAAATTCCCCTCCCCCCTCCAAAAAGAATATATATCTTCATCATGCACGCATTTTCAAGATTTTGACATTAAAAAAAACACGATTGTGATGCCGAGTGAATCAATTGAAACATTTTAATTCAATTGTACGTGAATGAAGTTTGTTGAGAACTAAGTACAACAAATATAAGTATCTTTAACGATTGCATTATGTGATTAATAACTTATTTCTGACAAAGATTGAATTGTGAAGATATTAATCAAGGTGAATCGCATTGAAATGAATCCCGGCTCCTCCACCAATATTATTATCAATGAAATATGTTCCCAGTAAGCGTTTAATGACTGCTATGATACATCAAATCATATCAGGAATGGATTAAAATACCAAAAACACCTACATCGAATGAAAAGATTGTGAATCTATTCATCCATCTATTCATCTATCTATTCATAATATATATTCAAGCAAGCCTCTCATATTATGGGATTGGGTTTGCTATGAAGACTCGCTTCGGATTATTATTGGTGAGTCACCTTATACAAGTGATGATACATGATATCAATGAACAGTAATTGGCTGGAATTTTCAGAAAGCTTAAAGGTGAGGTACAATCGTACTACGGTGATGAAAAATGATCTTGTCCAATCTATGCCTGGCGTTCGATTATATATATTTTGTTTACATCATGATATGGGTTTAAGCCAAGATAGTAATGGATATAGAAAACCAAATTTTTGTGTCAACTTTTGGATATGCTATATCAAAATTCTGATTATGTAGAAGCAAATACAATTTCACCGTGAAGCGAGCAATCATCATTCAAATTGAATATATCAAATAATATTCGTATACACATATCTGAAATGTGCTTCGTAGGCCCGGCCTTCACCTGTGATATTAATGATGTGATTTTGCAATCACTGATTGAATTCTCTTATTCACAACATCATGCGGCGATAATGATAATTTCGATATCCTAAAAATTTGAAAATTTGACACAAAATACTGGCATTTCTATAAATCCATTTATATGTGCATTTATACTTTATACTAATTATAGCGGAATGGTACTGGAATATATAAACGGTGAGAATGGTATCAAATGCCTACCTGTTTAGTATTGGAGCGATGCGTAAGCGTGTCACCGAACATAGTCACGTGACCGGTGTTTTGGCGGGGTTCTATCAGTGCAATAGTTTTACCCGATCGTCCGCCAGGCGACATGAGCGACCCAGACGTCGAAGCCGGCATCGAGTAGCTCGTCGTCATGCCGTTAGTCGGCGTGGCAGGCGTCGTGGCGGTTGTCGCCGAGGAGCCGTTCGAGTCGTAGCGTTGGTGAGTTGGCGAGCTGAGAGTGGAAAATGAGGTGGTTAGTTTGAGAACCATTATAAAGTTTGAAGTGGTTCTAGCTATTGGCTGCTGAAAATGTGTAGCTGGAAATCTCAAGTTATACAGTCAAATGATGTGTTGATGGGAATACATTTTATGATTTCATTGTGTAAATGTTGATTCTGTCTTGAATTTAAAAGTGTAGATATCCATCGGGTCAAATTGAAATTCCGGCTCCTCCACCAGGATGAGTAATTAAACAAAAAGTACATTCGGCTGTTTCTGCATTCGAAATTAGAATAATTATACATCATTTGCCTGAATCATTCGCATCACGCACAAGTATGATAAGCCCATATTTGAGTAGAACGTGTGATTCTAATAATTCCTTTACACATTTTTTTCTGAAACTGAGTGATTTTACAATCAGATTTTAATGTTGAGGGACCGGAAATCCATCAAATTATTGGTTTGTATGAATGAATAAATGAAATTTGATGTCTCTATCATGAATCTAGTTTCACTTGATTAATGTGATATTATTGTACCAGGCTTATAATGTTGAGCTTTCTGATGTACTGCCATCATATGAAATGTACTCCGATTTCAAAATCAAAATTGACATCATCTTTCATTTCCTGTATGAATCATGTGATATTTTGAATTCATGATGAATATAACTTTCAATTACGGAATATGTCGTTCATTTTAGAAACCTTCTACACTACTCGACACTTTTATCACAATGATACTTGGATATTGGGGAAAGGAATAATGAATAAGCATATTATATCACAGAAATGTATACCACTACTACAAAAACAACTAATTGAAAATTATATTCAGTATATCGTGTCCGAATGAGTAGGCCTACTCTCAAATTGATTATTTTACATACAATTTTCCTCTTTTTTTTCCTGTGTTTTCATACGATGTTACCTGATATTATTGTCATCCATCAGCATCTCTGTGTAAGCCAATGGGAACCATCCTGTCGTCTGCGTCCTCAAATTCTCGCCAAACTGCCATCCCTTATTCCTCTCGCCCATCAGAGCAATGACGTCACCTTCGTGAAAACTCAGCTGGTTGTCGCCACTGGATAAGTAGGCGTATAAAGCTCTCGCCAAGTGGCTGTCCCACACTCCGCGCTCCACTGCGATCGACTTTGGTCGTGTCAACGTGGCGCAATCTTGTTCTGAAACGTCATAGGGCGTTGTTTAGTGATTTCGATTATACTTATAATGAAATCAGTGAATCACAGTCCCAATTCTATAACTGTGAAACGATTTGAGAGCGGTCCACCCTCGTTATGTTCGAACAATTCCATTCGCTTTGACATGGTATATTTCATGCTCCGACTTCTTCTGCTCGTTTTTTTCCATTACGTTCACAGTTGGAATATGAAGATCCTTCAGTCAAACTGATACTTCCAAAAAATGCATATAATTTTGGAATGTATTGAAACATATCCGTAATAGTCGCATATAGTCATAATGGATGCAAACAACCCTCAATGGACGACTCGAAATAGGCGTGGCTTCACTAGTAGGCCAGATGGATCTATATCATATATGGTCATTTGAAGAAACCCCGATTGGATATTTGAATTTCACCACAGTTCTAACAGCCCTGATGATTGGACGGTATGATTTGTGACGTCATGGAGGCGGAGACTGCGAGTCGTCCGTTGAAGCAGATGGATAATAAAAAGATTTATGGAAAAAAACTTCTATCGTATTGGTAGTAGAATTTCAAATATAATTTTGAATAACTTCAAAGGGATCCATTGAGGAGAATTCAGATCGATAATCATCACATTATCATCATTGGCGGTTTCTAATCTCAATTCAAAATCAATTACATTCATTGAATTGAAACTATCTGCCCTGACTGATTGAGTGCTGAATTTGAATGTACACTAATTTTCACGAAAGAGTATCAACGATCGAAATATGAAAATGAATTAATTTGATTAAACATTTCACCAGATATCAGTGGAATGTCAATGATTCACCACCCTCATTTGAAAAATGTAACTTTTTGGTGGAGGTGCCAAGTCCAACAACGTCCTATGCAATAATTTTCGTCTTATAATAACAATTACAGTTCTGATGAACATTGCATGTATTTAGAGATTCACTATTATGAAGAATTCCGTTATTCTAATACTTTTTTTCTCTACTTTCATCCGATATTGCACTTTAAAAATAAAATCTTCGCGAACGTTTAATCCATATAACAATAATAGAAGAGTTTTAAGATGGTTAATTGTTTGTACCTTGCGCCAAAGAATGTGTCGAAGCGGTGAGATTGAACTCGGATTTAGCTCTTGACAACGGTTTCATTGGACTTGACACGTCGTTGATGGACCTCATGTCAAGGCACGACGCGTCCATCGACTTGGTTTTACGCAGCTGCGACGCAATCGAGAGACGGTCGTCGTCCAAGTTGGGACTGCGGGGAGACGAGTAGACGTCCTCGTCGGGCCAGAAACTCACTTGCTGTTCACGAAGAAGAATAAGAAACAAATTAAATCACGAGATATTAATATAGTTGATATGAGATTTTAAAAAATGATATTCACAGGTTCTAATTTGAATTAATTCGAAATTATCTTGTTCATTCCCAACACGTAATTGTACTTCTTGAACTTCTGAGAGTGAGTAACTTAAACATTTATGAACTTTATCATCATAAATAACAAAATAGAAAGAGGTCAGTGATTATTTTTCATCAAAATATATTTTTCAAAAAAGAAGGCCGTGGAATTGAGAAGAAAGAATCAACTGAAATGTCACGAAAGTAATTTTATTCAATATTGATAGTAATACTGTAAATTTTTGAACAAGAAGAGTATTTACTGAAAGGGAAATTTCTTCTCTATACGTGAGTAGATAAGGACAATTTTTACAACTGATTCAGCTTCATAAAACGTGTTTTGGTGATTGAATATTTTGATTGAATTTTTTCAATAACGATTTGTTTATTTTAGCATTTCGTTGCTAAGAACATAACTTACGTATTCGCATATTTTTCACTGTGACAGTTTTGAGCCAAGACTAGATCCTGACGAATAAAAATAAGATAATATGGCAGGTACAGCTCATCATCTTTTTGAAGATGTGGTCAAAAAAATTGACAAAAATAAAGAGTGTGATGTCATACTTGAGCTTCAAAAATTAGGAGTTTATAAGAAGCGAACCGTGTCACAGCGTGAGCTTGTGGAAATATTATTTTCAACTCTTCTTAAGAAGAAAATAAGTATCCCTGATTTCTGCAATCAATGGCTACAAGGCAAAAAACGGAATCAACCCACCTCAGAATCCCTGGATCCCGCACACCCCATACCTACGCCGACCACCTCACAGTTATGCAATATAAACACGAGAAATGGAAGTACTGGTATCCAAAGTCTTCAAAACCATGTGTCACATGACAAGACATTGGTTTTTCAAACTACTCAGGTAGGAGACTTCAATAAACGAGTTAGAACAGCTAAATGCCTTCACTGTGATGGTATATTCATGCCCAGAGGGTTGACTCTTCATATGTCTCGTTCTCATCCAACTATTGCCAAGACTAGCACAAGTAAGAATAACATATCCCCTCTAGTAATAGATGACCCAACTATAACTATTCGCAGACCTCGACATATATGCAAAAAAAGAGGGAAGAATGTAAAATATAATAAAGCTAGCCCTGAATATGTCACTCATGTGGGTAAGAAGTATGTTTCTCTTCTTGAAACCAAGATTAAACAATTGGAAATCAACATTAAGGAACTTGAAGATACAGTCATCAATAATAAGAACAAGTTCCTGGATGAAGCTAATGACGAACTTATAAGTATAAACCAATTGAATATAGATGATCAAATTGAGGTTTATGATAGACATGACTGTGGAAAATGCAAAATAGAATTCCTGGAAAAAATTGACATCCTGACAGATATTAATTCCAAATATAAGAGAGGTTTGAACAGGGAGCATCTCACTGTTTGTCAGCTAACCGAGGCTCTGGCTAAAAGTGTTTGGGAGAAAAAAAATGCCCTCATCGAGAGAGAAGAATGGTTCAACCGAGCTAAAGAGGTTGAGGCAATGATTGAGACTTTGAGGAGAACTGAACACAAATCGGAGACTTTCAGGAAAACTGAACACAATTCGGCGTCTATCAAGAAACACCTCCTGCTTCTTGGTGATAGCCATATCAGGAAGTGCAGAGATATACTTGAAGATATGTTACCCACATCAATTATAAGAAGCTTCATGAAGCCCAATGCGCAATTGACAGATATTCTTCATGATATTGAACTAAACTTGAAAGTGAGCAAAAAATCTTGGCCAGTACCGGACTACATAGTTATTGCTGGTGGTTCAAACAACATACAAGTGGACGGTGACAAGAATGATCAATCGTCCATTGCGGATGCTATTAATACAATTTCAAATGTATCTAAACGAAACCCTGATACAAAAATCATATTAATTGACATTCCATATAGATATGACCAACCATTGTTGAATCACAAAATAGTTGCAATCAATGATATGATCCACAAACTGACAAATAAGTTCCCTTCAATTACAGTTTTAAGCACATCTGACCTACCCCGATCTCATTACACCAGACATGGACTTCATCTCAACTACAAAGGAAAGAATGCGTTATGTAAGAAAATCTTAAAGTGTGTGAATCGAAGAGGCTCTACCATGTATATTGCAGAAAAACATACTCACCCACTAACAAGATCAACTTGTCCTATCGCCAAGTCAATTCCACCACTGATGAGCCTAATTATTGTAAAACCAACGTTATTAAAACCTCAAGTCACTAACAACAACAATTACTTAAATACGTGCTCCAAGCCCACAATACAACATGAGTTTCCCCATCTTTTGGAGTTTCTTAAGCAAGCTGAAGAATATGGAACCAACACACGAGTGCGCTCAACCAACTTCAACTCAGCATCTCGTTCCAATTATTCAACTTGCCAGATGACCCTGCCAGATAACCCCTTGAGTATCCAAGAACACCATTTTCATACTGGTCCAGTGCAGCTACATCATCGGTAACGAGCAACACGACAGCGAGCATCTCAAACACACCTGAACAAGATCACAGTGATCATGATTGTACTACCAAGCTCATCCCACTAAAAAACTTACTGAATCTGGTAAACATTGATAAGAATAATCTTAAAAAATCCCAGAGATCGTTTTCTCCAAGATCCCACTCAAGCCACCTACTCAAACAGACAAATTTTCCCTTGTACAAACACACCCCTCCAACAACCTAGTTGACCCCTCTTTAACTACCACCTCCATAGTCTCACACTCAGTGATAGCACTTAACATCCAGTCAGCTCGAAACAAAATAGAAGAACTTGAAATACTCACATCTGAACTCACTCCTGACCTCCTCTGCCTTTCTGAGCACTGACTTAACCCTTCCATGACCTCCTTCATCATCCCAAACTACTGCAGCAGTAGCATATATTATCGTACCTCCTCTTCCTACGGTGGTGTTGCCATCTTTTCCAAACTTCACTGTAACGTAACTCCCATACCTTTTCTCCACTCTGCCTGCATCGATAAAGTCTTCGAATGCACAGGAGTCCTTTGGACCCGCTCATCTACCTCTTCCATAATCACCCTCTCCATCTACCGCTCACCCTCAGCAGATATCTCTAAATTCCTTGAACTTCTTGAACAAG
This sequence comes from Brachyptera risi, assembly GCA_964007535.1. Taxonomy (NCBI): domain Eukaryota; kingdom Metazoa; phylum Arthropoda; class Insecta; order Plecoptera; family Taeniopterygidae; genus Brachyptera; species Brachyptera risi. The sequence continues at coordinate 18,992,920 of OZ023337.1, forward strand.
TCCTCATCCAAGTCACCAAACAGTTTCCTCGCTCCGAACTCCTCGTGTGTGGAGACTTCAACATTGATATCCTGGTTCCCACTCAAAACTCCATCAAATTCCTGGACACCCTTCACTCTTTCTACTTATTTGAAACCATTACCACCCCAACTCGCGTCACCCCACACTCGTCTACTCTCATTGATAATATATTCACTACCCTGCAACCAACTTCTTTCGTAGCATCTACCTTCGATAGTGGACTCTCTGACCATCTTGCCCTAACCCTCTCTATCCCTCTCTCCAACCTGGCACCTTCCCCAAAGGTCACCCTCAAGTCCCCTGATGTCTTCAAACGCACCTTTTCAGACTCCAACTTGATTCATTTCCGCTCCCTACTGGCTCAGCAGCACTGGCTACACCTGTCGACTGCCACCTCCACGGACAACATCTATTCTCTCTTCTTTGATACCTTTTACTTTATTTTTAATCGAGCATTCCCCCTCAAACTTAAAAAGACAAGTCCCCATCATTCTCACACCAAGAGGTGGATCACACACGAAATCAGAAAAATGGGCACTGAGCTCAGGCTGCTTCACTCCACTCTAAGATTGGACCCTAACCCACTTCTAAAGCAGCAATATAATTCCCTTAAGAAATCTCATGCTAAAAACATTCGCTCCACCAAGCGCAGCCACTTTGACAACATCATCCTCTCTTCCAACAACAAGTGCAAAACTGCATGGAATATTATCAATACTCTTTCGTCACCCCCTAAACCACCAACAACCATCTCCCTGAACATCAATGGTCAAATAACCTCTGAATCCCCTCAAATAGCCGAACATTTCAACAGCTTCTTCATAAGTGCTGGAAATGTCGCCCCTCCGCTTCCTCCCAACCGCCTGAACCAGGCTATCACTTCATCCCCCTTCTCCCCACCACCACTATTTCTCACCCCAACATGCCCTCTCGAAATTATCCAAGCAGCCACATCTCTCCGATATAAATCTTCTAGTGGAACTGACGGCATTCCAGGCACAATTCTTTTTAAATCCATAGACCTCATTGCTCTCCCTCTCTCAACTGTCATCAATCACTCACTTACCTCTGGCACCTTTCCCTCTCAACTGAAACAATCTAAGGTAATCCCCATTCACAAAAAAGGTAATAAAACCGACGTCAACAATTATCGCCCTATTTCACTTCTCTCCTCTTTCTCAAAAATCTTCGAGAAAATTGTTCTATCCCGCATCACCTCCTACCTCTCTGATCATTCCTTGCTCGCCGACTGCCAACACGGCTTTAGGAAAGGCAAATCCACTACCACAGCCATATTCCAATTCCTAACCACACTTCACACTCAACTTGATAAAGGCAACCACTCATTAGGCATCTTCTATGACCTGTCGAAAGCCTTCGATACCATTGACCATCAACTCCTTCTGCTCAAACTCAAACTTTACGGTATCCAGGATAGCGCAAACGATTGGATCTCTTCCTTCCTATCCAACCGCACTCAACAAGTATCCCTTACCCCCACCTCCCCCACTACCCACTCCCCATTCCTATCCTCAGCCAAATCTGTGCGCTGCGGAGTGCCTCAAGGGTCCGTGCTCGCCCCACTTCTCTTCCTCCTTCATATCAATGACCTTCCCGATCATCTTTCACTCGGCAACCTCTTCCAATACGCCGATGATACCAATCATCTCCTTACCTCTTCCAAAACCCTAGCCTTCTCCTCCCTCATATCTTCTGCCAATCAACAAGCAAATGCTATGGCCTCCTATTGTTCCAACAATAAACTAGCTTTGCAACCCTCTAAAACTGCCTTCATTCATTTTCATCTCAAATCTAATCCCCCATCTATTTCACCCCTAATCAAAATCAATAGTCACACAATTCCCAGTATTCCTGCCACAAAATTTCTAGGCATTTATATCACCCCCACTTTAGATTGGGCCACTCACATTCAACACACTTTCACTAAAATTCAAAGCTCTTGCTACCTTCTCAGACGCCTAAAGCCTATCGTCAACCCCAACTCCCTTCTCCTTGTCTATCACGCCCACCTGCACTCTCACCTGTCACACGGCCTCCTCTTCTGGGGCAACTCAGCTTCTTCTAAACGCATCTTCATCCTTCAAAAACAAGCCATCCGCATCTTAGCAGGAGTGTCCCGCCGCAAATCGGCAAAACCCCACTTCACAAAACTTCGTATCCTCACCCTTCCTTGCACACTCATACAGATCGCTTCCACCTTCGTCCGCACCCACCCCAACCAATTCCCTCTCAACAGTTCCGTGCATCATCATTCCACCAGAAATAGAAACAGCATAAGACTTCCAGCACACTCTCTCTCATCCTTCACTAATAGCCCCCATTATATCTGCACCTTGATCTACAACAAACTTCCTCCCTTCATCACAAATTCAACCACCCGCCCCTCCTTTGATAATAATCTCAAGTCCTTCCTAACCCAACATCCTTTTTACAGCCTCTCTGAATACCTCAACCATAATTTCCTTCCATTTTAATCCCACTCGAAATTTTACTTGTGCTTATTTTATTTCACCTAATCATTATTTTAACTTTATTACAATTAAACTATCATTATCTATTATTGTCTATCATTATCCTATACTATGTACTATGTACTGGTCCACGGGACGAAATAAAATATCAAATATCAAATATCATTCCTCTATAATCAAAAACTGATAAGGATATAGAGAAACTGATCACTGAATCAAAATCTCTGTTTGTTTCCGCTATTCCAATATTTCAACCCACTAAATACATTTCCGTAATCGATTTTAATATATCCTGTCACATATTTTGTATCCGTTGGAATAACTCGACCAATCACAAAATTATTTCAAATTTCACATATATTCTTCATTGAATAATTCATATATCCATATAGAAATTGTTTGAAAACTTCAGTCGTGAATTTCAAAATCTGTATATTCATAATATTTTTATTTTCTGTCATCATTCTATCTCGTAACTCAACTCACCCTCAGTTTGTTTGTGAATATAGAGTCGACATTATCTGGTAGATACTCTCTTGTTTGCGCCACATCTTGCCACTCTTCGAGATGTCTTGCCAGCACAACGCTGCCTTGTGTATGATAAGCGAGATAGTGTTTGGCCAATGAGCACTGACGTTCCAACACGAAGCCGTAGCGCCGTCGTTCCTGGGTCATTGCCTTCAAGATGACGAAAGTTCAATTAGTTGATGCAAATTAATCTAATTAAATGGATATTTTGATTGAATACTAGAAAAACACATCACACAAGTTCCAAGTGAGCGAAAGATTCAAATGTGAGAATATGATTTTATATTAATTGGTTTGGAAACCAAAACCATATGATTGTGTGTTTAATTGGTTTTACTTATAGGTTCTCGCATTTCAATGTACAAGAGTGTTTGCTTTTTCATTACTTACAAATGATAATTCATCGTATAAGCTCAACCATCAATAAGTATTTATGCCGAATTAGTGAAAACCATGTGAATTTCTGTTGCAACTCATCAGTTTTGTTATTGTATTATGATCATTCATTCATGTGGGCCTATGTGTTATTTTATTTGAACGAAATTGATTTTTTTCGTGTCACATTTGCCGGGACACAAAAAGTTGATCTTGATCTTTAGATTGGTTCAACAACTGACGTTACTACTGCAGACAAGCCTTCATGATGCTTTGTATCAATTCGAGTATCTGTGCATTCTATATTTTTGTTTCATCGAAAGAAGACGATCACCCGATCTCGGAAAACTCAATATTGACAACATGTCCACCATTTTACTCATTATATCATTTTCGGAATATTTTTTACTCTTTTCACAATGCCATTTTTGATTAATCACATAATTGCATACATGAGTGAAAAAGTATATTTCAGCTCAATTATGTATGATGAGTATTGCATATAGAAAATGTGAAACTGAGTTGGTTTTGGTTTTTGACCCGTATAGCTTGCACAAACAGAACAGAACAAAAATGAGAAAGAGAAAGGCTTTCATTAATTTATATCATTCAATACATTCAAAATCCATGGGTTATAAGAATAACTCTGAAAAGGAATGCAAAACTGTACAGAACAGTAAAACAGTAGAGAAGAAAGAACACACTTCTTACATATTGCATTTAACACAATACAAAAATAGTCGAGAAAATATAGGGAACATAACATTAAATTATATCTGATTACCTGAAATGAATCAAGTGGATTTTTTTTGTGGATCGTTCAACCAATTAATGTGTGAACAGTTATATGAGATATCACGACACTCCTGGAGAATTGACCTCGAAATGGATCACTATCCCATATCACATAATAAAATCGATAATAATTCTTGTAGTTAAATGTCCTCGTGGTTGAATTTTCAATCATTTAAAATTCAACTACAAGGAAAATGATTGCGGAAAACCGATTGCAACAATGTTATTTGTCTCCATCAGTGTTTCTGGAATATCACGCCATTTCATAATGATTGAATAATAGTTCAAATCAGTTCGATGAAAATTGAGACTAGTACTCATTCAACTACATTCAACAATATGGAATGAAATTCATTCACTCAGCATAGCTTTTGTTCAACTAAAAAAACAACAGGAATAATGAAAAATAAAGTTGTTTCATGAGATAATGATAATTTCGTGATTATCTCTCTCTTCACGCGGCTTCAAAAAATACATGTATCTCACTTATTACGACAAGATATTCATCCTTAAACTAACTGGTTTATAGATAGGGAGGGGATTACATCTTTACTTCTGTATCGTTTATATTTTCGTGTGTATTTTCAAGAGCTTTGAATAATTTTCCATTGGAAAATAGAAGTTCATCCGTGAATTGAATTACAAATTCTGTGAAACATCACTTATACATTCTTCACAACACACACAAAGAGACTCTTCTAATATACATAATTCATTACTTCTTTATCGTGTTTTGAAGAATGATATGAAAAAATATTTTGTAATGTATTTAAACATACTTTATCCAAAACAACGGATGATAAAATTGAGATATAGAGTGAAAATATGAAAGAAGAAATATTTCAAAAACTTATTCAGGTTCGAAATATTTTTTTTTCTCATCAATCGAAGATATAAAATGGAATCGATATGAGAACACTTTTGAAAACTGATGGTATATTCTCAGTATTCGAATATTCGAGTTCATAATCTTGAAAAGTGATCGCGATTGAGAAGATTAGTATAATTCCTCCGAATCAATCAATTTCTTTTTTCATATCCGGATATGGGAATATTTTCAGAAATATCAAAAAAGTAAGTGAGGCCTGGAGGAATAAACGTATTTCTCTCACCCAAATTATGTAGCTGTATAATTCACATTTTTATTTCAACAAGTTATCTCAATAGCCTGATGAAAAATGATCTAATGTATCAGAACCAGAACAATCCCTGGCGATAACAATCTCATTAATTTACCAGATTCTAAAATGAATTCTAAAAATACTCATCCATGTCAGTGAACGTGATTATGTAAATGTATTACGTAAACGAGTCCCATTCGTACCCCTGCACTGGGAGTATTCCTCAATTCCCATCTGCATCTCTCACTAACGGGGGTACCGTCTAGCATACAGACGACGCATGGCATGACGTCACAAAAGGACGCTGATTACATTGAACGCGCGACGTGAAGCGTCGTATATATATATATATATATATATATATATATATATATATATATATATATATATATATATATATTGAAGTGGGGAGAAAACGCGTTGAGACGCCGAGAAAATTAAGTTAACGCAAATCACATGATAGATTGTGTATAAGGAAATATTTATATGTTCGAGTCATTTCATTCAATGTGTCTAAATCAATCAGTGTCAACTTTTAGAATTCGTTTTATTTCTTATCGTTTCAAAATGTTCACCTTGAGTGTTAATGTAGATAGTTAATTCGATTTCAGGACTTCAATGAGGAGATTTGATTGTTCATTTTCTTCGATTTGATTCATCGTGAGATTTGATTAGATTAATCCTCAATCTGGATGATTCAAAGGATGAACAAGTTATAGAATGGGAATATTACCTACATCTATTTCAAAGGAGATGATTCTTCTGAAAAATGAATTGATGCAATTTAATGATGTTTTTTAAGTAAACTATAAAATCTTCCAAGGGACAGTCCAGTCGACTGTCACGTTATGTAGAAGATACAAAAATGCATTCCTTCCCAAAATAAGTCAAAGTCTAAACGTGTTAAAAGTTACAATTTCGAATAATGTTCAAAAATGTTCAACATTTCGAAGAAATTCAATTCACAGTAAATAACAATGTTCTTCTCTTGTTAATTTGAATGCAATTAATTAAAAAAAACATTATTTTTTCAGTTTGATATCGGGGGGTAATACTGAATGAAAAATATATTTTCTCTTTCACAATTGAGTTATATATTATACCGGGTGGTACCTTATATCTGATGGAACACATCTTATATTAATTTTTCAAAAAGAGTTGAAAATATGAATATTCAATGAACAATTATTTGGGTATCATCATTCTAAATGAATGACTGAAATATGACTGAATTATTCATCTTATAATACACGTACATGAACTATATGACCTTAGTGTTATAATTGCAGTTCAGAACCATAGTTTTGAGGGAACTTTATGTTTATTTCCTGAAATCTTAAGATTGTGGAATTTAGATTCAAGTTCCGCTATGACCATTCCTGTCATGTATTGTTTCGCGATGATTTAAAATAAATCAATAATATATAGCATTGAATGAATAACATAAATGAAAAGATCCAATTGACAATTGAAGGGATCAGAAGCAAAGTGAACCAACCCAAAAGTCAAAACTAAACACTTCCAATGTGGGTTGGTCCGTTTTGCTCCAAAATATAATGGGGGCCAGAAAGCTTGGTCCACATGTTTAAACCTCTGAAACTGGTGTTGAAAAAAAAACACAAAAATAACACAATACGAATGAAGTAGTTCGAATAGATCATTTTGAGAAAAAAATTGGGTTGGCCCACTATGCTTCTAATCCCTTCAATTATGAACCTACTTGCATATCTCATGAACTCATAAACACTATCAACCAACATCAATTACATCTAACACTATCTAAACACTTGACATTTGTGCTATTTCTTCTCAATTTACACCTCTCTTCTGAATTAAATGAATTACAGTATTTTGGTCCATTGAAGTGAAAAAAAAAACAAAAAATAAGAGTGAACATTAAGTGGACACTATGAGGGTTGCCAACTGCACAGAGTGAGGACTAGACATCGTGATGCCAACGTTTGAGACATGAAATAGAAGCAAGGGTGCGGCCCTCATTCGATGAGCAAATAGCGAAATTCACATTCGGTAAACATCGTAATCGTAAATAACAGAAGCTAGACAGAGAAATGAGTGTTCAAACTTCTACGGTCAATGGTACTAAAGTAGCCAAAGAAATAGCAGCAAATCTGAAATGGTTTTAGTTGGGTAAGATGAATATGTGAATGAATAATGATGAAAAAAATGCGCAAAAATGTAACCATCGAATTTTAAAAATTGCTCCAGAGATCTGAATATCTCGTTTATGCAGACATCAATGATGATTATTTAATTATTCAAAGTCGTCTTGGAATATGTCAATGTATCATATTGGAGTGATACATTTTCTAATGTAGAAATAATTCATACATACAGGGGTATGAAAAGGTCTCGAATAATTTCATTCATTCATACATTTGATAATCTATTCGGATAAAATTCACGTTATCATGTGAAATTCGAACAATGCATTCTCATAATAGTGAATAAGATATAAAGAGAGAATGACAATTTAATTGACGGCTGTCCGCATAGCAATATAGTCAATACATAGTACAATGGTTATTTACAAAAGTGATGAAAAATTGATTACAGAAAAATCCTGAGATGTTATAAAACTAATTTAATTGAGGGTAGATAACAAAAGTATGAAAAAAATATGAAAATCAAAGAAGGTAATAGAAAAAGAAGGTATTATTAATATTATTAAAAAGATTGAAATTATTTGAAAGAATATAAATGGTGCTGTAAAAGACCTACCGAATCTATCAAAACTGAGTTTACAATATTTCTTAATAATACCTTCTTTGGGATTTTGAGATTATCGAGAAAAGTGCATAAAAATTCAGGAATGGTGCCGCGAGCTCCCACCATCAATCCCACTACATCCCAGTACTTCGCATCAATTTGGTATTACGTTGACAGATCTTTGATGCATGGAATGTAGTGTTTTCTCTTTTCAGTGTTTATATGAGATGGAATACATACTTCTTATGTATATCAAGATTCAAGATTGAAAATAATTGAAATTTATTTATGATCACAGATGTACTTTAGAAACTCCGAACAAATAAGAGGTACTGACTTCGGAACTTGAAAGTCTGTGCTCACTACTAGTGTGGTCGAAATCCCAACCAAGTGTTTTAAGCTAGTCCAATAAATCACAGTCATCCTTATAACCCTGACAGCAAACATTACACGTACTTTTAACAGGGAAAACGACATACGTCCCAGTTCGCGGATGTGTTTTCAGCGGTGTGAGAGAAACTATCTAAACTATATTCTGTTCTTACTTCACTGTAACTTAACTGTGGATACTTGAATTTCATATAACTTTGTTTTGTTATGGATCTTTGAAAACTATATGAATATGTGTTGATTATACTATAATTTGGTTTAAATTCATACAATATTTCAATATCTTTCGAAACTAATGGACTCTAAACTTCATCTGATGTATGAAATAACAAGACTCGACTGTATACAATAGTCAAATATAATTTATTGCATCATCATTCATGACTCTTATTGATTCGGATTAGCGAAGTGGAGACTCAATTTTACCGTACTCAAACAGGTGAACTTATATTTTCGTTCTTCACAGTTCAAACGGAAGAAGAAATTCTGTTAAAACTTGGCATACACATGTTTCATCATCCAACTGAATTCTTCGAAGCTTTGAGGCGCAATGAGATACAACCACTCTGAGAAAGCACATTTGAAAGTTAAAAAAAAAAACGGGAGGACCCAGACGAGAAAATTTGGAATAAAGGTTCCGTTCGAATAAACTCGAATTCGCACTGAATCTGAACATAAAAATGATACACATCATTCTGAAGTGATACATGAATCGAATCAGCCGTTTTGTGGTGAATAATTTTGATTTTTCTTCAGAACAATTAAGGAGCTATCAAGAAGATCGGCAGGAGAAACTTGAAACATTACAAAATTGAGCAACAAAGACAGAACATGCAATAATGATCTCCAAGGTATATAGCTTTCTATCGAATTCCACATGAATACACATAGACAACACACACATTACATACACATAGATAGACTCATATTGCTCATCTTATAACGCATATGCTGTGTTTAATTGGTATTATTCAATACTCATACATTGCTAAACATTTTTACAACGATGCAAGATCAGGAAGAGGTCTTAGAAGACTGCTAGACGTATATGCTTTCACACCAATAAACTCTCAAAGCTATAGTATTCAGAACATGAATTTGAGTTTCGTTTCACTTCGTCTTGAAAAAAATAGAAAGAATGACTTCAATATATAGTATATTGTATTGAATCAGGTAGTTTACTCAAAGCGCGATGAACCAATCTGAAAACTGATCTATTTCCTCTCGTTTGCCTTCTCATTATAATATTCTCTGGTAGGTGTGAAACAGTTCAGAAAGACATATAGATCGTTCATATATTACATTGACATTGTAAATCCCACTCTGCGTGTATGTTCTCCTCAATTATATCGAACAAGACAAGTAGAGAACCAACTTTCAATCAATCTCACGATGATTTCTAACCGACCAATGCAATATCACAACATATAACAGTATCGGTTCATCAGCTAGATAGGCATATATGGACAATTTTGTTCGACGTGCAAAGAAATCACGTTAACATGGCAATCACTATCGGAATAATTCCACATTCCAATGGTTCGGAAGCACTAGAGATTTGAATACACAGAGGTATGTATCTATTATCATAGAAATTTAATCATCATCACCACAGAAGTTGTAATGCATTTGCGAACGTCGTTTTCAATGACTATGATCAACTTGAAATTCAATTATTCACGAATGATCATTTCAAATGATGTTTTGATAGTGTGTCGTCATTACCCATTCACATATGCACCAATACATGGGACAGTCATTCAGAACCAATCCCTCTCAATTATCTCGAAGTATTGAAAATATATATAATATATATATATATATATATATATATATATATATATATATATATATATATATATATATATATATATATGAACGGATAAAACTCTCTTGTCTGTGTGTTTTGATCGGTAAAGTATCATTAAATATGCACTTTGCCCAGTTTGTTTACACTTGTAAACCGATGGTATGATGTAGATAGACTACATAATATACTCGAGGGTGAAGGTATAATATGCTCAATGTTATTCAAATAAACTAGAAGAGATAGGTAAATATTATTTTTCAATTAAAAATGTCTATACTTACGGTTTTCAGACTTTGTTCACAAAAAGCATCCAACTTTGATCGTTCCTCTTCGAGTAGTTGCATGTTCTGCAATCAGAAGAGAAATCGGAGTAAATAAACAGAATGGTCGAGTTCATAAGTCGGATAAATTTCGGAGAGAATTAGGTTTTCAGAGAAGGAAATCGATGTTCGAATACTTTGATACTTCCATCCACTGGTAGAAATGTGGACATATAAAATGCAAATATATAACGATAATGTGGATACTATACAGGACTCCATATACACAGACACACACACACACACACACACATATATATATATATAAATATATATATATATATATATATATATATATATATATATATATATATATATATATTTGAATTGACTGAAACTGGGCTGTTTTTTAATCGTGATATATTTATTTGAACTGACCAACGTTTCAAAAATCGAAAATGAGTAAAGTTATATATATATATATATATATATATATATATATATATATATATATATATATATATATATATAAACTATATATGTATTGATGAATTCATAGTTCTCGGATTGTTCTTGTGTGTAAAATATCTAATTATCAAAGTAACGACGTTTCAAACAAATTGCATCGTTTATTCTAAAGTTACAGAAATCACAAAATTGAAATAACGTGTTCAGCCAACCGATCGTTAGACAGAACTGGCAGAGCGACAGTGCGTTTAAAATTTTCAATTTTACCCGTTTTATCAATTTTGTAATTTCTGTAACTTAAGAATGAACAATGCAATTCGTTCGGAACGTTGTTACATCTATAATTGAATATTTCACACACAAGAACAATACGAAAACTGTGAATTCATCAAAACATAATACTTGTGAAATCTTACTTAAATCAATACATTTTTTTTCCATTCATTTTTTTTTCTGATAGATGTGAATCTGGATCCACATTGTAATTACAGTCATTCCAGTCTGAGTGAATTAGTTTCAGATAGAATCCAACACTGAAAATAACAACAGAGTGCGCTTCTGAATGTCAATATGGCTGACTAGACGGTATAAATGACCTGCCAACAAAGTCACATTCTCAATGAATGCTATTGTTGATATAGGCCTATGCGTTTTTTTTATTTTTTTCATTTTTCACAAGTTCCATTATTCTCAACTGACAGCTCACTAGCAACTTTTAGCAACTCCCATGTCGTGGTATTTTTTGTCACATTTTTTTCTAATAAGCCCACTCCTCTCTCCGCATTTTTCTTGATTGTATTCTCCAATCACATCTTTAGTATCACTTTGATTTCATCCTACTATTTTTAGTTGCTATGATGACTAGACGGAAATACCATCTTTTCGAGAGTACATAAAATTTGAATTCTATATTTAATGGAAACATTCGTTCATTACCACTGATAACTCATGATTTTCTCTCGTTTGAACCAGAGTGATAAAAATGTTAAAAGATGATAACTATTGGACTTCATGTAGCGGTGGTGATTATAATTTTTTCTATCAATTCGAATTATATATTGTACCATCGCTAATTTCCAATCTATACCACCAAAACATCGATAAAATAATTATTGTGTTAGTTCCGTTACCTTGACTTCCTTGTCCATGGCTAATCCGGTCTTCGTGGTTCCTTTGTTCTTCTTTCTTTGCTTCTTCATCGTCGCCGCTGCTTTACTATACGATTCACTGCGCTGCTTGTGTTGCTGCAGAAACCGCTTCTGTTCGCTCTGAATAACAAACCACAAACATGAAAAGTATCAATACTGGATGTAAATAAACTTGAAGGACGTGTATTCCGAATGGGTTAAGTATATGGGAATGTAGGACTGATGGGAGGGGGTATGAAGGGAGTGATATTCCACTCAATTACGTCACCAAAAGTACTATCCACATTATTCATGGACATATTTACAGATGAAAAAATATTGTTGTGATGAATCTCACACACATTTTCGATGTTGTTAACCCAAAACATCTGTTTTAAAAAGAAGCCTAAATAGAAGCTAGGCGTGCCAGCAGAAAAATGGATACTGTAAGACAAGAACAATAATTGAAGGGATTAGAAGCAAAGTGGACCAACCCAATTTTTTTCTTAAAATAATCTATTCGAACCACTTCATTCGTATTGTGTATTCGTATTGGAAGTTTTTTGTTTTGACTTTTGGGTTGGTCCACTTTGCTTCTGATCCCTTCAATTATGGATATCTTACTCAGTGCTCATAACTGGCCATCTCAATGAATTATCTTTGTTCTGAAGAAATCATAACGTATGTTTGGGATCTCAAATATCCACACATTCAATGTATGAACATTATTTCGTTTAATTTGTATAAGAATCCAAATATGCTGAGAACCATTGGTGTTCTCATTATGTGTCTCAATATCTTCTCCAAATTCGTTAGAGAAACATTTTACAGCACTCGATTCAGAAAAAAAGATCACACATTCTCAAGAAAGATACGGCTCTGAAAGTTAGTATGAGAAAAACACTTGTTCGATTTTATTTCATTCATTTCTATTGCGAACAATAGAAAAGCAGAAGTGAAAGAACACATTCTGATTCAATGTGTATAGGCCTATGTATAAACTAAAACTACTCCAGTTTTCGCTCTCGTATTTTTTTCACCATTCTTCGTGTCTATTGTTTGTCTTCGATTCCGAATATTATGCTTCCGATTTCCGGATTCGGTTACTTCAAACTGAACGCACAACAATGTAGCGTATCTACGACTAAACGATACGGAGTTTTCTTTTCACTATGTATAATCACGTGATTTGGTATGTGTCTTGAGACTAAGAATTATATTCTGTTCTGAAGTCAATATCGATTAAAAGAATCAGAGTTTAATTCAATGAGCGAAGTGTAGACTTAATTGTACCGTACTTGACAAAAAAACTAGGGTATTATTTTTTAGGGAGGGGAGAATGTTTGCGCTCCACATGTCGAACGAGACGGAATATTTTGTTGAACACTTTCGTGACCATATATGGCATCAGCTAACTCGATACTGCATAGTTTTAAGACGACATAGGTCCACTTTTGAGAGAAATAATTTCAAAATTTTCAAGGCTCTCATAAAAATAACCCAGATGGGGAAGTTTGGAAAACATATCTCACCCTGGTGAATTTTAAATATGGAACCTCAATCATCGTACAACTCTAATGCTTCATTTTGCTAGTGCATTATAGAACTGATGAAATATCGCATGAGTCCATATAATATATATTGTAAACAACTTCCATTTCTACCTATCCTGATACATCATGACCTTATTTCCTTCATAGCTTGAATAGTATTTTATCATTATTATTTTGTTTATCCTCCTCATTATCATTATTATTATTATTTTTCTGCACACTTATCACAGTAATATGTTTCTTTATATTATTATTATGACTTGTTCAACTTTTTTTCACATGGAAGATCAATGGGGCAGTGACCCAGTCCTCCCATAAAAATATTGAATCTCCTTTTTTGTACTCATATACTATATTATTTCACTTCCTGAGTATAGGTATTTTACAAAATGAAGAAAATTGAATTCAATTAAATATATATCTCCATGAGTCGTTTTCTGTGAAATGTAGTCTATTTATATACATTGAATTTATTTCCACCATGCTATTGTTCAAATTCCAGAGTTCATTCGTTCAAGTATTCATCAGAGGAACGAAGTTCAATATAACTGTGATTAGTGGATTGAATTTATTGGTGTTCAATCTGCTGAAAAATGTGAGTCAAACTCCTCTCAAGTGACCAACAGTCTGTCAACTGAGCCTGAGAACAAATGTATCAGGAGAAGAAGATGATTAATAATTCAAAAACGTGTGGACAGAATTTGTGTCAAAACTATACTGGATATAAAATTGAATGCCATAACTGAATCGATTAGAAAATTAAGCTTCAATTTGAATAAATGTGTCCAACAGCAGGCTACAATATAATTTATTAATTATTCGGTTTTTAAACCAAAAATAACGTGAGCGAACGTGATTTTTCCATCCCAGACAGTATTACATTTCAACACACACACTTGACACCATTTGTTATTTCGAAACCACAAATCGTGTCATCCTCTTACTATCAGTACACGGGTGTTCCGTTTCTGCCTTCGCACATTCCATAATATGCATTTACATAATTGTTACCAAGACTGGATAGCATTTTGAAGCAAATTGAATTGCTCACTTCCCCCTCGATCCACCTCCAACACTCACCTCTCATACCCTCTTTTTTCACCCATACTTCTGCTCTGTGTAAACTTCTACAGTATGACACTCGTTTGTCCAATAAGAGCGGGAGAAATATACACAATGTGACAGTATGAGAGGGATGAGAAATAACGATTCACATTTTGAACCTTGACAACAATATCTGTCGAAGCACATATTTGAATGAAAGCGTCAATTTAGAACATCGAAAAAAAATCTCTGATTTGTTTACTTGAATGTAGCTACACACTGTAAACTTTCTCAAGAACCTGAAAAAATTGGCAATGCATTGATGCATCGTGTCAATAATTAACACAGTGAATGCAAACTTACATATTATATACCTCCCAGTTATTTACGAGGTATTTACGATGAACTATGTGAGTGAACAGCTTTTATATTATATTTTCATTTTCAGTTCCATTTTCTCCACAATTTATAGAGCAATACAGGTGGTGGCCCCCAATAGGACTGAATATTACCATTCTATTTGAAATCATGATTGAACTCATAGATTTCATCATGTTCCCTAATTTTGGTCCTCCTCCCTCTTGTTTGTTCTCCAGGATTAACTGATGATGAATCTAATTTTTCAAATTTCACCAAATCTCGTCGTCTCATCAGACGACGATATTTGATTTATGTAAATCGTATAAATATGTTATATGAACATTATGTGATGATAATCTAGAATCATGAAAAATATATTCTTTCAGAGAAATTTCATGCATATATTGTATATATCATGAATTGTATATCCTAATCAGAGGGGCAAACATGATTATAGTATGCAAGCAGGGACAATCTTTCGGTGCCCCCAAAAATCTATCATGATAGGAAATTTTCAAGAGAATTTGAAGTAACTCAGAATGAAACTTATCAGTGACGTAATAAAGCACACACCCATTATCACGAAAATGGTGAGGAAATTGATATTTCACATTCTATGATCCATCCCAAGTAATTGAGAAGATTGATGAATTATGTTTCGAACACAGGCATCTGCGAGCCAAATTGCCATTCTTCATCGGAATGTTCAGAATTTATTAGAAATCCATCGATTGATACGCTAAGGATACGCTCAAACTGATCATACAATTCTACGAGTCGTAAATCTTCAGGATCTCAATTTTAAGTTATAGACTATGCGATAAACTTTGTATCTTTCTGGCTCTAATTAAAATATGAATAGAAATATGAAATGGTATTAAAGTTTGTGAAATTCTGAACTCGGTTCTCGAAAATGTAGAGAAAATGTGGACCTATACACACGAAAATATTTGAAAAAGAGTGTATCAAGAGCCACAAATTTGTGGTGAAAAATTAATTCAATTCTCAGAAACATCATTTCGAAAAATTCAGAGTTTATTTCGAATTAACCGAAATTTTGTGTATGGTTGAGAATATATTCTAGTGAAGAAAAAACGTGCCATAACATATTTCATTGGACTAAGTTTCATTCAATTTATATCTGAACAGTAAAAAAATGTATCATATCGTTTCAGCATATCAAAGATTATTGTTTGTTTCGCGACCTAACCAACCACTAATGAATTTAAGAATAGAACCACTAATGAAATTCAAATTGAACGACGAAATATGTCACGTATATTCTAAATTCTGATCGGTTGAAGAATGTCACTTCGGATGGGTTTGTTTGAATTTTGTGACAATGCGATGGAAAAAAAAAACATAGATTGAAAATCTCGTTCAACTCTGTGCTCATCTTGACTAAGAATGTCTCGTTTGATTTCCTCAAGTCATGAACGTGAACATCTGTGCTTCTTACAACTGATGAATGAATGATTGAATATTGATGGAAAGAAAATGATCAAATTACACCGGAGATGAAACTAGGACGAATATTTCAAGTCGTAGAAGAACACGTGAAGATTTGGGAGGAAAGAAGATGAAAATTGATTGAAGAAGAATAAGAAACGTTCCGATAGGAAGATCAATAATTCGTTATTCTCGAACCGATTAGTTTGCAAATGTTCCTTTTGGTTACATATTATCGATTTTTCATTTCATCCAACTGAAATCGTCCATGTTATACCAAAGTGAAGCGACCTCACTTCTTTTATGATCTTGATTCCAGTTTGAAAACCCTGTGCCAGTTTGTCAACTTTCAATATTGATGATGAGAAATGATTACAAGTAAAAGTATTCATAATATTTCATTTTACCTGCACTACTTTTGTGTCCTTCTCCAAGTTTGTTTCCAGGGGTACCAACAGATCCACGTAGAACGCCTTCAACTGTAATGAAAATACAAAAATACAAGAGTTAGTATTCATCAGGCATGTTCAAAATGAGATAATGTATAGCTGTAGCTGTCGAAAAAATGATAACAAACACTTCTATTGGATCTAATCCACACAAATACATGAATCAATGTTATTTCCATTTTTTTTTGATACAAAATTGATGAATAGGCCTACTGTTGACGTGAAAACAGGAAACTGTTACGTGAATTAGAATTTTTTATGTGAATTTAGATTCCACCAATATTTTGATGAACAATTCAAATAGTCAGAAAATTCTATCAGAAGATCGATGAACCAAATCTGGGGCAGTTTCTTTGAACTTGGTGCTTGCCGGTATTTTTGTTTCGTCATTCTCTTATACTCTTATCTTCTCATCATTCAACTGGTTTATGCGATTTTCCTTTTATCTTCTCACCACAACATCCATCTTCTTCTTCGGCTTCCTACTTTTTTCTCTCGTTCTCAACTCACCCTTTCATCGGTCATCTTGCTCCTGAATGTCTGAATCTTCGATCTCATCAATCTCGTATCTTTGTTCTCATACATATAGTATAATATTGAATTTGTTCACATATGAATTTGTTGAAATGGAATCAAATCAATTCTGATGACCATTCACAAAGTTGGTTTTTGAATAAATAGATCAATATCACGCAAGGTGCTCGTCCTCACTTTCTCAAATCGATTCCAAAATTTTAAATTATGGTTGCAGAATACCACGAATGAATAGCTTCTAATTTCAAGAGAATTCGAATTCTTCATGATCATCATTTTATGTGATCGCTACCAATATAGTTGGTAGTCCATCTTAAAAATGGTGAAATCATCTTCATACTCACATGACCATCGATTCCAATGATTTCATAATCATTTTCACAAAATAAATGAAGGAAAAATCGTTCCACTTCGGATCAGGAAATATCTATTCGATACGGGCTTTACGAATGATGAGAATGTTGGTAATAACAGAGAACAATGGAATTAGTGTGGCCTGACTGAATGGTGAATGAAGAGGATATCATTTTATATTTCTCTTAAAAACGAAATGACATTACAATAAGAAGCTTGTCTTTTCCAAAATACAAACTTTTACAAACAATCTGTCGACATTTTTTTCTGAGTATCAAAACTTTCATGATAGATATTCTTTCACTCAATAACAAAGCTATAATATCTGGATTCTTGTTCGCTCGTTTTTCAATGGGAGAAATATATAGAAGTTCGTTCTATGACAATTAAACCATAACAAACTTCAGAGTAGTTAATTACGCTAATCAGAGATCTATTTTATTAGCAAGTCCGGAAGTTTATATATTTGTGGAAACAGTTCATTTTACTCGTGGTAAAATGGATCACACTTCACACAGAATATCAATTCAAAGAATAACAAATACCGAATGGAATAGATGATGGAATGAAAAATTAATTGAAAGAAATAATGATTTAATTGGGTGGTTTGAAAAGTGGAAGTTAAAACACTCAGCTACTAAACTACAACGAAATATTCAGGAGAGAAAATTTCAAGGGAATTATAACAATTTATATTTGGTACGCATTGCCAATTATTATCAGTTTGGTTGTTACACTTCGCCGATCCTACTGCGCGCGCATTAACTATAAAAAGCATATTTTGTTAGAAGCATTGATGTACAAAGTGTGAGCAGAACAGTAAGAAACGTTCTCACCTTTTCCAGCAAATAACCAAGAATGTTCAGACTTCGGAGCCAAAATACATAGTTAAATTGAGAAAGATATTCATCTGATAAACATCTACTTTGCAAATGAAAATTCCCATTCATTATACTCGAAAACAACTAAATACTCAACCAGGTCATTATTCACAAAATCATCATCATCAACCATCCAATTATTATTTTGTAATCAAGGAAAATAAGCTACTAGAGTTTTGAATGTCAAACCATGTGGTTCATTAACGTCTGAAATGCGTGCGGTGCGTTACTCAACGCAACGAAGACACGCACGTACGTCATATAACGCGAGTCTTCGCCGCGCGTTGTCACTCGCGCATGCATATCTTAGCGACGAGCTCGAGTGGAAAGTATATGATAGGAAATAAGACAGTTTTCGAGATAGTTTTTATTACGGAGGGGTTTCTTCTCGCCTAACGCGAGAAAATGTGAGAAAATGCGAGTCTGCAATATTCTTCTGAACGATAAGTTTCCTAAGATATGGTTTGTCTTTTGGTTAGGAACGTTGTTCCACGGTATTATTCCGAGGGTGACCAAAAAAAATTTATCTGTTTGAATTCATCCTCTAATTTGACTCACTGTAAAGAGGCAACTCTAATTACTTCCAAGGTGATGAAAAAATACAACAAATCTTCGAAAGAATCAAGATCGATTGGTCATTGTTATTGAACGGATCTGATGGTTTTGAGCCATCTTGTCCGTTTCATAACTTTCCCTAGTTGAATCACGGAGATTCTGTATCCGTAGACCGGTCAATAGCTGCTCGAAATGATCTCAAGGATCAATCTGTGCCGTCGGTGATGGATAACTGTTTCACTCTCTCCACGTGAATCGAGCATCTTATAATGTCATCCAGAGAAGTTCTGCATACAGATTATGGAAGAAAATTACCATAATAAAATTGAATTCAATTCAAGCCTATATTATCTTTATCGAGTATGATCAGCACTGCTTCAAGCGTGCTTTGAAAACATTTAAATTTCAACACTGATATGTAGAAACCAAACAACTTCATTGTTGAGAAAACATTCTGCAATAATTGACCTCGAGCACGATTGTAGGGAAAATACCCGGCACCTCCACAACGATGCATACAAATAAAAAATCCGATACTACAAAACAAGACTGCTCGTGTTTATAGTTATAGTTATAGTATAGTGTCTTAACTCTGTGTGACGTGGTTTATGACGTATTTTATGACGTGGTTTACAACACAAACCTCTGAACGGAATCATTAAGTAGATCGACTCCTCCAAGGCAAACCTTGAATACCACATTATTTTACCCCATTAAAACACTATTAAGTAATATTGGCCATCTAGTCAAATGCCTTTCTTACCCTGGAGAAAAACTGGGATTCTTCCCTCGACTGGTATTTGCCCTGACCTTAACCCCCCTTTCCCCCTCCTTATGGTAAGGCACACGCACATCAGCATTGAGTGCGTTAGAAATGGTGGATGGAGGCGAGAGGGGTGAGAAGAGAATGGAGCCATTATATAAGATGGTGCACGCACAATCTCTCGCATTACGCCCTCAAGCCGAGTACAGACACGTTCAAAATCAGAAATAATTAGAGGAAGTTTGTTACATTTCATGTTATCGTTCATGAGAGATTGAGAGATATTCACATTTTTTCTAACTGTTTTGAATGTTTTTGAAATCGTTTTGAATCATTTCAAAAATAATTTGGTGGACAAGAAGATTTATTATTGTTATGAAACTGTATTCATCATAGTCATTTGATTTACGTCTTATCCGGCCAGATGTGAATGTAGGTACAGGAGATGTCATTTAATGGCTTCCAAAATAACTACATGACACCACAGCATAAGATCTTGAACTTGAAAAAAAGCGAAAGATATCCATTATAATATAAAAATGTTGCCAGAAGACCCGAGTCGATCCGATTTTTTGTTTCGTTTGTAAAAATCTATCAAAAATAGTAATATCACAACACCAATTCTGAATACATGTGAACATTTTTCCTCTGGAATTATGATGCCATTGATTTCATAACCATTATGTCGATGCAATCAATAACGGAACTGAACCTCTGTTCAGACTCATACACTGACGTAACACATAACCAATCAATTATATTTTTAAATAATTGAAGATAACTTGAATACTGAATGATCCATATGAGTCACGATGTCTGACAATTCACTCCATTCTGAGTGAATCTTCGCTTATTTACTTTAAAATATTAATAAAACAATACGCCGACTAGCACAGAACCCGATATTTACCTCTTTGATACTATATACCAGAGCACCATTTGTTATTGAACCGAATGCTGAAAGGTAATTGAATAAAACTGCTGCGAGGCATTTCACAAGCAAAAGCAAAGCTCAAAGTAATATCAATTAAGCGACATTTCAATTAGTTTATACATGATATTCCATGTTCAAACAAGCCCGAAATGATTCATCGCTCGTTTGTTTTAGTAGTGGATAAAAACGATATCATTCTCAATATGCAATTCTCATTTTACACGATGAATTAATTTCATTTGAAATCCAGTGGACATGAATTGAATCAATCTATGATGAACTTTATAATTCCTGGAATCTTGATCAAGACGGAGAATATTGTTTGCTCAAGGACCCCACTAACAGCTCGGTTATACCGGGGTACGAATGACAGGTGCTAATAAAACGGTAGGAAGTGATGATGAGTTAAGAGACGTTCACAAAAAAACATATGCTTTTATCTACGGCGTAAAATTATAGTCACAGACAGTGCAGTCCTGGTGTTGAAGTTCATTGGTTTTGAATAATTAAAATAGGGTGGTAAGATCGCCCTTGTTTGTGGTGCCCCGTCCAAACGATCTAATCTTTCATCCATAGCCTTGACTGGGGAACAATGATTTTGTATCAAGTTTCGATGTTATGAAAAAAAAAAATATATATATATATATGTATCATGTGAGACTCGAACCCACGCCCAATGGTGACTTCAGTTCCTGAAGCGGTGCATTAGCGGACTTAGTAACAGAAGATAGTGAATCTTCATTGATCAATATTATTCATAATGGTCCAAATCTGTGTTGAAATCAGAATATTTAAGCACCAATTTTCCAGGTATCACTTCTCGGACTCAGTATCTGCCGAGTGATCTGCTCGTTCTTGATCGCTCTCTTCTCGATTTTCAACATCTTCTCTTGCACTCTTCCTGCAATTACAGCTGACTTGCTCTTCACCCTTTCTTCTCGGAAATTATCTAAAATTCCAACTTCGTCACATCTATCGTTTGCTGCTGCTGCACTCCGCTTTCATCCTCCATCATCTGTCCGTTGCTCAACAACATTCTGCCATCCTTTTCTTGACCCTTTGACTCCATTCTCCACTCAATTATCCCTATTCTTCTGAAACGCTGGATAATTATTATTGATCTTCAATTACTCAGTATGGCCCTACTATTGGAGTCGTCCTTATTCCAATTTGGATGATGATATCTCCTTCCATCGAAGTTCCTTTCTGATCTTCCCACTTCTCGTATTGGTGGAATATCAAACAACAATCAGCTTGCTAGATGATGTTCAATTAATGATAATTCTGATATTTGAGCTTTATTTGGGGTTGAAATCCGAGACGAATTTCAGTAACAGAAGCCAACTATTTGATAATAATGTAGGCTTCATGCAATAATTCAACAATATATTGGCTATTTGATCACTAGGAAACCAAATGAGCTCCATGATGGAACTATATGTTCATAGTAACATTTCTGAAAGAGGTTCATCAAGTTGCCCCCCTCTCCCCCACATTTGTGATGTGTACTTTTTCCCGAAGTGATGAAATGTGCTCGTTTGCGTTTTTTTTTCTTCCACTTTGTTGTGTGAAAATTAATTTGTGTTGCTACCATCTAACGAGTTATTTTCTATATTTAGTCATATCCGTTTCACGAGATTAAATGTGAATTTCACACCAATGCATTTGCGCGATCATTTCGCCATTCTTTTGTTGATTACATTTCATTCGAAATTTTAATGTCCACTCATATGATTAAACGGTCGTCATTGGATGAGATTTTTTTTCAAAATTTCGCAATTTGCATTGGTATGATTTGATTACCGATTCAAAGTTTTGTATCAGTATCTTCAGTAAAACTAGGAAAACGCCATAAACGCGTTGTCAGACGAGCGGAAAGTATTAGTATGTCGACTCCTTTGCCAAACTTTTGCCTAAATTCGCCAATTGGTTAACATTTTAGTTATAAATGGGTAAAAACGGCTTCGAGTGGTACCAATTTAGCACATTTCATATTTTTTCTTCAAAATGGCTGACCCGATAAAGCTGAGAATTTCCAGAAATGTGTATCAAGATGTAATTCAACTCCACACAAAATTTCATTTTTTTTCAATAAAAATAAAAGTTATCACCCGATGATGCCACAAAACTATACAGATCTGAGTTAGATAAGGAACCATGATGAAAAAAAGTTTGAAGTTGATAGCTGTAGCCGTTTGATCTGTGGAGAACCGACAAAAAAACATAAAAAAAAACATAAAAACGAACACCACTTTTTTCAGTATGTCAAATTGAATCCTCGCTAAAGCTCGTCTAAAAAGTGAGTAGTGAGTATTTTCAGTTTTTCAGTAATTGAGTGCATAGAGTGATAGTAATTGAGTGAGTAATTGAATTCACCAGTGCTAGAACCACTTAAAAGTGTTCACATCACACATTTTATTGTCGTTTTACGGACAAATGAAATGATTTTTGACTAAACATTCATAACTGAACAGTTCCTTCGGAATTTTTTCAATTGTGCAAATTGAAAAAATTGAATGTTTTCATTATGGACAAATCTGAAATATTTTACTAATATTTTATTATTTTTTTTATTCTATAAGTTCAATAATCTTGAAAAAGAACAGAATTTTGTATCGGTGAACCAAGCAGGACTGGAGATAACCGATCATTGGGCATGCTATGTTTGATGATAAATTCATATACATTGTTTGTCAAAAAAAAAATTGTAGCATCATATTATATTTTTCCCATTGAATTATATTTCCATGTGTTCATGATGTCTCTTGATAAATCTTCCCCAAAAATTCGAGCGATTCTGATGATTACTTCATATTGTTTTATCAATTTGAAATATGCACTTCTTATCCATGTTGTGCTAGGCTACATCCTCGAAATATTTCGTTTGACCTTTTGATATTATTACTTCGAATATCATGTCGTCATTTCAACACGTAGTTTACTCATCGCGTTTTTATATTTTTCAGCTCTCATATTCTTCCATTTATGACAAATTCTTCTTGAATGTATGCTGAGCATTGTATTTTCAGATTGATTCATTTTGATTCATCTGTTCTATTTTTAATCCATTTGTGAAATACCGTGAATGAATCTCGATTCTCTCTACCAAATGTCTAGAAAGCTCAAATTCACAAAACTATGAAACTCTGTCCTACTCATGTGTAAGGTCATATATTTTGAAATCACAAATGTATAATATTTTATTATCACTCAAACTGAACAGACCAATCTACTGAATGGTAAAAGAGTGAGAAAAATATGGGAATCAAGCCATTCAGTACTCTTTATAAGAAAAAATTAGAGTAATATAAGAAAAATATTGCGAACACATATTTGATATTGAGAATTCTCGAGTGGTATTATAGTGATTAATCTGTCATAAAACATAAAAATGATAAACATACACATAAAAAAAACAAAAACATGAACATAAAACATAGAACATGAAATGATGTATATTTCCATAACAGAGTCCCTACACGAATATTTGTATCAATTTGGAACAAACTTCATTCTCAAGAGAAAATCTGAAAACAGAAAAGCTGACAATAATCGGATGAAAATCATACTTACAATGTTCATTTGTTGATTCTGTATCTCCTTGTAGACTTCTACGATTTGCATCAGTGCGGAACCTGTAACATAAAAAAACAAAACGATTTAATATATTTTAGTCCCATGCCAATTGTTAACTGCAGATGGGCGTGGCTTTCAACCAACAGTTGAATCTATATCAAGTTTTGTAGATCCTCATATTGATTTCCATGAATATTGCTTGCCTCACGATCCCACCAACAGCTACGTTATACGGGAGTACGAATAAGCAGGTGATTATGAAATTATGAAGTGATGATAAGTGAAAGAACGTCCATAAAAACCCAAGCCTCATGCGGGACTCGAACCCACGCCCAACGGTCTCTTCTGTTTCTGAAGCGGTGCCTCAGCTTACTGAGCTACGGAGGTCGGATACTCTCACCATCGAATATGTCAAGTGCAACAAGTTCGAACGCTCCATTTGATTGGATGCTATCTTTGAACGATAATGAAACGAAAATGGTGGATTGCCACTAAAATTTAAGCTGATTTGAGCGTATTTAATTTCAACTTTGGCTCAAATAATTCATGAAATAATAATTGAGAGCCCATAGATCCAGCCAATATAATAACAAAGAATACAAAGAGACAGTCCTTACAGTCGTATAATAAATAGGAATACAAGCTCACAAAGTGTGAGAAAATTTTGCGTCAAAAATATTTCACGCTGCTCAGTTTCCATTACAATTGAAACTCCATCTTCCTTATCCGCGTGAAATCTAAAAAACGAGAATCTCAATATAGAAGGACAAAAGACTGAGAGAGCAACTTTGCCTCGTCTGTAAGTTTAATTGGGTAAAGACGAACCTACACGGTTTAAAACAAACGCCTCACAGAACGATGCATAGTACAGACGACGTGCTACTCAAAGTCTATAAATCATTCTAAACGATCGTAGCGTTTGTTGCGGGAAAACCTGGAGGCTTGCATTTTAATTGAAAACCGAAAAGTGTAGAATATATCTAACGTGAGTTGAATGGGAGCGGGTGGAGGGGGTGAGGGAGGGGGGGGAGGATCAGAACAAAGAAAACTTTTCCCACTGATAAAAATAGGATCCCGTTTTAATGTGAAACTTATGTTACAATGGAAGAATACTTCATATTATCTCTGGCCAAGTTGGTATTATATGTTCAAATTAATTTTTAATGTTGGAGGTGGTCTACCAACTCGAGAGAATTCAATTATAATTTCATGGAGTTTTCATACAAGTGATGCGCATATAATTCGAAATTCAATCGGAATTGTATTCAATTTTGTCCACAACAAAATTCGATTGTAGAGTCTGCATGGTGAACATAAATTATTCTTCCATTCATTCTCATTTTTATCATTAAATTCAGGCTAATTTTCATATTCATTTTCATTTATATATTCTCCATCATTCAACCTATTGAATTGAATCATGTTAATATTTCAAGTTCATCATCAGCATTGTCAATCGCAGTATATGTGAATGTTTTTGTTCCCATCCATTTGAACCACATGAAGGCCAGATATAGCTGAGTGAACGAGAGTTCAAATTGTATCACTTTGTATTATATATAAACTAATTCTTGACAGTGAAAAAACGAAACATAAAATGAAAAATGAATATATAATTCGAATGAAATCATATTATATCCAATATGTAACGATCAATATAATGAGCTTGTCTCATATTGCAATCACATAAATCAACCAGATATATTGTCGTATTCTCATAACTAGGAAAACGCGGGATGCGCGTTGTTAGACGAGCTTAGGGGTATAGAAATCTGGAATGAAAAATAATTTGTCAACCCAATCTACATCTACAGACCTTGGATCACTCCAAACGTTCAAAAACCTTACGAGAATCAGTTATGTCACGGCCTTCCTCTTCATTCATTTCAATCGTTTTGAATTAATTGGTGACACTTGTTGCTATAGATTTAATTGGTTCCCGTAATAGCCTAAATTTATGGGAAAATGCTTTATAAATGCGTTTTCTTCATTATTTCTCATCCGATTGATGCGAAAAATCTCTCAAAATGTGCTTAATAGTTTCCTTTATATTCGGCGAAAATTTGAGAGGTCTTGAAAAATTTTGATTTTTCAAGTATTTTCCTCCGGGTTATTCTAATGGGGATTTTTGAAATTTCTAAAATTCATAAAAAAAACAGTTACCACCCGATAATGCCACAAAACTATACAGATCTAAGTTAGATGAGGAACCATGACGAAAAAAAGTTTGAAGTTCATAGCTGTAGCCGTTTGACCTGTGGAGAACCGACAAAAAAACATAAAAAAAAAAAAAAAAAAAAAAAAAAACATAAAAACGAACACCAATTTTTTTCAGTATGTCAAATTGAATCCTCGCTAAAGCTCGTCTAAAGAAGAAAAAGAAAATTATTATGTCCAAAAAAAGTTTTTTTTGTCAGATAGATATTTCTTTTTGAATTGTTTTTATTTCATTTTTGATATATTTTTTTGGACATTTGAGTCGCATAGGATGATTCAGAGTAATTTTCGAATACGCAAAATTCAATAAATATGATGGAATGATTTCTACAATCACATCAGCATATGGGATGAATGAGTTAATATGTAATATCATCGGCATATAATTTGAATCCTCCACCAACAGCAAGTTTTCACTTGATACATTCAAGTACGGTACAATTATTTCATATGTTATCTTGTTCAATTTGAATCATGAGATGAATAATGAATCCTCAGCACTCAACACTTCACCAGTCTCAACTGTCAGTGCCTGTTGTGTTCTCACCACATTCGTCACGTGACTATTAGCTAAGACTGTAAATGTCACGTGGTTTTGAAGTTAAAACCTCATCGTACGCACTTCTTAGTCATGTGAACTAGGCCTTTTGAAACAGAACCAAACAACCGCAAAGCTAACGTTGACACGTAACACTCTGATAAAGAGAGATGGAGAAACGAGGAGGGAAATAAAGAGAGAGAGAAAGAGTTACAGTTAGAGGCAAGGAGATAGAATAAGAAAGTGAGAGAAAACTGCAGCCACAAAACTAATCCCAATGGAATCGTCACTTTTCCTTTCGGTGTTGCTCGCCACTGCCTTCTTAACCACTTTCTGACTGTACGGGGTTTAGAAAACGAGGCTGTGATCCAACAGGCATACCACCTTATGAAACAGGAAGTATAAATGGCACTGCTGGAATAATGTATCGATAGTAGAAGATTTGAATCCGATCACGTTATGTTGTAGTTTGAGACAGGATTTCATTGGATTAGTTGAAAGGCATCCACCACCAGATCTTGATGTTCTGATTTGATATTTCACATTGATCGGTTTATATCACGGAATCTCATGATTGACTGAGAATTTTACAATAAATACATTCTACGAATAATGTCATACTCGAGCGCTTAATGCATACTTCAGTGTACCACACTCTTGCAGTCGAGATCGGTGATATTTCGGGTATTTTCAGTACCCTTATGAAACTGGTCTGCTCATTCATAGTATCGAATACAATAATCAAAAACAATAACAACAAGAATCACATAAAACCTGATTATTTTCAATCTGGTAAACAAGCAAGAAAACGCAATGACCACCATCAACTTTTCAACCAACGATTGCAAGGAATATATTTATTGTGAATTGACAAGTTAAATTTGTCTCTTATGACATTGAAAATCATCCATACTGGATTATATTTCCATCATTCAACTTCAAACGAGATACTATGATCGAATTCAATAGCCACCGATATGAGCATTCTTTTTCGAAAATGCTTCATTGACGACTAACAGTCCCCGCCCTCTTGGCGTTACAAATCATACTATAGGGCTATTAGAAGTGTAGTAAAATTCAAATATCCAATCGGGTTATCTTCAAATTACCACGAATGATATAGATCCAACTGGCCTATTGGTGAAGCCACGCCTATTTCGAGTCGTAAATTGATATGGGTTAGTAATCAAAATATGAAAATAATCGAATTGAGTATTCAACACGAATGTTAACCAATAGAATGATTCCTTGAACGAGAAAAGGAAACGAAAAACAATCTCGCTGTTCTCCCCCAATTTTATGAGATATTAGTGATCTCTTCCACAATTCTGATAAGTTGAAGTGTATATTGACCCACATGATATTTTTAAATTTATGACATGAATTTAATCAAAATATTCGGATTATTCATTCATATTTATTCATGAGTTACAGTTTCAACTCGTATTTCACTTTTTCTCTCCTCATACACATTATTTTCACTTCTCAAATATTGATACTGATCAATTACTAATTATTATTACTATTAGTATTACAATACTAACTGCTCTGTTGGTTGTGGATTTCTCAGAGTATTCTCACAATCTATTCTCAGAATTCAGTGAATCTTGTTTGGTCTCATTTTTGGATGGAAACTTCATGGCAATTTATCCTCCCTCCACCCTCTCCCTATCATTCATTGATGAGAAAAACAAATCTGAAGCCATTTTTTTCTGGCGCACATTTCGAATGAGAGGTTTGTTCTACTTCTCTGCAATATGTACTCTCCTTACAACATTCGGATGCATATTGCTTTTCTAGTCACTTGGGAGAACATATACACAGTTCACTGTTTAGTTTTCCCGGAGTGAAAACAGAACAACAAAACTCTTTCTACGTCATTCTCTTGAGTCATGAACTTCTATCAACGTACTGGCTGAGTGTGAAGATGTTTTGCGAGTGCTGGGAAATTAATCCTACTCACATTCACATTCGAGTAGATAAGAAATTGATACCAAAACTAGAATGACTCTCACACAACTATGGTTTTCTCAAGGGGGATTGGTACGAATAAACAGTGTAGTTTTCAGAAGCATTATAACCATAAATATATATGTTGGAGTGATCGATTTGATGACAGCAACATCGCAAGAAGTTTATTCCGACTGAATCATTCATACTGATAAGAAGTTAATGTGGGAATATGAATAAGAAAATATAATTTGCAAAACTAGAATTGTACGATGAGGAAAACTATCTACATTTTTGTTCAGGTTGATTTTAGATAATACTGGCACTGGCATGCAGAAGCAGATATATAATCAGAGAGAGAGAGAGAGAGAGAGAGAGAGAGAGAGAGAGAGAGAGAGAGAGGGGAAAAAGAGAACGAAGTAAGACGGGAAATGAGAGGAGTCACTTTCTATAAAGTGAAAGGACTTGATTTTTTGTTTGTTTGAATTTATCATGTAATACGTCGAAATGTGTATCATCAATTCAACGTCATTTGGTGGTCATTTGATTCATGAACAATGATAATTATGATATCATCAATTGAATTCTCAATTCCAAAATGAAATTGAATGTAAATGGAGAATTACATGTCAAATTGCGATATCCAAATGACACAAATTCAACTGATGAATCTGTTTCATATACAGAATATAATACATAAACATATATATTATATACTCATATATATATATATATATATATATATATATATATATATATATATATATATATATATATATATATATAGATTTATTCACCAAAAATACAGATATCACATAATCAACTTGATTGGGTGTTTCCAGATCAAACGTGGTGCTTCCACCAATTCCTCTTAAGCTCGTTTATCTCGAATCCTGTCGGAACCGACTTTTGCTTCTACTCATTTCTTCTCTCTCTCATTTCTCTACTCCCACATACTTCGATTCTCATCAAATGCATATCAAAAACAGTTCATTTGAAAAAAAGCTCGGTAACCACTTTGATAATCAAAGAACAACTAATCGCCTGATTTCAATATCACCCAAACTAAGATTCTCAATTATATACCAGAATTCCTTTTTGAGAGCTTTGACCACACATTTTATCATCGACTATACCGACTGTCTCCGTATACATGCTTTTCACTCGGATGCAACTTGAAGGATTCTGTTAAACCTTAAGACTTTCCTTCTTAAGTCAAAGTGTACGAACCGTTAAAATGGGCTGACATTCTGTTCGTGAAAGTTTCTTGTAGCCTGTTGTCGGTTCCGGATCTAGCTGACATAAGTCTTGTTTTTATTCCACGGGGACTTGGTTTTACATCTACCGCCTACTTACGTCGCTTTGCCGATCAACCCAACATGGCACAGTCCCCTCCTTTATAATCTACCGCCGACTTGAGCCGTTGTAATAATAGAGGTGATACACGTGATGAAGTGACGAAATAATTTGACGAATGAAGGCTGTAGAATTGAATTGTTACCAGAATTATAGTGGACATGTTTGGCTGTGGTAGATTGGAAGATATAGAGAAATTTCCGGACCATATTTGAAAAGATACGGTAAGATGGATCCAATCAACTCGACCAAATCTCTACATCTTATATCTTCACAGAATTACAATTTTTGAAACGAGTTGTTACGTTTATTCTCACTTTGAAGTAGCGAATGAAGAAGAAAGAGAAGAAGCGATACTGAGACAAATGGAGAATGAATTATTATCGGTTTCAAAATTGTTTTCACGGAAGAAGGTCGACTAGTCCAGCTTAACAGACGATAATATATATATATATGTATATATATATATATATATATATATATATATATATATATATATATATATATATATATATATATATATATATATATATATATATGTATATATATATATATATATATATATATATATATATATATATGTATATATATATATATATATATATATATATATATATATATATATATATATATATATATATATATATATATATGTTTATATATATATATATATATATATATATATATATATATATATATATATATATATTTATATACATATATATATATATATATATATATATATATATATATATATATATATATATATATAAAAATATATATATATATATATGTGTATATATATATATATATATATATATATATATATATATATATATATATATATATATATATATATATATATATATATACATATATACATATATGTATATATATATATATGTGTATATATATATATATATATATATATATATATATATATATATATATATATATATATATATATATATATACTGTGATCAGATGTGGGTTATTGATTTCCAGAAGGAGAATGACGAGTGCATACACAACCACATCATTCAAAATCATAAATTATAATACATGCAGTTAGTGTCTATACTATGATGTTATCGAAGTTTTGACCACTCATTATTTGGTATAAACTGACTTCCTTTGCCGTGAATACGAGTGAATATATCCCAATTAACAGGAACAGCGATTTTTTCATCATTGTTCCTGATTATGGTCATATCCACGCAAGGAAGTCGGAGGAACACAAATATCACCGTCATATAATCAGAATTTGATTAATGTTGGTGACGAGATTCAGGATAAGGAACGCAACTGCACGTTTCGAATAAAAAACTCACGAGTCCCATTGAGATTAAGAAATGACTGTAGTTTCTCAACTCATTTCAGAAGGTAAACTTCCATCTTGGATACAGATATATGGAGAAAGAAAATGGTGGAGGTGCCGTGTCGAATAGAAATCTGTACTACCGGCAATATCCCAGAACGACGTATATACCTCGATACGGTATCAACTCTTACCAGTCACGTGGTTAACTAACCTTGTCACAGCTCTAGGGGATTGCAGGTTGGTTAGGTTGCCAAGCCTGAAGGGTTTGAAATGTCACTAACGACAGGAACGAGTAGGTGGATTCTTGTCAAACTTTCTACGACTTCAGTATTTTACTCGTGAGGTCTTGCTGACTGAGGTCACGGCAATTCTGGATTATTGAGCCAATCATGAGTTCATTGCTGATGAGTTTCAGTTTAGTTTGAATTGAGAAAATTGAAGTTGATACAAAGCTGCTTTCCATTTTCTTCATCTTTAACATATTCACAAACGCAAGATTAAACGAAACACTTCATGAACGATCATTAGAAAAATTGAGAAGTTATCGATTTGTGAAACTATTCGTTGATGAACATATTCTCATATATTTAGTACGAAGAGTTAAAACCAACCCAAATCACAGATGAATTGTGATGAAAATGTATTTATAAATTCAATTCATTCAACATATGATATTACTATTCTCTCCATTCTCATGTAAACTTTCGAAAATAATATATGTACTGGAGCATGATAATTTCCCTCACAATCACTTTCTGAATGAAAGTTTCCATTCACCTTTCAGGCATATGATCAAGCGATGACAGCGCATTTAATCCATGCGTGACGACTCGTCAAAGATTGCTAACGGAACGATTAGGAGATGATTGAACAAGAATGGTTACGAGGGGGCAGTTTGAAAACCGTCTCGCCAGAGGAAGGGATGCCGGAGAATATTTCCCTCAGTCATATAAGACTTCCGGCCAAGTCACATGGTATTACAGAGAAAAGAAATCATTTCTCAAGAAGCGACACCAGAGAAAGATGACAGGCTAGTTTTCCTTCAGGGTTGGGGAAGGGAAAGGAAGGCACCCCCTAGGGAAGCGCCAGGGCTAATGGCGGGAGAAATGCGGACTAAGACGATAGGAAAAAATATATGAACTGACGTTATCTTTTTTTTTGTGTGTGGGGGGAGAGGAGGAGGTTATTTTGAGTTTGGCGAAGCGAGACGGCAATAAGTCGGAATGCAATATATGATGTTAGTAAAGGGGAGGACGTAATGAAGAATGGCATGGGTTCGAGTCTTGCTCAAGGTTGGTTAGTAGCTTTATTCATCTCCTAATAATAAGATCATTACTACAAAATTTTAATAGTGGGCAGTTCAACAAGATAGCACTTGATAATTATCAAAATACAATCATCATATCTGATGGTAATTAGATTTTATTGATGTGTGTATAATTTATTTTGCAGGTGGATGTTCTTGTTGAGAATATTCTACAGACAGAAAATAATCATGGAATGTCTCGTTTTGAAATTAGTCAGAAGAAACGGATATGGTGTGTTTTTAAATACAAATGAGTGGATACAAAAAGATAATGTGACGCCCGCCGTGGCTCAGTCAGCTCTATTTTTACACTAGAATACATATCAAGCGTGAATTTGGGTCTCGCTATGGGCAATAGAATTTGAACACGACTTTTCATTTATCATCACTTCGTAGTTTCATTAGGATGTGCTCATTCGAACCCTAGGATAACCTAGCTTTTGGTGGGGTCGTTAGGCAAACAATACTGATTCTAATGAGAGCGAGAGTGAGACTGAGTATAAGAGAGAGAAAGGAAGCGGAAGATAGAGCGAGATTGTATTCAACGGAGCTTATACGTTCTCACTTTCACGTCTTCTCCCTCAAGAGGTTGTATATAATAATCTGAGCATTTATAATTTGAAGTGGGAATATTAACGTACTACATTGCCCTACTTCTACGTGCTAATGGGACACAATTACACTTTCATAAAAGTGCGAGGCGAGTTTGCTTTAGGAATATTAATATTAAAATCAAGTCGTAAAAGTCATTATATTCCCTACTGTCTCAAGTTTTGGTATTTTCGTGGAAAATTGCTGAACCGGTTTCGTTTAAACCTTTGAGAAACAATATAACGACGAGCTAATCTACATAGTATAGGACTGATTTAAATACGAAAGGAAGAAATTAACTCTTATAGAACTAAACGAACAAAGTCACTAAATTCGTTTTTTTTCAAAGAAAGAGTTTTTTTTATTAAATCAGATTTTTAAGAAGAGTTTATATTCTTGGACATTTTATTTGGTCTTTTTCTTTGAGAGAGAAAATGTGTAATATCTGGTCGTTGAAAAGACTGGAGCAGAGGGAATTTTCCATGTCTTTTTTTTTGAATAAGTTTTCATGATTTTTTTTTTTCAATTTATGGTGTCTTGTATGATTCCTTTTTTCATAGAAGACTGAGGAATTTGTCAACTCCACTGACACAAGCTGAAACTGAGAACTGACAATTGAGTCAAGGTTGCAGTTGGCCCGCCATTCTCATGAAACCATTTTGTCATTCATTAGATCACGTGGTATTTTTTAGAGAAGTCAATAATTATTATACTGATTCAATATGATTCCATTAATCCATCATCCGATTTTATATGATGTATTTTGTTTTTCTGGTAAACTATATTTCAATTTCTCGTATTCTAATTTTGATACGTCCACCTCTCACTGTTATTATCCTGTCCAGTCTTCTGATAGCCCGGAAAGAATCAAAATCAAATACATCTTTCCTCAACTCGAATAGATTCACGTGATCACTTTCCGACTGGAGAACGGCTGAAAGCCATACTCGGAAAAAAATGAATTTTGACATTTTTCACCATATGTAGATGACCAATATTATTTGAGCATGGTGAACTAACGGCCATATATATGGCAGTTTATTCCAAACTGAGATCCTGTCAGTTCTTAGTAGTGTTGTTACTCTATTATCTCCCTTCTCATTGTTATTTTTCATATATTCTGTTTTTTTCAGTTGAACTATATTTAATCCTCTCGTATTTTAACTCTGCCAAGTTCACTTCTTACTCTTATTCAGTCCAATTTTTCGATGGCCCAGGAAGAATCAAAGTTGAATACTTCTTGTCTCGACCCATATAGATTCAGTACCTCAATATCGTACAAATGCTAGTTATCTGAATTATCTCATTGAACTGCCAGCATCTATTATTAATATATTTCAAATTCTCAACAGTGAATGTTTTTTTTTGTATCAGTAAATTCAGTATTCATTCAGATTCGGATATTATCCTAATATTTCCATATGACCTGTGGGAGATGTGGAAGTGAACCATGCTTAAAACAATGGTATTCCATGAAAAAAAATAACAAATAACGTTTAGAGAGTGTATTGAAGGATTCAATGGAGAACATTCCAACAAAAATATTCATGAGAAATACATAAGAACATCTGTTTCAATGGATCTGTGAAATACTGAGATAACAAGAAATAAATCTGTCTCACCGAGGGAACATTGGTATCTCTAGTGCACGTGATTTATAATTGATTGTATTCACTTTTTTTTTTTTTTTCTCTTTAATATCAGTAGTATTGTGCTTCATCGACTCACGAACGTCGCGACGCTTCATTTGACAGTCCACGGAACATCACATGTCACACGGAAAACTCTTATATTCAATATAATATAAAATACAAGGAAATAAAGAACGTAAAACGTATACAAAAATACCGATCTAATATTATTTTCTCTAGCGTGAAAACCAAAACTCAATTCAGTCTCTTTCATGTTCGACGTTAACCCGACTGGGCTAAAGGGGTACGAGGGTATGAGGGGTATTTCCTGCCCCTCCTCCCTTCTCAATACCCTTTCACCCCGAGTGAGAGACGCCACACACTCCACTGGGTCAGAAGCCCACACGAGGATCGAGCCTTTTGTACCCCCGAGTCACACTTGCTATCTTCTGACAGGACTGTTGAATGATTATTATTGAGTCAAGGTATTCTATTCTACCGATCTGAGATGAATGAAAAGGTTTAAGACGTTGAAATGTTCATTTTTGAATCAATTATGAACATGATTGTGATGGAATGATTTTTTTGAAGTACGTTAACATGATAAAACTTGATAAACAGGTAAAACCTAAAATTTCGGATGAGTTATTCAGATTCTTTCTTGATTTTTGATACCATATCTTATATATGAAACCTGAAAACTGAATGGTAACAATTTGGTGATAGATTATTGTTCGTGAAAATATTTGAAATAACTGGATCTATCTGTATGATCTGTTTAACATGGGAGAAAGACACAAAACAAATCGACAGTGTTCATCAAGTGAGGCATGAACGTGAAATTTGACCTTCACACTAGGAACTTCATGAAGTTTCAATAATTATATTAGGAGAAAAGAATTCACCATATATCATCCGGTGATGAAGTGACGATAGATGGGAGGACATTTACAAAAACTAATGCATATATCCGCGCCCTTTCGGCTTCAGACTCCGATGCTGTGCTTCAACTCTACAAGTCAAACAGACGTCAAAATGTTTGAATATTTTCAATCTTCCTACGAAATACGAAACCTTCATCAGAATATCTTCACCAATCAATCATTAAAATTGTATCATTCTTTAATGCCAGCTCATCTTTGGGCCCAAAAGATCTAAATGATTATGATCATACTCATTTCGAGAAAATATTAATTGTATTCAACTCTTGAGTTTCATAATGTGAACATAAAAAACAATGTGATATGAACTGGATAAAGTTATATCCATAATCAGTTATCAATTCAAGCACGTGTGAAGAGATGTTTACTTCTGCTGACACCTGGTGGTGGCATCAACACTATCACACGCTTCTTCACATTTCCAACGTTCCTATCGAGGCCCTTTTCTCCCCACTCTACCCTACATCACACATTCACTCACACGCACGCACATACATGCACACACATACACAATCATACCTAACTCCTAAAGCGACGTATTTATAAGGAAAGAGAGAAGAGAGATGAAGAGAAAAAATAAAGAGGAGAGAGATACAAACAGAGAGACAGATGGAGAAGCAGAAAGAGAGAGAAAGA
The DNA here is from genome assembly GCA_964007535.1 of Brachyptera risi. Lineage (NCBI taxonomy): Eukaryota > Metazoa > Arthropoda > Insecta > Plecoptera > Taeniopterygidae > Brachyptera > Brachyptera risi. The sequence goes on from OZ023337.1 coordinate 19,029,973, forward strand.
GAGAGAGAGAGCGCGAAGACAAAGAGAAGAAAGGTGAAGAGAGTAGAGAGTGGCATAAAGAGAGAGAGATGAAGTTTGAACGACGAGAAGTATATGAGGAATGACATTCTATGACTATCAAAGGAATAGAAAATACCATTAAAGATCGCACATAAAACACATTGAACTGCTTCCCGGAGTCGTTTTCACACACTTGAAAGAGGAAGAAAATTGAGTAACGGCGATATAAACGAGAATTATCAGTCGCGAATTTCAATTACATCATCAAGTATCAACACGTGCAACTTCAAACACCTTTCTGTGAATAGTGAGTATAGGATATTCAGAATATATTTATAAAATATTCAAATTAATTATTGTATATACTGAATTATCCGAGTGTGATAAAACATGGAACTCAGAGAGAACGTCGATTCCGAAAGAAAATGTTCTCATCGTTCTCAAAAACAAGCTGAATTTTAAAAATTTCAAGGTGAACCATTTTGGTGGAAGGGCCTGGTTTTTGTGATGGTTTCTCTCCAACTTCTCTCTAAGAACACAAACTGTGTTTTGCGATTGATTTTTGTCTGTCATTCATTTCTTGAGTATTTTAAATCTCAACATAATCCGAATAATATTCACAATTTTGAAAGAAACATTCACTCAAGCTTTGAACAACAAATCAATCTTATACTTATTCTGTCTGACTATGCACAGTTCAGGTCACTCAATTCCGTCAATTATTGTGCGTGATACCTTCCAATGTATTTAAAAGGTTCACGTACTTGAAACATATTCATCCATGCATGAAATATTCTCATTTATTGAATTATTTATGAAAAGCTCATGTTTTAATTATCCGCTCATCAAAAGGGTTCTAATCAATGAAATATGTTCTGAATCAAAATCAGGTGAGAGCCATCTATGTGAGTAATTGAATACAAAAAACTCAATATTGCGAACCATTGTTCGTTTAGAGTATTCTCATATGATTGATGATGAAAATTGAATTTCGAAAAGAAAATATGCCCTTCATTTGTATTTGTGTTCTATTTAGAGTCAAAATATAGTGACTATTGAAGGAGTTAAGACAGAAAGTGGACATATGAAGTTATCAACTGACGAATTTTTATCTAGCTGCACATCTCAACACTAATCAAAATGCAATAACTTCTATCCCAACTTCTGAGTCATCAATTTTGTATTCATTGAACAATATTTCAATGTGTTTGTATACAAGTGCAGAATGTTTGCCTAGTTTTGTATTACATCATTGTTTATCGTAGGTCGGAAAAGCTTGGTATGTTTTTGTGTATTGTTTATATATGTATAATTGACTTGCCATATAACTGCATATGTAATGCCAATTATCATGGATGAATAAAAATATCAAATATCGAATCAGATATCAAATATGTATCATCATATCCATTTTATAGAGTCGAGAAGTAGAATCAAAAGAATCTAATTTGTGTGAATGGTATGCTCGTTATCCGATGCAATTTCCATCGCATTTACGTTTTCTATGATGGAGGAAATATAAGAACATAAGAATGAATATATGAGTATACAAATATTTTGAGCACGTTTCCAGTCGGCTCGTAAATGAACAATGTCGTGTATTCTATCACCCTCCATGGCTCAGTCAACTGAATAGTTTCGCCTTAGAAATTAGATTAAGATCGGGCACGGGTTCAAATTTTGGATGAAACATCGTATTCTCTAGACACCTTCCAACTTTCATCACTCCATCGTCAATAATCACATGTTGATATAGTTATATATAATCACAATATTTGGAATGGTTATAATTAAACAAAGCAAAGAAACAAAGTTGAATCTACGTGTTGGGAATGAAATAATGTACGCATGCAAGTGAATCCATGAGCTTCAATTGGATGAAACTATAATTAATTCATTACTCTCTGAAATATAGTCTATGAATTGAAGAGGTTTCATAAAGAAAATCGGTAGAAGTAACCCACAATAATGTCCATTGTGAACAGCATGAGAGCAATTACTTGTCCATTGGATTCGTGAATAATAATATCACCAAATCCAAAGCCGTATTGATTTATCCTATCTTTCATTATCTACGCATATATTTATATATATATATATATATATATATATATATATATATATATATATATATATATATATATATATATATATATATATATATATATATATATACAGATGGACTCTTCTGTAATAATTAAATTCACAGGGGGTTGCATTTAATTAAATTCTCATAGTTGATTAGAAGGTAATCCTTTATACATTCTGTCCCTCTCTTTTCTCTGGGTGCTGCCCATGGGTAGATTGTCAAGCAATTTGTCAACGTACGAATTTCATGTATCTACCAATCAAATTAGAAGAATAATATGTACTAGTTTGTAATTTGACAAGGGAGGAGTGACGTGGAAATACTTAACGAATTTACAGCAAGAATCGTGTCGGTGGACATCTAGAGAAGACAGAATGTGTACTGAACGGTAAATAACGAGCGCTTGTATCCAATCCAATTATTTGTAATCGAAATGAAATCGGAGTTGTGTCTTTTATTGATGGAACGGTTTGTATTAAATTGCTGTTTCGGTTCCATATATTTTCTATTTCCGCAACACACCCCAAACGAATTTACTATTCACAGTGGTCCTATATCGAATGAGTTCAGTCACTGATTGGTCCACTGGACTACAATGAAATGAACCTCATCACTATTCAGTTTCAACCATTCCTGATTTCCACTATATATCATGTTTATTTTGAATCCATTTTTTTTTTCTCACTGGATACACTTAATAAAGTCTATAATAAAATGGTGATCATGCCCAGTTGTATGAGAGAAAATTTCAAGAACTCAAATTATGACTTTGGCGTTTACGTATGTACACAAAGTGCTCATGTTTATACAAACCAATTAAACAGATTTTTCCATTGATCATGCACATAATACTAGGAATACTCATCTTATACATCTGAACGGAATAAACCGTTCACTATACGGCGAAGGTATTTAAATTTCAGGTTGTAATCCTCATAATATTTTCCTGATAAGTATTAAAATTCTAATTTCGAATCAAATCAAATCGCTCCTCAAGGAGCACCTCACAAATGATAGTTTCTATTGTGTGTGAGAGTTTGTTGATGCTGGATTTTAGTAAATTCATATCACTTATTAATATCACTTGTCTGTGTATTGACATATTCGGTGATTAATTCTTTCAATTATTATTCAATTGATTATCTATATTATCCAGTTATCTATATCTATGTATCAGAGTGTCTATATTGTAGTACAAGTTCTATTGATTTGTCTCAATTCCGTATCGATCAATTTGAAATCTTGTAATGTATCATTATTTGTTGAATTATTTGTTGGATATATTATAATCACGAATTAATTGATCAATCATAAATGATGGCTTACTGCCATACTCAATTGTGATGTTATTCATAAGTTAAATTGTAGAATATGTAAATTGTGTACAGTTTTTTCGAAGGGGTTTGAATTAATAAAGACTACTACTACTACTACATGGAATTTATCAAGCTCACAAATCTATGGACCAATTTTCGAGTGAGAAATTTTCTCCTGGCATTCATTGTTCTAGAATTTAATCAACTTCCACTCCTTTTCCTCACACAGGCTTCGGTTTATGTGTTTTTATTTTTCAGTAGAAGAACTTGATATATCATAATTGAAATGAGTTCTCATATTTTCAAGCATCAAATTTCAGTTATTATTATATTGTGAGTAAATAAACCGACGCCAATCAATGTATTGTATATCATGTTACATGTATCATGATGTTCACTATGCTCAGTATGATGATATTAATGTGTTTATGTATTTATGCTCTACAATTACTCGAGAAACATTGAATTGGAAAATAATACCAATAGGAAGCAATAAATATCTATGAATGTTGAGATCGCTCTTATGATGAAATGTAGTTGAATCTATTCGTGACTTTTGGACATCAATGCAAATTATTGTTTGATGGGAATATTTCAAGAATATTCGTGAAATGTTTGGTTGTGTGCGTTATACAGCACTCCTTTTTCAGCGATTCACACACATAGCGATCTCACAACATGCCATTTTCTCTTGCAAAGCACTGATTTTAACTTTGACTTGAATATCAAACAAACGCCGGATTCACTGCTTGAGAAATGGATCGAGGTCAATGAATGATTCTCTCTTGATCATAGTTGAGATGTTTCACGATAGTTTTCGAGAGAGCGTAATTAATTTGACATTGGCCATAATAAATTAAGTAACAGCTACTCCAACTAATGTCTATACAATTGTGTAATTGTATATAATTTTGATTAAATTTCATAACGATGCACTCTTTCAATTCATTTTGGATATAACTCACTAATTCAATACGTAGAACTACAACATGTGTTACCATCCCTGCAGTCATATATATATATATATATATATATATATATATATATATATATATATATATATATATATATATATATATATATATATATATGTATATATATATATATATATATATATATATATATATATATATATATATATATATATACATATATATATACATATATATATATATATATATATATATATATATATATATATATATATATATATATATATACATATATATATACATATATATATACATATATATATATATATATATAAATATATATATATATATATATATATATATATATATATATATATATATATATATATATATATATATAGGTTGAATAATCCTTCTGAAAACACTCTCAACATAAATTGGCTTGTGTGATATTTTCACCGTTATCCATAAAACATACCAGACAGAAAAAATCCTCTCAAAGTTACTTATATTGCAGTAGTGAAGAGTGATGCGGAAAAATACAAATTTTGATTAAGGTGAGTTCGAAACTTGGAGAAACAAAGAAGTATCGGATGATACATTTGAAAAGATAGGGCTCCACTGTTCTACAGATGAAAGTAATTTCAGACATATGCACACGTATGTGTTCATCTGACAGTTACAATTTTTGTTTTATTTATAATAATACTCTCATATCCCAAATTTTCAATACGAAAAATTCAATTGAATATTTTTCTTCTCATTCTTTTCATTTCTCAATATATGTGATGATCTATTATCATATAGAGTGTGCATCAATTCCATTCCATTCTCACTTCACTCCGTGTTCTATAATTGTGCTCGTGTGACATTTAAAGCTCAGTTCCTTTAAGCTTGAACCACAATCAAACGATTTCGAATTGCTTGCTATTGAAGTTGGGTAATGCGTGGAGTGACCTCAATGTGTCGGTCAAACAGTTTCTCCCTCCACTCCCCAGCGTGCTGCGGTACAGCCGCGAACACAGGGGACGACTACTGGACAAATAACTATTCTTAATGGAATATCGAATGATTTAGTCGACGCAGGCAAGCCCTCTTCAACCAGCCTTTCTCATGTATGTCCGTCTGTCTGACTGTCGGTCTCTACGCCCTTTCCGGTATATGCGTTAGTGCGGCGGAATACTTGTTCGACATGGGAGTATTTACGGTATTCTGATCTGGGTGAAAATTGTATTCGAGAGGGGAACCTTTTGACAAAACCTGATTTTCCGTATGCAGTAAATAACTATTATGAATCTGAAATTCAATTCATGATCTTTCTTAGAAATTGAAACAAATGTTGAGAAATATTATTGGTGATACAATTATGAATATATTTATGGTGGAAATGGTCAACGATAAGAGATTAGAGATGATGATGATGGTCATCTATCAGCAGGTACATCAATAATCAAATAATCAGTACCGGTATCACATGAATAGTTTTATCAAATCAATCAATGAAATGAACAGTTTTTCATTATGTATTTCAATTCAAATAGTGATCTCTCAAAATTATCATATAATTTTTGGAAGTAACACGACTTGGTTGTGTGATCGAATGTTTGAATCACAATCACACTGTCACTATCTTATTCATCTACGAAGAGGCTCTGTTTCAAGTGAGCTCGAGTTTTGAACGAAAATAAGGAGAACCACTAGTTTCAGTTCAAGTATCAGGTACTCAAGTGTATTAGCAAACTAAGAGCGCATTAAAGTTGCTTCTGAAAAATATCATTCAATTTGTGTCAACTTCTCAACGGAGAGTGATATCAACATTCTCATACGGTAGAAACACATATATTTGTAGCACGAAAACGCGGGATTTGCGTTGTGGGATGAGCTTCGAAGTATATAAATATAGAATGGGAAATAAATTGTCAGCTCAATCCACATTTAGAGACCTTGAATTACTCCGAAAGTTTAGAAACCCTACTGGAATCAATCATGTCACGGCCTTTGAATTCCATTCATCACTCATTTGATCCGTTTTTAATCTATTGGTGACACTTTTTGCTATAGATTTGATTGGTTTGCCTAGCATTGATTCATGTGAAAATGCGTACTAAATGCGTTTTCTTCGTTATTTCTCAACCGATTCTTATCATAGATTCTGAAAATGTGTATAATAGTTCTTTCATATTCGATAAGAATTTGAGAGCTTTCAAAAAAATTGGTTCTCCCAGTATTTTTCCCCCGTGTCATTCTTGTGGGGATTTTTCAAACTTCCCAATTTTTTTTTTTTTTTGAAAAACTATTGACTGATTTGCCTGGAAAAAACAATTTTAACTCATTATTGTGTGACACCTAAATGTAGAAAATGTTTCGAGTCGATTGGGTTTTTTCCTGACCTGTATGCCGCGTACAAAATTGGAAGAAAAAAACATAAAAACAAAAACCGGAATCAATTTTTTTCAATACATGTGATGGGGATCTTCATTATACGCTCATCTAATCATTTCCAATATGGTTCCATGAGAAGTATTCGACTTGTATCGCCCGCTTTCACGAATATACAGGTTGAGAGAATCAACTATTCACACCTGTGAAAATATCATCAACCGACGATGATTATGTTATTCCACATCATTCTGAAGGTGTTTAGAAATTTATATGTATCATAACCTCCGGAGTTATAATCAAAAAAACGAATAATGCACTATTGAATTCGATAAGTTATATCTGTCTCATCAAAATGAGCATCTCTATATCCAATTCTTACACACACACACACACTGTCACACACACTACACCTCACTATATATATCTCCCTTTCTCACTTTCTCTCTCTCTCTCTCTCTCTCTCTCTCTCTCTATCTCTCTCTCTCTCTCTCTCTCTCTCTCTCGCAATTCACAATTGCGGATGCAAATACTACCTCTTCAGACGGAAATCATGCAAAGTACCAATCTTATGATTCAGAATTGAATCAACAATCAGTTTCCATTCTATCGTCATCAAAATTACTCCCGTTTGACGAATTCACGTTGAGATTTCATCATCGGTAGACATTGTTTCGAATCGTTCGTTATGGTCTCATAAAATACATGTTCGTTACGATCTCATGAGATACATGCTATCATGATATCGCATGATGAGATTCATTGGTGTTGGTTATCTATGGAGAGTCTTCTCCAAAAGACTGTTGGAAGACATAAAAGTTTTGAATCGAAATGAAATAAATTTTATTTAAACTGTCTATATCTCATCATTCCATAAAAAACTTCACCAATAATTATCAAATCTTATTCTCTTTTCATTTCTCCAGAATAGAAACGTGATACGATATCATCATGTTAATTACGATTTGATTGGAAAATATCAGATTTATCATTATCAAAGTTTCTAGTTGTCAATATCAAGTCACTTTTGTTAGCTCTGAATTCGATTAGAAAATTCTTGAAAATGTATATACCGAAATGAAATACACGTCTTATCATTCCACTCACTCGAAATGTTTCGTGGTTTTACCTATCGAAATAGTGAGAGTTTTTAAAGAGCTGAATTCTCAAATTTGAAAAAAATATTTCATTCAACAAACAAGTGAGACGATGGAAGTAACTTGAAGGTGATTCAATAAACATCATAGTTGGACAACAAAAAATTGTGATATATTCTAGAAATCAATGATTTTCACAGTGAATAATAATAATATCGAAAATCAATAACAAACTAACATATATTGGTCAAATTGTGTTCTCAAAATCAGTTCACAAAATTTCCAGAATAAATATTCGGAATAGAAAGTCGAATAGAATTGAAAAAACATGCAGAATGGATATAAATGAAACCGCATGAATCTTTTGTATGATACAAAAATAAAAGAGAGAATTCATCAATGGATGAATAGTTTCCGAATAAATGTTTATTCACACATAAAATGTTGCAAATGCAGCAAATTTCGAATGAGAGTGCTACATATCCCAAAATATGTTGGGCGAGTGAATCTCTTGTGATAACAAGAGTGTTCAGAATTTTCAGTTTCTAGCAGAATATAATTTTAATCCTTGGAAGGAAGAGAATGCAAGTCTACGTTTTGTTTTGAAAGCTCGTAACAACTTTCGAAATGGTTGTTTTTATTCTAAGTGTATGCCTATAAACAGGAATAAAATGCGCAAATTTAATCTGCCAACCCACAAGAAAAGTTTCATTCTCGTTAGAAACTAAAAGTCCATTTGAAGATTATAAACAAGCATCAAAATGTTTGGAGGAAGAGGATTAAAAACAGATTATTTCGATCTCATGTAATTGTACTGTGTGCATACGTGTGTGGTAATTGTATTTCAAAATGGGATGAATTATTATTTATAGTGGAAAGTACATGCCATGCCATGTCAATGTCTATATCTTATCATTCCATGAAAACAGTCACCAATAATAATTATTGTTTTCCTCTTTCCATTCCTTCAACATCGAAACTTGATACGATATCATCTTTATCTAATTGAGGCTATGGATGGAAAGTAGGATTGTTTGGAAGGGACATCACAAGAGCAATATAACCACCGCATTTAGATTTTTTTAAATCAAGAAGAATGAATATTGACGCCAGAACTACGCTGTGCTTCTTTATTTCGATTTCGAATTCATCCAGAATTATTTTTTCCACATCAGTAAACAATATCAGATGGGATAGGTCCCATCACCATCAGTTACATCATCGTCATGTAGACAACGGTCACCCCTCGTGAGATAATAAATGAAGAAACATGTACTCACATAATTCGTTATTCCCAGCTGATTATACGATAATTCTCAACGTTCGAAATTTGTAATCTGACTTATCACGACTTACGATATTCCACAATTTGTTCAATGGATAGAATTAGAAATTGTTCGCTGGGTGATAGAAACGCTCTTGTGTTGTTTCGTCTGAGCAATATCATCACTTCATGTTTGGAATCATTCGGAGAGCGACGATTTTGTGCCAAATTTCTATGTTGATGGATGAAGATCTTGTAATCAATGATTTCAATTCGAAAGTGTATTTTTCTCGAAGTTACAATAAATAAATATGATTCATCCCATTTGAAGTATCGGAATGATTATGATTATCAGATCAAAATCTGAATAAAATCATTATCATTTTTGATATGATAATATTTTAAATAAACACCTAACACGTGTTTATGTAAGGATAACGCAACGGCCGACATCATAGTGTTGGTTTTCTCTTAACGTTTTGTATTTGTTTAATGAAAATACACGCTTCCTCTAGTTGTGTGAAAGTGGCAATGTTACTTGTGTACACGCCGTTGTATAAACTCAGATAAACGGTTATGTCTTCGACTTAACACGGTTTTAATGTTTAGAATTAACAAAGCCATTAAATAAGTTTACAATGTTGGTGATATTATGTATGTGCGAAATTATGATAGCTAGTTTGATACTAAGTGAGAGCTATGAGCCATATGGTAGTAGGTTTTAGAAAATTAGAAAAGTATATTTTGATAATAATAAGTTTCATGAAAAGGAGTATGATAAGTAAAATTTTATCACAGAATATATTCTGAAAGTTTCTGGGAGGAGATTATGAAAGTACTGGCTGACTCTGTTTTTTATTCAGTAATTCAATTTATCCAAGTTTGATGAAAACAATTCTTCATGTGACAAATTCCATTCCAAAAACAACAACAGTTGAACTACACTTCCAGATAATTAGGTCGTAAGTATCATAGTGATGACACTGTTGAGAGATATTGGTGCTATTTATTCAGAAAATAATAGGAACATCAGAATTTTAACTGAAATAACTCCTGATTCATTCATCTGTGGTTCTTATTTGAAGCAAATATTCAGGTTCTAAACTTTTCTGAAAAAACTTAAAATTGAAGAAAATAATATTTTTTCAAGTGAGGTTAAAATATCCAATGTCTTCAGATGAGTTGAATCTATATCATCGATGTATATTCTTCTTCATATTCAAGACCGTTTTCACGAGAATAATGTAATTTACCAAATGTGGAACTCCTGTGTTTTGCTTTCTGATGGAATCGTTGTCAAAATATAATTATCGCATTAACTTGTCATCACCCGTCATTAATTATTTGTGACGCTTCATTAATAATAAGCATTATTGGGAAATTTCATTTTGGTTTCAGGAAAGCGTCAATCCGAATGAGTCAAGTTCAGTAGGCCTACTCAATCTGCAAGTATAATTTGCAAAAAAACTCAAAATCAAAATTTCCAACTGAAACTATCTGGTCGATCTCCGCCATCGAACGTTCCCTTCTGTCACTTAAGTGAATACTATGATGGTTGCTAAACTTCTGTTTTATTTGCTTTCTACTTTTCGTGAACAAGTCTCAAAGCAGATTGTATAGCATATTTTCACCATCTCATTCATCATTCACCGACACCAATTCACCTTACTCATTATTATAATGTGATAACCCTGTTCACCCTGAAATAAATCAACATATAATGTTGATTACAGCTGGCAATTACGTGGGGTATACTATCACCATATCCTTCTTCGTAGAACTCTCAAACAAAAAGCATACGTGCAGCATTTTACGGTTGAAAGAAACCAGTTTAATATCCGAACACCATCCAGTACAAACCAGAGTAGTTGCCTCTCTAGCCGGTTGTAAAACCATGTATACTGACGTACTCGATCGAACGTCTCTCTTATATATCACCACTACCAATTGGGAGTTTTGACTCACCAACACTTGTGGATTGACGAATGGAGAAGGTAAACTTGTTTTTCCAACGCCGTGTACATTTCAGGCGTCGGTTATTCCGACGCTAGACGGTGCTTGAGGGACGCTCCTGGCTAGATACAATATAGCCACCTCATACATGTTTATATATACAAACCCATCCTGATGGAGTGTGCGTTGTTGTGGTAGTATTGCTTCTGTGCTTGTTAGGCAAATATTTGGTCTTTACGCTAATGTATTGTATGCTTGTATTAGAATCCAATCGTGTGTGGATTCCAGTTTTGTGTTGGCATTCATGTTCATGAAGTGCATCGGTTGTTAATTAGTGGAGATGTATGGACACAAGAAATACTTCAGTGATTAGTGAAAAAAATCATTTTTCTATTTTATATGGCTGAACATATTTCTTGAATACCATACTGTGATATGTGAGGGTACATTCCCTCAAAAATCAACCACGATCATGTTTCGGAATTATTCATGATGCAGAAGTGGTTTATCAAATCCGGTTTCTATCATCACACGTATCAATTCACCTCATACTCTGGGCCCAATGTTATTCTTCGGAACAACGAAAAAATCAATCTTAACAAGAACACATGAATCTTAAGCAGGTTAGGTATGGAGTGATGTGATTTTATATGATGAGAGAAAGTTCATCTTATTTGACTGATATGGCTCGAAATAACTGTAGAATAACATCGACGCAAAACACGGCACTTCCACCAATAAATGAATGGATATATATATATATATATATATATATATATATATATATATATATATATATATATATACATATATTTATATATATATATATATATATATAATACATATATATATATATATATATATATATATATATTATACATATATATATATATATATATATATATATATATATATATATATATATATATATATATATGTATATATATATATATATATATATATATATATATATATATATATATATTTATATATTCATATATATATATGTATATATATACATATATATATATATATATATATATATATATATATATATATATATATATATATATATATATATATTTATATATATATATATATATATATATATATATATATATATATATATTTGAATATATATGAGTATCATCAGACACAGATGGATGACATCGAATATAAGTTACATCGAAAGATTGAAAACACACAAGTATACAATGTCGATTATGTAACAGGTGTGTATTTCCTGACCAGTAGTTATTGAGTCTTTGTGACAACGCGACTCGAGTTTTGATATCAATAATCTCACATCGTCATCTCGCGCTTAGTATCGTGGAATCGTTATTCCAGTCAATGGACCTTTGAGATGACATCAAGCTTTTGGCTTCACCGATGATCGAACTGGATAGTTGTAAACTGAAACTGTGTACTAAAAGTCTGCAAGATAGAGAGCTTAAGAGAATACAGTATTGTTGGAAATCTGCTGAATATCATATTGTGCATCTTAATGACATCATCAACAGTTCTGGATTACTCGGGTACAAATGAGCGGGTAGTAATGAAACGAAAGCGTGATGATGGATTGAAGAAAAAAATATTATATATATATATATATATATATATATATATATATATATATATATATATATATATATATATATATATGCGGGACGCAAACTGGCCCGTCACTCAGTAGATTTCAAAGCAGTGCTTCGAACGTATGGAGTCGAAATGACTACACCTTGAATTCAATCGGAGTACATTTAGAATGTTATAAACGAGTCCGTAAGATCAATAAATTGAAAGACAAAAATTTTTAATACACATTATATCGATGAAACATTTCAATGTCATCGAAAATTTTCACAATGAAATTCCTCCAGAGAGAAATTTCTGGAGCATTTCGAAGTGAGAGAACGGAATAAGTATATAAAATGAAAATAAATCAAAGTAATTGCAGAAACAATTCGCATTAGAACAAGTTATTCAGAAAATGTGACATGTTTTTAAAATTCCAACCACATTATATAATATTGGATTGAAACGATTCTAAATTTCCAAACTTTCATATGTAAAATACATGTAGAAAATTATTTTTCCTTATCCTTCGGAATTATACATTCAGCCCGGATATCTATTTAATTTACCATTCATAGGTATCATTTGTTTATTTCAAATTGCTTTGAAATGATTCAGTTCTTCGAGACGGAAGTTGTTGAAAAGGTATTGATATTCCAGCTACCTTACTAGCTCACTTGAACGCTCTCTTAAGAGAATACGTGGCAGCGAGCTCGACCGCTTACAGACTGATTGAAAATGCAATGAATTGCTTACAGTTCAGAGGTTTTCAGTAGAAAAGTAAGATAAAACTAGAAAAAAACGATCTGAGGATGGAAAACGGAGAGGAAGAAGATGTTTATTGGATGAGCGACAGCGAAGACTCCCACCCCTCTCTTATGGTGCTTTGTCTGTATTTTTTGTTTGTTTATGTGCAGTGCACCATGGAACTTTTTTTGTACATGAAGACTTATCCAAGTCAGAACTGTATAGTTTTCAGGGTCAAATCGGTAAAATTATTTTTGATTAACACCATATCAAAGTTTCTGAAAACTCCATATGAATCTGGACGATTTGGAAATTTGGAAAATGAAAACTCAGAAAATATTCAAATTTCCACTGAATTTGAACACATTGATATGCGTGGAACATTACGAATGACACATACACATTATCACGGATTTGTACGCAATTCAAATCATCCATTTTGAGGAAAATTATTCAATGTCTTTTTTTCATTCAATTTTTTCGAAATCGATGGGAATAATACCGCAGAAACATGTTTCTGAAATTCACGGCTTTCTAGATTCGCTATTTACCAAATGAAGTATATTTTGAACGAGTTGAGATGTGTGGGATTATACTTTATTCAGATGTCTTGCTCATCTTACAATGCATATTCTGCGTTTGCCTAGTCTAATAAACCTCAGCTCTTGCACTTTTCCAGCAAAGAACGTTCAGATATTTCGAGTTTCAAATGATATGAAGGGTTTTCACGAGTGTTTGTTGTACATGGAAGAAAAAAATGCAATTCCTTGTGAGCATTTGTTCATATCAAATATTTGATTCATGAAAATCCGTCAAAAAATGAATGAATTGAATGAGAGAAAACCTCCTCAGGATGTTAGAATGATAGTCTCAAAAATGAATCAATTGATCAAACTGAAATCACGTATTTGTTTCCAAGTAACCAATTCTATCATTCTATAGAATCAGTGATGTAAATTCCGAATCGATTTAAAATCTATCGAAGAGATACTTTGCGCTGGTACATGGAATAAATACTCTGCTTATACTTATAAAATCACTAATGACGTACTAAAATAAATGGTTTACTCATTCGCAGTACAATATCGAGACCGTATCTGAAATATCAGCTGTTTAGTGTTGTAAAAAACATTTCATGACTGATTGATGTCTAATATATCTACTGATGAACAAAAACATAATTCCGGAGATGAAACTGAAAACATGGGAATAATTTGTGAGCACGCTTTCAATAACGACTCCGATTAAAAATTCAATACGGTTCGTTTTGTAGCATAATGCCTCTTCAATACATCCCATATTCGAAATACTTTCTCATATGCGGTATTAGTTCCACATCATCGATCGTATACTGATACAGCCATGTATTGCACATTAATTATGTTGAAAGTCCAATATAAACCAACGGTATTTAATAGGAATTTTAATTGAGCTGTTTTGGGGTCCATTTAAATGGCAATCAGGTTATTTGAACGATATGGTGCTATCATGTTCCGTCATAACAGAGAAAAACACAGATACTGACATGGGCATTTTCTGAAAGCAAACCATAACCATTCCATACTAAAATACCTCTCATAAAAAATGAGCTTATCTCGTGGTATTTGAGGTAATGTGGGGGGGAAGGGGGGTGGAAAAGGAGTAGGGACAGTTGTGGGGGATGATTACAGCTCCGGTATTGGCGATTGAGTTTACCGGAGTTTGTCGGGTCAACTCTGGGCCCCATTTCATCCACGGATGCGTTTGATCAGATATTACAGGGGTGTAAAAGCGAGTGTAACGAGCCCATTTGCATGCATTGTATGATTGTGTATTCGGTGTATAGTTTGTGATATTATATCAATTATATCGAGGGAATTGAATAATTTCTGAATCATTCCACATATACGGGCACATATACAGAAATCAGTATAAATAATACCAATTGATATTATTGTTTGTGATGTGATGTGATTTGGTTGTTGTGATTGGTAATTGAAAATATACCAATTGATTTAATGATATAATTATTATTAGTATTAGTAGGAATATTCAGTATGAACTGTTCTTTTCAACATTCATGATATATGAATGATACATGAAACATGTATCATTTTGATACATGAATTATGATACATGATAAATTTATGATACATTGTCTCACCTTCTACTATATATAATTTGCATTACTCACAATCATGTACTGTACATATACTTTGTATACACCCACAGATAAGCCTGTTTTAGGATCTATGGTTATTTTATGAGCGTAAAGCTAGCTATATATAACATTGTATGAAACTATTCAAATGAAAAAGGAAAGATGAATGGAAAAAATGATAATTTGAATATGTTCGAATATTTTCTCCATATGGATTGATTATTACAGTGTTCAATATGCAAATTTATTAGTGAAGAGAATACTTGATCAAGTCATATTGACACAATTTCATATTAAATTGTTTGTTTGACGTGAACAGAATCTCCAGTATGAATACTCTTCAATATCACAAAATTGAATTGATCTGAAAATTAAATTATGAGAATATACATCATCACATGAAATATTGAGATATATCAATTAAATGGTATAAAATCATATTGTACAAACAATTTGACTGTTTGTTTTGCCTAATTCTGTGACTAATAAGCTCTGAAATTATTCATGAATATAATATAAATCCACCCGATAGATAGGCCATCAGTACAACTAAACAATCGCAATTGTAGCACTTATAAGTTTTTTCACGCAACCCGTTTGAATTTCCGGTCACACTGACTCACTCGTCTATCAATAAACCCCGCAGAGAGAAAGAAAAAAATGTGCCATTTTGTTCATCCCCGCCATCAACTAACCCGTTCACGACGTAGTAAATCCCACATGGACGCACCAAAGCCAAAGCCAATTCACAAAAACCGATCACGATCCTGAAAATTCACGCGTTTCACGTATATATATATATTTATCGACAATGTTCAAAACCCTCGAACGTTATAGCAGCTCAATACCGAAGACTTTCGATCGGAACCGTCAATTGAAAAGTAGTGGCTCGACACGTTATAGCGTTAGTGATAGTTGACATGAAGGGACTATCGATCGGTGAGTCAAATATGTGGATTGTGGAGTAGGCAACTCATAGTGGAAAACCGAGTCAAATGAAATCTACCCGGGTAACCGTCGAGAGTTAAACTCCTATAAAACCGACAAAGACAAACAGTATAATGTCTATTTATTTATAACGTGATTGATGCGAGCTATTCTGTGGTGAAATGTATCATAGTATTGAGATTCGATGGTTTTGTGTGCATGAATGGTGTATGGAGCTTTGTGGAAAAGGTTTCATACTTTGAGAGATAAATCACTCTGTTGACGAGAAAATTGTTTGAAGAAAAATCTTCATATGTGTAGATTCGAAGGGTGAGTGATATTTACATCTTCGTAGATCTTGATGGCTTAAGAGAATCATATTTGATAATACATATGTTGAATGTGAATTACGTGCAAAGGAGGAAAAGTGTGTGATTTCTAGACTACGTTGAATTTTCATTGCTTTCAGGGATTTTTTTCATGGATTTTTTCTGATTCTTTATAAAAGAATGGATTGTAAATAGTTTACTTTTACGGTGGACACATGACAGCAATCGTACGATACTGGGCTGAGTGGTCGAGTGGCTAACACATTATACCATTATACAGGAGACCGGGGTTCGATTCCCACCATGGTCGCTCATCTTGACAGAGATTTCACGTATTTATCTGTTATTCAGGTTGATACTGCTTCTTTAACGACAAATCACGAGTGCCCCACTATTGAAAAAAACAGATAAAAACATCTTCCATCGTATCATTTCATAATTATTTTTTGACCAATCAAGTACGTCAATAGATCTTGTTCGTCGGTAAAGAACATCGTTGAACCAAATATAAATGTGTAGAAAAAATTGATAATGCAAATATGTCATAACCATCATACAGCGTATAGCTTCGTGAAAGTATTCAGAATCTGTCTTATTCTAGAATAAATAATGATGTCAACGCACCATGTAAGTTTGTATTGATAGTTTCCAGCATTTTATTTCAACAGGGTTGAAAATACGAGTATCAGTACACAAAAAACATATATAATCATTTTCAATTCCATTTTAATTTATAAATGAATATTTGATCATTGTCAAACTCAATTGATGTGATATTTGATCTTCCTGAAAAACCATCATGAAATCTATATTCGTTCTCTATATGATCATACAGCATCCCTAATAATTAATAACTATATCATTTCTCTAAACAAGTAAAATCTCAGTGCTGAGCTGTCAATGATAACCAAACACAATAAACCACCAGAATGATTAATATTCGCTCATGTGTGTTGTGTTACGTATTACCGAACTCAATTAAAAAATACCGTCATGATTAAATAGTCAATTGATTAATCATTATGCCCCCTGTGTGGGTATGCACTCTGGTATGCATGCCGTTTCCTGTACTGATAACATAGCTGACAGCTTTACGGGATGTGGCGATAGCTTGGTGAGAAATATTCAGTGCATGCATTGGTTTATCTTATATGTTAATTATGACAGTATGATCATTGGTATTAGAGGGGTTTTGGCGTCCCGACCCCCCTCTTCAAGTGACGTGATCAATTCAGAATAGCACACCATCTCAGAATATGACAAGCATTAGGTTTTTATTTTCCTAATTTTTTTTTTCAGAAGCACTTAAAATTTTTTATTTTTTTTTCATTGGGAAAACAAAAGTTAGAAACATCACAATCAACAAAATTCACATTGCTTGATCCACAAAGCCTTATAAGGGCTTGACTGTGGTGATAACATGAATAAAATAACTCTATAAAAAAACACACAAAATTAGTGGAAAAACAGGAGGAAAAAAAAGTGCAACCTAAAATTACCAAAGAAAACGAAACATGTGCAAATTTAATCAATTGAAGAAATAAGTAAGCACACAATGAATTACTGAGAAAAATGCTTGTGCAAAAACCAGAAATTCACACATGCGCATTTAAGATGCGATTGTGTTGGGCTATTACTATGACCTATCGATGAAAGTGATCATTGTATGAACTTTGATCGTACATTAAATGATATGATGAGTGATAATATTGAAATTTGTGAGACAGCAAGTCAATGATATCACAAAATCGGTTGGTATCTGAAAATATAAATTTATATTACATGAAAATATGGGATTTTTCTCAAATCCGACTCTCGCCTGTAGGCATGGGTGCTTGTGAGCGACGTTGCACTTATCATCACTTCATCGTTTCATTATCACCTTCTCTTCAGTACTGATGACAAATCATCGAGTTATTTGTGGTGTGTTTGTTGAACATACCATTGGAAAATACACATCGAAAATGGTCAAACAGGAATCAGAAAAATTCCAAACTCAACTTCAGTGATTGAATATAATTGAAATCATATTTCATATAGAGTGAATCGAGCAATAGCACCAGATATTTCCCGCCTCTGCTGACTTTGAATCATCATACCTCTCTATATACACTTCGTTTACCAGTAATTTATAACCTGGAGGTTATTGATATGAGAAGATTTTATTGTGATGAGGTTTTAATGGAAATATAATCATGTTTGTATTGCAATGTGTTGAAGTTTTCAGTAAAGCAGTTTAGATGAATTATTGTGGCTGAACTAATCCAGTGGAATGTTTGTATTCACATTAAACTTGATTAGCACGACTTTTTCATGGCAATAATCAATACAATACAAACTATTCCTTCGGAAGATGTTTTTTCTTTTGGGAACGTGGTCACGTGATGAGGTGTTAATAACGTAACTATACACAAGCTTTCATATGTATTACATTTTAATCAATTTAGTTATAGTCTCGCGTCCTGTTTCACATGAGCTAGCTGAAAGAGCGCTTTCCGGTTCGATGTTATATTTTATTTGGTGATCGGTTAATTCGTTTGCATCTTCAAGGAACTATTGAAAACCCGGGCCTTGATACAATAATGTATCAGTTCAATGACATGGAAAGTTTTTGTCAATTTTTATAACAAATTAGGCTCAACGACCACACCAAAATCTAGGTTATTTGGGGCCAGTGACAAATAAGCGTGCGATGTATACAAAACCCATACAAGGAATAAACAACAACCATTGCATTTGTGAAGACGACACAAACAACATGCCATGAAGATTCAACTTGTGTAAGTGATCACGGTTGTTATGATCTCTCTAAGTTGGTGAACAGGAAAGAAGTCGGTGAGAAGTGGAAAGAATAAATAATAGATCCAGTCCCTTTTTGATGAGTAGTGTATTGTAAGTTCAATCCTCACAACAATACAACAATCATCATCGTTCATATTTCAGAAATCATTAACACTGATGATCTAGATTTCGAGATCAGGAATACGGTACTATTTATGGTACATTTTATGAAGTATATAACAACAATACCAGTACATTGAATGTTCATAACCTTGCATTCTTTGACATCTTTATTCAGTTATCAACTATGAAATGGAGAGAATAGAATAAACACAATACTTTGAAATATTTCAGGCCCACTTCGTATTGTCAACAATGCGTTTGAATGAAGAATTTTAGATTTGTTTGAGTATTATTATTCCTTGTTTCCATAATCCATTTACTACATTTCTGTTCAGTATTTGGAATGAAACAAAATAGTAAAGAAACAAGTATGGACTTCACAAAACAGGAAAGTCAAAGACAAATAAATCACCAATGTAACTTCTTCTGTAACTTCCTATTAAGACTTTCCTCAACGGAACTGTAGCAAATCATCTGCAAGCAACCGAATGTTATCATCGTCCGTTTCCATGCGACTGGATATGTATTTCTTCAGTTTCCCCTCTTATGGCTTACATAACTTCACAATATTTTCCACTTCATTCTTTACAAATATCACCACTTTTGTGTTGTAAAGCCGCTCAAAGTGAACTATACTTTACTTCAAGTGTGGACAAAATGAAACGAAATGAAAAAACAAATAAATTACCAAACTTATTAGGTATCTGAAGTCGTAGAAATGATATGTGGTGGTGAAAATAATTACTTTCCAAGGGAGTTTGAGAGAGCAAATTTTTAAAGTTTAATAAGTTAGAAAATGACGTCTCGAATTTTTTTTTTTCAAGCTCACCATTTTAACTTTCATTAAAGTCAGAATGAACCCTCAGAAATACTTCAAAACAACAACCATGGGAATATACTGCAGTAGATTCACTAAATTACCATTCATGATTCTATTTTATGTACACAATCATTGCAATGCAAGCGGAAAGAAAATAGAGGGAATGCATTTCCTTCCCCAACTCTGTTTAAAACTTCTCCCCTCTATAATATCTTTCCGAATGAATTGTAATGTATGGTATTCCCCCTA
Organism: Brachyptera risi; assembly: GCA_964007535.1. Taxonomy (NCBI): domain Eukaryota; kingdom Metazoa; phylum Arthropoda; class Insecta; order Plecoptera; family Taeniopterygidae; genus Brachyptera; species Brachyptera risi. Next base: position 19,050,694 of record OZ023337.1, read on the forward strand.
CACTCATAACTTGGCATATTATTTTCCACTTGATTTTTCTTACCGAAATGACTTTGAAACCTTTGTTCAGAAACTTGGAGTGATTGTATCCACAAAATAAGAAAGTTATCCTCCAAAATATGCGACAAACACCATCAACGTTTCTTTCACATCTCTTCAGTATTCTCACGGTGATAAGATTTTCCAGAATCGGGTTCACGGTGGAAAATAAAATAAACTCAATTCTTGAAAAACATTCAACCCTAAAAATTCAATGATCTCAAATAATTAATTATCAAAGGTTTCGAGATCATTCGGTTGGTCTCTGTTTCTGTGGTTGTGTTGATATGTTCTCTTTTCTGGTTGAACCTTTTTCTCTAACTTACATGAGTCGACATACTCACAGTCTAAAAGCAACATCATATTCACTATTATACCTAGAACACTTGAGAATATGTCTCGGGATGTCTCTGCCTGAAAACTTGTAGCGATTTATCAACTGGAGAGATATTATCAAAGTACAGTAGCCAGGAATATATATATGTATATATATATATGTAAATATAAATATATAAATATAAATATATATAAATATATATATATATATATGTATATATATATATATATATATATATATATATATATATATAAATATATATATATATATATATGTATATATATATATATATATGTATATATACATATATATATATATATATATATATATATATATATATATATATATATATATATATATATATATATATATATATATATATATATATATATATATATATATAAGGATACGTTGCGAAAAATTCTCACGATCATTGATACAGAGAAATCAATGTCTGCTCAATCTGGACTTACGATGACTGCCGATCATTTTTATGCTATGCGCATATTTTCCACTAGAGAAAGTTTGAAAAAGTGCGTTATCCAAATGATTTCTTGAATCACAATTTTGAATTACTGTACTTAAAAACAATCGTGTTCCTGATCTCTAACCAGAAATGTAGTTCAATCATGAATATTTGTCATTCTAAACAATTACAATCCACTTTCGTAACTGAGAATCTGTATAATGCAACTATTTCCATCCATTTCACAATTTTCGGACTTGCTCATGAACGTTCATGCCCTCCCCCATAACATGCTCACTTCAGTGCGCATGCAGGAAGCAAAACCCAAGCTGAAAAATCAAAACCCAGTCGCGCAATCACAGTTACATTTTTATGATGAAGCCTAATGGGTGAAAGCGATGTGGTTCTACAAGTGTATATATATATATATATATGTATATATATATATATATATATATATATATATATATATATATTTCTAAATATATATATATATATATATATATATATATGTGTGTGTATATATATATATATATATATATATATATATATATATATATATATATATATATATATATATACATATATATATATATATATATATATATATATATATATATATATATATATATATATATATATATATATGTGTGAATTTATATTATTCATCACATCATATTTGTGAAGCCGTGATACTTTCAATATGACACAATTTTTCAGACCGGAATACATAATGGAAGACAAAATACATCTCTTCAGAGTTACAGAGCCGCAAAGCGTTCAATGTTGTGATGGCTGAAAATTTCACGATCATGTTGAGGGTATTCCAAGGATACAAGAATATGAATTATATAACGTCAATTATATTGAGAGTGGCAAGCCTCGAACACGCATGTTTGAAGCTGATTGAAAAAACTTATGCTGAGAACTGGTAAGCGGTCGATTCATGATGTTCCCAAAGTCACCGAGATCATTTGATCAATCAAGCTCTATTCAGTTTCATCTAGATATCTATTGGGCCTACCAGTTATCTTGTTTGTTCACCTATTGTGCTATTTCAGATGAAATAGAAAAATCGTGAATCTTTAGGATGTGACTAATGTTTCTCAGCGACTGAGAAGGATGCTGAGAAGTAAGCGGTCGTGACCTATATCTTGGGAAGCATCCCGACATTCACATGGGCTCTAAACGAAAAAACACGAGAAACCCAATCGAAGATCCGAGACTTCTCTGTCACATGGAGCAAGTTAGTTACTTTTGCGCTAACAGAGCCGGTAAAATTTTTTTTTTTCCGGAGTGTAGTATCAATACTCAGTGGTTTTGCAGAAGCCAAAAATATTGAATAATATCTATAACTCACAACTTCACAGCACCTTTATACACCTCTTTACTCCTCAGCATATTATAGAGATCACCGCTGCGCTTTGTATCGAGAATACATTGAACAAGATAGTCTTCATAATGGCCCAGTTATGCCATTGATAACGTTTATCTTCATTGCACCACTGACATTTTAATTATCTCACCATTCACACACAAGTACGTCACCCTTTATTCTATATACCACTCACGAAATACTGCATACCTTTCTACATACCAGATACTAACCCGGCATTTGTCTTTTGTGACATTCTTGCTCCTTCAAATCTAGTAACAAGCTATATGGATAACAGAAGGCTTTTGATGTAAGCTACTCGGTTTCATTGTGGGTGAATGGGTGGGGGTGAGTTTGGGGGTGGGGAACGATGGTAGATCAAACAAGAGATAGTAAGAGATAGGCATACCCACGTTAACGGGTTGCCGCAAGCGAAATGACAAACGCCAAATATTTGAGAACATTGTGTTCTCGATATTTCCATGGATAATTAACTTAAAGACATATTTGAGATATCCGATATAGGCTTAATAATGTTAATATCTCCGTATTTCCGATATTGTGTTTGAAGATGATACAATTCTATACAGTGGAAACAAAGGCATTATGTTTGATATGGTGAACAAAAATTAATCAGTTACTGGAAAATGCGAGGTGTATAATATCATACTGTGATGGAGATTTTATTCACTCGTCGATCTCACTAATAGATACGTTGTTCACACTTGTTTTTTCGTCTCTAGGGTCTCGTTTTTCATTATTGTATCGATTTTCAAATTCCACTGAATTGCCCATGTGTTTATGAATGATGACAGTCAAATAGTTTTCTCAATCAACGAATATGACGTGATCGAATTTTTTCATGAACGAAATTGATTCAGTTATTTGGTATACTTGGTTATATCAAGGCTCAACTATTTTCAATATTGGAGTTTAGCTAAACACTGATGCGTGGTATTTATCTATCATGGGTAATAAGCATAATTGGAAAATAATTGCTCGTAAATTGTGCTCGTATTGGATACACATTACACGAAAATATTTTCAAATTCTTGTAGCATGAAATCACCGGATCTATAACGACATAATAACTACATTCTCTGCCTATGGATCAGCTTTTGTAGCACTGAACTCAGGTTGGACATATTTCATATCATTTCATATTATTTCATTCACATTGGTCGATTATAGTTTCATCATACAGAATAGAAATGAAGAATACAAAAGGAAATATAATATAAAACGTATCGAGTTACAAGCTTCAATAATGATTGACTCATGATTATTTACAGCTCACTCCATCGTAGCTAACGACCAGTGAGATTAAATTATTTCAATATAGATTTTTTGAAGAACCTGTTCGCGATGATAGAAAATAGTTCTCATCTCAACTGGCAGTCATATTCAGTTGATGACAGTTCATTTTTTAATCATTTATACGGTCAACATCTTAATCAATTTTCTATCCTTACCTTGGTGTTATTTATATTCGCGTTTGTTCTTTTGTTTCACCAACTCACCGTTATTACCATTCCATTATTTTTTTTCTCAAATACATTTTTTTATATTACTCTTGATACTCAATTTCTTGATTACGGAAAAGTTTTTGAAAATAATGTCTCTATTCTATTTTTTTCATATTTGATTCTCTTATTTTCAAAAAATAATGCATTGTTTTTATAAATTTTGTCATACTGTGTCCGTGTGACAACCGTTTTAGCGGCAGTGTTTTTTGTAATAAACTTATCTCTGATAATCAATTAAATGAAGCGGTTCAAATGGTTTAAACAATAAATGAATATATAGTTCAACTCAAAATCAATCTCCTGATCGATTAATCAGTTTCAACGTTGAATCTTGAAGATAGCATGGACAATTTGAGAGAACAGTGAACCAAGTGTCAATTCACATCAGCATAGATGCCAAAACAATCCAATTATTCACACTGCATGGCTTTATAAGCGATATTGTGCTAATTTTGTTTTTGTTTGTATGCAGGCTGGCAGCCAAAAGCCATTGATATTTAGTGCGATGAGTTTCATCAGGGTATTAAGAAGAGAAAGGCAGAAGAAATAAAAGGAGCGAAATGATTCTTTACAATGAATAAATAGAAATGTGATTGTAACGAATGAAGTTGATGATTCAGGAAATCCGGTGAGCGTGCTGTGATTCGTGGATGTGTCATGGAATACTGTATTCATATCAATATTTCTAAAAATAATTGTAATTGAGTAAATGGGAATCGATGTATACAAATCACTTATCTTTTTCATATCCATTTTGTGTGAAATCGTTCCCTGGTTTCACGAAATTAGTGATATGTTCGATGAAATATATTCATGTGGTCATTCATACGCGATATATTGAAATAGTTTATCCAATTTATTCACGCTTTGAGACACAGCATTGTAAGCGGGAGGGTGAGTTTGAGAAAAAAAGAGAGAGAGAGAATTTGAAGGAATAAATCACTGTTGGTTGAAGAATTAAAATTTCCACAAACTTTTCTATGTTCAAACACAAAATTAATTGGAAAATATATTTAAAGAAAAAATATTTCTTCTATGGAATCAGAGAAAAACCTCATTTCGAGCGTGGTATTCGAGGAATGTTTTTCTTTGTTTTTCACATTCGACGAGTTGGTGAAGCTTGATTCCAATATGAGAGAGGAAGGAAGGAAGAGAGAGAGAGAGAGAGAGACAGTGAGAGAGAGAGGGGGGGGGGAGAAAGAGAGTGAGTGTGAGCTGGCTTGTTATTTCGGGTTCAACTTTAAAACGTGGGGTATTTTTCAGTCATTTTCAACTTCAGAAATTGAAATCGTCAAAATGGATTCAACTAGTTCATCAGAGAAAAGTAATCAAAAAAAAGGAGAAGAAAACACAAACAAACACGTACGAGGAAAGACAAAACAAGAAAAGTTCAACTTATGAATTAGCATAATAGAAAGGGTGAATTTGAAATATGAAATCATGTTTGGGGTAAAAACGACCTATGTTTGTCTGACGTACGATTCGATATAATATTGATATATATTCGAAAACATCATTGTGGAGAGTCGTCAAGTGACTAGCACAATGGACCCTCATTCACAAGACCGTGGTTCGATTCCCGCCATGGTCGACCATCCAGACAGAAGTTTTTTGGTGGTTTTCTTCTGTCGTTCAAGTTTTTACTGGGATGATTTCTCACGACTGACTCCTCACTATTCTGATGCACCTATTAAAACAACCTTCTCACCAGCACATCATCTCATTCACCATTAACCGACGCCAATAGATCCTGGTGATCGGTGAAGTACGACGTTGAGCTTGATATGGATAATTTAAAACAATCACAAACCTTATTTAATCCATCAAAACTAATTGATTTGTCCACAAGAAAATGATATAATGTTATCGTCCATGCATACAGCCGTCCTCCTTAGCTCAGTCCATCAGTTTCAGTCTCACCTTTTCATACAATGATTCAGATGCTTAGCGTGGGTCCGAATTGAGCATGAGGCATATACCGTTCACTAGTCAACAACTGATTTTTGATATGATCAATCACGACTTCAAAATCCGCAATTCATTATCTATTAATTGATCAAGAAACCTCAGTTCACATAGTGATGGATTTGTCTGAATAAGACAAAGTGTCATGTCAGAACAATTTCTCCCGATTATTCATCCATCCATTCAAAATGTAACGGACACTTCATGGGTACATCAGGCCCATATTTTAATTTTGATATCCATTCTGATATCCATTTTGATATCAAATGTATGATGATTATGTATTCAGAACTGACTATCTATATGATCTGCATTCTATTTATTGTTGTTATTTCAATGGTGAACCTGTGAATCCTCCATTGGACGAAAATAAAATGAGATGAAATATATTCTCAAGCTGATCATTTTTGAATGTCACAACTTTCATTCAATCATTTCATATTATCATTTGTTTCAGTGACAACAATTACAACACTGTTCACAACAGTTTAACAAAGTGATATTCATACGTAATTTCTGATTCAGTGAATTTCTGATTTCTGATGACATCATGTCATCACTCAGTTTAAGATATGGAGGAAATATACGTGTGGCAAGTTTGGTCATTTTCTTTGTGATCGATTTTTAATCATTCTAATCAATTTCACAGAAGATCTCACATATACAGCACGGTTCTGACAAATGTATGTGGTTTATAGCATGTCAGGTATGTTATTCAGATTGTCTTCATTTTTCATGCAGTTTCTTCACAATCCAGCGAGACAACTATAATCGTATCCGCTGAGACTCATCTTAGTTTTTTTTTCTCACATGTAAAAACAATGCTCAAAATTCAACAAACCAGTTGACTTTATGTTTCCAAGAGAAAAGTGGAACGAACCCAGTATTCGAGATTTGAATATATGAGATAAATAACATTTCAAAATGCACTGACGATTTTTTGTCAACGATTTTTTCCCCTCTATTTAGAAACTTTTTTTGTTAGGAATATAAAGGATGCATTTGAATTTCTAGTTGTGAACTTCGTATATGTGTGCGCCTTCATATATGAATGTTGGAGAACTAGCAAAGAGAACATGACGTTGGAGGCGGAGATGATGTTTGAAATTATCAGACTTTTCCTTTTTATAAATGCATGTATTTCTTTGTCGATGCTTTAATGGTAGCTAGATAAGATTCTCTGATAAGTGAGAGAGTGTTTCATCTCCTGGAAATCTAGGGAATATGTGAATCAACTAGAATTGAAAGTAGATGTTTGTGAAGTTTGTGTCATTAAAAAATGCCACATCAACCAAGATTATGAAACTAAACAAACAATACAGTGAGCGTGATCATACAAGTAATTCATATGGAATAACCTCATAATATAGTTATTGAAATAATTCTTGGAATTCGACACAGATATTTTTTATGGTGCCCTCGCCAACAAATGGTTATTTGAGGGATTGATTGAGCGATAGTGAAATTGTGCAGTGTTATTAGGTGAAATTATACTCACAGAAATGTAATATCAAATGCAGTGACACTCGAACAGGTGACCATCTAGTAAAGGACCGAAAATAATAATACAAAACGTAATATTTTGACGACTTCCAACTGTAAATTGATCGATGACTGATTTTTGGAATCAATGTCTTCCGTGAAATTGTGTTTTCTTTCTCTAATTTCGATGTTGAGGCGACGAACACTATGTATAATATTCAAATGATAAACATACATTCTATTGAATAAATTGTTCTGTGTTTTTGAGGTGATAAGATTTGCCTTGTGGTACCCCGTTCAACCGATCATATATTTAATCCATTGACTTATTTCGGAACAATGATTCTGTATCAAGTTTCGATGAAGTTTTCGATTAAGAAACAAAATTTTATCTGCCTATTGTGATTACAAAACAGATTGATTCGAAATCTGTGCTAAAAATGTTCACGCAATCACCCACCATCTTTTTTAGAGCCACATACATGTATGTAGACCTCCTACTCAACATTTCCAGATCCGTGTATATTTGCATGATTATTCCAAGTTGAAGCTGGAAGATAAAATGGAAATCCAGAGTGAAGATGGCATATGCGTACAATACAGGAAGTGGAAATCATGGTGAAAAATTGTCAAGTAGTAGAAATGATTGTTTGTGGAACTATAGAGATAAATGAAAACAATCATTTGGAGAGAGAGAGAGAGATGAGAAGATAACAATTTTGAAAATCTGAACAATGAAGAAAGAAAACTCAAAACTATGAAAATCCGACAAAAATGGGACTTTCCAAATGGGTTACAGCATTGCTGACTCAGTAATCACTGAGTAATAATAATATCGATGATATCGATGATGATAATAGATTATTATTGTAATAAAGTTTCAATAAAATGTAGTTTTTGAGTTGATTGTTGTGATAATGCCACGTGTGACTTCTATGTATGGTTTTGTATTCAGTCTGAAAATAGCTAGGGAAATTCATTACAAATACCTTCTCTATCAAGGGAAAAGATCGTAAAATGTGGTATCAGAATGGTTTAAGGGATGTCTATATATAAATGTCGTGAATGTTCTCTATTTCGCAAGTTTGATCCCCCTTGGGCGACATTAGAGTAATACTGTATGCTTCAAACCTGAGAGAGATTCGAGGAAGATGTCGTTCAAGACATGTGAACTATGTTAAAGGTAGACGGTGTTTAATATGAGGTTGACTCTTATATTTTATTTGGTTGTATTGGTTAGGAATACAGAATGGAAAAATATGAATGAATGAAAATCAGTTCTCACAAAAGAAGAGAAAACCAACGTTTGTAAGGTGTAGTGTGAAATATTTATGTTTTAGTTTGGTTTTATTTAATCACAAATTCTTTTGAATGAGATAGTATGTACCAAATGATCATAATTTTTTCTCGCACGCTGAATAAGGTCCGATTTCACGAATGATAAATTTGTTGATTAAGTAATAATTGACGGATGAACTTGGTGTCACCATCTGTGTAACTAGATTACTTAAAATTGATGGTGATCAATATTATACTCTACACTTTGTAAGTAGAAGGCAACAAATCATTCAATGTTTTTTTTTTGCTTCACTTTCCTCTACTTTATTACTCTTCTTGTATGAGAAATGCGTCTGAATTCTGAATTTGTACTCATAATTCACTAATTTAACTCACAGTTGAACCTTTTTTGAAGGACTTCTTGGTTGTTTTTTGTTGCAATTGTGATTTTCTTCCTGTATCAGTGTATTTGACCAATAAGAAAAAAAAATATCCAGCTTGATTAGTGATTATCTTGATATACATCTGTTTCCTAATTCGTGAAACATGGTATGAGAGTATCTTGGTTCAATTATGTTATTTTCTGTTGGGCTTACGCCGAAAATTCATATAACGGCTATTATAAAATGATGAGCGAAGTTGATCTACTATAACTCGACATTCGTTTTATGTTGATTATGAGTCAATTTTTTCATGATACTTGAATTTCAAAATTGATTTTGTAAAGTATACGGGTTTTGAAAAAATGCGAGCATTTTCAAGCGGAGAGAGACATTTTGAATCCATGTGACGCTGTGAATTGAACATTTTTCCTGTCATATTCCTTCTTAAATACTTTTTCACGCATAGCCCAATAAACTCACATTAGAGTTCATGAGTTTGCCTAGTTACTTAATATCGAACTAAATTCATGATGATATATATTCCATGGTCTAATTTAACATGTTAATTCAACACAACAGTGCACTTTGGCGTCGATCCTCCGAAACACGCTGGAACATCGTTTGATAAAAGTTGCATTCAACATTTGTTCCTCTATTTTGCTCCGAAGCGTACAAACGTTTACAGATAGACTTTATAACTCTAAACTTATACATGTAATGTGGTACTCTGTACTAATACAGTAGTCCTGTTAGATGGCCAAAAGTAGATAACTTTCCGTGAGCTTAAATGTACAGATACTAGTTGTGAACAAAGTAATGGGAATTAAACCAGTCTAGACATTTCTAGACAGAAATAATGTTGACAATTTTATGAGGTAATCGGGAAGTAAATGACCCGTGTTATTGGTGTAAGATAGAAGTGATGAGGATGTAGGAAGATACTACGTTAAATATCATAATATAGTCATATAGTTTATTATTTTCACAGTGTGTATCAAATAGAGATCATAATTCGTGCTGAAATACATAAAGGAAACAAAGAAAACCAGCGATGAAATGAATTGTAAATTGTAACAAAAAAGTTTGGATAATGTTGATAACTGGAGCAATATATTATATTTCCACACAAATATATCATGAGAATCGACACTTCCATAATCAGGTCAAATCGTTGGACTGTAATTTTTTCATGGTTCATTCGGTTGTTTTTTCAGATATTCAATTAAAACTTTTCACATTTTCAACATTGAAAATATAATAATGGTGAACATTCTTTCAACCAATTTTAAAATTTCTGAGAACAATTAGGATTCCGAACTGCTTGTTTATGTTGATTGCATTGTGTTCGCTGAACTACGCAAACGCACCACATGCGAAGTGACAAATCAATTAGGTTTTGACACACCATGGAATCGTAACCAGCCTGCATGACTTGTCAATCACTTCCGTCTTTGTTGTCCTCATGATATCAATAAAAACTCGATTTTAGTCGAACGGAATCATTTTCTAATTTCTCCGTTATGACAAAACAAGTATCATTGTTCGAGTTCATTTTCAGATGAATAGCTACTAATGTGGATAAACTCAAAAAATGTGATTCAAATACGTTCCAGATGAACCCACAGGATGTCTCTCTCCAGGCAAATCGATATTGCATTAGATTTGACCTAATTTGATAGTGTTGATTTGTTCGAACACTAATTTAATTTACATTTCAATCACACTGAAATGTATATATACATTTCAGTGTTACTGTGTTCAGTGTTACTCAGATGTTCATTCAAATAATGCTATAGCATTATTTGAATGAACATCTGAGTATATTCACTCAACCATAGTTGTTGATTCATCCCGTTGTAATATTCTGATGAAAATTTTCAAAATACTTGGAGTAAGTTATCGAAAAGTACCTGCCTGATGATAAATATTGACTATATACAGTTCTGGTGAAGCTGGAAAATATTGACTGCTCGGAAAAAGTTTTGAAGTTTTGTTTTGCGTTGTGTCGAGTTGAGCACGTGCAATAAAGTGGGTCGATTTTGATCAGAAGAAAGTCTTATAATACGCTCATCTGTAGATAAATATTCGATTAAATGTGAGCGTATTTTTTTCTTTCATGTTGGTTTTCACCAATAAATATTCTTGTCAATGGTTACAAACATCATTGAATAATTCGAGATCATACGAATCGCCATGAGAAAATGTCATCAGAGACAGAGATCTCAATCACAAGGTGATTGATTACATCCATATTATTAGGGATTGATAACCTAGTCACACGCTAGATGGAAGAATTAATTCCAAGTCAGTGTCGTAGCTTGTTCTGAAATTTCCTAAAATTAATTCAAAAAAATATTCATGAAATTCAATATCACTGTACGGTGAAATTTGCATTCGAAGTTCTTTTATATGATCAGAAATTATGGACAAAAAAATGAACACTGAACTCTATCTAAACGTGGAATGAAATTGCGATAAAAATAGCCAAATTTATTCTGAAACGGAATTTAAAATGTCAGATTTCAAAATACCAACCAAATCGCTCAAATATTCATTCCACAGCCATCTTCATTCAAATTATGCAGTTGATAGAATGATAGATGTATTCATTCAAATAACGGTACTTGAAAAATGTGTTGATCAATGATCTCATACAGAAAAGGCGTTTATGGGGATATTCAATCTGAAAACATTCATAATCATTTTCTAACAATCTATACTTCTTAGGCCCGATATTACGAAGTCCAGTTAGCCTTTATCTGGCAGTTCAAACTTGTTATCACCATGGTTACTCATGCTATTTGTTTTCACCAACTCTCATATAAATACTAACTGGCTGTAGTAATACTGGGCCTTATTCAAATAAATATTCTAGTTCTCCAAACATGTGTCATATTTGTGTAATACTATCGAATTAGGCATATATATTACTGTGACAGCAAGTGTGACCGCTTTCTTCCCACTATCATTCCCATTACCCATAAATACCTTCATCTCATCATCCCATAATCTCATTGATCATTCATCCAACGCCAATAGATCTCAGTAATCATTACAGTGCTTCGTTAAAACCCAATATGAATATAATTTTATGATCATGGAGTTGTATATATGGGGGTCCATCTCAGCAACGAGCCGAGTACCAGACCGCGTACTGCCGGTCATTTTCAAACTGTGGCCGTGTACTATATACAATTACTATACTAAATACTAAACGACAGTGCTATATACAGATCCATGATATGATTCTCCAATTCGATAGATAAATTCTCAAAACCACAAAGCAGTGCCAGTAATTATAATTCTGTTGTCTCTTTGTGTAAAGTATCTATTTCTCCAGTTCACTGATACACTAAGGTGTTTGATCCTGGCCAATATATTACGATATCTCTTCGGGTGGTATCATAGTAAACAGATTTATCAGAGCGGGAAGATTCTCTTATCTCATAATACCATCACTAGTAGAGAAACTCCACATCCAGTGGAGAAACTTGAGCTCAATTGCGTACATCCGTTAGAATAGGAAGGTGAACCACAAAACTGTTGTCTCTCAATAATCGTCATATATTCTCAACTTGAGATTACATTCATTGGAATGTTGTGATTTTATGGTTTCCAATCAAAAATGTATATTATTTACAATTCTGATTGGAGAGAAACGAACATAATATTACTTTCGGTGAAATTTGTTGACAAATGGAGATATATAAGTCATCCATTCACACGTATATATATATATATATATATATATATATATATATATATATATATATATATATATATATATGTATATATATATATATGTAAATATATATATATATATATATATATATATATATATATATATATATATGTATATATACATATATATATATATATATATATATATATATATATATATATATATATATATATATATATATATATATATATATATATATGTGTGTGGGTGTGTGTGTGTGTATTCATCTCATGGTGAGAAAAGCATCATGTTCTTATTATTGCCTGTTTTTCTTTCCTCATTTTCTTTGTGGCGCTTTCATCTGCTTACAGAGTCGCTCAATGCTGTATACACTCACTTTCTACTATGGTAATTTTGACATCCAATCAACATCTGTTTTCAAGCGTGTGAATAATCACGTGTTCAGCCCTTAAGCATTTCATCAGTTCAACATACCTTTGATAGTTGAACAATGCCATTAATAGTTGAAACAATGCCATTGACAGGCAATCTCAAACACTCAATCATATGACCGTGCGACTAGATTGGATTGGTGTGGCCGACATTTTGTAGTACTTTGATTAAATACCTGTGCAGGAAGCATGACATAGTGGTTGAGATTGCGATAATGACTGGTGAGTGATGTGGAAGATCTGAATCGTGTAAGGGATGATATCTCAATCAGAAGCCTAATAGAAAAAAATTATTCAATTGAACATGTTTATATTAATTAGATGAAATTTGATCCAACAACGTTCGTAATTTTCATCTCTTTGATTTTATTTAACTTGAATTCAACTATTCAACTCTTCAGCTCATGGAAGCTTGCCTAGCGGTCTACCGTCAACAAACTGATATATCCTTTGAATTTATATCAATGTGACTCAATAAAAGATTTTATCTTGAGTTAAAGTGTGATTTGTGATTTATTATCTCAAAGTATTGCTCAATAACATTCTTCTTGTGTATAATGCAGTACCTATTCATATTTTTCAGAAGTCTCACATATGTTTTCTCCACCATTATTCTCTGTGTGATCGGAAAACTCTGGAGTACCAGAAAACTCTGGAAATCTTGTATTACGTTGAAATAACGTTGAATGTTCGTATGTTTCTCTGTCTTTTGGAATTCCATTTGGAAACTCTATACGTCCTCATTGTCTCACCATCTGAATAATTGTTGAACAATAAAATACTTTTTCGACATAAATGCGTCGATATTTCATACAAGGGTCCGATTGATTTGTTGTAAGTCAACAAGTATATTTTATATTTTATTGATTATACGTGAAGGCCATATTTACGAAGCAGGTCGTTGATCAAATACCGCCTTCTCGTGTTACTGTGTACCCGTCCACTCTTATATCTACCGTCCACTCTTTCACTTTCACCCGTCCACCCTCGTCACCGTGAGGCAAACAACTTCTTTGTCCGCTGTGGTTGTAATGATTTATTTCACGATTGGAGGGATATTTCTCTGATCACCTCGATGTTGTTGTTGTTGTTGATTGCTGGAAATGAATCTGGGTTTCAATAATGATGAATTTATTGAAGATCTATAGTGACGTATTTTATCACCCTTGGTTAGCAATGCTTTCATTGTATTTTTTGTATTTTGTGCGTTTTTTTGTCAGCTTCAAGAGAAAAATATATTTGTAAAATGAAGTCCAACACATGAACCAAATTTTTTCCGCAGAATATTTCTGATTATACAAAAACAATGTCTCAAAACCAGTATCTGATCAATTTACAAAATATTTTCTAATTGTTATTTTGTCTATTCGATGTTCAATATCAATCGTAAATGTCGAGACTGCTGAAAACTTTCCATTTTCTTGTCCACGTTGATTTCAATAATGTATACTTACGCACATGCGTGTGAAATCAGCGATATGTGACTTGTATCATATTTTCTGCTTCGAAAACATTGATTACATTTTCAAGTTTAGAAGTTATGAATGGAATATCAAAATTTATCTCAGAAACTCTCTACAAAATCGCCACACATTCAAGAAATTGTGATAAAAGTTATCATCATAATGGATGTACATGATCAAATTTCATCGCATAGGTATGATCCCACGTCTCGTTTAATACAAACATAGTTAAGAGATTCTCGGTGAGGTGCTTCGTGTACCACTTTCAAAACTAATTATTTGAAGCATTAAAATTCTCGACATTTCAATTATTTTTTTGTCTACGTTGTACTACATAGTGATACACACATACGATCTGGTAAGGCAAGACATTTCTAAAGCTATACTTGAAAGTTGTTTTTACAAAATACTCACTTAAGTGGGATCTTGAGATATGAAATAAAAACATGACAAATCTGTTGCGTTCAAATGAAAATATGAGAGCTTTATAATAATATAAGTGTGCTTTGAACACCATTATTCTCCTATGATTAAGTATTCGTCTAACCTATGAGATCAAATCCCAAAGCTGTTGAAAACAGCTCGCTGTAAAAAGATTCAGCTCGTTTTTTTCTTGCTTTCCGTTTGAAGTCGAGGGTTCCCATAGCAATATTTCATACTTTTTTCCATTTTATTTTCTTGTTATATGTTTTGAATAGATAAGTTTGTGATTTGCGAGTTGGAAGCTTAATACTGAAAAATACAATACGCTATCCACTAGGAT
Source organism: Brachyptera risi (assembly GCA_964007535.1). Classification (NCBI taxonomy): domain Eukaryota; kingdom Metazoa; phylum Arthropoda; class Insecta; order Plecoptera; family Taeniopterygidae; genus Brachyptera; species Brachyptera risi. Next base: position 19,065,905 of record OZ023337.1, read on the forward strand.
TTGGAATGTTTTGTATTTTAATATTATTTAGAAGCAATTTTGCTAGAAACATGAAAGTCTGTTTGAGATTTGATTACAATACTTTGAAAGATGAAATAAAACGCATGACCTAATTTGATTCCCAATAATTCTTGTATATTGTTTGCTTCTCTTGTATATAACTGTATTCTGTATATAAAATTATATTACTCCCATATTAACTAGCAGTTGATGGGGTCGTAAGACAACGGTGAAAAATGAAAGATGAAAATGAATTAATTCAATCTGGTAGTCAATATTAATGATTTTCGTATTCACAGGAAACTACATCGTTCGAATTTTGAATATGTACACATCTGAATATGAAAACATCATTAGTTCTCATAACGCAAATGGAATTATATTGCTCTGTTCGATTTTTTGTGACAGTCTTGTTCAATGATCTTATGATTGATGAAATTGAACAAAAAAGTTCACATTCGGATAACATTATTTCAATTCAAACTTCAAATAAGTACAAACGGCCTCAACAAAATTATTTTCCATTCATCAGTCATCACTATCGTAAAAAGAAAATTGATTTAAGTTTCAGATTGAAAAAGATGTTCTGAAACATTCTGAAAAATGTTTTAATTGCGTGAAAATATTCATTAAAAACAAAACGTTATTGGAAAAACGAATCTCACATTTGCACCTGCCAGGCATCATTCAGACGTTTCTGACACAAGTGCTCACATTTAAATGGTGGTACATTTTTGTTGGATGAGCAGAGCGAAGACTCAATTTCATCATACTCAATTTTTTTTGTCACGCTCCACAGGTCGAACGAGAATTTAAAATCAGTTGAAACTTGAAATACACAGTTTTTTTAATCCAATTAGATACTATATAGTTTTGAAGCGCAATCGGTTGAACCACTTCTGAGGAAAATCAATTCAAAAATTTCAAAAATCACATGAGAATAAACCAGAGGAAAAAATTCGTGAAAAATATTTTCTTCGAGAGAATTCGAATTTTCAGGAAATTGTATTATAACAATTATACAAATTACTTCGAACTTCCAGTCAAATCAAATAAGCCGTTGTTATTTAAAAATTATATGATTCTATTCTTAAATCACTCGAAACTATCAAGAAACCAATTAAATCCAAGCAACGGGTATCACTAATTGATTGGAAACGATTAGAACGAAGCCTTCTTCATTATCGAAGGAAACATTCGAGAAATAGGATGGCAGTGACGTAATTGTTTGGATCTCAAGGTGGATATACATATATAATTTCAACCAATCCAAAGATGAGTTTATTTGTTCTAGCTCATCCATCAACGCGGCAACACATGACGCGTTCTCTTAGTATATGTATATATGACCCGTAACGTGCTGACCCTACAACTCGAGTATGAATATTTTACAAAATGTAATTTCAGTTTATGAACTTGGCATAGTGCTGATTAATCCATCCGCTGAATAACCCTCATTAATCTGTTGAAAAATATATGGTTCCAGATTGATATTAAGAAACTTTACCATCATTCAATTAATGGACTGAGGAAAACCACAGGTGTATCAATCATAATGGGTGACCATGGTGGGAATCGATCCCTGTCGCCTGGGTGCTAGTTGAATTAGTTAGCAATTGATCCAACCGTTTCAGTAGGTAGAACGTACCCTGGCTACGTGAAACGCGGAGGTGTTCCAATGTTGACACAGTTCTTGCTGTGAACTACAATTCTAAGTGAACATCATCTTGTTCCATATTGAACTACATATAAGCGACTCGCTCCTTAACCAGATTAGATGTGTTGACGTCAGAGAAGTGATACGGAAGATTGTTGCTGATTGATATTGACTCGGCTAATACGATACTTTATACAGTCTACTGCCTCGCATCATGCAAGAATATTCGCTGGAGACATTTCTGTGGATATTCTATCCATTTATTTATTTCAATTTTTATCCAACTACGATGTTATATTTTCGAACATTCTACGGAGAAATGATGATTTATAATAATTGACGACTCGCAGTCTACCCCCATGACGTCAGAAATCATACCATCCAATCAACAGGACTTGTAGAACTGTAGTCAAATTCAAATATCCAATCAGGGTATCCTAAAACGACAACAAATGATATGATCCAACTGGTGGACTGGTGAAGACACACCCATTTCGAGTCGTCAATTGTATATGTATATAAATATTATCTCATTTCGGTAAAGCTTCATTTAACTCGAGAGACAATCTGGCTGGTCAGTAGTCTATGTGGAAAATTCATGATTATTTACGAGCGCTTAATCAATCTCGACAAAACAAGAGTGCTAAAAAATTTAACTGACAAAAGTCTACTAACGTTTGATAATTTCAAACATAAAATCAGTCGGAATGAAGAAATATGAACATGGATCGTAACGATCTGAATGAGCGATATTCTGTAAGTTGTTGTAAATTTGATTTGGTGAAATTATTACCATAAACACCCTCAATATGATCACAAAATAGTGATGCATCGATAGGTTGTTCTTCAACTGACTTCTCCATTTGTTGTTATAATGTATGGAATATATTGATCTGAGAAAAGTAGAGGTGACACAAATTTGTGTCAAGTCGTTGCCTTAGTATGCAATCAGTATGTGTCATTTCAATATCAATTTGTATTACAAATATGTTGAAAAAATGTCTGATTAATTGAATGAATGAGATTAATGTCTGAAAAAACAATTATTATTACAGAATTATACATGGTTATTCGTATAACTTCTTGAAAAGAAGTGGCGATAGTAACAAAATGATAATACTCAATCTCAATGACTTCCAAAGAAAAAGAAAACGCACACACCTATAGGTAACGTTTTATTTCCAATTCTCTTTTCATTTGTGAATCTATCTCATCGGCAACGATATCAACGAACTAAAATAGTATTTTCAAACGTTTTTCACACTTTATACATATTTTATTAGCTTTCAGAGTGGTTTTCATGTCACCTAGCTTGATACGTTTCTCTCTTTGAAACGTTTTAGTGGCCACTATCAACTTTCCTATTATCAATCATTGATCGCTAATAGAAAAAAGTTTCTCTTTCGTGAAGAATAGAAAAACTTTTATAGTCTACGGAATATTTGATAGAGGAACGATGTCGTAGATTTAGTGTAAATGTTTTATTCGAGTGATAAAACGCAGCTTATATGCGTTATGAGATGAGAGTGAGTATATATGGAAAAAAGGGATGAAAATAAGGAGCAACATTTTTTTCTCTCAATTATTCTCCAAGATGAACATCATCTTCTCATTGAATTTTCAATGTTCGATGAAATTTGGTGGTTCGACGAATTATTAAATGAATAGGTCGAATGAATATTGCCCAGGAATGGTTGAAGGTGCGCTGTTGGTGTGAGAAATCAGAACTATGAAGAAAAGTCACGAAAAGAAGTGCGCGTATATTTGCATCAATGATATTGATTGGAATATTGCATTGTTACTAAACTTTTGTAACCATTCGTTGGCCACATTGAGATTTGGAAGCGCATTTTATTGTTACTTTCCGTGTTGAATATGCGTGACCCGGTTTCACATAGAATTGTGTTCTTCCTCATGGTATGTCATTATACAGCTGCGTTACATCACGTTATATCAATGACAGTCGTAACATTTTGTATGTAACACTTTGATAGGAGACTCCCAGATTCCCGAGTTCTAATCGAATCGGAAGGTTACGTATGTTTTTCTTATATCAAATTCACTCTCGGTAATGTTTATTATATTCTCCTGTGAATTTCACAACAAAATGCGCACCCCAATTGAAAATGGCCAGCCAAATGGGGTAACAGCACAATCAACAATGGAAAATGTATCATTAATGCCATCTAATTGTGTATGCATCATGGAATGCGTATGATTCCAGGTGACTTTTCTGTTTGAGTGTGAGTGTGTGAATGTTCGTAAATTTTATTTCAAGTTTATTCAAAGTTTATTTCAATTTTATTCACTACATTTGTATCTTTCTGTTATTTGTGTCTCATGTTTCAGCATATTGACGATGGGACGATGCTCAATATTGTACATGCTATCTAATGAGAGAATAAAAAAATCATTATCAATAATTCTTTCAATTCACCCGCATGTTTTTTCATCATTCACTACCTGTAAGTTTTAATGCTGAATTATCATATCAATGTGAATCATAATTCGTTTCTTTTTCGGGATTGGGAAAAAATGTCAATATTGTTCTTAAAGTGATCTGAAAAAAAATTGATTCCACTCCCAAATATTTTTTTATCTATCTGTGAGAGAGAGAATTCATGAGAGAATGGAACGGGTGTTCTTCTGAATGAATAGAACATATCATATTTTCAATTATTTCAAAACGTATATAGAATAATATTCACTTATTGCAGACCAAATCTTGATTCTTCCTAATCACGAGCTGAAACTTAATATATTTATAGAATATGATATGTTTATATAATATATTAACCATTTGATGCATTTCAACAAGATTAAAATTTGGAGAGATGATATAATATCTGTCGGAGTGATATAGCATATTAGTTTATTCTCCACCCATCATTACATATTATAACATCAAAAGTAAGTATTTCTATTTTTCTATTTTCACTCACAGAATGGAGTCAACGTCTTTGCATATATACACACCCTTAAATAACCCCGTAAAATGATGTCTATCCTCTCCCTACCTTTTTTGGTACAATATATATATATATATATATATATATATATATATATATATATATATATATATATATATATATATATATACATATATATATATATACATGGAAAGCACATACAGAGGAAAGCAACTAGTTCATTTTGATACGTTCATTTTTCATTCTCGCTTCTTCAATTCCAATTTTCCTCCTGTCTGCTTTTCACCTCTTTCTCTTTTCATTTCTCCCATCCATCATTCAAGATCCGCACACTTACTTACACTGGCTCGTATAGGCGGGTAGGTTTATCAGTTGTGGACCAATGCGCATGTCTCTTACGCACATCATCAACATTTACGGGTAAACGGAAAACTACTAGTCGTTAATCATTTTTCGAGAAATCATGTTTTGCTTGTATTGCATGAATCACACGATTCTGACAACGTATTTTCTCAAATGATAACAACGACAAATGATTCGAAAATACAACGTCAAAACTGAGAAAGAGTCTCGAATATGTTTTTCGTTGAAACAGGAAGGGGCTCAAAATGTGTGATTATTATGTGTTGATCTTTATCAAATCTGTTTAATTGTTTCTTTTGTTATCTCCATTCTCCATTTTATTTTCCAGAGTTCTTGTTTCTGTTTGATTCCGAACGTTGGATTGTTGATCGTTTTCCACTCAACCTATAACAATGGATGTCAAAATTGAGTATACGGATATATTCAGCACTACTTCACTTCATTCAACAGCTTGATATTTTTCAAAAGTCTCCAACAATTGACCATTGTAGATGGGCGTGAATTATACAAAGCAGGAAATATGTCGGATGCCTTGATTGGTCATTTCCCTATTTTCCCCTGCTTCCACTGTCCACTTGATTAATTTTTAAATTTTGTGACATCACGAGGGCGGACGATCTACATCGGTTAATTCCTACAATTTTCTTGATGAATAATCAACTCAAATAATATTTTTTCAGCCATATATATTGAATACCTAATATCAATGAGAGAAGGTATAATTATCATGTGAATTGAAACGTGAGCGACCATAAAATTTCGAATTTTTGAATATTATCCGAAATAAGTTCATCAAAATTCTTTCGAAATTTACATTTTCACCGGTCAAGTTATCGACTGCTTATATTTGAAATTGCGTCTCAGTTTGTCCTGATTAAAGGCGGTTCTGGTGATATTTCAACTCTATGTAGATCAGAGATTCAACAAAAATGAATACTACACAGGAATTTAACAACGAATTCAACAGATACCATATGTATTTCTTCATATCAGAACACTTGAGTTCTCAACATCATTCAACGACATGTAAGCTAGTGCACAATTCGGTTGAAGGAATATTTCTCCAAATCTGAACTCATACATAAATACAATGACTTATTGTATCAAAAATTCTCTCTCACTTTTTCTTTACATTCAATTTCATCCACATCTTTCATCCCTTCTTCGTCTATCTCCTAATATGATATCAGCCTTTCTATTTAGTATTCCTTCATCTCGTTCTATTCGTAAATCACCATATCTCTTTCAGTCTCCTCTATACTCTCCTCTTATCTCTCTTCTCTTGCGAATTCTCACACTACCCCGTCTCTGTCTTTACACAATCCAGTCTTTGGCCAAAGAGAAGGTCTGAAGAAATCACGACCCTCATGATGACTCAACCGAGACGATGTCATATCATGCGACAAACGTGATCAGAATATTCAAAAACGTTTTTCATATTAGAACGATGGAAAAACACGCATAATATTTTCCAATTTCCTAGTTTTGTAGAAAGTTTTAAAACTTCACTTACGGCCTAGAATACATATATTCGGTACGTGCCACGTCGATATTATTACGTTTGGGTTGGGAATGCTTTTCGAAGAGGACTATCTTTATATTAAAAGAAAAGAAAGACAAAGGGTAAAAGCCGAATAAAAATTATGGCTTCTTATATTAAAAATAGTAAAAACACGAAAACCATGATAAGGTTTTTCGTATATACTGTAGCAAGAAAAGTTCAATATTTCTTCGGAAAATTCAATAGCATACGAATCGAGATGGCCCAACTAAACTATGTTTCTCTAGTCTTTTTGCTAGGTTGAGTAAATAGTAAATGAATATTGATTTTGTATTTCATATTTGGCTCTATGATTCATTAAAACTTTCTGATATTGATATATTTCACAGAGTTTTCATCTCAAAAATCATGAATACATATAATAACTGTGAAAGTTCAAAATATTGAATATATATAGATAGATATGGATATATATATATATATATATATATATATATATATATATATATATATATATATATATATGTATATATATATATATATATATATATATATATATATATATATATATATATATATGTATATATATATATATATATATATATATATATATATATATATATATATATATATATATATATATATATATATATATATATATATATATATGATATTTGAGTATATTCATTCAAGAATATGAAAAGACGTGAATCAAATGCGAAATCCCTCCTCCCTATGTTCACAAATAACATTTTGAATACACTTCGGTATAGTATCAACTGCCTCTCAGAAAACTCACTCTAACTTATACTGTCTCTAGAAAAAACTGTATCTCAGAACAACTGTCTCAAAAAATCTGTCTTTCAAACGAAGTGAACTCCGTGATTCCTTCACAGAGTGTACAAAATGGGTGGGAGTTTCTCCTAATAGTATGCAAATGATTATACAATTCATCTCAAAAATACACATAGTTGCAATGTCCCCATTTTTTTGATATTCCTGTTTTTCTAGATTTACAAAAAAAAAATCAGCGTAATCCTCTTTTTTTTAAGTAATTTAACATTGCTCTCATGAAGAAGTAGTTGTTCTGATAAGCAGTTGTTTAATGAGACAGTTGTTCTAGATTAATTTTGTTTTCAAAGTCCTTCAACAATGGTTTCAGAAGAGATTCAGAAACGAAGAAATCTTAAACAACTGTCTCAAAGAACAACTTCCTCTCAAAACAACTGCCTCTTCATGAAATCAATGTTAAATTACTTCGAAAAAAAAACAAAGGAACCTCGAACAACCGTCTCACAGAACAACTGCCTCTCAGAACAACTGCCTCTTTATAAGAACAATGTTGAATTACTCTGAAAAAAAGAACAAATCTCAAACAACTAACCTAACCTAACCCAACAACTGCCTCTTCATGAGAGCAATATTATAGGACTTTGAAAAAGAAGTACCAAGGTTACGCGCATTTTTTTTTTTTGTAAATTCAGAAAAACAGGAATATCATGAAAAACCGGGGCATTGAGACTGTGTGTATTTCTGTGATGAATTGTATAATCATTTGCATACCGGTAGAAGAATCTCCCACCCCATTTTGTACACTCTGTGGAAGAATCACGGAGAAGTTCACTTCGTTTGAAAGACAGATTTTTTAAGAGACAGTTGTTCTGAGATATAGTTTTTTCTAGAGATAGTATAAGTTGAAGTCAGTATGATTTGTGAAACAGTTTTTTTGATAGACAGTTGATAGCATGCCTTCTTCTCCCAATAATACAATACACGGAATGTTTCCTTCCCAACCATCGAATATTGATTGAAGAGATCAGAAATGACAGGTTTGTCTCAAATATATGAACAATAGCTTCTCAAATGGAAAAAATTAGATTAAATATCAGATGTGAGCTCTGTAGTTCATATCCAAGGAAGAACATAACTATAACTAATTACACCAGTTAGTTAGTTAACTGGTATATACAAATAGTAATTCGAGTGTGTAAGGGTCGTTTCGTGAAGTTTGCTTCAGTGATGAAGGACAGCCCACAAGACTTCCTCTATGGATAACTTGTACGACTTTGTAACTTTGTATGATAATTTGTACAGACTTGATGAAATAGTTTTTCACGATATTTAAAACAATGAAATGATGAGTGAATTATATAGGATCAACACCAACAGAAATAAAACGTGGTCATACTTTTGATAGTTAGTCTTCTCGAAACATAAAGATAGATTGTGATCTCTTGACATAAAATATTTATGGTTCAACTTCATTCTCCCCTTTTCCCTCACCACACCGCAACATGGTCTATAAGTCCCATTGTCGTCGGTTGAGCAGTCGCGTCGCGTTCAACCCTCTAACCAAGCCTTGTTTGGTTGGCACCATGTTTGCGACCTCTGACCCGACCCTACTTCGTATCCTACTTCCGGTTCAATGGCTCCACCAGGGTGACCAACTATTTGCGCTATAATGTTGTTGTGTCCTGATATGTTGTAACTTATCTTTGTTCAGTTGGTTTCATATATGATTTTCTTGCCATCTTGTACGTTTGGTGGAGGTGCCGGATGCGGCACCTCCCGATTTATCTACCATTTAAATCATTTATATCACTCGCTACCATCAATATTCTTCTTGATTTACGTATTTTTGATGTTCATGACTCTATGATCGCTCACACTTTCTTCTTCACTCAAAACAGTCGAGTGAAAACACCTTTTCCCCATTTTTATAGTCAACCAATCAGAGATATGCCAAACAAAATCGAAATGTAATATGAGAAGTCGATCTATTATCATCCTCAGTCTTCAGATGATATAAGAAATGAAACTCACAGGAATACAATGAGAGACAAAACAACAATCACTCACTGAAATATTATTTTCATTCATGTATTTCTCAATTTATTTGATATCCCCATTCAATCAAGTTGTTAGTGATGTCTTTTTGTAGCATTACGAAACACTATTACCATTCCCTTGAGGAGATAGTATAGGAATTCACGGCAAATTATGAATTTTTCAGGAATCTATTTCATTATTGTGAATAGTTTATTGTGAATTGTGAACACAGATGTTCATTCCACTCTGTTTTCAATTTACCCACAAATATTATTCCTATGAATTTCTACACTTCTACTTTCTTCGCCAGAACATATTAAACTCCAGTTATAGCCTACATTCTGACTTTCTTATTCTACCAGATTGTAGGCGAAGTTTGTTGAATGTTTGTTTTGTCTTTTGGCCGTTGTGGAGCGCTAGTTGTGCAGAGCAAGCAAGGATGTTGCCGACACTCGGTTACGTTGTATTTGCCGTGGTAACAGCTGCCTATGACACAACACTCTCGCTTATCAAACTGCATTTCAACTGTGTTGTTGGGTATCTACAAACTTGACAAAGTGAAAACATCACGAGTATTTAGTCGACTTGAGATTTGTATAATTTCACATTTGTTTCAATATCCTGAATAATACATTATACATTTGAGGAAAATATTGAATATCGAAATTGACCTAATCATGAAACAGTAATATTTTCAAAATGGCATGTTGAGTGAAATCAACTGATGTTTGTCGAGTGTAGTATGGATATAGGTTCAAAGAGCCTTGCTTGATATAACCTCGGCCCGATATGCAGTTAGACAGACAATAATTGTGGTAATACCAAGATGGGTATCATTTTATCGCAGTGTAATTGTAGTTGGATGTGAGTTTATTTTGAATACATTATTCCTAGAAGATGATGAAGTTGACAGGAAAAGATGAAAATTGTAGAAAGTATGTCCGACATTCTGAGAGGAAATAAACATACCAAAAATACAGCAAGAAAATTTCTCAAGTACAATTGTGACGCAGTTTTTCTTTCACTCATCATTCGTTCAATATATATATATATATATATATATATATATATATATATATATATATATATATATATATATATATATACATATATATGACATATGGGCCGCCACTACTTTTCACGATTCGAATTGTTGATAGCTAGTTGTCTTATCAAAAAAGATGTCAATTTCATCTCATGTACTGTGAACATTTCTCAAGACGAGTTCTTTCTGAATATCAGCAATCTTTGGCTGGTATGCATCAAGAAAAAGGCGAGATTTGTGTCCAATAGGACGGGATGGAAAAGTCAGTGTTGGTTTGATTGAATAAGTTCTAGTTTCCGTTAACAAGACTTTGATACTTCCAATACGTCTGCCAAAAGCTTTCACCAGCTTCACTCTTCACTCTCGGAATCGTGAAAGTTTAATTATTTTCGAGGCTGGGGTGGATGCTCATGTTGCACCAAACGACTACTGGTCAAGTATTGGAGAAAAATAAAAATGTGCTCCACTTTCAAATTCTGAGTTCCGGTGTTATTCTGTGGTTTCAGTGGACTTTTCAGAAGATACTTTCGATATGGCAATTGATATGCAATCACATTTCCATGCAGATATATTTCAAATGAAATATATCGAAAGTCGAATAAATTATCGAAAATTATTGCATTGTTTTATATAATCTTCTGACCATGTGATGAGTACCTATTCGCTGAGAAAATGGCATACGTAACTGTTATTCATAACAAATTATCTCACTGATCACAATATTTTTTCACTATACTCAGTAAATAGCAAAAAATGCGCTGCTGAATGAACAAAAAATTGAAAATTGAAGTGATCAAGAGTTCTTCTTCCAAATAGAACTTATACATTGAAATTGGTGAAACTTGATATTCCACAACCTTGATTAGTTCAAGGTAGTTGTTGAAACATTTCAGCATTTTTAATCACAAACGTGAAAATAGTTGGGTTGTCTTGGTTTCATAATGGGAAAATACATTATAAGGAAATCGGAATGATAATTATTATCTCTGTTCGAGAAAATATGACTATACTCGTGAATTATTCTGCATTCCAAAATTAAATGAAACCGATGAAAGTGAAGATTTTTGATGATCATTTCATTTTTGATTATTTCAATGTGAAATACATGTTTTATATTTAATTTCATCATATCTCATCATTATTATATGATCACCTCATCCCATATTAATAATCCATTCATCTTGCCATATGATATCTTTCTGATTTGTTTGAAGTATCTTCCCACTGTATCTGGAGAAGGTCATAAAAATCTCATCAGAATTCATTCAATTAACCTCATTCAAATGTCACTTTAACGAACTATAAGATACAATCGCTATTATATACTTTTTGTATATCAAATTGATATCATATCATATCAAATTCAATCTTGAAGTTTATTTTGATGTGATAATTTTCCGGAGATATGTTTATTCTCTGTTTTAAATGAATGATGTGTGTTTTGAATAGGTCAAGTGGAAGAGCGGTCATGTACACGACCGAACTCCACTCTTGTAAATAAGACCTAATGAATGAATACATGAATGTATGGATAAATAAATATCTGGGCAACACTTCATGTTATTCATGAGTGGCGAGATATTTCTTGAACTAAGTAAAAATCCTAGATCTTCCAACTCACACAAATACCTCAACTTCAACCAATATATTTGACGTGTCGGGACTTCCTACCCATAATAACAATATATAGAAGAGACGGTATATTGTGACCACTCGAGTAACCACTCAAGTAACCAACAGTATTCCCCAGTGACCACAAGTTTAGATGGACCACTTACTCAACGGTCACTATACGTATAACTTGCAATACTCACTACTAATACACTCCCATTGCAAACCAATGGCAATCGCCCTGGGATCGATTATACTGTGTGGACCCCCTACCCCCCCCCACCCTATCATTACCCCACCCCTCATCCAACACACGTCTTGGTTTCATCGGACGTGGCTTCTAAATTACGGTGGGAATCAATTTAGAGACGTGAGATTGTGATAGCAATTACTAAGATAAACGATATTTAGAAGTTAATGGACGAATAAGTGTTGTTGAATGTGGAAATAATAGATACTGGTGAGTGGGTAGTTTTTTTCTGTTTGAAGAATTAAATGAATATGAGCACTTCCGAACTTGTACTGGAGTAATAATTGGGTCACAGGTTGAGTGTGGATTTTTAAACGATCATTAGCGATTGTCAGTGATTTCATTAGTTTGGTCACCATGAATAAGGCCTTCGATGATAAAAATGAGCAATCAGCAAATAAACCCTGATTGAGACAATCTTGCAAGCATTTTATTAACGTTCATACTTGATGATGAAGTTCTTTATCGTTCTCTGTTCACATTTGATCATGAGCTTAAGTGTAGGTGTAACTTGATGAAAGTGATTGTGTATATATATATATATATATATATATATATATATATATATATATATATATATATATGATTATTTTTTAAAGTGATAGAGTAAATATACTTACCCTCATGCCCATTGCTGTTCACTTGTATTTTTAAATATGACGCATATTTGACACTTACCTGAAATCAAAAATAAATACATTTGTCAGAAAAATAGAATGAAGACATTTGATCAACAATCACAAAAATATTGAGATACTTAAATGTGCTGAATGCGTCGAATCCGAGTTATTTATTTATTTTTTATTTATTTATTCAATCTTCTGCCAGTAGATTTACAATATTCTTTTTACAGGGTGTAAACAGTTTCATATTAAAATATTTGGCACGTCAGGTACATATAACTAGGTACATACATGATACAAAACAAATACAAACATATAATATACACATTAAAATTGGAACAGTTGAAAAAGAAAAGAAAAATAAATGACACAATTTAAAAGTATTGAGTCAAGTCAAAATTTAAAAAAATATACTTATGAGTGGTTACATGCATCAATAAAATCCTTTTCACAATATACTACTTTTTGTATTAAAAATTTTTTAAGTGATAGTTTAAACATGCCCTTATTTTCAATTGTGGTGATAGTCTTTGGTAAACTATTATAATAACCTATTCCTTTGAAAGTACAATTCTGTTCAAATAAAATGGTTCTATGTGCTATGTTACGTATATTTTCCTTTTGGCGTGTGTTGTGCTGATGAATATCAGAGTTAAGATTTAAAATATTCAGGTTATGTCGTATGTTTAAGATAGTTTCATAAATATATAGTCCCGGTAAAGTTAAAACACCGAAATCTCTATAGATTGATTTACAGGAACACCTTCTCCATTTTTTAAAAATTATTCTTAGTGCTCTTTTTTGTATTTTAAAAATTCTTTTACTCTGGTACACTCCACCCCAAAAAATAATACCATATCGTAACAGCGATTCGAAGTAACCTAAGTATATACTTTTCATATGTTCGATTTTGAATTGCTCTCTCAATATACGTAATGCAAAACATACTTTGATCAGTTTCTTGGACAAATCATCAATATGTGCTTTCCAACTCATATTTTCATCTATTTTAAGACCTAAAAATGCAGTGTTTTTCACACAATTTATTATTTCTAACTCATTAATAACATCTGGCATTGTGAATCCCTGTTCTATGGTTCTGTTATCATGCACATTTTTGAAGAATATCAAATTCGTTTTCGAGTTATTTAGAACCAACTTATTTAATTTAAACCATGATGTAGTTTGCTCAAGAGCTAAATTAGTACATTTTGATGCCTCTGTGACATCGCTACCTGTGATAACAATAGTGGTATCGTCCGCAAACATTGTGATCTTGGAATTAGGTACATTTATATTAAAATCATTCATATATAAGATAAAAAGCAATGGTCCTAATACTGACCCTTGTGGTACGCCACTGCTTATCAGCCCTTCTTCAGAAGAAATTAATTTAGCTGACCCATCATCATAAAAATGCCTGATCTGAACTTGTTGTTTCCTAAATGTAAGGTAAGATGCTATCAACTCATTTGCAATTCCACGTATTCCCATTCTCCTGAGTTTCATTAAAAGTAATTTATGGTCCAGACAATCAAACGCTTTTTGAAGATCACAGTACACTGCCATAGTAGATTTTCGCTCATCCATTGACTTTAATATATGGTTTATACTATCGTTAATTGCATTTATGGTTGACATTTTATTCCTAAATCCAAATTGATTAAAATTGAATATTTCATGTTTATCAATAAATGCAGTTATTCTGATTTTAATGACATTTTCAAAGATTTTCGAGAATACCGTTAGCATTGATAACGGTCGATAATTACTCATGTCAGTCTTGTCACCTTTATTCTTATAGGCTGGTTTAATAATCGCCTTTTTTAAGTAATCAGGGAAGATTCCACTACTTAAACATTGATTTATTAGGTGTCGTAAAATGTCAACAAATGACTGTATACATTGCTTCACCACCATTACCTTCACTTCATCAACACCAGTTGAATTACTATTTTTAAGTTTTTTCACAATATTTAAAATCTCACAGTTGGTGGTTGGAGCAAGAAATATAGAATTAACATTGGGATTAATTTTATCAACCAGATTGCATACTTGTTCCTTTGATATTGATAGGTGTTTAGTTATTTCCGATGGAACGCTGATATAGAAATCATTGAGAGAATTTACTATTTTTTGTGGATCATTAACCTTGATGTCATCTATTACAAGTTGTATATTATCATTAGTATATTTAATAGATTTACCAGTTTGCTTTTTAACAATGTCCCACATCATTTTGGGTTTATTTTTGCCATTATATGATGACCTGGGCTGGATATTTTGTAACACAATACACAAAAACATCATGATGAATTGAAATAATTCGTTAATCGTAATGCATAATTGATGTATAATTTTTCTACTCCCGTTTTGTAGTTGGAATTGGATACCCTATTTTATATATTGATCACACATCTTCTCTTACACTCTAAACCAGTCCAACACAAATTTTGAGTGATTTTCTATCATCTGGCGTATAAACAGAGATGAACTTTAATTCCTAGAACTTCAAATTTACTTGGGGCATTATAATAATACAGTGTATTATGTCTGATAATTTTCCGCAATCCAGTTCTCTTTTGTGGGACTCACACCTTCATCATCATCCTTCAACCGTGATTATTTTTCAATACTTGCAATTTGCCTAAAACATACCATATATCGGTCATACTATTTATCCATCTCAATTTCGAATATTGTGTATGTCATGACTGTGCGTAGTTCAGTTCGTTCGTACATCACACATTTGTGAACAAAAGATGTGTACGTTAAAGACTATGATGACAGTAATAATTGAAAAAACTTTGTGAGGTGATGTTATTAAAAGAAAAACACAAATGAGAGTTTGGATTATATGTGAATATGGAATCGAAAGCCATATACAAAAACAAAATACATGCGCTCAATTTTAAACGAAAATCATCTTCCAGTAGTGTTGATTTTCATCCCTTGGTTTAGTGTTTTTACTGGAGGCTGGTGTGTGATGGAAATAAGGGGGTGGTTGGGTGTGGGTGTATGTGGTGGTGGAATGAGGTACAAGGGTCAGTTCACTAACTACAGTCTAGCAGAAGGCGAGCTCCGAGTGACAATTGCAAAGAAAAACCGCGGAAAATTCAACCGAATTGTCTGGTAGCTTTTACAGATATAGCCTGTGTGAACATTTATGAATTGTGATATGCATTTGTATATCTGAATTTTTCTGGTTCATTTTCACAGTGAACAGTGATAAAATTGTATAGAAATGTATGATTTAATCATTTTCAATGACGTAAAATACTGGAAAAATACTACATATGACTATATTCGATGAACTGATGGATTTTCCACTGGAAACAGATGTGATGCATCAGAAATACGTCATATTTGACAGAGGTTGTATCGATTTAGTCAAGTTCAGTTAGTTACTGAAATATGATTGACAATGTTTTGAATAGTCAGATTATCAGTTCAATTATATTTCTTAGAGCACACCATATTTTGTTCCTTCACCGAAATTGTCATCAAATATCACAAATTTTCGAAAAGATTGTTCGATATTTCTTAGAGGAAGATGAATTTTTTATCATCGAATGCTATCAAATATAACAATAATGGAATTGATTGTGTCAAACTTCCACGAGGAAATAGTTTTGTGACGAAGATTTTCTCCTTCATATATATGTAAGTATCCATATTTCATGAACACATTTCCAAACAATTTCTCCTCATCATTCAAGTAATTTGATACGTAAGATAAGTGAATACCCGTTTCGAATGAATCGAGTGTATTCGCTACGCTTATCCTCGAAACATGAATTAGTCTCCCTTTGTTCGCACATTAAAGCGTCAGTATTCATTCTGCTTATCTTTCATAGAACCTCACGTTTATCCACCTTTCCTCTTCCTTCCCTTTCTCATTCAATAGTAATTATTTCAGAAGTTTAAGAACAGCACTGTAGGAGACAAATGCAATATTATTAGATATATCTATACAAATATACTAAATCACAAGAGCGTTGGCGTATCAACCTCACAAATTTATATCTTTGTTGATATTTTCAAGTTATTCTGGAATATTTCAGTTTTTTGTATCATAAATTTGGTAGAAAAAAGTTTAAATAATCTTTGATATGATGATCACATGCTATGACTGGATGATATGAGATGTAATAATGTTCCATATTTTCAGACGTGAATTAGTTAGAAGACAAAGTGGATTTTGATCGTAGTCATAACCGAATTAATGTATGTGGTTTTGATTGAGAATATAACATATAGACACTGGCTCCGTCCAAATCTGGGGACTTATTTCAATAGGCTATGAATGTCGTAGGTGTTCATTTTGAAATCGAATGCTGGATACTTACACATCTATTTATGAATATGTCATATTATTTTTTTTAATTCGAATAGTTTTGTACAATGTTATATATACACACTCATGAAATATCCACAGAGCCTGAAACAGACCCAACTATGGATGTATGTATATGCAATTGATACAATTTATGAATGATAAAATGTATGAAAATTCATCATGGATGGTGAAATAAACAGTTCAATAATATGTCAATCATCAAGTGCAGTGTTTATGTTTGAGAATATGATGTTCAGGTTGTGAGATATTCTTTACACAGAATTGTGATATCTTGAGAATAAGTGACAAGGAGATAGTAAAATTATATTCTGTAAATTAGGTTTTGTGATACATTTTTAGAAACAAATTATAGTGATTTGTTATGCCATCAGATGAAAAATTCAATGACCCAACCTTTCCACTCTCAAATATATCAATCAGTGTGCAATTGAAAATACGAAATTCAGTTTGAGTGATGACTTACAACAGTCAAATACATGAATGAGATCTCTATGTATTTTCTCAGTATTGTTCTTGCATGTGTGTGTGTGTGCTCTACAGATTCACACAGAAAAAAATCAATCCGCATGAAACTTCTAATAGGCAATACTCTTATAATTTGATATTGAAATTGTTATGATTTATGGCACTCATCATTCAGAAAAATCAGGAGATCATACGGGCCAATTTCATCTGATCTCTAGATTTTGAATTGGACATTCAATCCCAAAATATCTTCTAATCCCGATATGAAATCCCAATATCTTCTGATTCACAAATTTATCATTCCGAATGGTTCAACTATTTCAATATCTGGATGTTCAGGATAAAAAGGAATATCTTGTTAAACAGAAATTCGAACTTCAAAATACTGTGAATATTACATACACGGATATATTCTTACAAATTTTTATATTATCGTGTGAGAGTTTCCAATGTGTGTGAACCTCTATTATATATCGAATAAATACCACTATTTCTCACAAGACCATCACTTTACTCATCAAGTTTCAAATTCCATAAATCATCCCTGAATTCATTCAGTTATAGCTGCCAAATAATAAACACATTTCAGTTTGTTAGTTGTGAGTTAGAGAACCGGCAACACTGATGAATAGAAGTATATCACTATTGTGTATACTTCCATCATTGAAATCATATACCCAATGCTTTCATGCACGAATATTGACGGATCGACAACCTTTTCGTTCATCTTGAAACATAGTGAAAACGGTTGATCGTTCACCTCAAACCACTGAATATAATATTCTACGTAACAGAGTGAAATTAAAACCGTTATTGTTTTCAAAATGGAATAGATGGGAAACGAGCAAGTTTCCACATGGTTAACCACGCCACGTTGAAAGCATCTGACTTGTATGTTATAACTTTGCTTATGAGAGGTGTAATAAGGGAATAGAATAAGAACGGTAGATGAAATTCGAATATGTATTCACGTCATGTGAAATGAAACATCTGAGATTTAAAACCATTCACCACGAAATATACTATCTGTTTTATAGTTTCTTATATTCATCTAATAGAAGCAAATCGCCCTTGTGGAGTCCTGTCTGTAATTGGCATCCATCGGGAAACTATCACTTTGTGTGAACTTTTCCACATTCATAGAAAAATTAAAGGTTTTCCATGAAGGTGTTTAAATTCAAAATCAATTCATGAACGATGATTCCAACCTGGCACCTCCACCAAAAACTTGTGTTGATTTGAAAGAAGATTTTGGGCCGTGATTCATTCTGAATATCGTGAAGTAATGATGAGTTTGATATTCAATTTTAATATATTATCAAGAAATTCCATGTTTCGATACTTCATAGTCATTCGTACTTATACGTTAATCATTTGATTAACTATTTGAATTACAACTGCTCCTAAGAAAAATCTCACAAAAGTGACTAGTGCCTTTCTAATTGAGGGAATTATTATTCAATTTTTTCATAAAATCTTCATACTCATAATAATGATGGTTGAAATCACTTATATGTATCTGTATTTATGTTATTGTTATTCTGTATCGTATGTATAGTTATGTTTAAATCGAAAATCAGTCTTTTTTTAAATATTCGTTAAAGCGAACATTTAGATATGATGCCTCGATAAAATATAGTGATAAATTATAAATTAAAGTGATATAAATTATCTCACTACATCCTGCAAAAAATTGATCGTAATTCTATCCCGATTATGATCAATAAATTCTCACCATGAAAAAAAAATCAATAATTGAATATTAGATGCTCATCAAAAAAATCATCTTGAGAATGAAACTGTACTTACAAAATTAAAATATCATACAAAAATATATATACATCTTTGGAGTGAAAATTTCAACATGGAGAACTGTTACGAAAAATATCATTGTCCATTCATTTTCTATCCAAACACATATTTGTGCTTCTGAGTCTGATATATACAAAAGCTTCAAGCTTTATGAGCATCGGCTTGACTTTTAATGCAGCAAATTTCCTGTTTAACACTGCTTTATTCGTATCAACCCTATTCTACGGAATTTTCACGAAATTAAAAACTCCTACAATTTATTAACCGTAATATGAATACATAAGATAGTATTAGTATAGGCCCTACTACAGAGATCCGGTTATATAGGCTTTCAGTCGTAAATTTGTTCGTACTTCAACCATTAAAAAGTAGAGAATGTTTTGCGATTTATTCCATCCACGTTACAAACCTAGTGAGCTATACAAGTTACCAAGCTATATACAAGAGAAATTGGAAATTAATGTATACAATTTGAGTTACTAAGGCGCGGTATTTCGAAGCTTAGTTGGTTTCATTTTCAGTGTTGGCAAAAACAAAAGCATGGGTAACAATGTGATGGTAAAAAACTAATTTCCTGGTGCAAGTTTCTGCCTTATTGATGGTCAAGAAACTACATACATTATTGAATGGATTAGAGATATTCATCCACGAATATGGAGAAAGAATTTGATTGTATATTTTCATTCAAATGCATGAATGAATATCATTGTTTAACGACGCGTCTATGACGAGATTATTCTTACATGTTTGTTGAATTTTCCATTTTTTTTTCCATTTCAAGTCTCATGTTAAGCGGTGACTTGAAGATGCAATAGAAAACTATTTTTGTATTCATTTTTATTTTCAAAGAACAATTAATACTGACGCCTCTGCTACTTTTATCAAAAAAGTGTTTTTTGATTGATATTTCCGAAACTTTGGATTATGGGATTGGTGAATAAATATTTTTGCAAGTAACCAAAACTCACCATGAGTAAAAAAATGGAAGAAAATCACACCACTTTGGCGTATGCATAATTCACGACTCAATCTATATTCCGTACGTATTATATAACATTTGAATCGTATATTTATATCCACATAAAATATTTCATGAATATTTATATATTTTTATATAGAATTCTATTTTTTCATCTATGTATGTGCCTCATCTAAGCTGAGCTGGTTTCATCTTCCGAGTAGCACGTATATAAAGTACATTCTGATCCCATAGTGGTATCACCAGTGCTTTATTACAACAAAATACATAGACGACGACGTATATTCTGTATGTATTATATATACCTCGAATATGAGATGATATTTTATAGATTCTCTTTAACAATGATGGTCATATTTAGTACATGTATGCTATAGGATGTCTAAGATGTAATCGTGAGATGAAGTAAAATTTTGAATGTGAGGCCATTTTTGAATTGAATTGTGTTAATAAAAAATCAACTTTTTGAAGTGCTTGTTTGATACAATTTTTTTTATTTTTTCTGATAACATATCAAAACTTGATACAGAATCATTGTTTCCCAATTGAGGCTATGGATGAAAGATAGGATCGTTTGGACGGGGCACCACAAGGGCGATCTTACCACCCCATTTCGATTATTTAAAACTAATGAATTCCAACATTGTATGATTGTATTGTATGATTGTATGATTGTATGATTGTATTGTATTATTTGTAATGATACAAATTATGGATAGTGATATCGCCATTTCGGTACCGCATCCAAGCGATCGTGCATTTCATCGTTGGTCAATTTTTTCTTTCCGTTTTGATGTAAACATGAAAAAAATGCAAACAAAATTAGGTCAAGTATTCCATGATGGTAGGTACAATTCAAAAAATGAATTTCAATCTGAAAAAGAATGAAAAATTTGATGAATCATTATCTCTATTATTTCCAGATGAACATCATCCTTGAATGGATTGAAAACAGAATTTTCTTATCGTGATCATATGATTTTTTTACATTTTCTGCCGTACATTTTTTTATTTCTCGAATTTTTGAAACTGTTTTCCATTCTGAGCTCCGTGCTGTGTCACCCTGTACATATACCATTATGCTCTTCCACTTCTTGGTATATTTCTGTAGATTCCGTGGATTTTTAATACAATTTATCTGCTTGCCGGTTTATCTCAATATCAAGTATATCTTCCTGAAGCACTTGTTCAGTGGACGATAACCTGAAAGTACAACAATAGAATGATCTCGTACTGCAGTGTCTGTTCTTACTTCTCATTCGAACTTCAAAATTCCAAATAATAAGGTCAATCGACAAAAGGAAATATGGAAGAAATGTAGTGGTTATTCCATACAGTTCTCATGAATAATGACCGTCAAGATTGAATATTTTATATGTTCATATGAATAATATAATATTCAGCATTGTTGACTGAAAACGTTGACGGTGTAAGAAGAGAAATATTCTGCTTCCGTTTTGAAACAAGTGGTCTTCAAATTAAATTCATAGTGGCTTAAAACTTGGAAGCTTATGAACATACAAATCAACAATTGAAAGTAGCGCAAACAATAAACACTTCAGAAATCAAATGCTCATCGATTTGAGAGTATGAAAAATTATCGAAATACAGAAAATGTCATCACCATTTTAACAAAAAAATGGAAGCAAGCCATGGTTCTACTTGAATTGGTGCGAAATATCACAGAAAAACAGACTCTGTACTTGAAAAAAGTAACCTCGGAATATATTTTCTGGATTTTTCTTTTGATACTCAAAAACTTCACACACAGAAAACATCAACAAAAGAAAACGATTTCCCTAATATCCTATATTAATCATGACCGTATACACTGTTTTCTATTTAACAGAGAAATATAATTACATCTTGTAGATGACGACGAAATATCATTGAATTCAAGTACCAAAGAAAACATCTTGAGGTAAATTAGCCTCTCAATCAAATTCCCCAAAGCTACTTAAGCTTTGGGAATATTTTGTGGGAAGTTGCCGTGAACGGAGGTTCACTCTTAACATTTTATTTATGTAGCCAATTTTCTATTTCCCGTGCGATGAGTCTGGTTAGTAATTGAATGAAAGGGTGGGTCACATTGGGTTGAAGAGAGTGTGAAAAGAGATAGAGAGAGGGTAGAGGTAAACACTTATAGGTAAAGAAGACGGAAAACCGTGTTTGGAAGCGAGAGAGAGAGAGAGAGAAGAGAAGAGATAGATAGAGAAAGATATGAATGGAGAGAGAGAGAGTGTGTATGGTAGAATTGGAAGAGGAGGGGAAATTGCCCTTCTAAAGATTCCAATTTCCCACCTCGTATGGCAGGTTCACCCCTGCTACACCCCACCTCTCTCTCCGGCTGAATGAAGTCACATTATTGGAGGTTAACGGTGGGGGGGAAAGTGAGGTGGTTTCCGTCCATAACTGACAAACACCAAAACGACGTCGGAACGACGCCAAAACGACGGCTACGTCTATCGTCGAACTAAGAGTGGTTACAAGTCGTACAAGTCATCCATTACTTTGTTGTATAGAGTATATGGGGTGATTTTTTTTTATTTTGAATTTCTCTTTTGCATTGATTGACATTTTCTTGTGAGTTGTTTATTTTCAATGTGTTCACACTTCCCGGAGATGACATGTCGAACTTGGAGATGATGTGACGACGTTGAAATCAGAGATCACTTCGTTTTTAGAGAACTACTTTGCCAAGAATATCATCCCGTTTTAGTCAGCGCGTGTGTGAGTTCGAACATTGAATGAATCTTTTAAAGAACACGGAACATTTTGAACGTGTCAGTTTGGTCGTTGGATTGGGTTCACTCCAGCAATGATGATTATTGGTTGCTAAACAACTCTACCAATCACCAGGTCATGTGAGAGTACTCATGAGCGAATGATAAGCGAATTTTTCGAATAACTCATGCCGTATACCCGACTCGAATACAGTTTCTAAAGCAGTGACTGAGCCAGGAGGGTAGCGGTTTCTGATATTCAATGATCAAATATCAATTTCAGTATTGTGATTCAGCACGAATCAATTCACTGAGTCAATTTTAGATGTGACTTGATGTTACGAATTTCTTCAGAGTTTATATTGGGAAAGAAAAGAAGTGTCTGGTCACTGATTTTGATGACTATACCGCAATACCAATGTATCTGTTCAACGGTTTTTGTGCATACTATTCGATGAATATTGTAAAAAGTATTTTTTTAGCGTTCTGATAGATTCGTTTGAATTTTGATTCGATTTTATTGATTGATGGGAAATTTCATTATTTCAAAAAATGTTACCAGAAAACAGATATAAATTGTTATTCCACATCTGACATAGGTTCACTCAAATTTATTTCTTGCTAGCTGTTATTCACATCACTGAAAGGCCTATCTGATGCATCTCAATATGCATTGAATAATTATACTGATTAAAACGCTATCACAAAATGAATGAATGCATCAGTTGGCAGTAGCGTAGTACAAATATTCAAATTCACCGAAGTAGTTCCAGCTACATCATAATGTTTAGCAAAATGAAGATCTTTGATAAAACAAACAACTCAACTCAATTACTTCAGCAGGTATGAAGCAACATCGTCTTCACTAATTCAAAGTTAAACAAAACTGTGTTTTAATCCACTGGAAAACATTGAATATATAAAGTTATGATCGAGATAAGCACAGCATTATTGCATTTGCGCACCGAAACAGTGTTGTTTTCTCATTATACTGTAGGAAGCTGATTACAAGATTCAGTTACGAAGATAAGTGAATTTATTATACACATTTGATCAGTAACAATGATACTTCAACGTTATTCTTGATTATATCAGTGTGTCATATCATCAACCACAAGTTTTACAGCAACCGTAGTTTACTAGCTAATTTATATTGTGTATGAATTTCTGTTGATTGCTGGTAGCTCTTGATATACGATACTTGCTGTCTCGCATGGCAGTTAGTGTATTGCGTATAATTAGTGTGTATTGCGTAGAAAGAAATTCAATTGCATGAAAATAAAAGCAAATCTGGTTCTCAAGATGGGTCGAGCCCGGACAAGAACCCCGTTTTCGCTACAGTGTATGAATAAATCCGAAGTGATACACAATTGCGTAATAACAATTCAGTTGGATGAGAGTAGAGAAGATTCTATTTTGCATACCGAAAAAAAATGGGCTTCGTTTCTGTTTTTTTTTTTTTTGTAATTTAGTTCGCGGCATACAGGTCAGGAAAAAATACCCATCGACTTGAAACTTTTTCTTCATATTTTTTTCATACCAGAATAGGCTGATATTGTTAAAAAAAAAATGGGTCCGAATATTTTTCCGGGAAAAATCGGGAAGTTTGAAAAATCCTCATAATTATAACCCGGAGGAAAAATACTTGAAAAACAAGAATTCTTCAAAAGCTCTGAAATTTTCACCGAATATGAACAATACTATCACACACCTGCTCGGAGATTTTTGCATCAATCGGATAAGAAACAACAAAGAAAACGCAATAAAAGTGTACATTTTATTGAATATTTGGATCAATTGGTTTTGCAAAGTGTATATGCGACAGCTAGGTTGCGGCACTATAAATATCAACAACTGGCTCGTAAGGTTTTTGAACGTTTGAAGTAATCCAGGGTAAATTCAAGGTAAAAGTGGATTGAGCTGACAGAATATTTTTTATTCTAGATTTCCATACTTCTATAAGCTCATCTCACAACGTGTATCCCGCGTTTTCATGGTAATATTCAATGGAAAAACGATGATACAATTTGATTGAAAAAACTTATATATGCTCGACTCAACACATTTATTCCATTACATTTGAATACTAAATGTACTCAACACTGATGATATATCAAGAAGAAGAGCTATCAATAAATATATCCACCGCAATAAATCCTGTGAATACAATTTTATACGAACTATACAATTTCTATTCTTGACACCTGATTACATACACAAGACCATACATTTACAATTCTCTTCAAAGAAGTTTCAAGCTATTATCACAACGAATTATTCTAAGAGTATCCCTTCTATTTTATCGCCATATGAACATTGCATTGTATCCATGAACATCTGTGCGGGATAGCCTACCCGTTCAGGGGATAATAATCCCACCTACCATAACACAGAGTTGTAGAGAGATTAAAGGTCACTTGCCTCCTACAACAATTGTACGAATTATTATTTGCGCTTGGGACTACATAGCAAGGACAGAATATATCTCTTGCTGTAAGTATAATTTCCCATTGTTTGTATAGCGTTGCTATAAGGATGAAACGAGTATTCGGTTAATGCTTGATATGCTACAATGTCGGTAAATGTAAAACAGGAGTTGAAATAAATCTTGAATTGTAATAAAACTTTGGTCGCTCATTGTTCAATGCTGAGTATAACTCATCTGTTTTATTCGCGGTATATGATGTATTTTTCTTAATAATTCCTTGAATACATTCACAGTGATTGTATTTCTCATTCAATTTCATTAATTCCATGGTGCATCAGTAATGTTACGTGGATGTGTGAAATTGCATTTGTACCAAACCTGGTAACTGTAGTTTCAAAATACTATAGCTTGAATTTGTTCCAGAATAATGGTGTAATATGATAGTGGTATCATGATCAATTCAAATCTCCAATGAACTATATCAATCGTTCGGATAACGGCCTAAATTTTTCTCGGAATATATATAAAAATAAAAATACATCCCACTATCCAAACTAGTCGAGTTGGGGGTTCAGAACGAACCAAAATGTTCGGCATATTACACACGAAGTGTTGTGCTTATATATATATATATATATATATATATATATATATATATATATATATATATATATATATATATATATATATAATTGTGGAATATATATAATTGTGGAATACAAATATAATTGATTGAATTGGATCAATCACGTTAATGCAACGTATAACGCTTAGCATTAAATTCGGAACTATTTCAATTCTTTCTCTTCAATATGAGAATGTCTCTGATTATTGTTTATTTTCATATTTTATTTTCATTCCAAAACTACCTGATTATATTCAAGATCGTCAACTTCAATAGGAACAGATTCCATCACCTATTCTTCCTCACCTACTCCATAGGTACTTCATACTAATTGTTAATTCAACACATTTTCTCACCACTCCATTCTCTACACTCTCAACAAGAATAAACATAATGTTCCACATTTCAAAACACATCCGAAGTAACAAAAACACACCAAAATAGAACCATATGAGATTGTAAACATATGACAAGGGAAACCAATTTTTTTCATCGATCGGAACCTTGAATTCAAAACTTGAACACGTTACAAATATCTCGAGGTTCGTCTCTACTAACTCAGATTTACATTGTTTACAAACAAAAAGTCCTTTGGGGGAAGCAAAAAGACGTCGGTGGATTCCTATATGATCCGTGCATTGTGTGGTATAATTTATTACCACCGAGCAAAAAGCACCCTTAAGTTATTGTAAGTGCATGAGGTTGATGTTGTGAAGAAGATGAAATCACGATGCAGGATGGAATGCATGCAGATGTCAGAGAGAATGGTGATCAAGAAAGAATTATAATACAGGTATAATCATGTGGCTTGAGTGATTATCCAAAGAAACAGTTCAATATTGAAATATTTCTGTTGAAATAAAAATGAACTTTCATCCACGAAAGAAGAAAGTCGGCTTCCACAGTTGATAATTGTGATCACTCTGATGATTCGGTTAACTCCTTGATAAAATTCCGTCTTCGAGGATCCACTCCTTTCGGAAAATGCGACCGTAATTTATTTCTCGACCATTGGCAATTTTTGTCCCCACCTACATTTTTTTATCTCTTCAATCCCATGGAAACTAAAAAAGTCGGGGATACACAAACTTCAATTGAGATTGCAATTACAGAACACAATTCAGCGTATATTCATCTCTCCTGTTTTTAGTTTCAACATTGTGTGACATCAATTTAGATCTGCGTATGGGCCAGACAGAAGATCAAATACACTTATTTTTGTGTTTCAAAGTCTTGATTTCAAATTATGTTGTGATAATTCAACTATCCAGTGACCTTGAAAAAAAAGGAACATGTATTACATATGAGGAATGTCAAAACTTCAGGATATATCAAATGAACTACGAATTGTTGAAGAAAGCAATCATTGTGAGGTACGCATCTGATATCAACATATGAAACAAAAATGATATTTATTACGTATTTTAACTCATTTTCATGAAATAAACCAATCTTCCGTGTGCTGTTTTCATAATCATGGACAATATACTGAATGAACCTAGTCCGCTCAGAACTATGATCACATTTACTACGATAAACATGTATAAACGTGTATCCAGGAAATAAATGAGCAGGCGCGAAACACCCGCGCTCTACTGTTGTGAGCTATGGGAGACGCTTGCTCGGAACCTTCCTTTTTCATGGATACAAGTATAGTGCACAGCAATAAAGTTTTTATTTCCTCTTTTTCTACCTAGTTTGTTCTGCGAACTCAATATAGCATGTAAATAAGTACAATTCGTTAGCAACGGTTGCATACAGGATTCATAACTATCGAATGAACAAACAAATTGGCGAAACATTTCTAGAAATCGTAAATAGAGCGAGAAATCAAGTTCGTCGTTCACATTCAGAAGCGACATTTATTCAATTGTATTCATTTTGAACAAAAACTATTGCATTTTTCAGTTGATTTCGAGTTGTAAAAGCTAGCTTCATCATTGATAAGTATTCCAAAAATGCAATGTTATACGGAAATATACACGGAAATGATAGACAGAAATAGATAAAAGTATCAAGTGAAGAGGTATTCTGTTCGCATTGTTTCGTATTTATCTTTCTACAGCTTTTCCATTGATAATTTATAATTATGATACTAATTTTAATAATTGGGGCCGATTTTAAAATGAAACTTGGGTAAGTCAGTTGGACTAATCGGTCGATGAAATACCACGTACAGATAACCAAAGGGTCCAAAGGAGATGAAAAAAAGCTAACATTTGATTAACTTCTATAAATTACTAAAAACTGGGCCTTTGGAAAGCTTGAACTTTCAAGTTCAATTGACAGTTCTCAAATTCAGAGAAAAGGAATAGCAACGGTAACTATATGGTGATAGTCCTTGTTTTTAATTCCCACATAACTATTTCCTAGACCGAGTAAAATACATGTGAAATGTTTTCATTGAGGTATAGAAGTGTATGTACTTATACCCCCTTTCTCTTACTCTTGTTAACGTGTACATGTGTTATTTTGCACATTGAAAAAAACTGAACAAATAAAAATATATTGCGAACAGCATTAACACCGATTTCCACAAAGCTAGTTCCAATACAATGATGAAAGTACGTTTTCAAGAGGGAATATGTTAATTTTCAAAACCAATACAAGTAATAATCCATACAAAAACATTTCCACCACTTTCATGAATGATAGTTATAATTGGACCTATATTATTCTGTATTGAATTCAATTTTTTGGGAGGATGACATCGAAAATGTGTATCTATAGAGGATGGAGCTATAGGTTAATAAATTGAATTGTCAATTAATTCAATATCCTACATTCCCGCCAGAAAGAGTTAATAATATATACAATTTTACCGTATTCAAATTTTACATTACGCGCAATTACTGATATTCAACCTCTCAACGAATTCAATAATAATGGAATATCAGGAGATATTGATTATAAAGATATCACTTTTCGTAGTAATAACCCCCAAGAATTCAACCATTATGCAGAAAGAGTTAAAATTTCACTTGTTATACATTACATGTGAAAATAACTGGATGTTGGGAAATTCGAAACCTATAAAAAATCATATCTAGATAAAAAAAATATATAGAAAAATGTAAAATAAAATATAAAATGTATATAAAATGTATAGAAAATCATATCTAAAATGAGAGATATATAGAAATTGTGTGAGCCTATATTTTTTGCTTCACAATTTGACCAACAGCTAGATTCAAGAAATGATATTTCGGAATTACAAATGAGTGCAAGATAGATGATACACAAAAGAAGTCAACCCATATGCGGGGTAACCCAGTCCGTACAACCTTTCGCTATATTGTGACGTCACTCCATCACAGAAAACCCGAATCAAAAATTGTTCTTAAAGAATAACAATGTTGTGCACTGAGAAAATACTCTTGCACCATTGCCCATAATCAAAAGTCATATCTCAATACAAAAGAGCATCGTGAGGTGGGAATCGAACCCTCTCATTGTAATATAATTCGCTTCAACCAAAACGCTACTAGAGGGGCTGAGAAATATCCTGGTTACATGTGTTTCCAATAGATATTGCAGTATACGGCACCAATAAGTTTTTTATCAACATCACTATGACGTAACGATTTGCCCAAAGGTTGTAGACAATAGGCTCCCTTACGTGTGATGTTCTCAAACAATCTCACATTGCTCGATTTCATTTCAGTTTCCAGATATGAACATTGGGTGACCGTGTCAGATATTTGGTTATGTATTCAGATAAATGTCTGAACAATTCCATCATTCCATATTTAATACAACTCTCTTGTATGTAACACAAATTTACACACGTTCGGTGATGAAATTCTCAACTCGGAATAATCTCCTATAGTTTCCTAGCTGAAATGAATAATATATTCCAGCGCTTCCACCATCGCCTGTGTTAATCCACTAAAATTACGTTGGAGAGCGACTGCGTATATAAAGAAACCGGTATCAACTCGAGAAGCCATAGTAAAAACGCAAGCCAGACCGAAAAAAAACGCAACCCTTTACGCAAGATACGAAAAAGATAAAGAAAAAGAAAAAAACACCTCAAGGAAAAATTAGTTTATATCCACATAAATAATTACGTGGTGAAACAAATTAAAGCTTCTGCGCTTATTTGGTTTTCCTAACTTCCCACAACTGGAGTTTTATCGCTTGTACATAGGCTATGTATATATAAGTTAATCAGACAAAGTGCATATTGAGATTCGAATGGTGGAATGTGATATAATTCAAGTGTTCAACTTACATTTGTACCACTTGTAAATATGCAGCAGACTAGAGATGGGATTGAATATATCGGAAGACAAGATCATGCATACAATAAAATTAGTAGACAATACTGTTCATGAGTATATAAAGAGACCAGTATAGTCTGTCTCACCACTCTACAGTAACTGTTGCCATCTCATCAATCAGCATAAATGCCGAATAGATAAACATGTCAATCATAACTCCAACAGTAACAAAGGAACTCTTCTCATGTGCATTTTGAGGACAAGTCTGTGACCAGGTAAGGGTTGTGGTGCAACGTTGCTACATCGCTTCAGAAATCTGTAGTCAACTCAGGTATAATATATCTGAGTAAAATACAAGATTGTATGAGTCCGATTAAGTCTATAGAGATGATTGACATTTTTATATACCTACCTATTCGCCGGACAATAGATGAGCAAAACACAAAGATCTCCGACACTTACTCTAGAATGGTGAGACGGACTATAGATTCTAATTGTGAAACTAACGTCAAATCTATCGAATCATACTGTACAATCACCCTCCAAATTGTATTTTTAATTGAAATTCGACTCCTTTTGAGAGGTTGGATAGAATTCAAGACGCTTTTGGTCCACTTTTGTGTGGTGAAATGTGTTTATTCCATGACATAATGTATGAATGACAAGAACTCAAAGCTCAATCACACTGAAATACTGTGGAATTAATTCGTAACACTAACACGAGAGATGTTCGTCCGAGAAATTTTCTGGGACATCCGAGATATTCACAAATAATGCAAATTCGAATGAAAAAAAACATTGAGCATGAGTGATAATTATTGTCTACCACAAGTCATATTGCTAACAACCAACAACACACGGAACAAACAGAACAAACTGGAGTAGAAACATTGAAACAAAACAAAGTCAAACATCGACGGAACTTCGTTCCTCGATATTTTTTTGACTTGTTTGTTATCTTCTGTACATAGTTTATCAACTGTATGGAGACGTGGACCCATTTGGCTTTAAACTTGGATCACAAATTTCACTTACTTGTGTGCACTTAAGCTGACGTTTTGTCTGCCGACACAACAGAAGCAGAATAAACACTGTATAGCTAGCTATTGTATTTCTAGGAAACAACTATCATTCTGAACTTGATTCACAATAAGAATGATGGATACATTCAACAAGAGCGTTGTCTATCCAGAAAAGGCATCAAATTTCTGAAATAAACAGTATATTCACTATTGTAATGTTGGTACTTTTATCCACGAAAGAATTTGTTCACCAACCAACTGAATAGTTATGTCGATTAGGATGGATACCTAATTGCGCTGCAAATTTGAGGATTTGATACTTTCGTGGAACGTGGTTGTGTTTTTCATCGTAAAACTCGCACACTAAATCATAATATCATAACAATACTACTTCCTCACACACTTACTAAATCACATTCGTCCCATGTATATATATATATATATATATATATATATATATATATATATATATATATATATATATATATATATATATATATATCGATGCCCCAGTTCTATACTCGGACATCTCAGAAACATTCATTCTGAGATAATTGACATTTGAACTTCAAAATGGTATTGAAAATTGGTTTTTGAATCAATACGTTCAATACAAATACAGCCTCTTCGTGACACTATTGTTATATAATACCTCCTTTCAGAATAACTAATATATAACTGAATTTATTTAAATTAATGATTATATGTGATGTCTCGGTACAGAACTGAAATTTTATTTCAATCAAGGGAATATCTCATGCGGTGTATTGGCAATTGGTTCCATAATAATTAAAAACAGTACTACTTCATTTTTAACTTTGTTCATTCTGAAAAGTAATTATTATCATGTAATAATAAGTACCTACATACATTCAAGTGATGATATGGTTATGCATTATAGGTATTATTATTAATAGTTATCCAAAGATGTTTACTTATTTACTGACTTCATGACAATATTTTTGAGTACTCAACTTGGTTATCGAATTCAAATAATAACATGGAAAAGTGAATAATAAGAAGGTTGTGTAAGGTCATGACTATGACTTGAATGGCACGTGTTTATTCATCGTCACTCACGTTGTCGGTTACAGTTTCCTTGCCCGTAATCAAGGTTTCGTAAAACCCCCAGTGAACTCTGGGAATCACTCTGTCCTTACACAGTGACAAAAGATCATTTTTCTTTGCTGCGGTTATTTTTGGAGGTTCGGAATAGGCAGGCTTGAGATGGATTATTGACGGTCGTCCGCGTTTTGGTCGAATTTGGGTTTTAATTTTCTCATACTCGTTATCAGCAAAACTGGTTTTGTAATATACGGTTGATGGAAACTCCTTATCAAAACGAACCACACAAACTTTTCGCCACAATACCTTTTCTTTCTTCTCATTTTCAATCAAGTTTGCTCCCATGTCTTGACTAAGAGCTTTCAAATCAAGTACATCAGTAGTGTCCAATTCCGTGACGTTGTACGGAGTCCCGTTTTTCTTTGCCATGCGGAGTACTGGAATCCACTGAGAGGGAAGTACAATAGGCCCACTCTTAAGAACTCTTTTCTTCTCTCGTTCAATTACAGAGTGCATAGCATCGCCTTCGTTCTGGGTGTGGCCAACAACTAAAAACTTGTGGGTTATGGATCGAATATTGAGGAATTGCACAGCATGCAAGTAAAGTGCCATTATATATTTGTTCTTATTTTGGCCGACACAGTTGTCAGAATAGAAAATAACATCTTTACCATCACACTCTTTTTTCAGGTAACTGTACACACAACTCCCGATTTCATTAGCGCCACGCCTCGCCACAGCTTCATGCCAAAAATAACAGAAACCTTTGCTCTCGTTGATGTTGAAGATAGTAAAATTGAAGCAGTTCAATTTCCGCTTATAAAATAACTGACCATCGTTTCCAGAAGGTGTCTGTAGAATAGCTTGAAGGTCATAGCAGCAAACCTGCAATAATTCGGAGTTCTTTGCTGAAATGATGTCTGCTTCCTTCTCTTCTCTGCTTAGAATCTTCTCCTTTTGGTGCCTGTCCAACGAAACTTGAAGCTCAATCTTTTCAGCCTCTGTGCTATTGTTGTAGTGCAAACAGGTGGTGCACTGATCCTTTTTCGGTTGGAAAAAACTGACATTAAATTCAGTGTTAAAAATGTGAGAAAACATCGATGACTTCACAACTTGTTTACCAGCTCCTTGACACTTTTCGGCATACTGCTTGTACATAAGAGTGATGTTCAGCCCTCCATCTATGAATTCCCGTTTCGTCTCCGCCCGACAATAATGGGATTCAATTCGTGCATACGAATTTATGTGGTTTCGAACTCCAATTTTCAAATCCTCATCAACAACGTTCTTAGCATGAACTCCCCTCATATCCTTTGACAATATACCGACAGCACTTATCTTGGCTAATGCTGTAGTAATAACGGAATTGGACACATTCAAAGTTGCTTTGAAAAATGTTTTACAAACTCTGGTTCGCTGACCATTGAAGTCGAAACAAAAACTCGAGTTTTTTGAACGCTGATTGTCATTTCGATTTTGATTAGTGCCAACAGGTGTCATGCAACGAACCATGAATTCACGGCGCCTGTTCACATCATTCATTCCCCAAAACTGTGCAAAGATTTCTACACTAGTTTCATTCGAAACGTTGGTCCGGCATCTGAATTTGCATGTTACGGCGCAAGGCTCTTGTAAACTACGGGCTGGCACTTGCGCTCCTGAAGCGTTAGTGTACTGTTCTCCTTCATTTCTTTTTTTCTTCGATACATTTTTTCCCCACATTTCTGGATTTCTGGAGCGTTTCCTGCAAGGTGGCTTAGTTACAACAATTTCTTCCTCAACAAGAGGTACTAGTACCGGTAGACCTACAATCAGCTCTCCGGCATTAACATCATCATCATTAACATGGTCGCTATCAGTAATAATGTCACTGCCAGAAGGCAGGTAGTCACGATCTTCTTCATCTTCTTCATTTACGGCAGCATTTGTAGGAAGCTCGGTATTGGCCTCTTCAGGAATGTGATTTATGCATGCGAATTGAATACCATCCGAATCGAACAACGCAATGTCATTCTGATGTTTAGGCTCATCCACAGGCTCGTGTAGAGCTTGAGGTAGTAATGCCACGAAATTATTCCTCCTTCCATTCAACACATCACTCGGCAGAACCTATAATAACAAGAATACTCTTGGCATGATCCACGTCCGATAACAAACCAAACTTTCATTGTTGTACTTGTTGCCGATATTTCGAAATGATGGCCTGTGCGTAGGCCTAGCAACGTACATGCAGTCCAAATATCAACTTACCTCGTTATTGTTAGTGTCAGCTTCGGTCAGAATAACACAACCATCAGGTTTAACTCTTGCTAAACGAAGAAGGTATGCCCCTCGAGATTCGTTCGATTCTCGTTTCATAATGCTACCAATTACTGTAATCTAATAATTATCCTTGTGCACACGCGGAAACTGGCAAACAATTCACTACATGAAACACAACTGAACTATGCAGCGTGCTCTAATCGGTTTGTCTCAGTATTGAACTGAAAAATTGTGGATTTCAAGTAAAACTTGTGGCTCTATACCGAGGTAACATGAGATGTCTCAGTATAGAACCGAAAATATGGAAGACGTTTTGTAGAAGAATAGAGAGTTATCTGCTCTCTATTGAAAAATATAATAACTATAATTTATCTCAGTATAGAACTAGAAAGAGCTCGAGAAGCCGATCCCAACGATATATCATGTCAATTTTCACTTTTTTTGAGATATCTCAGTATAGAACTGAGGCATCGATATATATATATATATATATATATATATATTTATATATATATATATATATATATATATATATATATATATATTTATATATATATATATATATATATATATATATATATATATATATTATATCTATATATTCGAATATATATATATATATATATATATATATATATATATATATATATAAATATATATATATATAGAGAGAGAGATAGAGAGAGAGAGAGAGAGAGAGAGAGAGAGAGAGGGAGGAAGAGAGAGAGAGATGGATGGCAACTATGTTTCACATGAATTAGATTGCATACAACTCAATTCATTGTTGCATAAATGCATCCACTCCTTTGAAACTTTGTGCACGTAACGCAGCTATGAATGTTCACCATAGAATTTGTTTCGGAAGCACGTTCATAATTAGCAAGGTCTTTATGATGAGGAAAGTTGAATGAAGCACACATGTGAAATGCTTGATGATACGAAATACATGTTTATAGACGTAGAAAATTGCCAAAGATAATCATGTAACGTGTAGGAGGTTCATGTATATGTGTAAAATTTACTTTATATAGTTAAAATAATATATGGAGTGCTAAGGTTCAACTTTTAAGTGGCTGAGTTCTGATATTATCGAACTGAATCTGGAATAATAAACCATGCATGAGAAATTCGTGCAATCATGTAGAAAACTTGTGAATAAACTCCAGGTTTCAAAAGTTTTGATGCACGATATGTTTTTATTTGCATGAATTTCGTGTTTGTAGATTCATCTGTGGAATGAAGTATTATGAATATACTAATTTATTCAGATTCTGTTGATAAGGCAGACGATTATATCAGTGAATTTCACATGTTAACATGATAGGTAATCTCAAATGATAATATTTTGATCAAATTTTTGATCAAACGTTTCAAGATGAAAATCAATCATGTTCAATATTCTCAGTGGAGGTGCCGTGATATGTGAACGTATAATAATATATTATAGTGATAGTTGTGTACATCTCAATAATGGGCAATTAACAGTTATATCATCACGCGTATTCATTTACAGATGAGTCAGAACATCAGATCACATGTCATAAATACGGTCGAGTAAATCCGCCAACTTTCCATTCGGCGTATCACAACTTACCCAGCCGTCGGTATGAATCTGATTGAATCTCAGTTAATCCAAACACAATATTCTCAATATGACATTATTAGACATGTATGGAATTCCATTCCAGCTACAAGCTGTGTACCAGATCGTGTACTTCCAGTTTCTTGGATATTTCTCGAAACGGCGGCCATGTTCGGTTTTCAACTGACAGTTGGATCTACTCACACGATGGTAATTTAGGCATTGAATCTCAAACAAGTTTCTATAGGCCTGAATCAGACAACAATCAGCTCAGCTTGAACAAGAAAAATGGCTGCCGTTATTTACTATCCAATATTTAATCAAGTAGTACGATTTTTTAGTACTGCAGAAGTATATCTACAGTACGAAAGCACTAAGTTATATATAGGTCCACGATTGGACCTCGTGGAAGAATGTTGATATGAACGGTGATTATAGATATAATTTGTATCAACCAGTGACTTATTTTATATGTACAATTGAGAGTACAGCTCAAAATATATAAAATAGCTCACACTTTTGTGAAGTGAACCCTAAACTCGAATTCACACAGTTTTTCCTCAGGTTAGTTGGAAGTGTTTCAATAGGATGTAGGAAGCTTTGGGACCTACAAGATGAGTCTCATTGCTGAAATCTTTGGAACCATCATATATTCTCTGACTAGCTTTCAAATTCACTTTTAAGTTCATCTTCCACCGTTTCTGTTTATATTCCAAGTGACACGAAAAACTTACAAGTCTCAAACTATTATACAATCTCTCGACTTGACAAAAGACAAACTGGAGTTAATCGCGGAGGTTTAAGAGAGAGCATTCGTTTGTGAAATTCCAAGCAATGCTGGAATAATCGGACAGATCTACGGAAAGTGCTTGAACCAAAGACGAAATTATACATTCGAGCACAAACGCCTGCGTCTGAGAATTCTTGAGATCATTGCAGTGTCGTAAGTTTATACAGGCC
The DNA here is from genome assembly GCA_964007535.1 of Brachyptera risi. Taxonomy (NCBI): domain Eukaryota; kingdom Metazoa; phylum Arthropoda; class Insecta; order Plecoptera; family Taeniopterygidae; genus Brachyptera; species Brachyptera risi. The sequence goes on from OZ023337.1 coordinate 19,103,220, forward strand.
TACAAGGCTGTCCGTCGCACATTTTAACTCCATTATCATTCGTTTGTAAAATTTAATGGCGTACTACCCATTGTGGAAACATCAACTCACTACCAAGTCATTAACATACTTGAAATATTCGAGAACGAAATGATAGGAATAGAAAAGTAAATACTCGGAACTATAACGGCAACTTTTCCGAAGAAAGATGTATGGAATTGCAAATTTTGAAAATGTTAGGTTCTCAGTGAAATTGTCTATCAAATTCTAATTGATAAATCACAGCAAAATTTGAGAAATTTTCTAGCAGGTTGATTCAGATACATGTTTTGAAAAAATATACAAGAGAACATTTTAGAAAGAAGCAGTCTTGGAAGCCGGAGGAAGGATTAAAAAGAAATAACTTCATTTTTATTATTATTATTCGTGAATTGAACAATTTGATATCGAAAACATTGACAATTTAATCCAAAAGGAGGAGAGCGTCGTGAGACTTGAACGAGGCTGCTTCTGTAGATATGGAACCATAATTGTGGGAAATTATTGTTGCATTTCCTAGTATGGCTTCCAAGTTTTCACGCATTGTGTTAGTATTCACTTCAGTTCTATTTTGCGCCCAGTAACTCAGCATGCTGATTATTTCACCATGTGATTTTTTCCTGTGAAGTTGCTGCTAATGTTACTACTAATATCCACCATGGTACAGTTTATTTCTCATAATTTGTGATCAATTATGTCTTCTGCATAACTACTGATATCCATTATAGTACAGTTTATCTCTCATAACTTGTGATCAAATTATTCTGCATAACATGTGGAGCAATTACAAAAATCACACACACGCTTAACTAACCATTTCACAGGTTTGATTATTCCTCATATTCATTTATGAACTATAAAGTTTATTGACCATGCACCACAGAATGTATAATAACAAGGTTCCAAACTGATTTCTTGAGACATTGTAAGTGCAAATAGACTGTATGAATACATGATCAGCTGATTAATACTTGTGATTACTGTTCGCTTTACGACCTCACCAACAATTTGGTTATTAGGAGGTTTCGAACTTGTCTTTACTTTACTCAAACACGTATAATAATATAAGACCATAATCACGCAGCTGTTTCGGTATTATCGTACGTTGCATGTAAGTAAGGGATGGTTGAACAGTGTACTCGACGTGCACCGATGGTCAGCGGTTGTGGGGGTGGTATTGTGGAGGACGGGGAGGGGGGGGGGGGGGGTGAAGGGGGTGGGAGAGGGCGGAAAGCTATGTGGCGAGCATTCCAACACATCGCATTACTGCGGTATGCACGACAAGAGGAGTCGAGAGAGAGTCTCTACGGGGTTCACACATTTCATTCGAGGGTTCACGAGGGTCGAGGCTATATTTGAGTGATGTGAACATTTAACACATTGCACTTTTTTCGGGGTGGAGATTATTTTTGTTTTTGATCGTATCTTTGGAATGATATTTGTGATCAATAATTTCAGATCATTTTCTCATAAATTCTATTTAAGATACGAGTATAAGGACGGTTGAAAGTTCATTTGAAATTCTGAGCTACTATACAATTAATTGCTGAGATTCATTCTCATTTTAGCTGAGGAAATGTTGTATAAATTGGATACGAATCAATACAATATATATATATATATATATATATATATATAAATATATATATATATATATATATATATATATATATATATATATATATATATGTATATATATATATATAATGTACCGTACACTAAACTTTCAATTTTAATGTAAACGTTCAATTGCGCGTACTGATTCCACGTTATCTTCTAAATTTAATATGCTCTATTTTCCAAGATTTTCATCTTCCCATGTACAATAATCGTATAGGCTCATATTGCTTGAAAAAAGAAAGCAGTTTATGGGCAGTACTCATATAAACATCAGTGCCACCTATAATAAAAAACGCACTCAATACATGGAGAGCGTGAATCAAAATCTTCTTATTCAATAAATATTTCTGGCAGAGGTCGTTAACACGGGAATTTTCCCCCTCAACTAGGGCGACGTCTAAGTACCCTGACCTTTCAATTAATTGCTCAATTCAGACTTTATAGCTTCTATAAATATTACAGTTTGGAGTACCGTGATATCTGTTTCCACGATATGGGGCCAATAAACTAGTGACTATCGTAGTGCATTAGCATTTCGAGTTGTAAAGAAGAATGGCATATCGAACTTTACAATGTCGAATGATTTATATATAACATTACTGGGTCATGTTTAATGTGGTACTGTTTCATGGTCAGATAAACTTCATGGGATACATTTCATTTTCACGGTGCTAATCGACCCCAACAAGGACTGGGTTTTATGAGTTTATTCGTATCTTCTCTCAATATCATATCTAATATGTGGGTCCTATTCGTTGAGAGCAATAGTTCCATTGTTCGAACAAGTTCAATCATTGAATGTGTAATCAAATCGTTGAATTGCATATCATTCGTGAAATTAAGTTCATATATTGAATAGTGAATAGGGTGTAAAAGTTATCAAAATGTGTTTGGGATAGATTCACATCTCATAGTACACAAGTATTTATCAATTTGTTGTTAATTTTGGAAAAGTGAGGCTTTGTCAAATGTTTGAATGACATTTTAAAATATATTCATTATAACTTTTCATTGGCTCGAATGTCACTTACTATCTTATCGATTCGTTATTGTATATCAGAAAGGATAATTTTGTTTTCAATCGCTCTATGTCAAGAACAATTCCCATGAATTACTCTTGCGGTGCGAAATGATATCCGTCATATTTGGACTCCATCAAAGCAAATTTATATTTTACCTGGCATAAAAACACCTCTATTAACATATTTTCAAAACCGAAGAAAATAAGACAAACGATCTTCTTGGTTCGATATATGTCTTCACTCCAGTGGAACATCTCTTTTCTGTTTTGAAGTGACTTAAATTTGCCTCATCTGGTCCGCAATACACGAGAATAATCTATCTTAAGACATGAGAAACTCCTATTTCCACTGCACAGAAAATTTTGTTTGTATTATTCCTGAATGCACCCCATTTGATAGATAAAGTTTATTACAGAATTATCTATCTCGATAGACCAATAGGATATACAGTTTATTGCAACAAGAAAGTGGTCCAAACAAGGATCTATCAACCCGATCCAGAACAAACACAACAAGTACAATAACCACTGAACCAAGGTGTCATTTTGAGTGATCAATGGAATTAACCCTAAAATACGACGCTCACATCAAAGTATCTCAACTCTTCGTGAAAACGTATCACGCCTCCACGAGATCCTACTGGTACAGTACAAACAAAAATATTCTGTTCTTCCAAGTATTCTAAATGTCTTCACACAACCTGAATCTCCTGTTTCCAATTGACTATACACGAGCTTTATCAAGTTCGGCTTGACTATGTCCGAAAAGGTAATCGGCGAATATAAACAAGATTACTTCGTAGGTGGCGAGGTTCGGAGGGGTGAGGAAAAGGGTGAAGAAGGCAATAATAAACAAGATAACAGAGTTACCTTTAGAAGAGGTGCAGCCCCCTCTTTCCTCACCCTTCACGGGTAGTTGGAGTGAGTGTGTGTACGTCTTTTGTCGTGCGTTTTTCAGATGCGGACTGAATCGCTAAACTGTGAAGCTTGTGAAAATAGTCTGAGGAAATGAGTGGTTCTAGCCGATGGAGTATATACCTTTATTCACTGAAGAAAGTCGTCTACAGAGTGAATGAGTGATGAATGAATTCTTGCCATGCCTATATCTGAGATTAGTACTTACGCAGATCACTGGAGAAATGGGCTGCGGACTGGCTGATGGTCAATTACCATCAACAATCCGTCACGTATGTAGTGCTTTGAAATTATGAACATGTGCTAGAAGGTATGATAATTTTTTCATTCATATTGGGTTCAACGATGCACTCTACTGATGACTACGATCTATTGGCGTCGATGAATGATATATGAGATGATGGGATGATGAGATGGAAAGTTATTTTACTACGTGTTTTTTGATGGTGAGAAGGAGTTGGTCGTGGCCTGTTGTTGAGGAACCATCCCAGTATTGACCTGAACGACAAAGGGTAACCACGAAAAACCCCTGTCAGGATGGTCGACCAAGGTAGGAATCGAACCCCGGTCTCCTGAATGACAGTTCAGTGTATAACCACTCCATCACTTGTCTCAGTAGGTATGGGAATTTAGAGATAGATTAAAAGGATAATATTGGAGATGAATTTTGTTTCAACATATTTTGTGTACATCTTTTGATATGTTGGTCTATATTATTTCAATTTTGTTGTCTTCGGTGCGTGTCCACAGTATTTTTAACAGAGCATCATCTAATAGTGTAATCAGTGGTAGACGGTAGCAAGTCGAGTATAGCCAAGCCCAATATTAAGGTTTTGCGCAATTCAGTTGGTGTATTCATTGACGACTCGACACACCTGATGGTTACTACTGGTAAGACAGAAGAGACTACCGATCGAGGCCATCATGGAGTGGGCAAAAGCCCTGGAGGACAGATTCACACCGGACGCCAAGAAGGGAAGTGATAATTCAATTGATGTTTATATTAACACATCACACAAATGCAATCTGATGTTGATTACGCGTTTATTACTTAACATGATACATGCATACCCTTGTTGTTTGATCAAATTACAATTATACTTGCAGGGTGGGTTTTGTGAGAGATATGAGTAATTTCAATGTATTCTCATGTGAGATGATATTAGGATAATGATTTATTTGTTTGGTTGGTAAACTTCTATCCATGAAATAAGATCGTCTGCCAATCAGACAAACAAAATATGACATTATAGTTTTCAGATGTGGTATTTGCAGGATATTATGATTTTTCAGGTCACAATATAGGATAAGAAACGATACTGCAACTTTAAGAAATATTGAATCTTCAAAGTTTCAGAAAAATTATGTAATGATCAAAGTTTTTTTTGTGGAATTATTTAGATCTCACTTTTATACCTTCTTCTTCTTCAATGAAATGGTTTGAAGCGCAATATTCTAATATGAAGTGAACCTTGTTGATTCGGTAATTTTTGGCCTGTAGTTTGACTGTCATCAGCTTACAAGATACAAAAACATCATGTGTTGTGAGATGAGCGAGATATTTATACGAGAAATTAATGTTATCATAGAAATTGATTGCAGTTCCGGAGAAGAAATTTTACATATTGGTTTCAAACCGCTGATTTAATTTTCGGAAAATCTGTCGAACAATTTCGTTATCGTTATCCTAACAAGAATTCAGTTTTCTCGGAGAAGAATATTTCTCGAAGTCCAACTAGAGACCATAGTTCATGAATATATATATATATATATATATATATATATATATATATATATATATATATATATATATATATATAAATATATATATATATATATATATATACATATATATATATATATATATTTATATATATATATATATATATATATATATATATATATATGAATATATATATATATATATATATATATATATATATATATATATATATATATGAATATATATATATATATATATATATATATATATATATATATATATATATATATATATATATATATATATATATATAATACATACGTATGTTATCAAAGCTCAATATTCAGAACAATATTCAAACATATATTTTTTTCTTCTAGCTTTTGAGAATGATTCATGTTCTATTTACCCACATAATATCCAACCAATCTGTTCTAAACTCTCACATAAAACATATACCATAAGGTACTGTCAACCAATGCAAATGACAGAACGGAAGCTGAGTAGGGCCTATCAAAAGTCCAAATGTAAACGATTCTAAATGACTAAAGGAAAGTGGTGTCGGAAATAGCTAGCACTAGACACACACCAACGCGTATCACATATAAGTATCTAACATCGATCATTCTACCTCTATATGTGTTTGTGCATTTGATATGCAGCTAGCATCCGAGCATTCCATCATACCTATAATAGGGTAGATAACCGGGTTGGAAACAGCGGCGGAAATGTGGGGATGTGGGAATAGGGTATTGCCAAAAAATACGCGAGAAGAAAAATAAATAAATACTGAGAAGTGTATGTAATTGTTCATGGTGAACTTGAAGGGAGAGCAATTTATTCAATTCATTTCGAAATTTTTGAAAAGATAGATATCTCGAATTCTAAATAATATGTGTCATCCTTAATGGACTTGAAATGAGAGCATTCATTCAAAATGATTTTGAATATTTCTCTAGAATACATAGATTTCAGGATGTATATATATATATATATACATATATAAATATATATATATATATATATATATATATATATATATATATCTTCTGAAATGGAAAACACGTTCAACAATACGTTTTGATGTATTTGAATAAAATACATTACAATTGACCTGATTTCAAATAGGGAAACATCACATAGATATTCAGAAAACTTTTAAAAACTTGAACAAAAATAATAATATAGTGGAATACATTTTTGTATGTTCAACGTGAGGTTTTTCTGTCGTGAAAGGTATTTATGGCTGATCTTTCACTTATTGAAAAGTATTAATTCAGAAAGTTTTCAACTTCTCTCCATTATCAGTAAGTTGGTTGTACCCATATATTTGAACCCTAAAAATTTACTTCATCTGTTCTTGGCACTAATTCCATCATTTGAGTTTTTCTGTAGCTGAAAATAGTTTACAAGCACATCACTTGAAGCCAAATGTTACGTAAATGTTCTACTTTGTCTGTATGTCACTTGACTCAATTTTTGTAGTTTTATTCAGTCAGAAATAGTTCAAGTCATTCCGATAATTATATTCTGAAGTTCAATCTTCACCTCAAATTATTTGTAGAGATAAAATTTTGAAAATGTGTTTCTTACAAAGTCGAATAAATTACATTTCTGAAATTGGTGAAATTCACAGAAAATCTCCTTCCTTCCATTATTTTATCGGCATCCTTTCATCGAATACAAAAGATTCATTTTATTCATACATCAATTGATCTTGAATTCGATTGTTCTTCTCAGAATAAAACATTCGACCCGCCACTGAAACTACCCAAACACTGACGTGTAGGTAATTCGTATGGGGAGATTTTCTTGCCTCACGTATGTCACGTGTGGAAGATGAACCGCGCACAACTATCTACTTTATACAACCCTATTTCCACCCCCAAACCCCCCTCCTGCACCCCCAAGACAAACCATAAATCTTAATAAAACCCAAGACATACCACGTGCGACGATCATATTTCTGATTAAACTCCTCAGAAAGTCATCGGTGGTACATTATTGTTGATACACCGTCCTCGTCCTGAAGTTCCCTCAATGCACACAGCGCCCTAATAAAGTGTGATCTTCTGAATAAGTGCCATTATGTTTCATAAAACGTGGAACTAGTCAAGTTAGGGCTTGTTAACTGAAGTTACGCTATACCAACCGAAGTTATAGTATATAATGTGGGAGTTACGCAGTTGAGGCTGAGGACATTAGGTCCAATTTGGTACAATATTGGGATTTTTTAGGGTCTTCTGATAGATTTGCCCAAATATTGACCAAAACTGACTCAATTGTTTGTTTATTCTGTGGGTATGGAAGTGATTGATGATAGACTGTACGATTATAACAGACAAACATGATTATTCATTATTATTATTACAATTGTAGTAAACAATTCAGTTATGGAACATTGCATATATTTGCATTTCGAATATGAGAATATATTCCAAAAAATATGAGAAATTCGTATTTTCAAGACATTTGCGATCATTCTCATGAGTATATGAGTATACATTCAAATTAATATGCCATATGCAAATTACACAATATTTTTTTTTCGAGTGCCAATTTGGTATTTCTGATCCCACATATTAAATTGCATTGCATCTTAGACTTCTGTAGCATTCTGTCTAACAGCTATGTTTTTTCTGAGGCCAAATAATTGCCTTTCTCGAAAGAATTTCAAGTCATGTTGTTTTCATTCTCAATATGTATCTGAACGAAATCAAAGCCCCAATTGTGAACTTGGAACAGAAACAAATTTCAAGATCGATTGGTTCATCGAATGAAAGCAGTGAAAAATGAAAGAGTTATCCGATGAATAAACTTTCAAATTGGATCCATTTGATATCAGTATAGTACACGTTGTACTCAGCACGATTTCTGGAGACATTGTATAAAATATATACATAAAGTAGTAAAATACATTCAAGACTGAAAAGAGAAATCACCCGAACCAGTCTTTGTTATCGTTCAAATAAATCGACTCAAGCGAATCCTATCGGACTTATTTGGTATCGAGTTTCTGAGCTCTTTGATAGAAAACCATTGTTTTCCTGTTCAATATCACAACCAGTCTTGCAGGGATGTTATTTCAGATCCAGTATTTTACATCACGGAATATAAAATGACGGAAAACACAAACACATTTTTACTTACATTTCGATATTTATACATATAACATTAGACGTGTTTTGATATAAATCAACAATGATGTTTAAGAAATGTATATGCTCATTTACTATATTGTGGAAGAAATCCAAATATAATGAAAAAATGTTATGAATTTTACCCCATTCATCACAATTGAATCATTCAATCGCTTATGCCAAAGTAGTTCGATTATCATGAATGAATACATGTATAATATATATATATATATATATATATATATATATATATATATATATATATATATATATAAATATATATTTATATATATATATATATATATATATATATATATTTACATATATATATATATATATATATATATATATATATATATATATATATGTACATATATATATATAAATATATATATATATATATATATATATATATAATCATACACTTGATGGTGAAAATTCACCCCCGTGGCTCAGCCAACTATCGCTAGCAGTAGAAACTGGAATCAGGTCGGGCGTGGGTTCGAATCCCACGTGAGGCATGAGTTTTTGTGACGTTCTTTCAACTATCATCACTTCATCGTCCCACAATCACCCGCTCATTCGTACCCCCGCAAAACCTAGCTATTGGTGGGGTCGTTGAGCAGTATTTGTATTCGAAATTGTATCAAGCTATAAGCTATACTTTCGAATTATTCCGATTTTCGGAAACGGTTGGATTAGGATCTAATTTTTTTTATTGACGCACAAGTAAAGAATAACAGATACATACACACTGAAAAAAATCTACAAAGCCTTCTAAAGGTTTGTCTGTAGAATAATAAAATAATATATTGAATTAACCAAACACAAACGACTAGTGGTGAAAAATAAATAATCACAATATATACTACATTTGATCGAATAGCAATTATTAAATGAAAACGACGAAAAAAAGAGGAAATTATACTAATTCACATAAAATACTGCATTACGAAGAACAAAAATATAAAGAACAAAATTGAACAAATCCATCTAAATATATGAAGGTGACATGATAATAAATAAGGATGAATGTGAGAAATAAGTATCCGAAGATTGATTATGTAAACCGATCGACCGTTTCTTATGAACACGGTGATCAGGTGTTTCGTCCTGCCAATACTCACAGAAGGAAAAGTATCAAATGGAGGTGTAGTCTTACAAGAAGTTTTTTTTCATAAACGGTTAACAGCTTCTGGTACCCACTTCAGTTTTTCAAAGCGATTCTTGTAATAACTGAGAAAGAAGATGAAGTGAACAAATGAGAGGAGGGAATAAAAAACGACTATATAGCAAGTCCCGTTCAAACGTTGATTCCCTTCAACGTACAGCTTTTCTCATGAGAACGATTAAACGCTCAATGGCAGTGATCATACTTTTTACTCGGAGTACAGTTGGGAAAAAATCGAGTTTTGGGATATATCGATGAGTTCCGAACTGTATCAACATCGGGGTTGTAAGATTGCCCCGTTCAAAATCAGCATTTGTTGAGGAAACATAATCTTGCTCAATTTTTTGAAATTGATAGAGATTGAAAAATAGTACGATACGTTACTCATACACCGCTTATAATCACATGAGTGAATGTGAAAGTGGAAATTGAATGACATTACATGCTATTCAGTTCTGATGAACATAAGTCCTGACGATTTTTTCAGAGGAGACGTTACTTTTCGATGATATTTCATGGGGGGGGGTTCACACAAATCTACCAAACCCACCATAATTCCGAAAAGTGTGTAATACAATATGCTTGTTCGTGTGCCATATTACGTGGACAAATAATAATACCGTCATGAATCTCTCTGAATGAATTATCAATCTCGAGGAGGAATAGGCAGAATTCATGAAATATATATTCATCTTCCACATACGGTAATGTCCAGCAACTCTAAATAAATCGATCATTTTTACTCAAATTTCAATGAAAATCAAATGCTCAAGAAACAAATGAGGATACACATGATTTCAAAATAAACTTGACTCAAAGTCTTGCATCAAATCGTATAAAAAGTCATGAGGTGGAAGAGGATACTTGCATATATGTATTAGCTGTGACATCCGTTGTCAATGCAGAGAGAGCCTCTCTAAAGGACGTTTCAATAAAAGCAACAAATTTCAAACGATTCACTCATTTCAAATATCATTACAATAGACAATTGGTTCTCTTGGTTATATTGAACCTTTTTGACTAGCATCAAATCTGTTGAAAATACCATTCGTTTTAGGTAGCTTAGAACTAAATAGAAGACGTTCTCATGTGACCCGTTACAATATATGTAAGCTACAGTTGCCATAGCAACAAATTTTCACCACGTGACTGGAACACAGTGAATTACCAACATCTGAAGAGCTAGTCTAGCATATTATTGAATCTGTTGAAAATACTATTCGTTTTATGTAGCTTAGAACTGGATAGAAAACGCACCAATGTTTCCTGTTGTTATATATGTGAGCTACAGTTGCCATAGCAACAAAGTAATGTCACGTGACTGAAACTCGGTGACTTACCAACATCTGATGAGCCACCCCAAGTGCCCTGTTGCGCTTGCCGAGCCAGCTTGTTAATGGCGTCCACGTAGATCTTGGAAGCCGCGGCGGCGCCTGCAAAACATACAAAACACTCATTAAAACACTATTATTGATACTAGACAAACGCAGTATATGTGTTGTGAGATGAGCGAGATATCTGGATGGATAATCAGAGTCAATGGAGTAGTTCTACCTTCTGTAGACTCTAAAATAATCGAGAACATAACACACTTTGACTTATATAAAATATATTTCATTCGGTAAATATCGAATCTAGAAAGCTATGAATCTCGACAATATAATTTTGACAACATTTCTGATTATTGGATGAATGAAAAACAATTGATGACTCGAAATGGGCGTGCCTTCACTAGTCGGCGAGTCAGATCTATAATAATTGTGGTGATATGGAGATTCCCCGATTGGATATTTTAATTTTACCTCAGTTCTAACAGCCCGCTGTTGATTGGATGTTATGATTTGTGTCGTCAATTGGGCGGAGAATGCGAGTCGTCAATTATTAAATAATTTACAATTTACGACTTGCATTACAAATTTGTGATAGTGTGTATCATTTTTGTGTTCACATTTGGGGAAAACTTGATTTTTTCAAAGATTTTTCGTTCTCAACATTTTCTTGCCCATCATAATCTTAATGGGATTTTAGACACTTTTAGATGGTGTTTCTCGAAGATGATTCGACCAATTCGATTCAAAAACTATACAGTTCTAAGTTAGATATAAGTTTGGGTGTATAAAAAGGTCTATGTCGATCAGTCAAACCATGCGACCTGTGGAATGGGTACAAAAACGAAACAAAAAACACACTGACAAAGCTTAATAGGAGTGGGATATGGATGTCCTCACTATTGCTCATCTGAGAATGGTCATTTTGCACTCACTCGGGAGACAATAAAGTGGAACTATAGATGTTGATTCGGTGACAGAATTGAAAAATGTTTTTATCACCAATTTCTATATGAAATGTCTGCATTTCTGGTATTTAGGATATGTATGATATTTAGGAGAAAAGTGAACTTCACATTCAAAATCACCTTGATTGAGAAATTATTAATTACAAATGAGATAAATTGTCTCAATTCTACAACTGAGGGCTCAAAAATATTTGCTGAGCATGATCAGTTGACAAATACATCTTGAGATTCAGTATTGAGAATTTAGAAAATCAAGAGACAAAATCATTTATTCATGACGGCTGTTAATCTTTACGATGATTTACCATGAAGGTCCAGTTACTAAAAATTTCGAATTATGATTGCGGAAAGTGAAAATGACTTATAAAATTGTCCTATGGTGACAAAATCAGTAACCAACGTACGCGTCAGTATGGATCAGCATATTTGAGCTTATATGAATTTTAAAAAATTCAAGTATTTCAGTTATTGAAGCAGTGGATTCAGATATAATGGGAATGATCACTGATAAAAAATGTGGTTTCAATAATTCCCACCATGAATCTATCAATTTCATTCCATATAAAACTTGACTTGATCAATTTCTACCCATTTCTGATGTTATATGAAACTTTCACGAGAACTCGGGAAAAATATTGATCAAATTTCATATTTTATCCAAACTGATGACACAGTCAAGTAACAGAATACAAACTTCATGAGACACATTCATATCAATATACTTACGTCAAAAATAGTTTTGGATATATCTTTGATATAGATCACTACATTCAAAAGATAACTAATATATTCAGAAAGTACTATTGTTTCTCATTTTTTGATTCTTCAATACACACATATCACTCTGTTTCTATCACGATTGGAATTCATACCTCTGACTGCGTCACAACATTCCCATTAAAAATCCACATGACATTAAAAAACAATCTTCCGTATTCATAATTCACCACTAACGGTTTCAACACATCAGAAACCAAAATAATTTAATATTTAATGAACACACACATTTATCCAAAGAGTGTGAATCAACATTTTCATTGAGAAAATACATAGCTCGAAAAACGCGTGAAACATTTTGTAAAACCATTTCCATGTAACAGTAATGTTAAGTGTGCATGATGAAGCAGGAGTGGTGAGGGGAATAGAGGCGTGGAGAGGGGATGTGTCGTAAAACTGGCGTTTAGCGGGCGGCCTGCACTCAGGAGCTGGTGTAGGGAGGGTTGCAGCAATTGCAGGCAAACTGTCAGCGGCAGATCGTCGACTGTGGAACGAGGCTATTAACATGGCAGAATTATAAGATAATGGTGTGTTTAACGTACAGTCCAGTGAATAGTTAGAATAGTTATGCACGAGATGGAATTAGAAGTTGGGTGATAGGAAGAGATGTGAATTAGGATGATACATAATAGGAGATAGTTATCTGGTATTGATGATGGATTCTTATTTTGACGACGAAAGACCGTGAAGGCCAAGCTTACTATAAAGTGTGAATTATAATTCTCAAATTCTGGATTAATAATGGAATTATGATACTAAAATCGAAAACTTTGATAAATAATAATAAAACTGATCGACATTGGATTCGAAGAATATTCAAAGATCGTTCGAGAGATGACTATTATTATTTTTCCATATTTAAACAAGATTGTTTTCCCTCCAATGGTAGTACGATACATAATGATAATAACAAGTTAATGGTACATGATGAAAATAATTATACACTAATCAATCACTAAAAATTGACACTAAGAATAATGACTTTGGAGAATGGTGAAATTCACGGAAGATCCTGAAGACTCGGAAATGAACAATTTCGATATATTTTATGATTTCAGAGAATTTCAGTGAAACCAAACGTCAAGTGATTTGATGAAATCATTATTCGTACACAGCAAATATATTTATCATTTTTGGCATTGAAACATTAAAATTGGATACAATAAAATTGATTTACCATTAACCAGGAGATTTAGCCCACTGAAATGATACAAGCATGATGTTTAGATCATTGGGGCAGTGAAAATTACATACGCTGTATGATTCAAAATCAAATTGGTGGAAGTGCCGGGTTTTCATAATGGAGAAATACTCAATTACTGAACTATTTGAGTCTCTCCAATTTGGATGATATGTTTTCTATCATTAAATGATACTGATAACTTTATTTAGACAAATCTTGCGCCAAATTTTATTCTTGGCAGTCAGTACACTGATTATTTCCCACAAGGAACGAATGCAATGCAATTACAGAACAGAAATGTTGTGTTAGTTACACTAACATATACCATAGCTACACAGTCCATAGTTAGACTTGGGCCTATTTCTATTCCTACTTTAGTTACAGTATAGGAATGTCAGATGGCACATGCTCTCTCAAGACTCAGATGTTTAGGTATGTTTCAAAACAGACAAGTAAAAAGTTGATCATTTATAACAGGAAAGAACGTTAGATTATGTAAGAGATGTTTCTCATAATTGGGGAACAACATAAAATCAGATTCTCGGGTTTTGGAGACTGTGGATGAGTTAAGTGACTCCCGGGCAGAGTTCAAAGCGTTTCCCTGAATAATAGTTCAACCTTGAAATATGTGCATATTATCTATAATATCGTAAGATGACTTGAACGAGATGGACAATACATAATTGATATTCTCTACTTGAATCAATCGAAATGAATCTTTTGAATTCTCAACTTTGAGCTGAATAGCAGAACGGAACTTTTATATGACATTGTATCGAGCGACTCTTTCATTTTTCACTCAAGTCATGTTTTCTGTTAAAATGACAATTTCGAATGAATTCCTGCTATTGAAGCAGTGAAATATGAATTCGTAATTGGAATGATAGCCTCAATGCCAATGAATTTTGGAAACGATTCAGTGCATCGTTGAACTATATATATATATATATATATATATATATATATATATATATATATATATATATATATATATATATATATATATATATAAATATATATATATATATATATATATATATATATACATAGAAAAATAAAGAGAGCGATAGCGAGATCAGATGAGCGTAGCGAAGACTCCATTCCACTCTTATACAGCTTTGTCTGTGTGTGTTTTTTTGTAAGCACTGCACAGGTCGCCTGGTTCGATTGATCAACATGACATTTTCATAATATAGGCAAAATTTCACAACTTATTACTGTATAGTTTCTGAAATGAATTGGTAGAATAAATTTTGAGAAATATCATGACGAAGTTCTCAAAAATCCCATAAGATTGGGCTGGGTAAGAAAATTCGAAAAAATGAAATCTCCGAAAAAATGAAATTTCCTCTGAATGTTCACACATGAGTAATACACATGATTACCATTTTGTGAGCAATTCGAATCAACCATTTTGAAGAAAAAAATTCAAATAAGTGTTTTCATTCATCAAATATATGGAAATAATCATTAGCAGAATTGGGTTGCCAAGATTCACTGCTTTCTAGATTCGATATTTGCCCAAGAATGAACTATTCTTCATATTCTTCAAGGTGTGTAGAATACCAGAGTCGATGAAGTAGTAAATGTAGGAAAAAGTGTGTAGAATACCAGAGTCGATAGAGTAGTAAACGTAGGACTCTTATTATACCTTATTCAGATATCTCGCTCATCTCACAACGCTCATTGTTACGTTTGCCTAGTGATATTAATGAATTGAATGACCATTAGACATAGTTTTTATCATGAAAAAATACTCACTCTCTGTGTAAAATAGGGTAGCGAGTAGTTCAATAGACAGTGTGATGATATATATGTCTTATAAGAAATGTTTTTCTCACAGTTGCATATCAACAGAAACAAATAATGAAGTACCTTTTTCCTTAATTGAAAGAGCCATAACGGTGATATATATCACTACGAGATGAAATACGGTCCACATTTTCAGAGGAGACAAAAGCAAGAGAAAATCGTGAATTCACAGAACATCACAGTCGTATTGTTAACGTAATGTACCCCAATTCGAGTCAGTTTTGACAGAGTTTAAGTATTTTGATTATATCCCGTTCCACCCCTTCATTGTCGGGTAATCTCTCTCAAGAATGTCTCACATTGTCCTTTCTTAATTGCGTTTTATTCACACTTTGTTGAGATTTGAGAAGATAATCTAAATGAAACTTCCTCCTAGTAATCATAGAAAACTAACTCACACTTGAGATGGCAAAACGTTTTGTTTTGAATACAACACTTGTGAGTTGACGAGACGCTTTTGTATTTGACTAGCAGACAGAATAATATAAAGTCTCTCTATAAATGTCACACATTATACGTATACATTTGTTACAAAGAGCTGCATGGAAATTTAAAAACGTAACATATACTCAGAATGAAGGAGATGGTTGGCATAGTGGACCTACGAGAATGATAATGTATGCAGCTCAAAAAGGATCGGATAACATATATGATTGTTTGTTATACATGAAACATACTGATGAGTGTCCAATAATTACAACATAATGAAAACATCACAATTCATTCGTCAACCATACATTCATACATCAATTCGAAAATTTGAAATCAAATTCAGAATTGATAAGCAATTTCCAATTTTTCATTTATTCATGTCATATACAATATGAATGGATTAGTATTTCAAATATATATATATATATATTCGAGATATCCTTGAATCTTAAATTAACTCCGAACTATCTTCAAACTCAAATTCCAAATGGAGTGTGGTTCATTATCTCTGAGAAATACATATTCAGAATGAAAATTGACTTACAGCTAAAAATGCCCAAATATAGTTCAAGTTCAGAAAATATACGACAAACCATACAAGTACATGTGTGTATACCAGTGAGTATACGAATTTGATTTCAAATATTTAATATTTGGTTTTAATCTCATTGTTCATTGTCACTGTTTTATCTTCATATATCTCTCTCATTTTCAGAATATTTGAGCAATCAAATTATTCAACTCCAGATTCAAATGATTCATATCGATAGCATATTGATATCAAATATTACCTTGAGTGGACCCCACCGATCACCCACATAATGTAAACAGTTGACAATAGTCTATGTTATCATCTCTTATGATTATAATGTTGAGAGACAACCAAGTATGGGTCGGTATTCATGGCGTGGTGTAATAACTTAGTCAAACGCAGTCACGTTAATGAGAAGGTAATTGTAAGATCACTTGGTAAGGTAATAAAGCGCGACAAGTCGGTATAAATTACAGCCTCGTGCGCCGCGTGTAAATCATACATGCCAACCTAGCAAGACTAAATGAACCCAGATGTAAATCATGTAAGTGCCAACTTCTCAAGACTGAATAAACCTAGCAGGATGACTTATTAGTCGACGCACTCTACGTTTAGCAAGTACATAATTATGAGTGGTGGATGTATAGTAGTCTGTAGTTGAGGTTATATACACGGAGGTATAAAACATTTTGACACGAAAAGTATGAACTCTCAGGAGTGTTAGAACATAGTATAGTGGTTGAACGTGTTCTCTAAGAAACAAACACATTATTTACATATATGTATATATATATATATATATATATATATATATTTATATATGTATATATATATATATATATATATATATATATATATATATATATATATATATATATATATATATATATATATGTATATATATGATTATATATATATATATATATATATATATATATATATATATATATATATATATATATCTTCATTCAAGATTATGTCTATCAGTGAGATTGCAAAAAACACAATAAAAATCAATCAAATAAAATATAAAAATTATCAATAACAACATTATAAAGAAAATGACAGAATAAATTTAATGGGACGAGAAACAAAATATAAGTTGATCAAATCTTAGAATGGTGGTAATCGAAATGAAATGATAATAATGAAAACTTTGAAAAAAAATGATTACCATGATGTCTGCTCTCATCTTCAACTTCATTTCTTTCATTTTCATCTTCATTTCATTCTCTTGATCTGGCTACTTCTGTTATAAAATGATCAGATCAACAAATTATTATTTTCATGATTCATTTCAACTGTTAGTTCTCAAAATGCCATCAAAGCTTTTATAAAATTCTCACGATTGTTTATTGATGTATTGGTTTTATTACTCTGTATCATTATGGCATTCCGCTTTACAGACAACAATCGATAGATATTTCCTATCATGTCAAAATTCATGAATTATCATTATTCAATTCAAAATGAACATCTCAAATTTCCATTCATAATATTCACAACTTTTTTTAAAAATACTGATTATTGATTATTATTCCCTTTATACTATACTTCGTCACAATATTGTATCACAGGCAATTTGGTTAACTGAACAAACGTGTTTATTAACAAGTCATCATTGCTACAGCTCCTGTTCGTTAACTAGATAGAAAATCCAAATTCGATGTCATATTAATCAAATAATTACCACTGCCAAATCACCCGAGTATTCAAGAATACACATACAAATGATAGAACATGATCATATACAAATGATTCATATATGTGTGGATAAAGATAGGGATAGATAGAGAGATGTAGAGAGAGAGCGAGAGAGAGTAAGAGAGAGAGAGAGAGAGAGAGAGAGAGAAAGAGAGACACCTCAATCCTCAATTCTCTTCCGAACTTTGGTTTCGTGTTTCCGGACATGAAGTTCGGTGTTTTCCGCGGCAAGTAAATTAAGGGTGCCGAATCAGACGTGGGGATGATTTCTAGGCGAATAATAATTGAATCCGTGTGAGAGAAAGAGAGAAAACGGGAGATAGAGAGAGAGCTAGTAGCTTAAGGAAAATGGTGGCACGGGTGGTAAGACAAGGGGAGGGGAGGGGGGGGATTGGACTACACGATATTGGTGGTGTAATGAGAGTCACGTGAGGGAGTAATTTACAAGTCAAAATCATGGGAACCAAGGAGGGGAAGTGAGGAGGGGGACCGAGTTGAATAATGGTGGATAACACCCCCTTTTAGTAACAATCTTCGCTCTCTACATATACTTACATCCAGGAGTGTTCGGGTGATTACAATAGCCTCCTGTAACACCAATGGTCGTCTCTATATATAACTTTCTTGGATTGAAGTATAAAATTGAAATATGGGAGACGGAAAGAGAGAGGGGAAGGTGAAAGCTCCAACATAACAGTATGGTAACAACTACAAGAAAGACCAACTTTAGTTGAGAATAATTAGGAAAGTTGTACATGTTTAAGATATTTTGAGATGTTTCGGCAAGCTTTGATCAGAAAGGGAAATGCTTGTTATTATTATATTCCAGAAACTGTTGTTTTCAGATGAAATACATTTGAGCCTTACTTGTCAAATGTTGATGAGGTATGCTGTTCCATGTCAATGGTGATTTCATTTTGTATTATTCTTGTAAATTTGAAAGTATTATACTAAGATATCTTTAAGACGATGTATAGAAAGAATTCGAAGTTGATCACCTTAAGGTTAGGTGGAAGAGCAGAAACTCATGTATCTGAACCTCGCCATTCCATTTTTGTTAAATAATCATCTCATTTTTAATTTTTATATGTGAATTGTTATTTCTGTGTTTCTTTTGTTAACTACTCAAAAATGAATAGAGACCAATTATTATTACCTTCAATTCTTAATGAGTCGCTTGAGGAGAATAAATAATACCTGAGAATACTGAATGAATACATATGCGTACAGAAATTGTATTCCAAAATCAATAAATATTTCGAGAAGAATCAAAATATGTGTTTGAAATGAATCGAAGAATCAAAGGTAATGATTAATGAATCAAAAGTAAGACATTTTGTAGAGAAACCGTAGAGTAATATCTTACATATAGAATACATGTGCTTTGACGTAGATGATAATTAGGGTGTATAAATGACAACCTGATTTTTGAATTTACTATCACATGTTTTTGTTTATTGTGAATATGTATACCGAAGACAAGTAACAGAGATATTATTGAATAATAACTCAATAAATGAGAACTGAACACCCTAAATATAATATAGATTATGAACTTGGAGAAAGAATTCAAAAAACTTTGCCGTGAAAACACACATTAAAGTCACAGTACTCTTTTACTTAATCTCCCGTATCTCTATAGGAAGTTATTTCATCGCAATAAACGAAACAATGTAATTACCAGACTCACCACACAAGTTTAATGTGATAAAACCAAGTCTACAAAGGCTAATAACCATATAACTTCAAGAAATGACCATTCTTCACAGTTAGTAATCCCATAACCATAATAACCATACTAAATAACCGTACTTCACACTGAGGTGGGGAGGTTGATGCTACGTCGTAACATTCATTCCACGACTCGGTTTCAAGATTCGTCCTGAACGAACGGGTGGATCCCTAATGACGTCACAGATTAGGATATTATATCCCATACTATGTACTATGTACTGGTCCACGGTACGTAATAAAATATCAAATATCAAATATAAGTTCTTGCGGATGTGGTGTAGGCTCTCTGCCTCCCAAAGAAACTTAGATTACAACGTTATTTCTTGTTTATTAGTCAAAAAAATTCAAGATTTTTCCGTCTTCAATATGGAAATGATGTTGGAGAATGTTATATCATCTTTTATAAAAACAAGTAACTAAATATTATTTTATAATAATTACTTTCTCATTCGTTATGTTGGTAGATAATCCCTGAACCTCCTGAATTGCAGTGAATCTACAAACACACGCACAAACACACTCTCACAAACACACTTCTCCAGTTTTAGAATAATAATTCTAATTCCGTTTCCGTAATAATTCTACGCAGGTGGCGCATCCTAGTGCCAGATGGCGGGTACTAACTAACTGATGTCATTTGTTATTCACGTAGAACAAACTGTCAGCGAGAATCGGCTACGGTAGCTCTCTCCCGACAGGGTGTATTATATTTTCAACAGTTATTTTCGTGAAAGCTTTTTTTATGATGGTACGCTTATTATCAAATAAATGACTGCACATTTTTTCAGACTGAGGGAGAAAATTATAGTCTTCATTCTATGCCACCCCTCGCTAAAGTAGCTATATACGCATTTGATAATTTCGTTAGGAAGATCGCAAGGGTAAGGGGAATGGGTGGTTGAGAAAATATGGGTGGATTCTGGATAGTGTAAGTTTATGTATACGAAAATTTTTGTAAGTAAATTACGTGAACTGGAGTACAAGGAAATTCTATAATCGAATCGAGGATGAGTTTATAATGGAAATTTCGAACTGAAAACGATTTATTTTTTTCCATATGAGAAGAAAAGATCTGGTTGAAATGAAAAGCACTGTTTTTTCCGTGGTTTTGGCTTCGATTTCGGAACGAATTGAATATAAATGCAAGATATATTATGAAATTCCATGTTTTATTGTATTGAATCAATCAGCAGGGACCGGTTAAAATACAGATAACTATCATATATGAATATTAAATGCCTCACTCACATTATAAGGCCCACGTCATAATTATATCCACCTCCACTCATTCCAAAAGAATCTAATTACATGAGAACATTTTTCATACATGAGTTTGAAATATTGATATCAGAGCTTGATCTTTTAACCTTGATATGTGTATTGCATCTAGATCACTGTGACCACTGTGATAAAACTAACCTATAAATAGCTGAAATCTCTGTTGATTCCATGATCCATGATCAGTTGGGTCCATCTCACTGATTACAGTTTGGATTATAGTTGTTTTGATTTTAAGATGATACAATTGATCATCATGATGTTCAGTAGTCAATGTATCTAAATTCTTGAAAGAATTCAGAATGGATAAGTTTGATTCAATTGAACTCCAACTCACATATCAGGTAAGGATCGTGTTGATTATCAACCGGTGTTTTAAAATGCTTGTATAGCCTAATGTTTATGCCGCCATGATTGTGATTGAAGTGTGGTATTTGGATGATTTTGGTATTCAAAGACAAACTTGGGACGTGTGAGTCGTTGACTTTTTGATCGTCACGTGAGACAAGGTTCGAAAAATATAATCGAAGTTCCAGTAGAAATCGATTGGAGTTATCTGAAAATATAGGCTGACATGAAATGTATGGCCCGTTTGAACCTATACAATTGAATTTCATCAATACATTTCATATTTCAACCATTTTAATATTTTGACCATTTCATTATTTCCATACAGAAGTTTAGAAAAAGACCTATGAATGATTTTTTTTTTTATTTCAATGATGTTCTCAACAATTATGATGAAAAACAGAAACACATCCTCAATGACCATATCCTTATGAAAACTCTCACAATTCATCATCTCTGTCGTATGCACATGAATCCTTGGATACGAATTGTGTACAGATGAATATATTAATAATTACATATGAACATATGGATGTTGAGAATATATATATATATATATATATATATATATATATATATATATATATATATATATATATATATATATATATATATATATATGGATCGAAATGATAAATCGAAATGATTATATCAATTCATAAATATGAATATAACAAATATTCGAAGATATAGATACATTGATACTAATATATACATACATTAAATAGAGGTGAATTATACCAATCCATTTCCCACAATGTCTATACATTCACATTTTTCATCTCCCTGTAACAACTTTTCCACGATAACACTATTGGTCGCCACATTGACGTATCACTACAGCTCCAGCCAGTTACAGAGAAACGAGAACTTCACCTGTTCAAACAACAGTTCAGAAATGTTTGATTGATTGGATTCAACTAAAGTTTGAATCAATACCAACTTCACAACAAACCTGTGCAACTGTTTCCTCTGACATAAACAAACATTAGTGCCAATCAACTTTTGTACGAATCAGAGATAACTATTCCAACTAGACCGGCCCCGTCACCTCAGTCATTTAACCAAATCGTTACTCATCGTTACGTCAGTGACATGGAAAACTTTTCAAACAACACCTGATACAGTTTTATTTTTACAAGCTGAGGTTGGTAATTTGTGAAGCGTAACAACGCGAAGCAATGTGTACTCTACATTGAACTACTTGTTGCTCTGTCTATAGGACCCTGGTGGTTTCGCAATTAAGTGGTTACAAAAGTTGTTTCATTTTAAAAACGTATTCATGAAACACGGAATAGTTTTTTTGAGGTTATAGTTCGAACAATGAATTTTCAAATATGTGGTGTGAGGTATAAATATGTGGTCATTCAAGCATTAGAACAACAATAAATTACTAAATCTCGACAAATAAAGTCGTCTATGATCATGATGCTACAATAGTATCAGCAATTTAATAAGAAAATCCAATAAGCCATTCTTTGAGACAATGATTTTTTCCATTTAGGTACCATCTCATTCTCTCTTTCAACAAATCGAATCATCATCTCATCATCATCATCATCATTTTCTGAAGTGATGAAACTCATTTCTACTAAATTGAACAAACATAATTCATAATTTATAATAATAATTATCAATAACTATTTAATATTCACATTCTTTCGTCGTTCTCTGTCTTGGTATAGCCAATTTTGCTGATCATATTTTCTCCGTCGAATGAGCCCTCAATTTGCTTGTTACTATCAGGTTGAATTTCTTATGCTTATTGCTTTGGAGTCACATTAATGAATCACATCGAGGTATAACGATAGAATAATTTCATCAAATCATTCAATACAATTTATAATGTGGGCGTGATGACAATGCTGAGAATTTGAAATGATAACGAGTGACATATATTTCAAAAATAAATACCAAATCTATTGTAGAGAAAATTAACGTTCTCTTTGACTTGATCGAATAACTAGGTGTCACATCCATGATGCAGTTCCATCAAACAGTTCAACAACCGCACACCCTCCTCAACATTGCACTAGCAGCCACTGCCATCTCGATCCGTGCACACTGCGACGCCATCTTGCAACGTCACGGTGATGTCAAACATTCAACATCCAAAGAACATTTCGAACAGTTGAACAATCAGCTGTTAACTGAGGTCCCATTCACATTACTGCAACAATTGAAATATCTTCAGACACTCTCTGCTTTGCTCCACTTCAATGAGACGACAGTTGAATTCCGAGATGAACTACTCAAAAACAGTCATATTCATAAACATTTCGTACATTTTGTATGCCCCAGATTAAATCACGTCACAATTCTGGACTTATCTATGGTTGAAGGTGATTTAGAATTGTTCAAAGCACTCGGTATGCACTGTCATCAACTCAAACAATTATATGTATACACGTATATGGAGAAGATGCCCTCTGACCAATGCATGGTATGTGGAAACGAGTGGGGTATCTGGTTATTACTTCTTAAAGATTGTAAGCATTTGAAAGTCATCTTAGATTGTCAAGATGATAACAGTGGTTTCTTGAAAATAGAACCTCCTTCTGAAAAACATCCATGCATAGCTGCTCAACTTTTATGTGAGTTAACCGATTTAAAAGTCTTCAATTATCACGAAATATGTTCAGCGTTTACTCTGCCGGAAATGCAGAGTTCTGTTTATCAACTGACGCGACTGGACGTGGGTGATAAGTATTTTAAGACTTCTGAAGAGATAAACTGGCTGAATAATCACTGTCCCTACATAACTAAACTTGTATGGGCAATCGATCCTAATTACCATCAATATGATGTCGTCTTGGCTGCAATTGCTGAAAGTGATTTGGAGATACAAGAGTTGAAGTTCACAGCTTGGGTACCTGAATTCACCGAGGATATGAAACTTTTATTTGTGATGAAGGGCAAATATTTGAAAACGTTGAACTTCTATTACAATTGTGATTATCACTTGATACCACCGACAGCTTTGTCTTACGATAATATTCTACATTTATCAGAGTTCTGTCCGGAATTGAAGACATTATATCTCGAGGGACCTTGGTACAATGGTGATGAATTGACGCTATCGCAGATGAGTAAACAAAATATTTTTATGAAAGTAAACAACTTCAAGTATACGGAACCAAATTTCACCTCAAATGTTATGCCAAATCTCTTGAAAGAGTTGAAGAATTTAGAATCTTTGGAATGTGTGATCGTCATGACTGAAGCTCACGGCTTTCTTACGATGATGGAAACTAGTAATAACAAATTTTCATTTTTGAAACAATTTTATTTCTTCTTGGATAAATATCCAGATGAATTGATGGATATCACAGATACTTTGTGGATATTACAGAGAATAGTACCGGTAGCTATGAAATGGTCCAGTATTGAATATGTTCTAGTTGAATTTCCGGGTAATATTTCAATGGAAGCAAGAAAATACATCGAATCTGTGACGATTGTGATCCTGAAACAAAACCTTGACTTTCAGTTAGTTGTTCAAGAAAGGATATATTAATATTTGATCATGTCAGACATTTCAATTCAATTGTTGGTGATCAATTGAACACTCCCCATTAGGCAGATTGTGGATCCTCATAATGTCAAAATCAGGTATTAAACGATGTTATATGAATGAATTAACAGCTTACAACTAACATTATTGAACTTGTTCACAAATTTGGAGATTCCGGTACTGCTGCACGCTTGATATGGGTTAGGATTCAAATGCAAATTTGAGATTGTATTTTACTCAAATTGAAAGTATGAGAAAAATATTGATAGTGGGCATATATATATATAATATGAAATAGCAAATTCGACCTGAAATATTTTTATTATATGATCACATAGATTGTGATCATATTACAATAAGAACATTCTAGATCGACATTTTCTTCTGTTACATGAGAAAATATATATACACTGAAAGTTTCAACATTTACGAGTGACTTGCAATTCACTACCGGTATGAATGATCAAAACTATCCAGAATAAATTCATGGTGCACACAAATATAAGAACACCGTTCTGAAATCAACAAAAATATAAATTATTTCAGCTTGGAATGAAAAATGGTATTACATTTTCAATTTTCGATTTCATCACTGGATAATGAGAGAGGAAATGTATTCAACAATCATGTTTATTTTACTCTGAAAATAACAAGAGTCGTGTGGAAGTAAGTATTAGGGACATAACTTCAGCCAACTTCCTCTTCCCGTCTCATCTTCCTCCCCTTTCCCTACTCCATACATCTCCTTGTCGTTTCCTCCCTCTAGTCATTGCCATGCACAATATTCAAATTAAAATGGTAATATTACGTCTAAAGATGCTGAGGATGGCGATTTTCAGAGAAAACATTTCTATTTATAAGCTAATAATGTTTGGGTGCAAAGTTTCTCGTTCAACTAAACTATACAATTCACGGTTATTTGTGGTTTACTCAAATTACATCTTGGAATAAGAATTAAAGAGGATGAGATCCTGAGATACTAACTAGTTACCGAGGATTAGCGTTGACATTAAATGGATAATTTATATGTATAGTCGAGCTGCCCAACAACTCTGATCTGCGGTTTGTCCAATACAACGTTGATAGTACCAGCCTAAAAGTCGCATCCATTTAACTTTGACTGAAATTAGTATTCTATGGAACTTAGGTGAAGTATATGATATTCCAGGTCATGTCGCTCACTGGAGATTTGGAACCTTCTGAAATGAATAATGTTTTAGTGAATTCAAATGAAATTGGTGATTGGGCTGATAAACCACTGAGAAACCAATCGTCGATTGAGTTGACGAATGTCAGTTCGTTAAAAAAAAAGTTAAATTGAGCTGGAAATGTTTTGAGAAAGGAATTTTGAAATATATTCTGATTGTGTGCGAGAACCATGGCAACTTCATGCTCTCGACATTTTTTTGTGAAACAAGCGATCCGTTTGTTAATAGATCAATATGATGCAATATTATTCAATCACGAATTGTTGCATCTCATCCCAAATCGTGACTTGTAGTATATCATCCCTTACAAGTTCACGCAGGTCGCAATTATGGGCCAACTTAATTGTTCATCTTGTCAACTAATAACCTAATTCTCAAAGTGAAATCATTAAACGCTCTCTAGAATACCATTAAGGAAGGGGTGATAATTACTTTAGGAACTCATTTTGTTTCACGATAACTTGTTTGAAAATATCAGCATGGGCACTTGGAAGTAACAATAGGAAAGTGAAAGAAGACTTATTTATTGCACATGAATTCGTGAGGGTGAAAAAGAAGATGTTGATATGGATTAAACAAGAAACGAATGGTCTACCTTTAGAGTGGTTAGGAGTCGATCTATTGTTTATCAGTTTGTTAATGATAACTTTCGAAAGATATGAGATATCATAATTAAAATGTGGAATAAACTCGGATATTTTCAATACATTGAAGATGGTATAACATATAACGATATAATTCGTGTTGTATAATGTTCAAGAATATACGGCTAAAAATGTTTTCTTTTATCTGTACACGCTTGACAATTATGCGATGTGGGTATAATATATATATTTTATATAACTTATACCATCTCTAACATATAGAAAATCTTTTTTCTTCCGTATCAGAATTTTGATATCTAATCCCTTTCAAAAGTTATTTACAAATCACTGATATTTCGCTGAATCAAAGATTTAAACACAAATTGAATCACATTGTAGCAACAATGGTTGTAAATGAAATGTGTTTTTGTTGCATGCAATGAGAAATATTTTTTTATATGACATCGAAATTTGATACAAAATCATCATTCCTCAATTAAGGCTATGATTAAGAAGTAGGATT
Source organism: Brachyptera risi (assembly GCA_964007535.1). Taxonomy (NCBI): domain Eukaryota; kingdom Metazoa; phylum Arthropoda; class Insecta; order Plecoptera; family Taeniopterygidae; genus Brachyptera; species Brachyptera risi. The sequence continues at coordinate 19,130,753 of OZ023337.1, forward strand.
GTTTGGACGAGGCACCACAAGGGCGATCTTATCACCATATTTTAATTAATTTAAATCAATGAATTTCAACACCAGGGCTGCGCCCATAAATTTTCGCCGCAGATAAAAGTCTTACAGTTTCCATAAGTTCGGAACACAATATAAGTTAAAACCGTTCCTGTATAATATCCTGACATTACCAGCATTGGTATTGAGAGTAAATAAAATACACGAATGTTGTCATCTTCCACTTTGAACTAAGTCTCTTGGGCAATTTCAACTTCTTTCCGTTAACAACAGATGTAAAGTTCATCATTATACAAAAATAAACCAAAATAAAAGAGATATTGCATGAACGAAACTTCAATATAACATCGGTGGAATAAATTTCTTTGTTTTACAACAATGGCCGTGAGAAAATACTTCTATGACAAACAGCTATAGCATAATAATATTCTCAGACGAATGATTCTATTCAATATAAAATTGATGAATAATTTGATGATTGAGATGATTGAACACAATATGATCCATAATTATCTTCAAATTTAATATGAATCCTCTGAAAATCATTATCATAAAAACGCCATATCGTCTGTTCGTTGAACAAATCACACAAACTTAAGTGCTGGCATTTCATCCGAAGACATCAAATAAATTCCGGAACATAACTTCTGTTACACGGGAAATGATATTTTGTACATAAATCATCTCGGAAATCCCTCTGCATGAAAAACTAACAGCCAGACTAGTGAAAACGTAACGACACGAAATAACAATTAAGTCCATTTCTATGATTTTATTGAATACCTTTTTGAAGCTTATAATCTACGCTATCTCCACTAGAGGACAGCACTTAATGCCAGTGATCCATATTTATTAGGTTATAAGGTTTATGAGGGTGGTATTCAGTAGTCATCAAATCATAACAGAGCTATTTTATTGGGTATGTTTTGATAGTCTGGGTGAGTCGGACGGGTGAGGTGTGGGGTGAGGGGGGCAATGGTTGCGATTGCTCATTCAGTCATAATCCGAGTTCATTAATTTTGTTACCATATTGAGAGAGATTCAACGGTGTATTTGTCATTTCATTGTTGTAACCAAGTTTGTATGTGTATACTATCGCACTAACACACACATATATATATATATATATATATATATATATATATATATATATATATATATATATATATATATATATATATATATTTATATATATATATATATATATATATATATATATATATATATATATATATATATATATTTATATATATATTCATATGTATCTACGTAAAGAGACTTAGGGGTCTATGCGACAGTATATTGAGAAGTACTCTCAGTATTAAAATGTGTAGTTACTACCTAAGAATGATTGATAATCAATGTATTTCATTAGAAAAAGTTCACAATGATAAAGAAGAATCCCTTGATAATACAGATTCTAAATTATGCAAACATGTTCCAATTTCCTACTTTAGGTTCAAAACAATTACTATAACTATTTCCGTCATTCGAGTTACAATTTACGATCATGACATCTCAATTATATTTCTACTTCATTCATGAATGTTTCACTCTCGATCAATCATATTACTTTATATGATCGGGGATGATAGTATGTACAATCTTATCCCTATTTTCGTGAGGCGTGGTATCAGAATGTTATCAAAATATGGTAATATATCAAATTTAATAATTTTGTCATTATTATTTATACTGGTTGTAATTGTTGACGAAAAGTCATTGTGTATTCATCATTCTGTTATCATTCTTATCGAATATTCTATCATAATAAACGACCTTATCATATGCCTAACCTGGAAGAAACCATTTGTTAAAACTTCATGGAATGGAAACGTTTCATTATTATTGTACAGTCTCATATAGCTTTGATACTTTTTTCTTCGTCGTATTTCATGTGTGCAACCAGTGGAACGTTACAGATACCATTTAGGATTATTGATAAAAGCAAATTATACATAATGTATGATGGAAAGCTATGTACAACACCTAGAACTATTCTATCACTGCCTTCTTGTTTCATCTCAACTCTGAACCCTCACCGCGACTGCCACTTGAGATAACTTACTAGGCCCAGATAACTCCTAGAGACTATAATGGACTATGATTGGATAATTTTCAATGGGAGAGCTAAATACCATGACAATACAAGATAATAACAGAGTCACGGTCTCTTAGATCGCAGAAATGTGACCTATTTTGTAGACCACCTCGAGAGCAGAACCAGGATTCTGTGCCAACAACAATGGAAATATACAAGAACTGAACATGTTGGCATGGTATTTGGCTCTACTAGTAGATGAGAACCAATCAGAGTCCTAGTTTCTTGGAACCCGTTATGACCTGGATGTTATTTCAAGTGACAGTCGCAGTAAAAACCGTGACTTGATTACGCGACTGATACATATATCATAATCTCATATCTCATTATTGAGATTATTTAAATAGTTCAACAATTCAGTGGTTTGTACTTTTTGCTCGTCTAATAGCTTCATCAGCCTTCAATCAATGTGAAAATGTGACAAAATATTTCTGACCTTCAAAACTCCTGTTCATATCTATGTGAAACTTAGGAATAATGTGTACCATGCGTGCGCTTGGATTTTGTGAGAATTTGCATTCATTCGAAAAATGGCGGAAATCGAAACCCGTCTCCTGAATGACGGCTCAGTACCACTCGGTTTCAACCAACCACTATTCCAGTAAGTAGCTGGTTGATTGAATAATAATATAAGCAGGAAAACAACAGAATATTCACTTGATTCATATTTTGAAAATGATAAATCATACTATATAATCATACAATATGAAGTACAAATTGAAAACAACAGAAGATAATTGAATTAATTCAGTCAACCAATCCATTCAACTAAAAATAAAATTGAAATAGAGAAGAAACCATTCGTTTTTCACTTAATTTTAAATTCAAAACATATCCAAAACGTGTTGTTCCATGAGATAATTTCGTCGTCCCTTTTTATTGTCGCTGATTACTTGTTTGAGTATGTGTGTGTGTGAGTGCGTATAGAGAACACGCGTGGAAATACGGTGCGTGTCGCAAGGGGTGGGGATCGAGGAGAAGGGGACGGTTTTATACAACTACAATTGACGCAATGCGACGATCATTGCATATCATTGTTATAATGCGTGTGTTAATACCACCTCCCCCTCCCCTCTCTCACACCGGGAAGTGCGATGCATTATGAGAGTTTCGAATGTCGCGTGGGAGCGTTAATCTTAATTGATAGCCGTCGAGTCGTCTATAAGCTGCACTTGGTGAGCCCATGGATAAACATAGGTGAGGTGTGCGCCATGAAAACATAGGGCCACGCACGCGGAAATGAAAAGATTGGATTTATTCCGTTGTTAATTCTTAGTTATGATGATTCATTTTTGTGTGGATGGTGGACATTTTTGGGGGACATTAAATGTTCGAGTGAATTTGATACTGTTGGAATGAATATATATTTATATAATCTGATTGGGTTTGAATTCTAGATGTATCCTCATAGGTATAGAGAATTGTATACAGTTATATCGCACAAAATGAGAAATGGAAAAAACGGCACCTCCACCGATTTATATGACATGGGCCAAATACGATCACCATTATATTAATGAATGTGTATATACAGAGAATGATCTCTTGTATATGAAATTCACCGGTTGAATAACAATTCATAACACATGTAGTCCATTCAATTATTTGTTATATTTTCACTGTTTTGTCATCTGATAAAATGAACATTTGAAGATTTCAATAATTCATTTCACTGAAAACTAGTAGCTTTTGAACTTGAAGAATTATCAACTCAACTTTCACACATACCTCTACAAAATCTGATAATGAAAAACATAAGAAATGAATGAGAATGGAAAAATGAAATAATCAAGAAATGAAAATAATATGCATGATGAACAAATGAATTTTAGACTTGTGGTGACAGAAATATTGATGACAAATATCAACTCCATCAAAATTGCTTTCATTCAATTCAAGATTTGTCTTCCTATCAAATAATAACATCATGGTATAAGTATATAAGTATTTTTTTCACCCCGAAAAGTTTCATTTTGAGTATGTTATTTTTGTAAGTATCATCATTGTATTATCAGGCCCTATATACGAATGACATTCGATGTACATTCGACATTTCTACTTCCAAATGAATTCATCACAATTCACTATTATTCATTCACCACAATTATTCATCATCAATATAATTCACTACATCAGAATGATCGTGTGATTCATCTCACCATCATTTCGAACATACAGTAATATTATTATAATAATCTAAGTGCGTACCGAGTCCACATACGCCCTTTGGTTAGTATAGTGGGTATAAGTCGCACGGAGTCTTGCCTGCGTAAACAATGGTTGAGACGGCCTAAAGACGCGGATTACGTTCCGAGATGGCGATGTGCGTGGCTACTATTTATTAGGATAAAGGAATCAACAGAGACAGGCATGAGATGACAGTGTTACAGTCCACATATCCACATCTCCACTTTATATCCAGATAGAAGAAACGGACATCGGTTCTAGTCTTTCTGAGGGCATTGGTTTATTGAAAAGTTTTCATAGTCAAGGACAAGTTTCTTCTTGATGGAGAAATGAAAAAAATATTCTGATATTCACCTTCATTGCCCTGGTGGTTTCAGATTCTCTATTTTATATACATACATATATATATATATATATATATATATATATATATATATATATATATATATATATATATATATATTTAATACTGATATATATTTAACAGGAAGATTAAAGTCGTGTATGAAGTTGTGAAATCTTTCAAATATTTCTACGTTTCAACCATTATGTTATGGTCTTTTTCAAGAGAATTATTGAACTGAATAATGTGACAAAAATTGTAATCGATCATTTCTATTAAATTAATAACATAAATTAATACAATGAATTCGATTGAAATTATTTCATATATTCAAAGAGGTTTTGAGATAAAACCAAGAAAAAAATAGCAGAAAACTTTCAAAAATGAGAATAATGACAGCAATTCATTAAATTCAATTTCAATTCAATTCAATATTGTCTTTATTTATGTAGCAAACAACAAAAAATGGTGATATTCATATATCAATATATAATATATAATATATAATATCAATAATATATAATATATATATATATATATATATATATATATATATATATATATATATATTTATATATATATATATACATATATATTTGTGTGTGTGTGTGTGTGTGTGTTTTTTTTTTTTTAAATTAAACGATACGGGGTTAAAAAAAACTAGTTCCTCTAGGGTATCAATTTCTACCACTGGAGTTCTAAAAATAATGATTACATATTCGTTAACAAATCGGGCAAACTGAAACAGAACATATTGACGTTTGTAACGTAAAATTAATCAATTTTAAACACATCTCAATCTCGCACATTAATTGACAAGATTTGAGAGGGAAATAAAATAAACCAAGAATTCAAAAAGTGAAGTGAAAACAGTTAGGTGCTACACGCACATCACCGCAATTAGTGGTAGACAAAATAAGTACGATATCATTCCATCGAAAAAAAGAAAACAATTTTAAGGAAAGAAAAACGAGAAGGAAAAGAAAATACGTCTTTAGCCGGTGAGTGTGGGGCTGAAAATGAGCTCCCTGCCCCTCAAGGAACAAAGAGCTTCATTCACACACCACTTTTCTTTGAAGGAGTCAAAATCACCTCGCCCTAGATGCCACGCATATTCCTTCATTATGCGTGACCTGATGCGTGCCTTAAGCATCACATCATAGGGCGAGGGGACACGGTCATCCTTGAAGAAGGCAGTCAAGATTCGGTAGACCGTGCTAATAGCTATGACTATTACATAGTTTAATAGAGATCTCTTGACTCGATCAGCACGGTCAGGTATTTTGACGAAGCACAAGTCATTTGCACTTAATGCTTGATGCTGGCCGAAGAGGTTTCTCAACAAAACGTTGACTAGCTGCCACATTGCAGTAGCTCGATAGCAAGCTGCTATCATGTGCCACGCCGTTCCTTCTAGCTGGCACCAAGGGCACATGTCCGAGTTCAACAGCCTGGCACGAGATAGAAAAATGGGATCCGCCATTCTGTTTTTGTTAAAACGCCACGCTATTTCCGCGTCCAGCCCCAGAGAGGGGAACCGATGAATTGCAGACCAATTTACATGGTCATCAGACCAGTGGCCATTTAGAGATCCGGTAATGGAAAGAGTCGGTGCCATCAGGTCTAGCATGATATCTCTTCTCTTTGTCTTGGGATCAAGGAGGAGAGACTCACCATTGAGACGTCTCTTGTAGATGAGCTGGGGAGGCCAGGTTTCAGGCCCAAGTATCTTCCTAACCCCCCGAAAACGTAGATGACAATAAGCTTGCAAGTGAGCGTAGTTGATACTCAAAGCATGTTGAAGTCGAGGGGGTAGATCTCTGAACCCATTCACTTCATCGAGCGTTTTCCACTCAGTGCCTTCCAGTAAGTCGCCAATTTTGGTGCATTGTAAAATTGACCAAGAGGGAATGAAAGGTGAAGTAGCGGATGGAATGAGCGAGGAGAGAGTGAGCGGAATTTCGCAAAGACCAATCACGGTTGTGGCTAACGTTCTAGGATGAGGTTTCAATGTCGCCCACGCACGCAGAACTGTGTTAAGGAACTCTGTTGTTTGTCTAGTGACTGGTCTACTAATTCCGGGGCAGAAAAATACCTGCCACTCAAGACCTAATCCTTGGAAAGACCTCAAAAAGTGACGAGTCATGATGTGGCAGGGATGGTCTTCCATGCTTTCGATAAACCTTCGTGCGAATAAGATTCGAAAGAGGGATATCTTCGAAGGCAAATGAATCAGGCCCAAGCCACCTAGATGGATAGGGGCACACAAGTCACGAAGTCGAGTCCAGTGTCTTCTTCCTGCCCATACAAAATTGGCGAATTGCCCTTGTATTCGATTCACTAATGCAGCTGGGGGTGGAAGTATCTGAAACACGTACCAGAGACGAGGGGCAATAAACTGATTCACGATTAGGACGCGGCCACGAAGAGACATGGCCGACCCACGATGCCGCCAACGATCAAGTGCATTTGTTACCCTGTCTTGTAATGTCTCGAATCCTCTGTCATAAACTGCAGGTACATTACCTAGCATGACGCCGAGAAACTTCCCACCCTCCGATGACCACGTGAAACCGAGGGGCGTGTCTGCTCGACCGATCCAGGAGCCTACCCACAAACCGGTAGATTTGTGCACATTTAGCTTCGCTCCTGACTGTGCCGAATACATGTTATATATAGCATGTAGACGATTGAAATCCTCGTTATTAGCGAGAAAGAGGGACACATCATCTGCATAGGCCGAAACGATGAGTGTACGTTGTCCTGCACATGGCATAGGAAAGCCATCCAAACGATTACGACAAAGCCTAAGAAACGGTTCGATTGTCAGTGTGAAAAGTTGACCCGACATTGGACAGCCTTGTCTAATGCCTCGTCCAAACTTGATGGGTGCTGTCAGATGTGTGCCAACACGGACAAAACATTTAGCACCATGGTACATTGTTCTTAACAGATTCCGAAAGTTTTCACCGAATCCATACTTTTCTAGTAAGTGAAAGAGATAGTCATGATTAACTCGATCGAATGCACTCTGCTGATCTAAGGATAGCAGGGCCAGAGGCAAGCGATCTTTGTTGGCATGGTCTATAATGTCTCTGTGGAGGTGAAGGTTATCTGAGATAGTGCGACCAGGAACACAGTAACCTTGGTCCGGGTGAATAATTGACGCAATAACTCGACTTAGACGTGAGGCAAGAGCTCGAGCTAGTATTTTGTAGTCAGTCGTCAGGAGTGAAATGGGTCTCCAATTTTTAATTTCCAGGGCATCCCCGGCTTTAGGTATGAGTGTGAGAACAGACTTCTGTACCGATCTTGGAAGTTCCTTCCTAGTAACGGCTTCTGCGAATACATCACAGTAAAGGTTGGATAGTCGGTCCCAGAAAAATAAATAGAATTCAGGCGTAAGACCATCTATTCCAGGTGCTTTGTTTTTATTGAGAGCATTTAAAGCAACTGAGAACTCTAAACTACTGAACGGTAAGTCGAGGTAGTCCCGGTCATGTTGTGACAGGGTAGGCAGAGACTCGAAAAGAGGCGATTCAATTTCGATGTCTGTGGGTGCGGCCGAATAGACTTCATGGAAGTGTCGTCTGGCGGCTGTACAAAGTGATGGTCCATCAGAAACAATTCTGCCTTCAACCCGAAGTTGCGACAAGGGTTTAAATGACGCTGCCATGTCCCGCGCTAATAGAGAGCCGGCTGGTCTATCTGTTGCGAGGAGGTGATCGTGATTAGAGTTTGTCAAAATCCGCTCACTTGTCCGAGAGTAAGCGTCCCGTACTTCAGAGTTCGCTCTCGTGAGATCGCATAGATTCTGTCTACTCGACGAGTGGCTAGAAACTATTTCGTCTACTCGACGTTCCAAACGATTGAAAACCTCATCGGAAAATTGTTTCCGAAGCCGAACGAAACATTGAGTGGAGGTTTGAATTTCTTCTTTCAGAGCGTCCCACCAATCACCAAGAGATGAATACTCTTCACGCTTACTGTCAAAATAGACGAACATTGTACGCATGCAGATGGCGTAATTTGGATCTGCAAGAAGTGTATTGTCAAACCTCCAGTATGGAGGAAACGACTTCGGTGTGTCTATTGTTACTGTAGTCAACAACGCCAGATGGTCGGAAAAAGACGGAAGGACCCGTATACTTGAAATAGATGAAGATATAAGTGGCGATGCATAGAATCTATCAATGCGTGACCCAGAGAAGTGAGGGGCATTACTTATGAATGTGAACCCCGGCTCAGTGGGATTGAAATCCCTCCACACATCGGACAAATTGTTAATGTGTACTAGTCGTCTCAGCTGGGTTGCTAGGCGGGGATATCGCTCTCCATTATTACCAGAACGATCGAGAGTAGGATTCAGTGTAACATTAAAATCTCCACCTATTAGGATGTCGGAACCACGTACATCATTCAAGTGAGCTTCAAAGATGTCGAGTATTTCGAGTGCTCTTTCCAATTGATGTGGCAGATAAACACAATAAACGTGTAGTAGCCGGTTCGTTGGTGGAATTTGTAAAATGATCTCTTGTAGGTAGCCGGGCACAATAATTGTGTGTGTATGGAATACCAAGCGTGGTGATTTCCTCAAACCAATTAAAGTACCCGTGCACATGTGAACTGGCTGGTTAAAGTGAAAAAAGTACTGAGACTTTTGAAAGGGTAATGGAGATTCAGCAGTGTTTGTTTCTTGCAATAGAATCATGTCTGGAAAATGTCGATCTAGAAAGGATGACATTTGCGCCCATTTATATCGACTTCTGACACTCTTAGTGTTCAGACTGACTATTGAGATGTCTTGTGTTCTATCCATTTTGATGGTTAATCTAATTTATTTGACGATAAACTCTCCGAAGAGAGAGATCGCGTCAAAGACATACATTCGTCTCCAGTGGCAGCCTCGTAATCATAAGCTTTCTTAAGGCTTCCAATGAGGCGCCTCACTCTTTCGCGAATTGCCCGGTCATCCATGATTCCTGGCTTAATAGAGTCCAACATCTCGATCAGTTTCGGGATTTCTTCCGTGTACCTCAAGGCAACGCGTAAAGGCCGATCATTCCCCTTGACATCACGCAAGAATTGCACGAAAGCGCTTATAGGGATGATATTTGTGTTCGCATTTCTGTTGAGAATTTCGATTGCCTCGACGGGAAGTGGATTTACAATTAAAGGCCCTGTGTCGCTATTCTTCGATTTTTTTGCTTTATGTGCGGACGGTACAGAAGTAGTCTCATGGACCATGACGTCACTGGTGTCAAAAGAGGTTGATACTCTTTCAGTGATATTAGTTTCGTTTCTGACAGTTACTTCTGACGATTTGTCAGTAGATGATGGTAACTTCCTCTTTTCTCGGCTCAAAGGTGGGAAATCCAATATGTCTGAGCTTGCGACTTCAGGAACTTTATTTTTGGGACAATTTCGTGCTATATGGCCAGACTGTCTGCATTTGAAACACTTCAAGTCTTCAAATGACAGGAAAATTCGATAGCTGTCGCCATTTGAAGCTACTAAGATTGAGTCTGGCAGTTGACGATTTTCGTCTCGAACTACGAAAATTTGTCTCCTAAAACTAAATACGTGACTCAAGTCTTCTTCTTTAATACCAAGAGAGATAAAACTCATCGGTGAAACTAGTTTCATGCAGGAAGAGAGTGCTGTTTCGATATCTTCATGTGGTATGCTCGGGCATACGCTGGATAAAACTAATCTCTCAGCCTTGGTCACGAGACGACGGGCTGACAAGAACTGGTCACCAACGGTTATGCCTCCGTGATGAAGCATAAACTCATCGACGGCTTGTTTACTTGATAGGTAGAAAGCCACTCGTCCCAAAGACATTCTTGAACCAAAGAGTACCGTTTTTCCCCCCACAAGTGTGGCAACAGCACGAATATATTGAACTATGGTGATTCCGTCGATGGCTTGCACGACGATTGCCTGCTCTTTATTGGGAAAGATAGGCGTTGTCTGTCTCTGTTGTTCACGTTGCTGCACTGGTGTAGTTTTCTGTCCATGTGTATTATCCAGATTATTTGTTACTTCTTCTCGTACAGGCAGTGTACCGCGCTCCGAGTAGACAAACGTTTCTTTGGGGATGGTATTTTGACGATCGACAGTGTCGGTTAAAACCTGCCGTGATGGAGTGATGATTGGGGTGTGTTCAACCGGGGTCGTTAGATCGGGATTGCTTCTGGACACTCGCCTGTCAAGTCCTGGCTTAACGACGAGTATGGTTGTTGTATCTTTTCCCATTGGCTCAGCCGGTATGACCGTTGGCCGTTGAACGGGTGATAGAACACTATGCCCTCTGCCAGCAGAAGACGCAGTAGAGTTTGGTTGTCTACGATTATTTGTAGTGGAATTCATTTCTTCAATGAATAAACACAGAAAATAATAATAATAACAATATTAAGAAGTCTTCTTGTGAAAAAGAAGACTTGGATGTTTGAATAAAAACACTAGGCCTATAACCCAGTGTCAGACTCACTCACGACTGCCTGACCTATGAAAGGCCAGGCAGTGGACCAAAAAACGAACTAAAACGGCAATGATAATGATCACAATGTATGATCAATGAAACAAAATATGTTGGTGGCTGACAGAACAGCAAAAACCAACAAAACTAAACTAAGAATGAAACGACGGCGAAGTGACTTACATCACAAGAAAGGGAAGAAAAGAAGAAATAAGAATATCGAATAATAATGAAAGAAAAATGTATATTAATACACGAAATTAATTAATCCGACTTCGGAATGTGGATGAGATGACGAAAAACTAATAATATTGCACTGTATACAATAGTATAGATATTACCTGTCCTATGTTGACACAGGTAAAACCAGTCTATCGCAGAATAACACGGTATGCGGGAGCGAACGAAAACCACGTCCTACCCCGACGAGAGCTCGTGTGTGTGTGTGTGTGTGTGTGTATATACACATTCACACTTATGGATTGAAGTATCTGACCGACACTTTTCTATTAATGAACTGAGAGAGCGAGAGGAGAGAGAGAGAGAGGAAACTTTTGTTACCCTTTGATCAAAACAACAATAATTATATTACGCTGACCAAAATGACAAATTGTTCGCAGTAGTCTGTTAACATATATTCACCACAGCAATAAATAATCAGAGTATATATACATACCACATATATACCTATATGTCTATCCACAAACACATACGCATGTAAATATCTATATATAACCAAAATACAGCCCGAGGGTAGTCTATTAAAAGTATAGGAGATTGTGCTTTTAATATACAAAATATGTGGTGCTTTATCTCTCTTCCACGCTGCGTTTGAAGACTGCAGGCTATGGTGACAGCAAGTAATGATATTCTAACCCCTCGCCCTTAACTGCCCCCCCCCTCCAACCCCCCCCCCCCCTTCTGCGCCCCCAACTCGACAACCACCTCACTTTGGAACTCGGAAACAACTCAACTTTGTAGAAACAAATTACATTAGGGTGTCAGTGTCGGTGGTTGTGTCTGTGTGGGTGTGTGTGTTTGTGTATGTGTTTTTGAGAATGGCTTGGAGTGAAATAATTCATTATTGGAGTAGAAACAATATTGTGAAAACAATTACGTTTTCGTGTGGATTAATTATGTTTCTGTAAGATATTGTTGTACACGTTTTGTATAAGGTTATTCAAATGTTTAGTGGGTTGTCTCGATCAGGGTTGGGGTAGGCAATTTTCGGAGTGAGACGAGTACCGGCTGATGATGAGCATAACCAGTGCCGATTTGAACTTTGATTTCAAACCAATCGAATCAACTATGCATCTATGCATCAACTATGTCAATAGGCTCATCATATTCGTACAAATCTTCTAATCATATTCATCATTGGTGTTTTTGAATTCCGTTGGAATTTAAATTCATTCTGATGAATATTTCTCGATATTTTCCAATCTGTGTTATTTTTAGGGAATTTCTAAATTTATGAATTATTCTTCTGAAAATGGTTCGACCGATTGTGCCTCAAAACTTCACAATACCGAATTAAATCATGACATATGTGTTCGCCAAATTTCAATAGATATTTTTTTCCATTCAACTTGTAGAATTCAATATGAACACAAATAACGTGAAAAAGTTTTTTTTGTGTACGGTGAAATTTAGCCCTTCGCTTTGCTCATCAAATGGAATCTAATTTCAACATTAGCCAGAACCAAATTTTCTCTCATCCATTATGAACCGATATGTGAATATAAAAGTTACGATAACACAATAGAGAATTAGTGCGTATATACAACGATAATTAGCACCAACTTATATTATAATTAGTGTGTAAATACGCCACTCATCCTCAGTTTCAATTAAAGCCTTTGAAAATTCATAGCCCCGATCACAGTGAAAACAACAGCTTTCCGTGCTGATCCTCGGGCATGAAGTTTTTTCCACATCCAGGCACGTTTACAAACGTGCGAGAAAAAACATAACAAAACTAATTTTCTTTTGACGTACAAATTAATTGCTTCAATCTTTCTGTCCCAAATATAAGTGACTTACTCATTAAAATCTATTGACAACGATCCGGAATCTAATTGTGCGTATCGATTTCAATCTGAAATGGTGTGTGTGTGTGTGTGTGTGTGTGTGTGTGCGTATTTTTTGTTCTAGTAAATTATTGTTTCCATGGTTCGTTCCATTATAGAAAGTAATTTACTGTTTTTTAAGGGCCATCAATATAACATGAGACTCGATAGAAAAATGCGGAGGGCTGCATTATTATTTGATAAATGGGTCTACGAGCTAAATTGAATGTTAAATTGAAATTGGTTGAAGATATGGGTTGGAGGTACTTGAGCTGTAACACTTGAATGTGAGTTCAGACAATTTAAATATCTATGGAAGTGTAACATGCATGCATGCATTTTCCAGAATTGTTCAAATGGCATCAGTTATCTTCTTCATATACATGATTTCATTGGTGTGAATGCCTAGTTTCTCATTCAATTTTCAAATATCACCACGTCTTCTGCATATCTGGTGAAAATGTTTCACTTTGATCAGATGTTATTCTATCAATTCGGTTCAAAAAATTATATTCATTCGAATAAATAACTTTGATGACAGGTAATTACTGGACTATTCATGACATAATGAGTTAAAGACCAATTTCAAAGATGGAAATTGCATCAAAGTTTGATAGGGTTGATATTGTTGACTGATTGTTTTTTGAAAAATGTTCGGTGAAACCAATTACACGTTTTATTACTTTCCAGAGTTATACTATTTTTCATTCATCTAGAATCTTTAATACAGTATAATAGGCATATTATAAGACAAAAAAGAATTTTTTTCCGAATCATTTCTCATTAACTTTATTGTTGCCACAATATTCGGTTGATGCTTACTGGTTGATTGCCCATTATATGCGACGTGGAATTACGACATTGAGGAGTAAATAACCTAAGAATGTTATTTTCTACTTTATAGCTTCTGATAATGGAGATCCCAACAAACTACCCCCGCAGTTGTGACAAGGAGACGGCAGTCAGGCCAATTTAAAGTCTTACAGAATATGTAAATTGAGCACTATTTCTGACAATTTCGTCATGATGTTATAATTTTTTGATGTTATTCATTCAAAAACCGAATATTTTGCCTGATTTCATAATACATCTCAACTGTCTAACTGAATGTTTTCAATTACGAATGAGCATATAAATATATAAACAGTTGAATTAGAAGCAAAAAACAACGTCCTCAACTGTGTTGAAAAAAAGCAATGCTGTTTCGAACGGAACACTTATTTATTCCACTTCAAATAACCAGAGCAGAAATAATAATGAACATAAACAAGGCGGTGCCATACTAAGAAATAGACATACTAGGATGTGTGATTTTTTCTCAATACATTGATTTCACTTTTTGTTGTAGAATTTTCTCTCACATTCAAGAATGTTGGCGGAATGAAAAGTGAATGTTAATTTTCGAATATCGTATAATATCTTCTATATTATTAGACAATTTTGATATTCTGATTTGCCATCAAGGAAGAACATAAAAGAATTGAACTTCTATTTTCTAATTTTGCTACATTCTCCTTTCTTGCCAATTTTTTGTGCTCTTGAAATTGCATGTATGAAAATACATGATACTACATTCCAGAATTGATGATAAGTTCTGAAATTTATTGAATATTCCTTGAGAACAAATTTTGGTAATTTTTGAGGAATTACCATAGGTGAATATTGCACGAATTTTGTCGGAACCCTAGACATAACACTGATCAGATTACCTATTTCCAAACGTACTTATTCTTCCAGGTATGCTATAAACCAGTGAACAATACCTCCGCTAAGATTATGTGCTCCTGATACATCTACTTTAATGCTCCTCTCGCCTCACGTGTTACCTGAACAGCTCATATACACAGAACTTCGTGACAACGAAATTAAACGTCTGGAATTCCTTTAAAACACCCCCCTATTCCCACTCTCGAAAAAAAAACCTCCACGTAGTCTTTTACAATCTTCTTGTCTTAGAAAACTTGAAAAGAATCCAATTAGAAACAATAACTTCAGAACATTGTCAACGTACATGGAACACATTTCTCAAATTGTCAACAAAAAGACAAAATAATTCAAAAAATAAGTGAGAGAAGATTTGATCCTCAACGGTAATCAAAACTTGAAGAAGAACTAATCATTCATGGTAGTCACATTGATGGATGACATATTTTGATAGCAAAAATCCTTCTGAATTGAACCATATGTGTGTTTAAAAGGTGCATTAGTACCTCGAGATCATTATTCAGGAATCATATTCAGCCACTATTCCATAAAATAATCTGGAACGAAAGGGATACTCGTTCTGTTCAGAAGATCCCGTAAATTTTAATATATTGTATCATATGGCCTGTGATATGGCTTCGTCACACTTGCATTCCATATTATTTTGTCAGACATTTTTCTAGAAAAACGGGAAGTTAAGTGTAATTGTTTTCACATGTAGAGTTTTCACATAGTTTGTACACACACACATATATATATATATATATATATATATATATATATATATATATATATATATATATATATATATATATATATATATGTATATATATATATATATACCTTGTTATGATTAAAGTCAAAAATGACATTGTGACAATTACGTTTGTATTCTGTTATGAGCAAATTTGTTTCAGGTAAACGCAGCGCATGCGTATGAGGGTGAACGACATATTCGTAGGAAATATACTTGACTTTGAATTTATTCCGAAACTTCAGAGTCAGGCAATTCAGTGCCATCGTTACGCAGTTCATATTGATTCAACCTGTTGATCAATCCAATATATTCGATTTTTTTTTTTTTTTTTTTAAACATCGAAACTTGATACAAAATCATTGTTCCCCAATTATCCAATTCGATCTGGAAAAAATCACCCCTTACATCACAACAGCTGATCGGGATTAAATACAACTTTCAGATATGCCTACTGTGTTTGAATTCCGTGAAAATAAAAGTTATTTCAGAAAATGTATTTATAACAGATTCTCCACGCTGAGTTATCACAATTTTCTCGAATTTACGTTTGCTATCTCTCAGAAGTGATTCGACCGAATCCTGAAGCCATAAAGTTCTATATCGTATAATATGTTATATATCATATACTGTATAATATTATGTTATATGATATATTGTGTATTGTTTAATAAATTGTATTGATTGTATATTCTATATTGTATGTTCTCATTATTTTTTTTTTCATTTCTAAACTTGATACGAGATCGTTGTTCATCATTTGAGCCTGAGGATGAGAGGGAGGATTGTTCAGAGAAGCCACCGCAAATGCGATCTTGGTGTCGCGAGAATGATATAAGATGAAGAATTATATACATGCCAAACTCCATAGCATATTATTTCATCAAACAGAAAACTCTAAACAAACATCTTCGTATTTTCTATTACGATGAAAATCGGTATTCGCTTACGCTCATCCAATTATCGGAAATACTCTCAACTGTGTCCTCCCAAATAACTTCTCTGCAATCGCTGTTGTTGAGAATCTACCGCCAGCTGCCTGACACAAGTGCTGTGACAACATTTCTCTAGTATGTGATCTAATGCCATTAACTTCGCCATATAAAGACATCTAATGTCGGCGCTTAAAAGGGGACTCCATCAGTAAATTGAAAGACCTCGGAAAGACTTTAGTCGGGGATTTGTTTGGGTTTTCTTTCTTTGATTGGATTGTTGGGGTGGAAGGGTGGACAATGGACACGGTCACTGCAGATTTGCTGTGGAGTAGATGCAATAGACACACTGAACCTATTATATGGGATTCAGAGAGTGGTATCTCAAGAGTTTGGGAATATATATAATATACATAAATATGAATACATATATGTGTGTGTGTGTGAGTGTGCATAAACCTACAGTACGAGTGGTATGAGACACGAAATTTGAATGATCTGTTATTGAAATCATGGCCACGATTTTAGAGATTTTCAACATCAAGTCAATACTTCCGTTCTGTATATTAAACAGGCACTGGTAAGAAATCGTAGACGTACTATGATGGCGCCCAAACTTGTAGTGCCTCTGAACATGAAACTTGGAAACTTTTGACGTATGGTAAAAGTGAGAGTGAAACTTCTTACAGCAAAATACCTATTTCTCTGGTGGAATATGAAGATTTGTAAATGGATCCTAAACTTTGTGGTACCTGAAAAATATGTGGGGAATAAGATATAAGAGACAAAACAAATATATTTTGTTCGGAGAGCTAGAATGAATAAATATCAAAAATTGACATGTGGAAACTATTTTTCTATTCATGATCTTTGGTATACACACCACAATAGCTCAGACAATGTAATATATATTCTCTTGCTAAGAGCTCTGAAGTCGAAAATATCCTCTCCAACAATCTACGTCTAAGCCTATAAAAGCGGAAGATATCCAGATCGTAAAGATTTAATATGCTGTGCTTTGGAATTGAGATATAAAATTGTGCAAACGTGCATTGTGTGTGCGATATTATTTATTTGGTCTCTATTGACATCATGAACAATAAAGTGTATGACAGAAATAAATAGGACAGTGATAAAATTGTGATGAATAAAACAATGTGGGCAATGAAATATTATTTGATGTATTCATATTGAAGATGACCAGAGAATATATATATATATATATATATATATATATATATATATATATATATATATATATATATATATATATATATATATATATATATATATATATATATATATATATATATATATATATATATATATATATGTACTGTACTGTAATATTTATCTGCATCCACGAAAATTCAGGATTCTCAAATGTGTTATACTCATCACAAAAATGAATATGAATCATTTATTATAAAGATGATTCTCATCTAGAAGGCAATACAAATATCAATTAAAATCTACGTTCTGTATTATTTCGATAATACACATTCTAATTGTCTCGTACATAATCCATAGAGTAATGAACAACTTACATTACTGAATGCTTATACCTCATAAATTTTAGTTTCAATCAAAATACGAACTTCCTAAAGATAAAGTTACAGCTTGTCAATCTTTCTCCTCGCTCATAGATGTTCTCTTCAAGATTAAGCGTTTTGAAGTTGCATAGGAACACACATGCAAGGATATAACATGATAAATATTGGTACGAAAGTCATCATTGGAACTGTTTCAATGAAACATAGAAGGCTCTCAAAAAGAGGATTTATTTTGAAAGAAAACAGGAATTTCAAAGAGAAATATATATGAATTCTGAATTTTATTAAAAATGTACAGAGATGTTTATTTTTCAGGTAAGTTAAACACATTCCTCAAAATGAATTTTATATAGAAGAAATGAAAGCATTCAACTAACGTAATCTTTCATAACGTTTTCCAGTTCAGCGTGCACGTATAACATTTTTTTTTAATTCAAAATTAAATAATGTAATTTCTTCTACAGAAAGTATGAAACATTCTCATGACATACTAGATACAATTCACAGTTGAAATCTCAAAGTATAACGTAATGGAACAATCGTTACACTTTATCAATTCTCAATCAAGATCATCGAATTCAATGCTTCACTTCAAGTGAATTCCGTCGGGTGTTTGGAATTGTCGAAGTAAACCATCGACTGAAAGTATTGAATCAAAATTCGAGTCTATAACTCTTCTTAGAGAATATATTATATTTTCCACCGAATATTGAATGGAACTCGTCGATCAAATATGCGACAGAAAACACCTGTTGATTGAATCACCGCCAGTGGAATAGACCTACGTACATGCCAACCTCTCGAGATAGAAATCAAATAATTCAGAGCTCGAGACGAAAAGCAACATTGCGATCATAAATTCGATATGGTCAACGAAGGATCGACAACGACCATTTTTATATGCGATTTCAATCGATACCATTGTTGAAAATATGCGCGAGCTTTATTTCATCACTTTTCACCTGTTTCAATTCTCGACACCAGATGCGTACAAGAAATTTCTTAGTGTCAATGTCCACTCAATTATTGAATCGAATGAATTGAAGTCAATTATATTCACATTCAAAAATTTGAATTAAAATTGAATCGTGTATAAGTTTCTTCCATTAGAATTTTGATGTGAATGTCCACTCAATTATTGAGTCGAATGAATTGAAGTCAAGTATATTCACATTCAATAAATTTGAATGAAAATTGAATCATGTATAAGTTTCTCCCATTATAATTTTGATGTGAATGTCCACTCAATTATTGATTCGAATGAATTGAAATCAAGTATATTCATATTAAATAAATTTGAATAAAAATTGAATCGTGTATAAGTTTCTTTTATTCGAATTTTGATCATTTTATTTGCGTACTTTCTTTCGCCAAGAACTCTCAAGATCTTATAGTTTATTGAGATTATCAATTTCATTCAAGTATTATTTAGCTCACAACGATATGTAATTCCGATAGAATATATATAGTAATACACTCAAGCTCAGCGCGTATTTGTTTTCTATACATTCCACTGTTTACTTTAGTATTAGACGGACATGTTCTCACGTCATGAACTCACTTAACAGTATGTTGTTTGTATATGTGAATTCAATTTCTGTTTTCTTTTGTCACTAAAGGAATAAAATAAGTATTCACAAATACAGAATTTAGATAATATACACGTACTAAACACAGCGCGTTATTGACTACTTGATTCAGTGATCCCTTCTCAAACTTTTTCAATATTTCAAATATTTCATTCATGATTAAAAAGTATGATAAAAGATGAGGTAGCAACTAGGAATATCAATAAAAAATAAAATGTGCATAGATAAATTGAATAAAATATGTATTGAATTTTCAGGAAACATTCTACCCGGTTTGAACGATATTACAGACCACTATAGTGCGTGCCCCGTGAAAAAAAACGAGTCGGAGCTCTCTTTTTCATGGAAAACGATACATGTACTATCAAATTTTATTCCAATGATAAAAAAAGGGTTATCAACCAACTATAATTGGAGCATCAAATTCTGCACAGCACCCAATATATCGTGCACATACATATTACAGAATGTATAACATCCACTAGTACTCTAGTTCATTAAAGTACAACCATAGGTTTCGGTAATTAATTTTGAAATTCATCATATTTTTTCATACAACATGATAGTATCAACAATGGAAGTATGCATCATGAAAAACAATTAATAATTTAATGGATTACACTGGACATTATTATTATTGCTAGTACTTGAGTTTCATTTTCGCTCCATTATATGTATGATCAGTATGTATCCTATCTTCCATCCATAGTCTTGATTGGAGAACAATAATTCTGTATCAAGTTTCAATGTTATAAAAAAAATCTGAATGAGGTTGAATAGTTTTATTTTGTAGTTTCTTGATGATCCGATTCGTAGATCTCCACTGGTTGTCAATTTTAATCCAAGAACGAACACGATCTCAAGTTTGTCTCCTCACTACGAATCCAATTAAATCCGAAAACTTATTCTCATTAGGTTTTCTGAAAAAATTAGTTAAAATGTCGATTGACTTTAAAAACTAATTTAAGAATGCAAATTACTTCATTTTTGTCTCTGCATTTTTTTTTCTCCAGCGCATCTCATTTCTTCTAATTCCAACAGATGCACATCCATGAAATAAAAACAGTATTCGATACTTACTGAGTTGAAACACTTGAACGTCAGCACCAATTGATAGAGGAAACTCACGATCGGAACCTTCCAATTGATGTGTAAGAAAGTACTTCAGTGCACAACCAAGAGAAATGTTTCTTATTCAGGAAACAAATTACATTCCCAATCAGTATTTTAATCAAACTCTGATTTTTCATGATTTTTTTTTTCTACGAAGAAACTTATGATCAACTAAAGCACCTGATTGACACAGTAGGCCTATTTTCGATACCGAATACGACATGAGTGACACAATAATTATATTAGGTACAAATGCTAATGCCAATGGGGTGATGAGATCACAATTGCAGAGCTCAATCATATTTTCAAGTCTTCTTTAGTCTTCGGACAACAATGTTTCATGAAATGATATCATCAATTTTTCTACTGACAACAAGTGATGGACGATCAAGAGACAAATCCCTCAGAACACTTGTTGATATTGATTCCAGTAACTCAAAGCAATATTCATGATGAACTGACAATGAACTGCGATGAATCCATGCTCATTTTGGTTGATGTAACGGCAGATCTTCTGTTGTAACTGCCGAAATTGCGGTAACTTATTTTAAAGCACGGAATTGTTTTCAAAGTTGGATCGTTCAGATCGAGTATAGCAAGAACGATCTGAAGAAAATATGTGTTATTCAACTCATTTTAAGATCAATTAATTCGAAAATAATTGATGAATTAAACCTCATTAAGACCATCAAGCCAAGTCATCACCCTGTATTGCGTATGTAATTTTTCATCCCAACTAATGATTGAATTATTATAGTTCGAACATCATTTGGTGGCACCGGCTCTCGACAAACTGAATGATCACTGGAAACTGTTCCTGTGATATATATATATATATATATATATATATATATATATATATATATATATATATATATATATATATATATATATATATGTATATATTCAACGATCGAATGACTTGTGCTTGACCAGCAATAACCAGGTATGAGAAAAATATTGGACCATCATTATTGTACGTGAGCCGAAATGAGATTCAATGATTCAAAATCAGAATAATGATGGTGAGTTAATCAAGTGATGTGGTATTTTTGAATCACTCGACAATATCTGATGAAAAATACGTTGCTTTTACCATTTACTTTTCTAACACATAGCGTGTAATGAACGTAGACGCTTGATAGCTGTATTTGTCGCTACCAATTATAGAAGTTGTGAACCATAGGATTGTCACCGAATGGGGGGTGCGGGGTGTGAGAAAAGGTTCACAGTTGGGAAGAGGGGGGAATTAACGTCTACTCGTGCGTGTGTATACTCCAGTTAACGTATATGTTAATGTGATGTATACGCCGACATCAATCAGTGTCATATGGACCATTAAGCAATTCGTACCCCCATTTGACCTTATCATTTCGTGGAAACGTTTCCACTCCATTATAGTTGAATTGTATCAATGAGAATAAAAATTACTCTACCGTTCATCAAGATCGTGATTTTTGATACAATTGAAAATTGTCCGTCATTTTGAATTCTTATCTGGAAAATGTGAAATTCGACAGGGAAAACTGTGAATCATATAACATCATGGCGTTCCCTGTGGCCTATTCAACTTGGGCATTGCGTTATAAACTATCAAGTTGGGTGTGAACTCGTATTCCGTAAACGTCATCACTTTTTGTGAAGATAATTTGTCATTCATTCACTTATTCGTATCCTCAAATAAGCTAGCTGTTGGTGGAGCTGCTGCAAAAATGATAATCATCATAAGCCAATAAGATCAAGTATGAATAGTGGTAATTTTTATCTTATAACGTCACATCACGAAAAGTCAGTCGCAAACAATTTTTTTTCAGTTGCTTATGGTTTCTCAATTCAGTTGCTGTCCATCATATATTATGAGAAATACATTGAATTTATGCTTTATAATCGGTACAAAAATCACATTACCAGAAATACAAACCACACACGTTTTCTTTTCTGTTGCTCTGTTACTCATTCATATTGATTCAAATTATACATGTATGTTCTAATTGCTTCTATATGTAGTGGTTAGAAGATACAGCTCAAAATATAAAATGTAATTGCTCTATGAAAAAAACTGATGGAATGAAATATATCCGTTAATTAGGAAAAAAATGTAACAACTTGAATAATTGAGTACTAAAACATGAGATATACATGGAGGAATGTTCTGAGAACTGAGATATCCTGTTACTTCCAACGCACATGACACTGTCGCTCGTCGCGTGTCGGATATCTACTATCATCCCTCTCCACCCTACCCCTCCCCTTATACTCAGTTATCCACCCCTGAATTACCCCTCACTCGTGTACGCAATGTGATACTTGGCCTCGTTTCACACGTCCCCATTCCCCTCCTCTTCTCCCTTTAGAAGAGTTCTTCCATCATCGACCATCACTGTTAAAGTCATGAAAAATAACCCGGCACCTCCACATATGGAAAATCAGAAGAATCAGCCCACTTCCAATAAAACCTTTCATCGTTGAAACAAAATCATTCAATATATAATAAACTGATATATTTCATAGTATTGATCGGTATCGTTTATTTTCCTCAAAACTTAGTATATGTATTATCCGAATACAATCATATAAATTATGTATGTCCAATCTGAGTAATTTTTTAGTGAAGAAAAGCTTGATATGAAATGATACATACGTACATTACCTTAGCTTTGAACGTGACTGAACTTCAAGGTTGAAATAAAAACAATTGTTAATGAAAATGAATGAATATTGGAAGTATTGCGAATAATGTAATATGAATAATGTATTGATGTAATAATGTATTGGGAATGGTATTTTGATAATGTTATATATGTGTTGTGGGATCTGATCTTCTCCAGTACACACCATAAGAAAACAAGCAGTAAATCTCAAAACAATAATTGAATTCTCATCATTCTGCAACAATAATTCATATATTGTCGAATGATCATTTTCCAGAAACTAATGCAATCAAAATTCGTAGAATACGATTGTATGCAAGAAGCCATTCATGTCATTGGAATGAAAAATTTTAATCAATCACTCCACGAATCGAGTGAATGTTCTCACATTTTCACTTTTCCAACAGATTTCTATCCGAAATGATCACAAATATTTACACTACATTCATCGAAGATTTTTCTAGACAATACTTTAAACTTATTCAAGTCATTGAAACTATGCCAGTCCGATTTGATGCTTACTTTCAAAAACTCACATTTTCACTTTCATATATAACTGCCAAAATAAAATAATATTCCACGCTCCAATGATAAGAATATTCCATTCTTCTAATAAATATTCCATCCTTCCTCATCCCCCTCTCCCCCCGCCTTATAAAGTGAGCGAGTTCCCTGCACAGTTGTACAAATTGTATTCGTCTCGCAAAGTGAGTTTTATCTCTAGAACGTTGGTAGCTAGCGTCGCCCACGGCATGCGAATGTGTTTTGTTTCGAGGCGTCGCGACGCTCTATGCAATATCACAATAGTATCCTCCGCACAACCGACGCCAACCGACGCCACTTAGAGCTAAGTATCGTTGAAATTGCCAAACAGAAAGAAAAGGAAGATTTTTCTCTTGGCATTGTAAGAGACAGGATATTTGGCGATAGATTCGGCGAGTAACTATATACGATGCTAAATCGGCAATACGACAAATGATAATCTATTTCGAATGATAATTTGATGGTTATTTTTCGAAATAATTTCCGTTTTGAGCTCTGATTGGGTGATTCTTTTGAATGTGTTTGTTGAGTGTTGGCGGTTCTACACATCGAATCGTTCTTGCTATTGAATAGAGGAGACGTGTGAACGTAACCGCCAACTCTTATGGCGTGAAATATAGTTCTTCTTGACGGTCAAGTTTTATTCCTTTCTCAACTTATACCTCAATTGGGAAAGAACGTACAAATATAAATGTACGTTTGAAATGTTATGCAATCATCACACTTTTGAAATGTGATTCAATGATTGATGATGAGTGGATCAATGATGAGTTGGATGAGTTCAAAATGATAAGTCGAGTTGAAGAACATTGTTTTCAAATCACAATAATTCTAGCTGAATTGTCTATATTTGAAGACAAGACTGAGTCAAAATCTTGGAATAACATAAACGTATATCTACTGAACGGTATCATCATTCCATCCTGAGCCCCAACATAAAAACAATTATTGTATATCAAAATTGTGAGGTTTATAATGAAGAAGTGTATCTAAATGGAGAAAAATATATTCGGATGAACTTCAGTCAATTCAACGGATTATTTATGTTTTGAGGAGAGTTTTGTACTAGATATCAAAACTCCTATTCTTAAGTAACAAATATATTTCTGAAATCTCAAAATTGGTACATGAGAGAATTATTCAACTTGAATCGTGTGTCTCAGATGTATATATACTGGAAATATAATTTTTCAGATGCATTTGAAAATAATACTTCAATTTTTGAAGTACTCCGCATGTTTTATATTTGTTGATATTTGTGCTATTGGAGTTTCTATAAGTTTATATTTCACCGTTCGAGATTTTTCCACAAGAAACGTGTTACATAAATGTTACCGTCTGAATTAAGCCCTTATGGATCAGCCAACTAAAGCACTGCATAAGGAACTGACATCACTTTATCGTTCAATCATCAACCGCTCATTCGTACCCTCGTAGGCGTATAACCTAGCTGCTGAGCATTTTTAATTTCAACCAGAAAAATTTAAAAAAATACCTGTTTTTTCATCATTCCAAATAGAGATTGCATCATCTATCCAATAGCAAATGTATCTCAAAATCTCTTTTCAAGAAAGTGAATTGCTCCATTATATTCACGTCTGATGGACTACATGATTCACGTAACGTACATGACGCACCGGATTTATTGCCGTGGATCATGCGTTTCATTGCGTCATTCGACGGAGTCAATGACGCAACGCGCAAGAAATATGTTCGCATTGTACAAAACATATTACCAATGCCTTACGCTGCACTCCATAGATTCGATGATGTTTCATGATGGCTACACTCAGATGGTTTATTGTTATTCCTTGACAATGAAGTAATGGAATCGAGAGCTCTTCCACCACCTCAAAGATACAACTGGGAGAAGTGGGATATATTTAATGGAGTATGTTCATGGATCCACTGATCAATTTTAAGGGAACATATTTTAACAAGTGAATTAGTGGGTGAGAAATAAGACAGAGAAGAAAAAAAGTAGAGATCAAAGTTTTCTCTTTTCACACACAACTAATTCGATTGTTCATCATTTCAGAAATTGATAGTTCGGTAGAGGAGTTTTTGCAGTTAGCATCCACATTCATTTATGAATTCACTTTTTTGTATGAATTATTTTTTCTATCAAAACAATTTTCTATGATGGTGCCCATCACTGCAGGTTCCTCCGTGTCATTATCAGCACTGGCTCTAGAATGTAGAATTGATTGTTTCAAGTTTTGAGTAGATGAAATTGAAAGAGAACGATTTCAATCAGTTTTCAAATCAACAACGAGGACGTAGCTTTAACTAATACCAATCGAAAATTGTATATCGACTTTGTCAAAATTCTTCTACTGTTGATACTCTTAGCTCTAATTTGAAGCGTCCTCATAAAATTGCTTGTATTTGTCGTCAACTTATTTTGATACCACAATAAGAATCACGAGGCCCACATTTATGACAGCAATTAATTTTGTCTCATCTCAAAGATGACTGGCCATAACATCGACACAAGTCTGATAATATCTTGAGTACTGTATATGATTTGTTCGTCGCTTGTTTTATTACATGGCTTGACATATGCTTCGTATTGCATCAGGATTGAATGACAATATTTTAAAATTTGATGATACAAAAAAATCATCAGAATCAGCAGGAATATATGTTGGATATTCCATCCGTGAATAACGTGATGATGTCATTATTTTCTCATTTCGACTGAGAATTTAAGAACACGAGTAGGCCTACCCCAAATTTGTTTTTTTCAAAACTGTACACATACGAGAATATTGTTTGAAGTATATTGGAATAACTTATGTCCTGTGGAAATAAGCAGAAAAGATGAGAAGTCAAGTCATAGATTGAATGTATTAAAATAAGCGACTTCATCTAATGAAAGTGAATGAATCAAAATATAGAATTTTAAAACGATGTATCTATATATATCGATATATCGATATGATATAGATATCGATATAGATGTATCGATATATATATATATATATATATATATATATATATATATATATATATATATATATATAAGTGAATTTCCTCGTGAATTTCTCAGCTGAAAAAAATATCCCCCCCCCCATAACATAGCATTGATGAATAAGAATTCAATTACCCACGACAAACATCTCTTGATTTGATTCGATATTTGCCCAGCTTACATCCATTAAACTTGGCAAATATTCTTTCAACGTGATTTTAAATTGAGGAAATCTTGACGTCGAAATATTTAGAAAATTTAGTGAGTATGGATTTTTGTACAAGTCTTCGCCCAAATGTTACGTAACATTACAACTTTGTCAAATCAACGAGAGAAAATTGGTGAAAAATTTCGAAATTGGAACAAATTTGAAATAAAATTGAAACAGTTTCGGATAATACAAAAGTTCAATTTTCTGTCCATTCAACATCTTTACAATTAAATTAATCATTGGATGAATCGCATAGAGTAACACTTATTTCCTTCTCTCTCTGTTTGTTCCTCATTTCGAATGAAATCATGTATACATTCTCAATGTCAACGTCATTTCAATGAATATTATATAATACAATTATACTCATTCATGGTTGGAATCATATTATAATAACATCAAACTCAAACTATACATCGAATCATACTGATAATGTTGACTATTAAACACATTTTAATAATCAACATGTAAGCGATGGTTGAAACACTGTCATTGAATTAGTTTCCATTAGATTCCATAATCCCAATCGTTAATAGGATTTTGAGAACGTCCCTTGGAATTATTCTCGTGAAAACGTAATCCTTGTCCCATTGTCATCTCAAATCCTTTCACATATGAAACTCAAATATTACACTTAGTATATTGGCAAGCGCACGAGAACAAATTATGAATGGTGAGGTTTTTGGAGGTATTAAAATCAGTGTTTCCAGTACACATTGTCAATGGATGGATAGTAAAATACGAATACGTGTGCGTTCCTCACTTTAAACTTCTTGTAACTTATTGAATATAATACATAGGCCTATTTATAGAGAAACTAATTCCTTCCTATAATACGCTTATCGGACATGATATCGAATGAGTGAAATATTCAGTTGACAGAACATAATATTGAGAACATACTTGTATTCATTAGAGAATATTGAAATTATATATTTGAATTATGATTTGACATACGCGAGCAGTGTACACGACTATTCAAATTAAAAAAATGTATTGCATCTTCTCCATGACTAAATTTGGATGATTATCAATTTGACTATATGGTTAAAATTATGATGAGATATTTCATTTTCATTCCTGAGAAATATGTACACAAAAATAATTTCAGGGAATGAATACATTCTCAATTATCAAAATGAATTACGTTCTCTGATGATAACCACCGCATGATATAATGATGAGATATGAACGAGTATGAATGAGCCCGTAGTATTGTAGTTTCATGAGAACTACATTACCAATAAAGCTCGAATCGAGCTCAGATAAAGCACTAAATTATTATATTCCATAGGATTTTCATTAGATATAAGTCATAAAATAATAATTCTTGGCATAGACAAGGCAACCAATTCATAAGATTAATTTATCTGGAAATGAGAAAATACGATTAAATACGACTGTGTACTCGCACGGAAGGCCAACTGATTTGGAAATAATGAGAAATCTCAGTTCGCGATAAACAAATCAAATACACTGGAATCCTTTCAAAAGACGATGTTCCAGTTATTCTTATCTACAAAGTGGATCGAATTAAAATAATAGTTGAAAAGGTTGAATGAGACTAGTAGAGCAAATAATATGAGAGTCACAACTGTATTGTTTCGAGAAATAATCAAGAAAGCAACGCTAGACCAGCTTCATCAATGGAAAAAGGATGAAAAAAATCACATAAGGAAACATATTATGTTGTAAAATGCAAATTCGAATAAAAAAATGAAATAATACAGTGGCGTCAAAATTGTTCCCATCTCAAATTGATATGTGCGTATTGCTTAGATAACTCGGGATAATTGAGAGCTAGTGATATTATTTCTTATAAGCATTGGTATATTTTTATTGGTTGCACAAACTGTATCAATTCATAAAGATCTTATAAGCTACCAAATTGAGAATATATATTATCAATTTATTGGTCCTCATTAAAGAAACAAATATAAATATTTAAATAAGTTTGAATAGTTGATGAAAAATAACGATGCTCCGTTTGAATTGAATGTACTGGAATGTATTAATATATAATTTAGATCATATATTGATGGATATATGATATTCCACATAATTCAGTAGGAAAATTAACACGTTCAATTGGTTACAGCTGATCAAAAATATCGGTATGAATAAAAACATCGATCAGATTTCTATTCTCTCATGCACTCACATTTATGTATCACTTCATATTTTTGTATCACCTACTATTATTGGTGAATTGAAAAATGCATCACAAAACTGGAGATAAATTCAACATACCGAGAACCACCACACTATACCACTCATTCACCAACGTGAGAATATATAGCATTTTCCTCGATTACGAACAAACACTGTTAAGCTCCTGTTACAAGAAGAGCATATCTCAAGATGAATACCCCCATGCTTTGTTAATCACCCTAACCATCCGTCTCTTACAGTCTTAAAACAAAACACGTGCATAACACGCACCCCTCTCTGAAACCATCCCCTAAAACACGTAGCTGGTATAATAAATCAATTGTTGGCGTTATAAATCAATCATTCAACATATGGTTCACCTCAAGATGCAAAATATTCAGTGATTTTTCTCAGTAGTTTGAGATTGGTGTTGAATATAAAGTAGAAAGTAATGTAGACGTAGATTTAGAATATGATCCGCATCCAATGATTCTGTTATAAATAAGAGTGAATTGATTATATAATTGTCGATGTATTTCTGTGAAGTAGTTGCTGAGGAAAGCATGCCTTAAATAATGGAAACATGGCAGGAACATGAGAAAAAAACACGGAATGACTGTTAGAAATCAGACATTGACCAATTGACCACTAGTGATGGGCGTGGCTAATTCGCCAGGCCACCTGGATCTATACTTCATGTGGGAATTTAGAGATACTCTGATGGGTAAATGTGAAATTTCCCACTTAACAAAGCCTATTTGATTGGATGTTCTGTTTTGTGACGTTTATGGGCGGGTCAATCACTAGTCGTCAATTTCTACCCAATTATGCATTTTTTTAGTTAGAAAGAATCCAGAGCCATATGAACCCACCTCAATCTGAACTCATAAGCTAACATACGATAGATACGATGTAGTGATACTAACTTATTTTATCATAATATAACTGCTTCAACTCATATACTGATAACATGGAAGACATTAGTGGTTTCTTGCGGTCAATTCAGAGCCAAAGGTCCCGATTGCGTTTCGCGATTTAGCGGATTCCCTTTTAAACCATATGTAGATAAGAGTGACTACGGTACCGTTGGTATTGTTGAACTAACAAAAGCTATAATTTTCATAAGAAAACAAGTCCAACAACCAACATTATGATTCTACTGAGCCGTGTATAGCATTGTTGAGGATGATTGTTTTATATACTTCGATATAAAAGCGATAGTTGCGCTACAGACAATTGGGACTCTGGACTCGGGAACTGACCCCGGAAATATTTCATTTTCAAGACCATGAAACTGAAGTCGATGTATCTTGTGTTCAATGTGCCTATGACAAGGTCTATAATGGTCGTTTAATTTGTAATATATAAATTGCAATTCTAATATAATGGCATACATTTTAAAACAGTCATTTTGTGGAAACACTCTTCGAACGTCAGAACATTGTTGAAAACTAATTGTTTCTTGATATGATCAAGAATGACGTGAAGAAAAAAAATCAGGACCAGCATTACATCATTTTCGCCACATTTGTGAAAACCGCTGTACATATTATTCAAATATTCAAGTAAACACTGTAATTTTGACCGCTAATCCAAATTGTTCAGTTAGATTAAATTGAGTTCGCTGAAATATTCTTTGTTACAATATTATTGCTCGCATGGGTTGAAAATTGCTCAGTTCTGGTTGCCACCATTCCTTCCATGCTTTCCAATATTTCTTCCAGCTTTCCATCTTTCAATGTGTGCAGAATTAAAACTTGATTTAGTTGATACTGAAAATTGATAATAGCTTATTTGCTGATGGTCATCATGATCACAGAACTTACAATGGACCAAATTGTATGATTTAATGCAATAGGGGTATTATTAACACACCAACAAGTCTACTATAACAGTGAAGTGATAGCACATGACGGTTGGAAGAACATATACGTCACTACTCCTTTAGGCTGAATATACTTACGTCAGTTAAGAACTCAGCACTGATTGTAAAAGGTTTAACGTTACGTACTTTGGTATGCATTGTCAGGTAAAAAGCACACATAAATAGAGACGACAATGTTTTTTGTTGCTTTTTGTTAATGACGCGCCACCAACGACGAACTAACGGCTTGTTGTTAACATATAGATGAGTTTTACGTCAAATACTGCCAGTGTGTTACAACTTTCAGAGCTAAACTCTCGCATTACTTACAGTTATTTCTAGTGATGAAAAACAAGTTGTTTGAGAATGTTACTGTTTACGGATACCAGTTCGTCAGGTTACCATAACAACGAAACTTGAATGCATTGAAATAGGGTGCCGTGATGATTCCAAGTAAATCCCAACAAGTGAGAATTGAGAAGTATGTCGCTATTATTACATGAAACAAATTAAATTTGTTGCGTAGATTGATATGGTGAGCGTATCTAAGCGAATGGTTTGTCTCGACTCCTACGAAATTTGACTTTTGTGTTGACTTTTGATATTTTCACAACAACAGAAACTGAGCTCAGTTTTGTTTTTCATCAAGTTGCAGTTAAAAAATACTCGTATTCTTATGTTTATTCACATTAAAGATGAAAGCAAATGAGTTGGAATTTTAAAAATTTGAAATTATAATACTCCCCATAATTGGTGCGGTTATTGAACGTTTATGAAACTTCAAAAGGTGAACTCAGTTAACCTTTATGAAGATTTCATTATTTTATATCTATATCGGCGAAAGGTGAGGGTGCCAACCACCCGAGCACAGGGGTTGTGAGTTAGGGGCGACGGTCAATCAAATCTTCATGTTTTGTGGAAACAAATTCAACAATTTCTTATCACGATCAACTGAAGTTTGAAACTAGTATAGAAGCAAAATGTTTTTTGATGATGGAAACAATTTCATACCAACTGTAATTCTATCTCTTTTATTTGCCAGGTGTGCACGTCTATTATAATGGAAATATCCCCTTTTCTAGTAAAATACAGGGGCCAGACTCGAGTGGGGGTTCATTTTCAAAGGTTCGAAAACAAAGCGCCATCACGCCTCTCCCTCCCCCCCGCCTCCGCCATTTTATCAAAGAATCACTGCCTTCTTGTCGTAATGGTCTGCATGACAAGACGCACTGCGTAATCAATTTAATCAAATTAATTGATTTTAGGGTATCGTGTGTTTTTTCTTTAGTTGAATGTCTTCGGAACGGCATCGTTCAAGAGAAAGTAACTAGAGACAGAATGTGATCTCAAAGAGTGAATTGAAGGTAATACATACTTGGAACTATATTTTGTTACTGTGAGATTGTTATATTAGATGAGTGTGTAAAACGAGTCAAATATTCACCGTACTCGAGAAAACGGAACTTATTTTAATCATGTTTTTCACACTACAGGTCCAAAACGGAAAGAATGTTAAGAAACTTGACATTCACATATCTCATTATCAAACTATATATATACATATATATATATATATATATATATATATATATATATATATATATATATATATATATATATATAAATATATATATATATAATTTTTTTTTTTCAGTGAAAATCAGTTTCACTATTTTAGAATCATAAAAACCAATGTTCTCAAAAGAGTTTGAACAGATATATGATACAAGCAGGTTACTTAATTCAACCATAGGAATTATAAACATCAAATACAGTTGAGAGAAGTTGAATTTGCACAATATTTTGACGATGGAATAAGTGATCCTCATGGATATCATTGACGAAACGAATGTCAAGGTAATTAATGACTGACTCGATAAAATTATAAATTTCTTACCGTTGTGTCACTGTAGTTCTTTTCATAATATGGAAATATATTCAGTTGGTGTTATATGTGAAACTCACCTGAAACAAAACAAATGAATGTGTTGATTGTTTTGATGATAATATAACAATTTCTATCATTTTGTATATGAGAATAGTAAACAACATGATATAACTATTCACACATAACATATCAATAAACGAATCACAGGATTGAGTAAATGAAATGTTTGTTTGTTTGTTTTTCATTCAATGTTTTTCAAATGAATACAGGACATGAATACATGCACATCATCATACCAAATATAGCGAACACGATTCGAATACACTGATTGACATTTGTTGATTGGCTCAAACTGAAATTAAATGCTTCGAAATATACGAATCTATTCTGATAATGATATATCACATTAGGTTAGATTGGAAAACCAAAAAACCCTTATGAGTCAAAATCTTCGTGTGGAAAAGAAGGGAAAATGTATTTCATTCGGAAAAAATGAATGCAAAGAGGGAATGTTGGTACATAGATTTGTAGACTGAGTAAATTCCGTGTATTTAGAGAGAGAAAAGTTGAATTCGGAATATTCACTATGATATAAAATAGCAGAAATTATGAATAATTAGAACCGAATTTTGATGAGATTCATTTCATTCTGACAGCTGTTAAACTATAGTTCACTAATGCCCATTAGTGACTCAGGTTAATGTAAAAGTATGAAAGTGACACATTCAAAACGACACTGATGGTATCATAATGTCAATGTAGATATGACAGTTTATAAAGTTCCATTATCTCAATATTATAAAAATAGGATGATATATCGGACCAAACTTTTAAAATATTCAAGCAACTAATCTTTTTCTATTGGTGGAGGTGCCAGTTTTTCTAACAATGTATTATATCCTCAACACAATATAAGTTGTACTAATTACTTTTGAATTTGTTTTATGAAAATCTAATCCATTTCATTACGTTATTCTAATAATGGAACAGATGGTTGATACGCTTTTCTTGCAACATATCGCCCGGTTCAGGCTTGTATTACGACGAGAAAGGCAAGAAGAGGGAAAAGCGGAAACACTATGCGAATGTTGCCAAGTATTCCAACCTTTAACGACTCATTCTCGTGGATGTTCTACTAGCTTTACGACGTCATTAAAAGGCAACGTTGCAGATTCAAATCAGTCCTAGTGTCGCTTTAGCAGTCCTGAAAGATATAATTTGGAGGATCGAAAGACTTCAGCGTCAATATAGTAAATGAATAGTCCTTGAAAGATCCAGGGTGATTTGAAGTTCATTTTATTTCAACGCATCATAGTTATAGTTGATATAGAATTGTTTTATTCTATATTATTGAATTGGATGAGAGAAACGTTTCATTGATTGCTAGCTTCTCAACTGATTCGATGATGGTTTGATTTTTTTTTCATGGAATAAATTAAAAATACATGCCAAAGATTATATAGATGATCAATTTGAAATGGTGTGGGTTCGAATAATTCATCATCCATGATTCTCCATATATATATATTTTATTGATCATTATGTTCAAATGGAATAAATAGAGTGAAACTAAGTTTATCAGTAAAATTAATTTTGAGAGATTGGCTCACATGAAAATAGAATAAGCCATTACGTTTATATATTTCTGTGTGTTTCTGTTTTCGATTTCGATTTCTCCCAAAGCCAAATTGAGATACGAAGACAACTCAAGTCTTCTTCTGTTTCTAAATCTAATCATAATCATAATCATGATGCAATCGTTCGATATAATCGATAGGATCAATTTTTTAAACGGTGTTTCCAAAATATTGAAGTCCCACGAGAATAAATCAGAACTTTTGAACCCAAACATCAGTTTTGTTATCAAGTTTTTCAAACGTAGTCTCAATCACATCATCTGTTTTTATAAAAACCTATATACAATCACTGATGATCTCAAAGAAACAATTATGAGGTTTGGTTTGTTATGAGTATCAACTTATTATTAGAAATCTTTCTTTCTTCATAATTATACCGCAACACAAGTCTTTTGAAATAACTTTACCCTGTGAACCATCAATATAACTACATGTGTAACGATCAATATCATCGATATTAAAGTCATGTAGCAGAAATATCCATTTTGTGTATTATTGAACAAAAGAACATAGAACATACATATCATGAATAAATGACCAGTCACGTGATATTCTCAAAGCCCCGAAGAGCCAGACTGCGATTTATATATGGGAAAAAATAATGAAAAAATAAAATATAGAATATTTTTAATAAAA
Source organism: Brachyptera risi (assembly GCA_964007535.1). Classification (NCBI taxonomy): domain Eukaryota; kingdom Metazoa; phylum Arthropoda; class Insecta; order Plecoptera; family Taeniopterygidae; genus Brachyptera; species Brachyptera risi. The sequence goes on from OZ023337.1 coordinate 19,166,140, forward strand.
TGAAAATAATATTGTGTAATGCGATATTGAAACGGAAGTATGCATAACAAAGTCGAATGAAATACAAACTGAATCAAATATGTTGGAAAAAGAACATGGTGGTAAGTTCATCAGAGAAAGTGAATGATAAGTATGAAAAAACAATCCATACTCATCAACTGGTATGAATATGAACGAGGGGCTTATATCTTGTAATACAGATTTAACTTGCGTCAGTACATAAATGTATAAACTCACAGAATAACAAAATTCAATCATGGGAAATGGACTTGAATTTCATTATAATACGAGAGTTTATCATGCCTGTATTTTTGATGATTTTTCAATATATTTTGTTTGTTTTTTCATGATTAGATGAGCGTATCGAAGTCTCCATCCCACTCTTATAGGGGTTTGTCTGTGTGTGTGTTTTTTTTTTTTTTTTTTTTGTAAGCACTCCACAGGTTGCAAGGTTTGACAGATTAACACGAAACTTTTTTGTATACGGAAACTCATCCAACTTGGAACTGTATCGTTTTTGGAATGAATCGGTTGGACCGAGTTTGAGAAAAATCATCTCAAAGTTTCTAAAAACCCCATAAGATTTGGCTGGGCGGAAAATGTTGAAAAATGAAATCTCTCCAAACGAGATGAAATTTTCTCTGAATGTGTACACATAGATTTCACACATTATCACGATTTTGTATGCAATTCTAATCAGCTGTTTCAGAGAAAAAAATTGAATGCCACAAAAATTCAATTTTATCAAAAAACATCTGTCCATCACCACACGATTCTCCGATCACATTATTGATGAAGCTTGATATCGATAGGAGAATTTCATTTTTTTTCATTCTTCCAATATATTCAAGTAATCAAATGATGCTACGCATCGGTGTGATTAGTGAGAAACAATGTATCTCAAATTTTTTCCTTCAATTATATGCCATGTATCAATTCTTCAGTCCTCAATTTTTCTAGTTGCTGTTATAAGCTGATAAAATGTGACCCAAAAAATAATAATATATAACAACGCCGTGTATCACATCCGATACGTTTATTGACGATGAAATGTTCATATAATACAATGTGGAAATTACTTTGAAGTGGTATAATTCACCCTCTAAGCTATTGTATCAAGCACGCCATATACATTTAATGCAACAATATTATCAAACGATCCCAAAGACAATTCACGCATGTAAATTTCACATAAACCCATTCGCTAATGGCAAGAAACTATACTTGATCTTATTTCAACATAACATCGCTTGCCTCTTACCAACTGGCATTACCCACCCCCACCAACACCCATACCCATTCAACCCTCTATAAACTCCATACACAACGACGGTCTGCACTCTTGCCCACTCCCTCATGGCCACCTAGACTCCTATATACGGCCACTACTCACGGTCTTCTGAAAGATCTAAATGCACTGGTACACGGTCTTCTTTAGTTCACGAGACACGGCTTAGCTGTGATGGCTGAGAGACAAAACACCTTACATTCTTTATCACTGTGGGATAGTTTTAAGTATGAGGACTTTAGACTTCAAGTTCGAAGTTGGATAGTTGGTATTATAGGAATGGATTTTCTTGTTTTCTCTGGGTATTTCACTCTGAAGTTGTTGTTTTAAAGACCAAAGTCATTCGAAAACTCTAGACTAGAAAAGTCTTCAGTATATGGTGGTTGGTCACCAATCACCTTTTGTTGTTTCAAATTGACGAATGACGAAATGACAAATCGGATTCCCAGATCCATATCACGTCCGGTCATTCATGGATATGAATTTCCTTGATTAGATATGTCAAATTTACCACAGATTAAACAGCCCACTTGATTTGATGTTATGATTTATGACGTCAAAGGGGCGGAAGAACAAAAGTGCATAATTTACAATATCGTCATGAGAGTTTCATCACGCGAGTCTCAAGAGTCTGATATACCATTTGAGACAGACACTAATTGAAAATTATGATATTTTTTGACTATGGTCGAATCTAGCTCGTGAAAAAAAAGCACACCAAGTTAGTCTACTGTTCGGCTTATTACAATGATGCACGTGAAAATTTTTTGTATGTCTATTAATATAGATCTCTTGATACCGGTATGCAATAATTTGTTTCCAATGAATGCCAAAGATGAATTACTAAATTAGTGTGACCATTTTAACGCAGCACCTCTTGTTTGTTTCAAGACAACGGGCAGTCATGTCATCAATATAAATAATCGTCTCCAAATTATTTTAAATTCAAAATAATTAACTTGGACACCAGTATTGCGCTCTCTGTGGGCATACTTTTTTTTGTGTGGCATGCCGCAGGTGAAAGTATTAAAGTTTCCAAAATTCCGGGAAAAAATATAAATGATGAACCACTTTTTTGATGTACCTGGACATTACCAGCAGTGTTACTGAGACTTATCCAAACACTCGAATTTTTATAACTTTCTCTTTGAACCGAGTCTCTTCGGCAATGTTAACCTCTTCCCATTCACAGCAGATGTAAATATGAGAATCGTAATTCGAATTTCTGTTTCAATATGAAATGAAAATTACCTCCTATAGGCTTCTTCATAGGCTTGGATTCCATAATGATAATAATAATGATAATAATAGTGAGGCCTATCTCAGATTACCACAATGGATCTTCATCGTCTTTACTACAACGAAGTGGAGCAACAAAGTGCCTATAAGGTATCTCTAAATTTCTTATCATCAGAAGCGTTATGGGATACGTTTAGGTGACTTGGGTCTATTCTAGAAACTAATTAGGCATATGGGGTAGTGTGGGGTAGGAAGGGAGAAACGGTGACTTCTTAGCTACACAAGGAACGTATCATCCACTTCAACCCCTAATAACCCCTTACCTCCACATTGCCCCTTTAGGGTATATGGTGAGGCAATGTCTTAATCGTTCATTAAAAGATAACGGACTATATCGCATATACACAACGTTGTTCAGCTTGATTGTGTAATATGTGTGTGATAAGAAATGCGACGGGGAAAATGTATTTTACATAATGTAGTATCACAAATTGAGAATATTATTTCAAGTAAGATGAAGATTATTATTGAGATTCTTATTTAACGTAATCCAAAATATTTCAAATAGGTTTAGATCAACTTGAAAAAATACATTAAATATTGAATATGAGATAGGTACGAGGAAAACGCAATGTATGTGTTGTGGGATGAGAAATGAATAAAAAGTGATATATACACCTTGATTTTGGAACAATTATGTCACTACCCTCTTGTTTCATTTGTTGCTCATTTGAATCTTTTCACGAACAGATGGCTACATCTATTGCTTTTCTCAAAAGTTTGCATGGTGGCTTTAATTGATGTGAGAAAATTACTTCATATTTTTTCTTTCCAATTAAAATGGCTGATCTGATTCATGTGAAACTTTGGAATGATAGGCATACTTATTAAATTCGAATTGGGTGAAAAAAAATTAATTTATTGAGGAGAAAATATTTTGCAGGATGTTCTCTTCTGAGCTATTTTTATGAGGTTTCGAATATTTTATATGGTTGTTCTCAAATGTGATACAACCGATCACACTCGAAACTTTCCGAACAATAAGGAGTGAGATGATGGGACATGTGTATTTCAAGTTTCAACAAAATGTGTACTTCTGTTGAAACTTGTAGCGCGAATGACAAAAAAGTTCATTTTTTCCAGTACAGTCAAATTGACTCTTTGCTTCGCTCATCCAATTATTTTGGTATGTACAACCTGAACACTGGAATGAATTACCTCAGTATTTGGTCGAAATATCTCTTCAATTGTATTATGTTGTTTTTTTCCAAAAATATGAGAAAAAAACTTCGATAATCTACTCTTCCTATATATCATTATTATTATTATCATTATTAGTTTTCACACTGAACCCTTGTTAGATGAGCGTAGCGAAGACTCCATCCCATTCTTATAGACCTTTGTCAGTAGGTTTTTTTTTGCATGCACTGCACAGGTCACATGGTTCGACTGATCAACATGAAACTTTTTTTGTACGAGCAAACTTTTACAACTTAGAACTGTATAGCTTTGAATCAGTTGGATTGATCTTGAGAAATATCATGTCAAAGTTTCTATAAATCCCATAAGATTAGGCTTCTATAATTAGGCTTCAAAGTTTCTATAAATCCCATAAGATTAGGCTGGGCAATAAAATCTGAAAAAATGAAGTCTCTCCGAAAAATACATTTTTCCATAAATGTTCACACATAAATAATACACATACATAATCACCATTTTGTGAGCAATTCAAATCAGCCGTTTTGAAGGAAAAATTCAAATGACTGTTTTTATTCATCAAATATAGGTCTATGGAAATGATTGATACCAGAATTGGGTTGCTTTCTAGATTCGATATTTGCCCAAGAAAATGAATATTCTTTATATTCGTCAAGGTGTGTAGAGTACCAGAGTCGATAAAGTAGCAAATGTAGGACAAAGTGTGTAGAATACCAGACTTTATAAAGTAGCAAATGTAAGACAAAGTGTGTAGAATACCAGAGTCGATAAAGTAGAAAATGTAGGACTACTCAAAACTACTTAAAACTACCTTAAACTGACCTGAACAAAACTCTCCTAAACTAATTTGAAGTTGGCCCACCTAGCCTAAAACTGATTATACCTTATTCAGATATTTCGCTCATCTCACAACGCATATGTTGCGTTTTCCTAGTTCATTTATTATTGCCCTTTCATTATCTCACACAATTATATGTTTTTTTCTCATCAAACTTAAATGTGTTAACATATAGTATAATCGAAACCTAATGAATAATGGCGTATGGAGCTCTAATTACTCATTGTATTGAAGCTTCATAGATGAATTAATAAATGAACTAGGAAAACGCTATATACGCGTTGTTCATTCTCTGTACACAAATTTTCCGATGGATCAATCTATTTCTGCAAATTCCACATTTTCACTTTGAGAGTTGTGAAATACAATAAGACGATGTTAAAGAAGAAACAACACGTTTGAAAACTTCTTAGAAAGCTGTTACGATAAATAGAAATTGGTGATCGTTAAGCACTTGAAAACAATGAACATATCATCTTCTTGTTCAAGTTTGGGCTCAAATCCAATCTGGGTTTGTTCGTAACTAACAGTTATAATAGCACTGTCCAAGTTTCATGTTGGAGTCTGAACTTGGTCTTGTGTTTTAAACCAAGGAATATTCTGCCTCTCACTCCACGCATATACTTGTACAATCTTCATTGTGGGATGAATTAATGGTAGCAAGAGACAGAAAACAAAGAAAGACGACGAGAAAGAAGGAGAACGAGATAGAGAAAGTACAGGAAGGGATAGTGAAAGTGAGAATGTGATGAGATAGAGTGGGAAGGAAAAAGAGATAGGGAAGAAGCTTTAAAGGAGGAGATAGAGAAAGAGACACTCCCAAGGGAAAAGTAATTGTAGTACGACATTAATATTCGTAATTTACATGTAATGCGCTTGGAATCTCAGATTCGAGCACTTTCTAAATGACAGCCCAGAGGAAAATGTATCTGAAACTGAAAACTATACGCATATACACACACTCGAATATCATGGAAATTTCAATGTTGTTGGGTTTCTTTAAGCCTCAATTACAAATCTGTTTTGACCCTTTCTACTTGTGTTGGAAATAGTAAACTGTATTGGCAATTTCAACTCAATAGAGATAGATTTGTCTACTGCATAGCACGAACGAGCACGAGCATCCTCGAGGGCATGGTTGTGAGTACAATATAATTTATCAATGTTAATATTATTATTGAGAAAAAATATAACAATTCATCACTTCGTAAATTCCGTACGGCTTTTACTATCAGGAAAATGCACATTTTCCGAGTTGAATATTCTTTTAATTGATGGAATATTGTTTGCTTAACGACCGCACCAATAGCTGGGTTATCCTGGAGGTACGCAAGAGAGAAACATGGAACAATTAAGTGAAGGTGAGTGAAAAGATGTTCACAAAAATCTGCCTTATACGGGACTTGAACCCACGACCAATGGTGACTTCAGTCTTTTCTGAAGCGGTGCCTCAGCTGACTGAGCTACCGAGGGTGATAATTATGATTTAGTTGCAATAAGAACAAATGATTGTTAGTGGCTTTTTTTTCATTTTCAACTTGAAAACAACCTGCACAATATTCACAGAGAAAGTTTTCAACGCTTGATTTTGAACCTAATTCAGAAAGTTTATTTTGAAACAAATGAATAAGTGGTTGAAAATGTGATAATTTTGGGGTGACAGGTATCAAAGTTGATGATGATATGATTAATTGAGCACATATTTAGGTTGGTGAGACTGAAATAATCACGTTTGTTGTCAGAATTATTCATTTTTGTTTGTACACTGAGCTCTTCGTTTATCCTTCTCTCTTCCTCCAATGCCAGTGGCCACAATGACAGACAAATTAGTAACGTATTGTCATATTATGGTGTGAGTAGCAGAATGATGTAGGAATATTTTGAAATATATATATATATATATATATATATATATATATATATATATATATATATATATATATATATATATACATATATATATATATATATATATATATATATATATATATATATATATATGTGTGTGTGTGTGTGTGTGTGTGTGTGTGTGTGTGTGTGTGTGTGTGTGTGAATGTGTGTGTGTGTAACATGAGGAGGGATGACATCAATACGCATTTCATTGGTACAGAAAGATTTGTGATTAGTACATAGTACAAACCATATTGACATTTGTGGTTCTGGAATTATGACAGATGTGTATAAATATTGAAATATGAATGTAAATACGTGTAAAATTGTTGATATATATATTTAGTTATAATCATAGAATGGTAACATTTTGATGGAAGTAGTATTCGTGGCAAAACGACAGTACATAACGATTTTGAAATATATGCAGTGAAATACGGAAAATTTGTGAATGGATTCGGATAGAAAACATTGTTTCACACTCTCATCGATCAGTATCCATTGGTCACAATAATAATAATAATAATAATAATAATAATGGTTTTATTTTCTTTTGGATCATTACATGATATAATGGAAAGTCATAAAAAAAGTTATATAACAAAAATTCAAAATATTCAATATGAAAATCTCAATATGAACAAGCACACTTTAACAAAACTCATCTAACCTATAAAAGCATTTTTCAATCAGATAACTGCGTAATTTGTTTTGAATACTATTTTAGAATCTAGTTTGCTGGCATCTTTTAGTACAATAGGTAAACAGGTAAACAATTAAAAAATCTACACCCAGCATAAGCTGGACTTTTCTTGAAGAGCTCCAGCTTGTGAGCCTCCAAGACGAATGCGGATTTGTTTCTTGTGTTGAAATCATGCAGTTTGTCATGCGTTATACTGTCCCGGCTGTTCTCCAGTACGAACATTATAGTACTGAAAATGTATAAGCAAACAACTGTCAATATTCCAAATTGCCGAAACAGTGTTCTGCAAGAGTCTTTATACCAAACGTCAGCACACGGGTCTTTGCTTGCACGTGCCATAATACGCAAGGCACGTTTTTGGAGCCTCAGAAGCCTTGGTGCTTGCGAGGAGCTGCCCCATAATATTATGCCGTATCGTAGCCTAGATTATATATGAGCGTAGTAGACCAGTTTTACGGTGTATAAATATGATGATTAATATGATTAATATGATGATGGTATAAATATTTATATATGGATGAATATATATTTATATATATATATATATATATATATATATATATATATATATATATATAAATATATATATATATATATATATATATATATATATATATGAATATATATATTCATATATATTTATAAATATAAATTATAAATATATATATATATATATATATATATATATATATATATATATAAATATTATTTATTATCATGCAGTATGTTATCCGTTCAATGATCTTTCCGCATGATGAATATAGATAACTGTCATCGGTGAATAATAAAATATGTGCGTTGAATGTTTTCAGTCGAGATTTTCTAATTTTTATCACACATTTCATCTTATTTTACGAACTGATCTTTTGATGGAAAGTGGTGAATGATACTACATCCTCATATTCATTTGTTGTTCGTTGAATTTGATATCCATCACTTCCGTTATAAGAAAAGTTCAGTATAATATGAATTAATTTCAACATAGTCAATTCACAGCTCTTTCATCGGATTTCTCAAGTTCAGACATTTCATATTCGAACAACTAATCATACTTTTTGATAATGATTCAAACAAAAAGATTCAAATGAACAACACAGTAGCATTTTGAATTCAAAGAATCTCTTTCGTCTCTCATTTTTATCACCATTTGAATCACAAATGGCACATCGCACTATATGATTTAATATAATAATTTCATAATACAGAATATTTATAGCAGTAAAAGGTTTCGACTACAGAAGATACGAGATGTGATTTGTTTATTGTTTTAGGGGTATATTTTCATAGCAGAATGACGCGTATTATCATATGGAGTTGAATGAGATCTTCGAATAGAATGATGAAAACTGAGATTGGAGAAAGATTGTCACTCCGAGCCATCTTGTAGTATTCATCAAAACTGCTGGTACAAACTACCGACGAATTCATTTTGGTCTCGAGTAAGATTGTTCGGAAATCGTATTTTCGGTGATTATAAATAACTGTCAGATTGATGTCAATAGTTGGTCAACTGAATGAACAGAACCATTATAATATGATTAGAATAAATTGATTTCCAAATATATTCATGAATTTCCGTAAAGAGCAACATTGTGTCAGTAAAGTTGAATTTGACGTACAGATTTCAGAAGTCATGGCATTATTAATTTCACAGTATTTTTCGGATGAATCTATCTATCTTTCTCTCTCTCTCTCTCTCTCTCTCTCTCTCTCTCTCTCTATATATATATATATATATATATATATATATATATATATATATATATATATATATATATATATATATATATATATAAATACATATATATATATATATATATATATATATATATATATATATATATATATATATATATATATATATATATATGAATATATATATATATATATATATATATATATATATATATATATACATATATATATATATATATATATATATATATATATATATGAGAAGAAAATTATGTCATATAGTATTCATCGCAGTGATTTCATCAGATATCATATACATTATCGTGAAAGTAGGTTCAAAGAACAACTGTCAGGATATAATCACGTACGACAGCCACAACATATAAAAATCAGGTCTCTTTTTTTCACAAAATGTACGTATTTTCGATTGACGTTCAGAAATGATAACACAACACAAACGCACTCTAATAGATATGAGTGCAACATAACAAACCATATATTGGTAACGAATCCCTTTCACTCGTGATGAAACAATCTGTCGGTTTTCATTACGAATATGTTTCAATTAACGTCACGATGACAGCTTTTGTTACTTAAGGCCATTTCCATTCGATGCGCATTCATGAAACGATCGGTCGCTCTCCCTATTCGTTAACTAGACAAGTCGGAAGTTTTTAGTCGGCAAAAATAGTTTTTGAATTGACTCTGAATGGATATATTCATATATATATATATATATATATATATATATATATATATATATATATATATATATATATATATATATATATATATATATATATATGTATATATATATATATATATATATATATATATATATATATATATATATATATATATATATATGTGTTGACGGAGATTCTCGTGGCCGATGGTACATGGTAATATAATTTCTACGGTTGTGCCACGTCTTGTAGATGATCTCCGTCATCTACAAGACGTGGCACAACCGTAGAAATTATATTACCATATATATATATATATATATTTATATATATTCATACATATATATATATATATATATGAATATATATATATATATATATATATATATATATATATATATATATATATATACAACACACCACCCCCCACAGTCAGGCCACCATTTTTGGCTTTGTAGGATTTTTTGATGAGTGTTTCATGTAATGATGTGTGACCAATGAAATATATATATATATATATATATATATATATATATATATATATATATATATATATATATATATATATATATATATATATATATATATATATATATATATATATATATATATACATATATATATATATATATATATATATATATATATATATATATATATATATATGAATATTTACACGTACATATGATAAATATAGGCTCAAATATTTCGTATATATTCGTATACATGTGTTTGTTGATATTGAATATTTGTGTTGCTGGTAAACTAAACGTGGAGGTTACGAGCTACCACATGAAGAGAATCAAATGAAATATTTTATCACAATATTTCTATCATATTATATTTGTTATTACTAAAATTGAAACCTTCACTGAAAATAGTCCTAAATACTATCCAATCAATGCTGAGGATGGTGATGTGGGATCATTCGAAATATGGTACCACATGGAAAATCTCACCACCGCAACATAATATGTTGAAAACAACATGAAAAGTACTGAATAAGGCAAGCTATCATGAATCAGGCATCATGTTCTAGGTAGATGCAGTGAATGCAATTGACTATTGTAGATGGGCGTGATTTATACGAAGCAGGGGGAATTTGAGATAACTTGATTGGTCATTTCCCTATTTCCCCTGCTTCACTGTCTACTTGATTGGTTTCTATATTTTGTGACATCACGATGGCGGACGATCTAAAATGGTCAATTGAGAAAGAGTTATGAGAATTTAATGTTCATCATTTGATTCCCGATAGCATTGCTTTACATGAATCAGATTCATCATCCGTTTATTTCATGTCTTCCTCTCTTCAAGCTTCTTACATTTAGAATCACACCTTATTCATGAAAATTGATGTTTATATATGAATGGATAGGCACAAAGAAGTTTCAAGCTATGTTTCTGATCACTCTGTTTATAATAGCCCTATGATTGTTTTCTGCAGTACTTTTTTTTTCTTTCTAGGTGAAATACCAAAATAGAGTTTCGGAGATTTGTAGGCCATCTTGGTCGACGTCTTCAATAAATTGAACTATACATTTGAAAACGCATTGATATAAGAATAACCCATCTGTGATATTGTACAGTTTCAATCCAACTATATTAACAGTATTCGAGAGAGAAAATTTGTTCGAATATTTTCATATTTCCCTCTCCCTCTCGCCCCAATCATTCGACGACACTAATTACGTACTCCTATCCTATTTATGTTGAAACTCGCACATGCATGTACAGACATGTATATGCAATCGTCACGTGATAATGTTTAATGGTACTAGACGATGTTAGTGAGGGGTGGTAGGGGGATGGAGCCTGATCTGTTAGGCAAACACTCCCCCCTTCCTCAATCCTCCACCCCAACCCGCTTCACCCCTTTTAACCCTCCAATGAACCGAAACGTTGACTGTGTACCATGCGCTTATGCATGGAGCCTAGAACCAGAGAATTGGAACAAAATTTTGTTCGATAACTGGTATGTTAAAATACACATTTTCATGTAGTTTTTTTTTTCGTTTCTATTTCACGTACGTTAGCTTCCAATTAGTAGTAAATACGTTCAGTTGAAGTATTTATTCATGTTAAAACAAGTTGAATGATATTGTGAACTTGTTGGAATGGAAAAATGATTTTCAAGTTGCAGCAGATAAAGTCCATAGTTGGAGTCCACCGCCTTCTTACACGAAATGCGCAATATGTTGATAACGTGATGAACTTTGAATCCCAAGGCGGATAAAAATGATTATGGAATAAGATTCTAACTTTTTGTAGAGAATTATGATGAGGTATCAAATTTTTTGAACCCAATCCTAGAATTGAACTGAGAGTGAAGAAAATATTGTTTTGAATAATTAAAGCCTCAATTTTTTGGTAATTAGGAATGTTGCTGAATTAATTGAAATATCGCCGTCATGAATTCTTGTGAAACTCATTTTAAAAATGATGAACCAAATATCAGTGGGGGCCTATATATATAATACCTCGACACAATAGACAGCTGATGATGTCACTCGTATTGTTCCAGCATTTATGTAAACTGATCCTAATATTATTGTTTTCAACTGAAGTGCCACAGCGGTACCATAGAGGCTCCGGGTTGAAATTACAGCAGAGAGACTATAATATGTGTCTTTTGAAATCACACACGCAATATTTCTGAATAATTTGCATCTGAAATGGTTGATTGATGTAATATTCGATACTGCCAAGATTTCAAAGTATGCAATATATAGATCGAGCATTTTGCTTCAGTTGGAATTTCAATGTCACACTTCAGAATTGGAAGGAATTAAGAAGAAGTGTCAGATAATATATTTTAAATAAATAGAACCTACAAGTTAACAATTAATTCGTTTCTCTCATTTGATAAACTGAATTTCAATATAATAATCCTATTAAAAAGAACTTTCTTTCGTTTGTCATTTCAAGCGAAATTTATTCTCAGATTAACGAGATTCCCTCAAAAGAAAAAAAGACTTTTCCAAAGACTCGCAAACCGGAAACCGTTTAAAAAGTTCGTAAACCCGTCGTCCGTATATTTTAATCTCAAACGTCGCGAGGAAGGCGGTGGTTCACTGCCGAGGGGGGCGGTTGAGACACAATTCGAACCAGTATAAATCTTGTAATGTCTTCGACCAAAGCTTGAGACAACCCGTATTGAAATGCGTATATTCCCCTGCTCTCTGACAGTTATTAGATAGATTCAGGTTAAAAGGGATTTGTTTACGTGATGGATGTCTTCAGTTCGAATCCCGACCACTGCCTCTTTCTATGCTAATCAGGTGGAAGAATATATATATAAATCCGCAAGAGTTAGAAACCTATTCGAAACATCTGTTAACGGTTGACCTTAAAACCTCTCGCACAATCTCGTTTAATCTCGTACGAAAACCTCTTGCACAATCTCGTATAATATCGTGCTATCTCGTTGTAGTAGGGTAAATCCAAACGATATAGAATCAATTCACGTAGTAAGGATTGCCAACTTGTTAAAAAGTGAAAGATTTCAAACGGGCACATGAGTTAAATATTTGAATTTCATTGGGAAGATTTTGAAGGAAGCCGGGTTATGATATTGTCTGTGATCTGAATGTTAAGTATCATACAGTTTTAACCTTGCCTTGCCTCGCATTGTCGTTAGAGAGATCAAATATGCAGAGTACAGAACATTGCTCGAAATTACGAAAGGGTTCAAGTCTCATCTAAAATTCTCCAGATAGTATCCTAACAGATGAATATTATGAAAATACAAATATTGAGTTTAAAAGAGAAGAGATGTCAATGTGAGCTCATGACTCAAAATCACATATTATTACTTACTATCTTTTTTTTTAATAACATCGAAACTTGATACAAAATTATTGCTCACCAATTAAGGCTGTGGATGAAAGGTAGGATCGTTTGGACGGGGCACCACAAAGAAGATCACTATCTATTGAGATCAACGCTTTATTAATGACCAAAAGTGAAGTTCTTCGTTCCCAATTTGCATCATTATGTATATTTGGTGACGAGATACCCTAGATGTCTCGAAACAATAGATAGATGTCGCTCATGATTGAGCTTATTCATACTCCGACCTTAACCCTTTGAGATTTTTTTTTATAACATCGAAACTAATGATTGTTTCCCTATTGAGGCTATGGATTAAAGGTAGGATCGTTTGAACGGAGCACCACAAGGTAACATATTACAATATCAAGGTTACAATATTGTATACCGAGTTTTTGATAATGACGGAAAGAAAATAATGAACCATCAGTTATTCAGACATGAAACAATGACTGAATATCTATGAATGAAATGAATAACGTTTTTGAAATGTTAGTTCATCATATAACATCCATACAATGTTGGTCATTGTATTGTAATTACACCACCAAATAAGATTAATTGTTCGCAAGTAGCCGTTTTAAGCGAATATAATCAAATCTCATGTATACCTCAGTGGTAAATTACTCGTTTAGTCAACCTCCAATGAATTGATTCTTTTCTTCATTGTTATGAATCTAGGAAATATACTCAATATTTCAAGCTTTAATAATAATTCTTCATCTTAATTTGACGTTTTTAATAGGATTTTTTTGTGCTAAAAACCTTACATTTTGGAAATAACACTGAGAAAAATGTGAAATGAAACATTGAATGTATAAACTCCAGAAGAGAAACATTCGTTTGTAATATGAATCAGCCAAGTTTATTGAAATAAAAATAATGTCAAGTCAACTGAAAGTAATTGTGTTTTCACCAACTTTTTAGTTTTCAACTTTCAATTTCATTAAAATAATACTGGACCCCTTACTGTAAATATGTGATGTAGAACTTTTTGTTCATTCAACAAAGGTCAAAACTCAATCAAAATAATAAAACGGTAACAAAAGATCAAAATTTTCCAATTTTCATTTCCACCAACAACAAGGTAACACCACGTGGATATAATCATATTTATTCACATCCACGATTGTTCACTTCGACTAGCAAATTATTATCGAAACCGAACGCGTAAAATTAATCAACTGTCGAAACAATGTACTCACTCGCCAGCGTCAGCTGTGATTCTAAATTACCTAATCCGTGATAACATTACGTTTTTTCAAACTCTCCAGATTACATGAGATTATTTCATCAAAAATAATAATCACTAAATACTTTAACCAATGTGTAACGTTTTCACATATGAAGTAACGTTGCTGAAATCAGTATGATGGTGAGTATTCCCAATACCCCCCCCCCCCCCCTCCCGAAGAAAAAATATCAATTGTAATCAAAATTATCTGCATATGAATTGTTCAGCAAAATATCATCGCTTCGAATGAAAAACAGTGTTTCCATTGAATCTCTGCACGAACTATTTCCTCCATAGATTAAATGCTCCTTCATAGTCAATGAAATATATATTTATATATATATATATGTATAAATATATATATATATATATATATATATATATATATATATATATATATATATAGCGATATATATAACGTTAGGTTGTATTCATTGTTTGAATGAATAACAAATTTCCACTTGACATACTGAATTTATAATTCATCTCATATATATATATATATATATATATATATATATATATATATATATATATATATATATATATATATATACATATATATTTATATATATATATATATATATATATATATATGTATATATATATATATATATATATACATGTATATATATATTTATATATATATATATATATAACCCACATCAACAAACGTTCAAAAACCTTCTAAATGTGAATTGAATGTAACCATGTGATTTCCCCCTCTCTTCCTACCTCCGAAATGTTATATTATACTGACCTCGGCTCTCCCCTTCCTTTATTCACTGACAGTAATCCTGTATAAGTAAACGAGTGCCCTAATTAACAGCATATATAGTTGCATGAATGCACTCTGTAGCATTAACTATCGCGGTTAAGCACGGAGGTGGGTTGGGGGTGGCAGTTTGCCACATTATTGGCCTAATCAACTATGTTACGCAGATAGTGTTAAGCCTGAAGGACTAGTTTCGATTCATTATTTCAGTGAAAAATAAATTGTAATTAACCCAAGCTACGGTTATCGGTAATGACAGTGAATTCTTGTCTGTAACGTGATTAATAGTATGATTTAATAATGTCACGTATAAGCCATACTAATTAGAGGAATATAGAGATATATGTTGACGATTCGACTGAGAGTTGATTCCAATAATGCAATAATACAATTTAACCCCCGAAAAATTACGGTGATGGTCGGTAACAACGCCAACAATAATCGTCACGATAATTATACCCTCTCCCATTTGGCAAGATACGTGACATAATGTCATAATGTTGATGACAATCATAGTGCGTGAGTTATGCTATAAGCGATCTATTCAATGTTCGATTCTTCAATTTCCCACATGAATGAGAATGGTTGTGTTTCATCCGTTGTTGACGATGCCAAAAATAAGTAGCTCACATAAAACATCATTTGAGAGGTTTGCGTACTACATATACAACGATACCGGTACATTTATATATATATATATATATATATATATATATATATATGTATATTTTTTTACATTAATTTGTACAAAAATAGCTTCATTAAGTCGATCACTAGTATTCTATATTCATATTCATTCACAGTTCATTATCATCATCATATCATGATTGTGTATTACTGGACAAATTGCATGTGTTGGGTATTTATAAAAATTAACACGTGCTCTGCTACAATTTTGTAATTGATGTATTTTTCATGACTTGCCATATAGTGTTCGCATAATCATATGCAGTGATCAATTCGGACTAATGAATGAATGAAATGAGATGAAATTATTCAATTCAATTATATACAATCACACTATATGTTTGCCCACATTATTTTTCACATTATGTTTCATTTGGTGGTATCTCCGAAACTTTACTGTGTATTCCAATTCCTATAATGATGTTAATTCATCAGGTTGTTCACCAAGATTGTATCGTATAATTTCAAAAGTTATCAAGTATTTTATAGCTGTATAATGTAAATGTATCTATATAGGTTCAAACTTGACAAAGTAACACGTTGAATCAGGAAGTGTTTCAACGAAATGAGAGTCATCATTCAGTATAATTGTTGAAATTGTTCAATTGTTTATATTGATTGGACAAAATGATCAAATTGTCTCACGAGTATGGAGTACGTTTATTCTATCTAATTTGATTACCAGTGATCAAACCAGTGAACATTGACTGAACTTCAATAACAAACTATGCGTATATTATGTAAATCGCCATTGTGTAGAGAACTGTGGGATAATATTAATTCGGAATCATCATTATAATCATTAAACTCTCAATACCAACAATCAAGCTTGGTTGAAAAGCTCAATACATTCATGATGGGCATTAAAACGCTTTGAATATAAGACCATCAAAACCTGAACTACAATGCATTATTATGGATGGGAAAAGGTATGGAGGGGTAGAAGACATATTAAACTATATGAAGATAATGCATGTTTGTTAGGTTAACAACTGATGTAGTTTGGTACAAACAAACTTGAGTTCTAGTTCATTTTATCGGCATTTTGATTGACAGCATGAAATATTGATGAGTGAGAAATCACAGGTAACAAAATAATTAACGAAAATATGGCAAAATTCATTTGAATTATAAAACAATCCAAAATATTGAATCGAAACAGAGCAGATCTCGTGATGAACATTAAAAATGAGGGGCTCGTTTGAACAATTGGTAAAACTGTTCGTGAAATTATTTTCAACTGATTTCCAGCTACATTCTGACTGAAAAGTATTGAAATGTGTTTTTTGTCCAGGTGAAATAATGTTCTATATCTTTATCTCAAATATTTCACCATTTTCCGGTGAATTTGCCAACATTTTCAAATATCGACACAAATAACGTCTTCACTGGAGCTTCATAAGATCACTAAACTCATTCAATTCCAGGTTGCACCCTGGAACATGGAATTTGTGATCAAAATCTCAGAATTCAATGACAAACAATCCAGAATAGGGCAATTTCCATCATATGGAATTCAATTTATTGAGTTTTATTTCTCTCGATAATATGAGAGGTAATTGGTTGAACATTGAACGTATGTTTATTGAGCAGCTCGTAAAGACTCAGTTACTTCAAGTGTTAAAACATCCAGATAAGAAATAAATCGCCTATGAACAAGAAAAGCTTTTAATTTATGTTCCTTTCGATTTTTTAGCCGTTACCAAACGTATTGTTTCGAGAACACCGCACAGCTATCTCCACTTTGATATATTTCCCCATGTATAGTACCTCTTATCACCGTTTAAACACACTGGAAACAGCGCTAGTCGAATGTAATTTTTCAAGTAATTCTCTGGAGCGAGTCCATGTAGTAAGTATATATATATTCCACACTTCTTAATTACTCTACTTTGCATTTAATTTACTTTCGGCTTTGTCAACAATTAATTATACTTAGCACGGGTTGGATATGCCGACTTGATTAATAGGACCTTTACCAAGTGTTGACCGTACCGATCGGCCGTTTTAGCTATTTATTAATGCTGACAATTAGGAGTTTTCAACCGTCAAAGTAGGGTGTTTAGTTTAAGTACCTGTACGCGTATAAGGTATAGCGTTTCTTAAAACCACAAAGCTTCTAACGAGAACTTGTTTTACATTATTAGATGCGGCCACCTGAGGTTTGTGAGTGTATCAGTTGGTTTAATTTAATGAATTTATATTTGTATTTCAGATATATTGAAACTTTATAGATGTGATTGCTTCCTTTGGAGAAATTAATTATTGATCATTCGGCGCAAACTTGATAATATAAGTTTTTCTATCAAATAAAGACGTGCATGTACTTATTGATGTAAAACTCGGAGTAATTTGTAGACATCTTGAAAAATGACGAAATATATTTTTTTCGATATTGATATCTTAATTGAATTATTACGAATCCATCAACATATATATGAAAAATTGTCAATCATTTTACTTCTGAATGAACAATTTTTAAAAGTTGGCGCCTCCACATTTTACTTCTGAATACTTGTTAAAACTTGGCACCTCCACCAAAAACTACTATCTCCAATCATGAGAGTAAAGTGCAACTGCCAGTGGAAACCACGGTTTAGGTTTATCAAATATCAATCAATTAGATATTCGATGCATCTTTTATATCACAATTAAATTGATTAATGTAGGTCTGATTTATTTTTTGTTCTATACTATGCCACCATTTTCATCATGAATTGGTTTTATGAAGCCAACAATTCATAATTTAATTTCAGTTTTGGTTTTTATTTCTTCGTAATCTCTCAGGTATTCCACCTTACAAAATACACATATTATATCAAATGATATTTCATTAAACAGAAACACAATCTCGTACAAAACGTCCACTTCTAAAACTAGATTGATGGCAAAAGCTTCTGTAATAAAATGTTCTGCTTTACATCAGACTTGATTCCAATTTACATGCGAGTAACATTCATGTTTAATGCCAGCCACACATTCAATCGGCTAGTTGTGCATTAGAGCGTTCAGTACAGAAAACAGATCCACCGCGGCATTAGCGGCAAACACATATTAGTTCATTACGCGTACTCCACTAGAGCATAATGCGAACTCTTTTAACTACCAAAGTAACAAGATAACATACGACCAGATTGGCTGTCATCCCATCAACTAACTGTATACAAATCTAACAATGAGATTTATATTAGGAAATTAAGTGTAACATTAATTTTGTATTGGGTTTACTTAGTCTATTAGAGTGACGAGACAAAACACGGTCATATTGTTTGTCATTCTATGAACTGATAGTGAAAATATACGGATGAAATAATTCATCAGATTTATATGAATTGATGTAATATGAACATCAATTTATGAATGAGTTGAAGTGATACTTGAAAATTTTTTACCACACGTATTTGGCTTGATTCAGGAAAAAAGAGATGATGAAAGATCCAATTTGAATCCTTATACACATTTTAAGGCATTCGCATTGGAAAAAATTTCTATTCATCTTGAATGTACAATCAGTATAGTGTTTTTTTGTTATCTCTATTATCAACTCCTCATTAACTTTAAGTTTATTAACTCTTTATTGACTCTTCAAAACCTTTATTAACTTTTATTATCCTTTATGAACTCTTCACAATGATACTACCAATAATTATTTCATCCCAACTAAGGATTTATTCGGACCACAATTCCGTTTCTCTTTCAAATAATCACTTTCTTGTATGATTTCCATACTCTCTTCAAGTGATAAACCGATATGCGCCTAGTTTTATCATGATAAACTGTACTCTATCGACAAAACTAATTGAATCATGAGCTTACCCTTCAATCCACTTCAGTGCGCACACAGATGTACACTTGAATATGAAAACCAAGTTGAGACTTACCTGTAACCAGATAAATGAATGATGATTAATACATGACAAGTTTGTATTATTTTGAATAATATTGAATATATATATATATATATATATATATATATAATATATATATATATATATATATATATATATATATATATATATATATATATATATATATATATATATATATATAAATAAATATATATATATATATATATATATATATATATAAATATATATATATATATATATATATATATATATATATATATATATATATATATACATATATACATACATATATATATATATATATATATATATATATATATATATATATATATAAATATATATATATATATAATATATATATATATATATATATATATATATATATATATATATATATATATATATATATATATATATTTGCAGAAACTTAATAATCATTCCACATCAAAGATGGACTTAAAGAACATAATTGATCGATGTGCAATGGAATGAGTATGAAGTGAATAAGGACTGATACAGGATTCACTTATTTCTATATGTTTCACATGAATTCTCTCATAAAATACTGAAATATTCAGAAAAATGTGATGTTCATATTCAATTTTTTGATATTTATATTTCGTGAAATTTGCTCATTTCAACATTTTGTCTGTGCTTCATCAGCAGCCGTGAATTGATTGTTCTGGGCAAAGCCCCTCAACAGCAGCCAGGTATTTCGGGGGTACAAATTGATGGATGATAGATTGTTGTTTGTTTCACAAAAACTCAAACAAAGACGCACGGCTTTTGTTCTCACAGCAGATTCTTGGCCAACTGAGTCATACAGAAGGCAATGCTCTACAAACACTGCATCACGAGCTTAAATTAGAGTCAACCAAACACTCAAAACTCAACGAAGTCTATATTCAGTTGTACTGTCAATCACAACAAAAACAAACACATATATATTCATACTCACAAAAACACACATCTAATAAATCAGTTTCAAATCTAGGACCCTATTTTTCCTTGTTTTTTCGGTAGACAATGATTTAGCTATACGTACAATGCCTTCAATGGTACACACCGCTCACATGTTGTGACTAATGATACTACACAAAACGAATGAATCGTTTTTTTGTTTTCTCTTGTTGGTAAACAAAAAAAAAGAAAAATCACACAGAAAGGGTTTTTGTATAATGTGATATAAAGGGTCTACTGCGCGTTTGATCACAGAATAAGATACTTTCATCAACTCGATTTTTTAGACGGGATTTTTTCTATCCCATGTTATACATGTAAAAGAGTGGTATTTTGACTAGTCAAAGCTGTTTGCTTTTAGCTGTGTTTTGCCTCCACAAAGAGTGATGAAGAGAAGAGGGTTACAAACAATACGTCAATATAAAAGCATTATTAGAACGCAGATTGATGAACATTTGATTAATGATTTCGTGATATGAAGTTCATTGTTATTAATTGTCGAGTATTTTTGAGAATATATTGGTCAGGTTTGATGATAGTTGAACACGACCAATTTTGTGAATTACGTTGAATGAATTTGGGCGATGTACTTTCGCAAATATCAGGAAAATTCCACCCTCAATTTTGAGATTCACGTCATTTCAGTACATATGGGCAAATGCACAAACTTCGTATTTTCCCAATTCTAATATCAATTTATTTGTATTCAAAATTCATCAAACAATCCGTTTCATATAATTATTACAAATAACATGGCTAAAAGAAAAACTCCCATAAATTTCTCAATGCTACATTCGATTCCAAATATTTGAACTGATGAGAGTGCAAGAACTTTATCAACATTTCAATTGTGATTTCTCATTGTTACACGATTTCGATTCATCAGTCTGATTCAATCACATTATTATCATATTCGAATTTTGTCAGTTTTCCTATTTTTGCTAGGCGCATATTCCAGTATGAGTAGATGATCAGGACATTTCAATAATAAGAGTATATTTTCAATAACCTCATTTTCACTCTCATTTTATAACCTCTTGGATCTTCGTGAGATTCAATTATTCATCAATGATTGCTTATGATTGAGTCTTTGGATTGAGCACCAGATAACCTATGTAAGTCAAATCACGCGCCATTCTGGTACTTTACTGTAACACATTGTTAAGTTAGTGCCCTGGGGTACCATGGAGTGAAGAATATATACTCTATCATTGTGTTTATTATGGTATCATATTTATGAGCATGAATGACCTATAAACTGCGAGTACAATAACTATCATGTGTAGAACAATATGAAGACAAATTCATCAGATTTCTACTGAAGAATATTTTGTATAAATACACAAACATATATATATTTATATATATATATATATATATATATATATATATATATATATATATATATATATATATATATATAAATATATATATATATATATCTTCATGAATATATATATACATATTTATATATATATATTAATATATATATATATGTATATATATATATATATATATATATATATATATATATATATATATATATATATATATACATACATATGTATATTCATGTGTATCAAAATATGAGCATAAAATACGTCACACGTATGGATGTAAATGTCTTTATTGGAACAGTGAAAAAAAATCCCAAGTTGGTTGGAAAAGTGTGTAAGTTGATGTCCATGAATGATGGAACACAAAAAAAATCAACTGAGAATAATATAATGTATTAAATCATTGGATCAACAAAGAGAATTCATACTCCGTGTACCATAAAACCATTACTGAAACCAAACTGGTAGAATATTCACTACTATAGGCTTATAGATGAGCATATTATTGATCTTACATCTGAACTGAATACATTTGATATGCATACGTATACTTACATGCTCTCATCCAATTCAAATTGCATAATCATATCAAAATCACACATGTTTACATAGTAAATTGAAACTTCATTCTATTGGCAACTTGAAACACTCATCTTTTACAATCCATATACTCAATATCTTCAACGCATTCAAGTATAAAACATAATTCCATATTGGCTATCTCTGTCTATTCAATCTGATTCTCCATCTCTATTGTTCCCATTATTAAACTCGTGTTTGTGCCTTGTCTCTTATCCACGTTTCTAATATGGATGGCTCCATTTGGTATTAGGAACGCGCCAGCTTGAACAATGTTTGGTTTAATTTCATTTGGCATCAAAAGAGCGTTCAAAATGTTTTTCCAGCTTCGCATTTTCGTTTCAAGTTGATGGTTCCGATCGACTGTTTTCTCTGTGTATTAATGTTGATGATCAGTTGTTTCGAGTTGTCGATACTCGGAGAATGATGCATGTATATTATATAAAGTCGGGAATATGCGTGGCGTATTGGAAGCCTGGAGCGACATAGAATTCTGGGAAGACAAGAGGAATTGTGAGATGAAAAGAATGTAGAATGCGGAGGATCAACAAAAGATGAATGTGGAAGCATGAAGTGAATTGAGAATTAATAAGCTCTAACAGAGACTTGTGAATTTGAATCTGGATTTGATGAGCTAACAATTGAATCATATGAAAAGTCAATATATATATATACATATATAAATATATATATATATATATATATATATATATATATATATATATATATATATATATATCCATATTACATTGATTCAGTGATGTCATAGCATGATATAGGTCTACATTGTAATAATGATCTGTTATGAGAGTATATTTTGTTTGACATATCTGGAGAAACTGAGAAAATTATCATTTTTAGAGAACTATATTCCAAATTCTCAGTCAGATAAAGTGATCACGACATTTTAAATTATATTCTGATGAAAATGCACAGGAGTCTACACGCCAAAATAATCAGATTATTACACACGTAATTGATTACAACCTACACAAAAACAAGAAGTCAAATATTCCAGTACTTCAGTTGAATTCCATTCTCTATTGCGGAATAATATATTTTGAGAGGCCGTGAAAGTGTCGAGCGTTTGTTTCAACTTGGAATTGATTATAAAAAACTAATATTGGCGGATGAGAACTCCACACAAAACTGAATTGCTGAAGATACTTATTTTTTTTAATAAGCAGACGAATTTCTGTCTTACTTCCTAATTTTTTTCCTAACGATGAGAATACTGTTTCTTTGTACTGTAGGCCTACAATAAATATCAAAATATTTTTCATCAATGCATCACTGATAGTGAAGACATAGACATACTTGGCACAATAAGGTTAATATAATCGTGATTGAAATCATGATAATGTAAATCATTATTGAAAATACAATATTATACTAACAAGAATGATGATGCAATTTGACCATATCAAAATTCAGTAATTATTCATCAAAAATAGTTGCAGGTAAATATGACTGATTGCACGTGTACACCTTGTATGATGCAAGGTTGGATAAAATAAAACTTGATTGTCATTAAATATTTCGAATAGAATAGAATCATGATACGATAATTTACATCCGCAATGAAAACTCATCGTTACAAATAAATCATACAAATCATATATCTGATTCTTTTCCATCAAATTATTCAAAAATTTGGCATTTTGTTCTAAAATATTTGTGTGCAAGTGAATATTTTCATGAATCTATATTGAATATATTTGTTATTTTCCTCCTTCCAACAAATGAATGAATCTAAGCGACATGTATATATTCCTACCGAACACTTTCAGTTTCTGAATACCAACAGCTAGGTTATATGGGTCATTATCGAAATAACAAATATACTCATTTTTACTAGTCAATCAACAATTCCTATCATCGCATCCACTGACTCTTGTTCTCTCCTCATTTTCACTACCAAACTGTTGCCTACGTCATTAAAAACTAGCCATCAAATAAAAGTGTCGAAGCCATTATAACCGGCGTACAACAGTGATACGTTATTTAGATGCCTTAAGGGAAATCAATGGGGCTATCCGATCTAACCCGCTAGAAACCCCATACTATGTATGTAATGTATAATATTACTATGTATACAGTATGTTCCGATAAATCTCAACTAATACACTTCAAGTTAATATGGGTTATTATTAGGATGGCATCCCTGAAGGCAAAGTGACGCCTACACATTCAGTAGATGAGATATGTAAAGTAAGTTAAGAATGGTAACATAGGTCAGATAGATGTGCATTCAGTGAAAAGAGTTGGCAGCCTCAAATCACCAGATTATCGGTGAATGTCACAACATGTGGGCGTTGTTGTTGTTGTTGTTGTTGTTGTTGTTGTTGTTGTTGTTGTTGTTGTTGTTGTTGTTTCTGCTGCTGCTGTCGTTGCGCGAACCCTAGATAGAACGTAATCAACCCAATCTAACCAACTTTATCAACCGAATATATTCAAAATAATATAAACTAAACTATCTCAACAGAAGAAAAAATATTCAATTTGATTATAAATTAATTGATACATTTGTGGGTGTTCCAAATCGGTTTCACATTTTTTTCAAAATATCAAGTTCAAATCATCCAATTTTTATTTTGAGAGTACACACTTGAATTTTCAGTGAACGTGTTTTTGTTATAGTGACAATTCTGAATGTTTTTTTTCATAACATCGAAACTTGATAAAAAATCATTGTTCTCCAATCAAGGCAAGGGATGAAAAATAGGAACGTTTGAACGGGGTACCACAAAGGCGATCTTACTGATGATAATGATGATAATTAATAATTATTGATTGAATTAATAAATCAATTGAATTAATAAATACAATCAATTAGTTAATAATTTGTAATGTAGAAGTTGTATCATAATGAATTACTTCTCTTTCTAACTGGAGAGGTGAATAATTATAACATCCTTTATTGCATGGATAATATTTGAAGAAAATGAAATGATATAGAATAATCACAAGATGTCAGTGTTTGCGTTTCGAATTGTTATGAAATACAATACAATATGACAGTATATATTATGATTATGAATTATATCCATATCATATAGTTATTTGTATTTTGATTCATATCAAGTGAATACACACTTATCATATCACTAAACAATTTCTGATATCAAAACTCGAGTAAAAATCTTTTTGTATTCGAATTTTCAAATTTTTGGTTACACTACCAACAGCTAGTGTTAACTCAATAACGCAACTCCACGATTTTCCGATCAATCAACGAGACTAATTCTATTACCTTTATCCACCCCTCAGCATCACCGTCAACCATGAATTGACCAGCTTGACTCAGAGGCACAACGATAGAATGGTGGTACCATGAAATGTGCTCTAGGTCCTGTGGTCACCGAATTACAAAGGCAATTAGTCAGCGTCCAGTGTATTCCGTCCACTGTATTACCAGAGGGTAATAAAGTGTGTGTGTAAGTAAGTATAGCAACCTATAATCAGCGTTCCTGTATATAGTATCACACTGCTGAATACCACAGTAATGTCTCTTCTTACCTACTTATTACAACCTTGTTGGCTTACCGGTTCAGTATCATAACATAGTTTCTAGTAGTTGGTATATTATATATTTATTAGATATGTTGGTATGTCTAATATGAGCATTAAAGTTGTGACAGAAATTTAATGATGAAATTAAAAATATTATCCATTGATATGAATATTGTTAGAGTTTATACTTCCACAACATACATGTCATTTTAATTCACAGAAAAAAGTGGTATAGGTTCACCTTAAATACGAGGAGGTATGAAAATTTGAAAAAGCAATGGAAACTTAAACAAACACTTTGTTAAAATCAATCATGGTAATCGATCAAAATTTGTGAATATATTGAATATTTGTGGGCAAAAGACTCAAATTTGACTGGTGACATCAAAAAAAAAATAATGGCTGCTATATTAACCTCAATGAAGAAAAATAAGAAGTATTGAAAAAAATATGTCCATTCAATAGTATATTAAAAGAACACAATAATTTTGGTGGAGGTGCCGGACTTTTCTTAAAATTAGCTTCAGATGTTAATCTATTCTTTTTAAATCATAAATAGAGAACATGGCTAATATCCTGATCAATGTGATTTCATGTTCGATGTTCTATGTTTAACGACCGCATTAACGACAATACGATCAATTCAAATCGATTTGTGATATATCAGTAACCTTTTGGTAATCATCGAATGCCAGATTGAGGATTTCATAACAGTTGAACTCACAAATTTGAATATTTCAAACCAATTCAATAATGAGACTATAGTTAATGCTCCTCATAGACAAATATTTCTATCCACCGAACACTAAATAATGACGCGATTCAATAAATAGTTGCCAACAGTTACGTTTATTCAGACAATACTCGAGGATCGAATAATATTCACATCAAGAAATAAATTCAACCAAATATCGATTGAATAATTTCAATAATTTCTGTTTCATTCGTTATGATAATCTACCAATAGGCCTAACCATCAAAATAATGAATCCTCCTGGTTTTATGGAGAATTACGTTACCCGAAACGAATCACCCCCAATCTGCCTTACTATATTCATCAAATACCATTATCTCATTTGTAACGTACTCAATTATTTATTATACATTATACCTATGTTTTCTTCTCTTCTGATTGTATTTCATCTTTGATATGTTTTTGATATCATAATTATATTCAGGTATATAGTTGTAGCATGTCCTGTGAAGATATTTTAATCTCATGGAATCATCATGCGCAATAATGAACAGACATGAAATAGTACTCATGAAGTATAACAGAATTGACTTGAGAACTTCATCACCTATCATTTGTCATCATTCGTACATCGAGAGCAATATAGGCGAAAATAAAACACAAAATCAGGAAATATCTAAGAAACTATAACTTCTAATCACCTACGTGTGTTCATCTGAAAATCATATACGAAAAGACTGAAGTAAACGTCTGAGAAATATTCCAATGTGTTGGATATAGGACATTTTGTCTTGAACAGAGACTACCCTTATGTTCAATGGCATGGAAATAAATTGTACTTCATGAAAATATTTGAAGTTTGACCCTAGCTGTAGCTTCTTATGAAAACTTCTTCGCACCTAATAAAGTTTCCAAGTGTTATACGAAACATTATATGAACTTTTAAGAATTTAATCTCTTGACTTGTAAAGCAGGATGGTAAAATTCAAATTTTGACCTATGGGAAGTTATTTCATTTTCAGACGCTGACAAATAAATGTTAATTTTTGTATATATAATTCATTTCAACAGTGTTGGAAGCTATTTCAAAACATAGGAAGCTTCAATATTACTCTTATTAAGAGCTGTACAAAACATAATTTGTGTTTATTTCGCTTTGCCAAGTTGGCGTGAGTGATATCGCGAAGGCAGGACTCAAAAACACCACTCATTCGAACTCATTTCTGGCACCATAAAAAATCGTAACAGATGAAATTGTGAATATAAGTTATAGAATGTTCAAATTGAATAGCTTGTTCATTGCATATCACATTTCAAAAAATGATCAATATCGTTGATGCTTTGATCATATTATTTCTCGAAAAAACTTTCATCGTAGCCGTGTCTCTGAGTAAAATAGGAGATGTAATTATTTGGCGGAAGAGACTAGCTTAGTGAAAACAACGATGATATTATTCAAAAGTTGAATGAATTGAGAAAATAATTCATTGGAAGAATTTGTCACCGTTTGTAAGCCTCACATACCTTGTTTCTTACCTGTCATAATATTAATAATATGAACAATTGCAGTGAAATTGTACAACGTACAACTAACCAATGATAAATCAGTATATTTCTTCGGAATGAATAGATATTATTAAAAATACTTCTTGATTCTGATTCTTGATTTTTATAATAATTCTTATCTTTAACATTGAATCTACATCTTTCCAACTGGCATGTGATGATAATAACGGTCGGTAACTCAACGTCCTCTATTACCAAAAGTACCATCGTGATATGTTCAAGTTTTGAAATCGTTGGAATAAGAAAAAAAATATATATCCAATAATGTAAGTTCGGTCTTCAAGATGTAGATTTTGTTCCAATGAGACTGGTTGTTCAGAGAAGCAAAAAGGAAAAAATCAAACTACCTAAAATAAGAAGAAAATCAAAATGAAGAACTTGATATTCTCCTATTTCATTCAACATTCGAACTTCATAAATGTCCTATTCTGGAAAACAATCTCGAATCAGATACAACAAAAAAAAGACTGAACCATAATTGTGAATGAAAAAATATTTCGCCAGCAAGAATTTCATCAGTGCACACCGTTTTCTATAGTATAACACTAAAACCCTGTAGTAGTCACTTATTTATTATCCAAGCTTCAGCTTAATTAACTTCCTGAAGGAAACAGTGCTCAGCGCTACCCGGTCACAACGGCGAACACATCAATTACAACGCGCACAAAAGGCAAATGACAATAAAGACGCATGAACACACAGAAAAAAAAAACACACGCAGCGGTAGAAAGTGAAGAGTCAACGGAATTGGTAGACATGGAGGGTGGAAATATAGAATAGAATTTATACTTGCATTTTGTTACGGAATTGGTTTCTTTGTTTAATAAGAAAAAATCTTTTTTTTCAGATTTGTTTTCGTACGATCAAAGTCAATTTCTCGTGGAACATAACTTTGATTCATATTGTTTATTATAATGTGTTCGAATCTATTCATACGCGGAAGAGATGTAAACTGAACCGAATTTATTCAATATGTAAGCATACAAGTCGGAGAAAATAAAATTCACAAATGTATACACAATCGATTGTGATTAAATATAGTTGTGAAACGTCAGCACAACGGATAGTGAGAGTGAAATGATATGAATATTATATAGAAATACATTTTTTATTATTATTATTATTGGTCACATACACTGATACAGAAAGAAAAACACAATTAC
Organism: Brachyptera risi; assembly: GCA_964007535.1. NCBI lineage: Eukaryota > Metazoa > Arthropoda > Insecta > Plecoptera > Taeniopterygidae > Brachyptera > Brachyptera risi. Next base: position 19,195,905 of record OZ023337.1, read on the forward strand.
AACAAAAAAATATCCACAAAGCCCCAAAAAAGGCTTTACTGTGGGTTAAAGTAGTGAATTATAAGTACAATTCAAATTCGGACGTATTTCTCAAACATCAAAAGTGATAAAGTAGTTGAAGTGAAAAGAAAAAAAGAAAACCATTGAGCGATTTGTTGGATGTAAATATCACATAGAATACATAGACTTGTATATACATAACATTGGATAACATAAATTAATAATTGAAGAATCCCGGAACTCCCGGACCATAATCTGAGAATATTCATGGAAAGTAGATATGGTATCGAAAAGTTGACATTATTTTCGATATAATTAATTCAATATAATTGGAGTTGAAAAACTGTACCTTTTTCGCAAATTCGATAATCTCGAAGTTAATCAATTTCATTGAATTAAAGCTATATACATGAATCTTATTATTCATTCATACTTTTATACTTTTTCATAGCATATTTGTATATGATTGATTGAGTTTTACATATCATCAAATAACTATTTCAATCTCCATTAATTAATTGAAATATTCAAAAAAATATATTTTGAACTCAAGTTTTGTTCTTTGTTCTAATCGTCAACAAAGCGATGTTATTTCCTGTCACGGAACGTCAACTACGTTATTATATCACAATTCTCACTTACACATTCACACTATTATAACACTTTATTTCGCTACAATAAACCAAGCGTAATTACACTCGGAATACTGTGTTCTGTGTTTATCTCGTAGCACACACAACTTTAGAAAGCCGCACGCACATCCGTAGCATATTTCACATTCCTTGTTTCGGAAGTTTTAAAAGAGCGGTAGTTACACTATACTTCAACTTCTATAAAGTTATTACAAGTTTATTAATTCAACAATGTAGCCACTATGATAAGATATTATACTGCCAGACTCGAGCCACATTGCTCGTTGTGTTCTTAATGATTTATAGTTTTCTATATTCAGTTCTTTGGGTCTATTTCAGTTATTATTCCATACGAGTTTGAATGTACTGTACTTCTTTTGGTAGTGCATACAAATGGATAAAGTAGTGGAATGGTTATTATTTCATGTAATATACTTTGTTCTAAGAGTATTGTAAACTGTATATATACTTGCATTTACGAGAGTGCATATCTACCAGCATAACAAACGCAAGTGACGCCATCGTCTTTGTAGAGATGTGGGACGGAAGTCGATTTAGCGAAATATCAATTTCTTGGTGATAATTTTTGAACAGTGTGAGAGATCAAAATTCCAATACACGAGAAACACAGATAATTATAATAGATTCAAGATAATATAAGTTATAGCTATGTAAGTCAAGTCGTATAATTGTCAAGCGTCGACAGCTAAAAAAATATTTGTTCAGCTGTCGACGCTTGACACTTATACGACTTGACTTGAATAGCTATAAATTATATTATCCTGAATCTATTATAATTATCTGTGTTTCTCGTGTATTGGAATTTTGATCTCTCATACTCACACACTCCACACGCTCACAGCTTCACGGTTATGTAACGTGACTTAAATAATCATAACTTTTATCATCTTGAAGTCATTCTAATTATTTGTACTTCTCGCGTAACAGAATTTCGATATGTTATACCGTTCAAAAGTCATCATCAAGAAACTGATATTTCGATAAATCGACTCCCGCAGACTCTTAAGGTATTTTGTAAACTTGATAAATAACTATATCTTTCGAAAACGTTGAATGCTCAACGTTTGAGCTAGTTTTATTACAATAATCAAAGTTTCCACGACTATTCAGTTCATATATGAACAACCTTTATTGGTCCCTGGCTTATAAAAAGTTCACAGGATAACAATCAGTATAAAATACAATTCTGATATCAATATATATAGAAATGAAATATAGTTAAATAATTGAAAAAAGTGAAAAATTGAAAATTGTAATAAGTAATAATAACATTATGCTTGAAAAAATTGAACTAATAATAAAAATTGAGAATATAACTGAAGAAAATTAATGAGAGTAGAAATATTCGAAGTTTTTAGAGGAAATAAAATAATTATTATTCACAAGTGAACAATACATTAGCAATAACAGTCGAGGGTGTCCACCCAATAACACCTTCAGTGTAATCCGAGCTGTAGTACATTAGGAAGTGACGAAGTTATTATTCCTCTGAATTTCAAGAACAACTGTAATTATATCGGAGGATTTCTCATTTGACACTGTTTAGGAAAAAACAACGTATATAAACAATTTGAAGTGTTCAAAATTATGAATTTGATTTATTGAAATCTGTACTCAGGCAGTTTTAAATTCATATCGGTTAAGATATTCAACACAAATATCTATAACCACTAATTACACTATATCACTATACTATATACACTTAACACTATACGTTGTATATACACTATATATACACTATATGCACCATACTAATACCACCATTGCAAATATTCATTAAAAAAATAGAACAATGAAAAACATATTTTTTTATGGGCCATCTATATAATTTATTCGTGTGTATATGTTAATTGTGCACTATTGAAAGTAACTATACATCATAAACATAATTTGGTTTTGAACCACAACTGTGGTTCGTTATAATAATACACATAAAAAAACAATAACAAATAAAGTCAGGTTTATTACAAGAAAAAAGTTACGTAAAACTTTATTAATATTTTATTACTAGCTCCAACCCTCTACAAAACAAGGTAAATTGTTTTTTCTACTGTTATTTCAATTATTATTACTCTCTGTTCCCTCGCAACGCGTTGAAGTTGTTCTAAGCCTATATAAGGAGACACTAAAAGAGGTGAAATGGTGTTGAAGCAGTCAATAACGTAGTTGTATGGTCGCGAATATAAGAGCTAAGCCCCAGTATTATCGCCCATACTTTCATCTTGCTCATACTGCGCAGCTGTGCCGTAATTCTGTTCGTGAAATACTACATTAAGACGAAGCGAAGACAAAAAGTGAGATGAGATTCAAGATTAGACCGGTTGAAATTGTAATAAGAAGTCGAATAAACAAAATAATTTGTGGTAAAGTGTTGAAGGTTTTGATTGACTATGAAGAGGTTGATTATAATTAAGTTGATTTGATGATAATTCGAATGTTATTATCGTGCATTCAATACTGGAACAGTTCATTTGGACATCATTTTCATGGTTTTACTTGGATAATTTGATGATAACGTTATCAGGTGACGTAGAAATGTTGACTTCTACTAATATGAATGAATGTATTCATCTGATTCAGTAGTACTACTGTATTTGAATGGAGTTACGTTGTGAGGAAAAATCTGAATTGTTTGATTTCTGAGTACTTCCCTGATTGTTGACAATGAGAAACACAAAAATCAATAGATAAATCAGAAACATTTCTGAAATATTAAGCAATCCATGCAACTTCATTATTCTCATCAGAATGTGGAATTGTATTCGCTTTCATCTCTCTCATCGATTTCCCTCACTATGGATATTCTGTGAGAAAATGTATCAAAACTTCAAATAGAACTTAAGATCATTAACAAAAACATCCTTTCGTTTCCGTTGTGACGTAAACCCTCTTAAGAGTGCATCTTAAGAGTCCATGGGAGTCGATTCAGTGAAATATCAGTCTTTGGTGATGAATTTTGAACGGTATGAGTTTTCGAAATTCTGATACGGAAAAAATACAGCTATTTTCAATACCTTCAAGACGAAATAAAATATAACTATTTAACTCATATCGTATGATTGTCAAGCTGGAAATAGTTTTGCTCAGCTATACGCTTGACAATTATGCGATTCGAGTGAAATAGTTGAAACTTATACTACCCTGGAAGTATCTGTACTTCCTCCGTACCAAAATGTTGATATCTCAAACTTTTCAAAAGTTATCATCAAAAATTTGACATTTCGCTGAATCGAATCACATGGACTCTCAATTGTACTAATTAAATACAACATCAAGTGCTCTATGAATGAGAACAACGATCTTCGGTTATAAAAATCAAATCCCTGATTATGACAACGTGAACCCCGTAGTATTTCTTCTAGCCGAGACTTTATCGAACACATCAATTACGTTTTATCTGGCCAAAAAATCACGTTTTGTCATAAATCGCGGATGATTTTTCGTGTCTGCCATCTTTTATTAGACGTAATTTCTTGTAGGATTGTTCTTCTGGTATGGAACGTTCGAAAAAATCGTTCGTTAGTTATATTGGAGAAGGGAGACGGTCGATCGGGACCTTTTATTTGTGAAGCGGAGTAACTAGAGAGGTTAAGAAAAGGATGATAGATGTTCTAGTTAATGAAATACAATATTTAATGATTATTTTTCGAGTTAGGGAAAATTGGCATGATAATTTTTTTTTTCATTTGAATTGATATAGCTGAGATATGGATAATACTGTAATGCGAAATGTATTGTGAAGAAAAAAAGTTAATCGAACAAGTACACGACGTATTGAGAGAAAAACGATGATCACGAGTGATATTAATCATGTGTATGTATGATATACCATACGCTTCAATATGATAATTGTTTTGGATTAATAATTTTGATGAAATCAATAATTATTATTTATCGAAAATTTCTGATCTGTGACTGATTATTTGAAATAATATATTTGTATATTCTGTATTAGTTTTCTTTCATATTGTTTCTTTCTATTGCTATGGAAACAATTGACAGTCACTTGTGATATGAAAGAATCCTGTGGAAAATCATTAAAACTCTTTCAAACACTACTGTGTGAACTAGCTACCACAAAAAAAAAAATCTGAAATTTGAATACAAATAAATGTACACAAATTGTAACGCCAACTTTTTTATATACTGTACCCTTGAAGGGTGTGACAATTGTCTGATGGTTTCGAGTGAATTCAAAGCAGTATATTTCCTCCAGGATCCAAATGATGTAGGCTCTATCAACCACTTTACGTAACCGCAATATTTGCACGAAGAATTTCCATTTTATTGACATGATACATTTTTATTTCAATATGGTATCTATCAGAATTTTGGAATGTTTTCAAACAAAAAAAGTACACCTTGAGTTGAATGAAATTCATCGGACCACAACGCTCCCTTATCCAATCATTATATAGCCCCAGACTACACTAGACTCTTGCCTTCCAATCTTTCTTCGTCCAATCAAATCGGTTTTCCAATTATATAGATTTATCTTCGGAAAGCCAGGTCGAGCAATGTTTTAAAAACATTTGCGAGTCTCCGCTGGGGTTTTGCGTTGCCTCGAATGAGATATATGAAAGGGGTGGCCACAAGAATAGTCTTACTTTTGTCACTTTCTTTTTTTGGTATTGTTTTTAGTGATCTAGTCGCACTGGCATGTAAACAAGATGGATTCTTCCACGGAATAGTAGATTTATTCTTACGATGAAATGAAAGTGGAGCGACTTTCTGATTTATAATCTGAATAAGTCAGTATATTATCTCCAGATACGAAGTTTTATATCGCTTATCATTTCATGACTTTTTCACAAAATAAATGATTGAACTGTTCAGTTTCCAACGACTACTTCTTTTACTCTTTATAGTATGCAATAAGAGTATGAAAGTGAAAAATTACATGAAAGTACATGAGAGTAGCGAAAAACATAGTCATTATATTCAAACAGTGCAGTCTAAACACCGATGTCAGAGTTTATTGTTTTCAATTCAAAATAGTATATAGATGATTGTTTTCCATTGGTGAAAAGACCACCTCGAAGTCTTGAAACAAAAATTATTCTATCCAATGATTGTTGATTTCAATTTCAACAACAATCAGAATGAGAAATAACAGTCATCACAATATGATAAATCATTTTTTCTGGGTTTTAGAATCACACTTGTGATACCCCATCTGAACGATCCTATCAATGTTGATGGAAAATGAAACCAATTCTATCAGAACTGGTTTCGGTAATCGTATTGCTTGATGCACAATACTTCGATTTTTAAAAAGCTTCAACTTTTATGATATGATTCTGTTCCGCGTTGTCTTTATAATAAGTCATCTACACAATTTTATCACAATTCGAAATATATATATATATATATATTTTGTCATCGATGTTCTCAAGAATACATGGTAACCCACAGGTACAGGCGAGGCAGGATTTTCATTCCTACTTCCAAATTGAAACAACTTCAAAATATTCGAAAATTCAACCACCAGAGACTGCGAACATTATCAGCTTCATTCAGAATGTATTTTTTGATGTATTATATTACTTCATTACGAAGTTAAATGCATTATTTTTACCCAAATTACAAGGAAATGTGAGAAGTATTCACTATACAATCTGAACAGTGATATTGAAAATTTGATAGGAATTTTTTTAAATACCATCACTTCGTCATTAATCATTTATGTGGAACCCGTTATTTTGCACTATTTTTTACTTGATTCTTCATTATCAATTGCTGTGTCTTCTCGATTTATTCAAATTCGATTGCTATTATTTGTCTTATTTGTTTTAAGACAAATAATATCATCGCATTAACTTAATTTAATGGAGATTCATATATGTGGATAACCTATCAAACTAATTTCTCAATTCTCCATTTCTGATTTGAAAATGCAGTACATGTGAACTCGATTAATTGTTTGTAACAGTGTGCAATATCCTTTACGGACATATCCAATTTGAGTCATACTCAATTCTACCATGAATATGGAATTCGTAATATTACAATTACATCTTCAATGGAGATTTTTTTCTACAACCAGCCGCATACCAATTAATAAAGGTGAAAAATCAGAAAAATATTGGAACTATTGGAGTGGTGGAACCCGGGTAGTGCCCTGGTCAAACGATACTAGATTGCCATCATTAGCCGCAATGAGGAAATAATTACTTCATGTCACATTTTCTATGTGTTTTGATGAAAACAAAACCAAGAAATGAATATGTTCACAATATATATATATATATATATATATATATATATATATATATATATATATATATATATATATATATATATATATATATATATATATATATATATATATATATATATATATATATGAGAAACAAAACCAAACAGGTGTGGTCACCCCTTGAAACCAAAACCAGTAGGCCTCTACAGCAGCGGCAAGCAGCAATCTAGTACCATCTTGCGTGTGTATTTCCTTTATTTCGGATCACATTATTTTCCATTTAACCCCGCGTCCATCGTTATAAACTTGACTCAACTAGTGTATAAAGTACCGATCGACCGTCTTCTCTATCCTCTACCACTAACCTCGAGAGTTTCGAACTGTCACAAATCTTTAATACTATACAAGAAATGTTGAAGGTTCCGAAAGGATGTTTCCCCTATTCATAAGTATTAACAATAGGGAGTTTCGAACCATTCAAAGTGTAGTGAAGTATTGTGCCCTTGTGTGCGCGCCTCAAGATAATGTAGCAATTCCACGGCTTTATCTTAGCACGCCTTCCAGTTGCCCCCTTACGAGTGATAAAGATACCAAGAGGGTTTCCGGCTCGGAACGGACGATATTTAATGGTAATGTGTAGAGGAGACGGTCAATCGGAAATGTAAAAATATGGTTACTACGTTATAGTGCTACTATGGCAACCAAAAAACCACTGGCAAAACTCATTCATTTGTCTATCTTACATGTTGAGCTTTTAATGTAGCTTGAAGGTTTTTGTGGAACAGAAAAGACTATGGAATTGAGTTGTGGAATACTATTACGTGGTCGTAATGTCAACTTTTTAGCTCATTGGTAGAATTACAGCACTTTTATAAAGTTGACAAAGTATATTAGTTCATGTATTATGAATTTAGCTTGCTTCTATTTGGTTACTGAAATAATAGGTTCATGAAGATGCTTAAAATATGTTCTGATTTTATTTCGCGAGCAATTTGAAAAGCTACGTTCTTCATCGAATCAATGATACAGTATTCGCAATGATGATGATTCTTGTTTAACGACCCCATCAGCAGCTACGTTATACGGGGGTACGAATGAGCACGCGATAATGTAACGATGAAGTGGTTATAAATAAGTGAAAGAATATTCACAAAAACCCATGTTTCATGTGGGACTTGAACCTACGCCCAATGATGACTTTAATTTCCAAAGCAGTGCCTTCGTTTACTGAACAACATAGGGAGGCTGCTATTTAAACGATCCGCAATGGAACTAGTTGTTCTCAAATTGTTTTTTTTTCTTTGAAAAATGACACGGTTCACACACATTCAAACTTCAGACAAACTCTGTATTCTATTCCGAATAATCACAAACATATTATTATAGCGATGGTTTGGAGATTTATCGATAAAGCCCGATCATTAACTCATACTATTTTGAAATTGGAGCTGTTATCTACAAAAGTTTTTGATAATTGTTTTTGATTCACATGTAATTATGAAACGAGAGAAAATACATTCTAAAACTTTTGAATCAGAAGAAATAGGCGTTATTTGATATAATTTTTCAAACATTCTTCAAATAACAACTTGGAAATTTTCGGAACACTCATGAAAATAAATTCCTTTCTGAATCAAGATTAATTTTTTCGCTTATATATCATCATTCCTACGCTTCGATGGTACTCTATTCTCTTCAAGGTCGTCTCTAGATGGCACTTTGGTGTCAATTCCATTGGAAACAACAGAACAATACAATCATTGTTGTAACAATGAAATTTGAACCGTTGTGTTCCAATTAAAATGCTGTCCAAGAGTGGACTCACTACATTTGGAAGTAATCTAACATTTGTAGCTTTCATAGACATTTTTAAAAGAAACAACGTTTGCGAGAGATAAATAATTATTGAGGGTGAAAATATTTCCACTTGACGCACAATGCGTTTCTATCATCCTCAAAACGTTCACAATTAATATTTATTTTAGGTGTTCAAGTATCTTTTACTTCTAATTCAATAACCAACATTTCCGTGAATACTTTGATCCATACGATAATGTAAGTAATCGTATATTTTACCGTGAAGATACAAGTGTCTAGATTGTAATACCTTCTTATAACTTCATCTGACCGGAAATTCAGCGTTAAAATGTGTAAGACTCTTTCAAATTCACCCTCAGGGTTTCCTCACTTAGTGAATTGCAAGATGTTTAAAGATAAAAGAATAATACCATTATGTAAGAACCAAGTTATGTATATACGTATAAAACTCTGAAGAACTCTTTCAGACTTCTTAGTTGTTTTGCTTTTTTCTGTTTCAAAAGATTTTATACAACCCCTCTCGCACATAAAAGAACGTCAGTTTTGCTTTATATTTTTGATAAATCACCAAAAAAACTTTGATGAGTTCTATTTTGGGAATCCATTACACTCGAGAAAGAGAAAGTGAACATATAAAAAAAATACAAAATATATTATTATTCGATGTTTCAAACCTTTTTATATAATTGATTAATATCAGTTCGTATAGAAGAATCACAAGTTATGAGACTTGAAATGGAAATGACAAGAGATGATGTAATACTCAAAAAAGAAGCCAAAACTTTCTGATATATTCTGTCTTCCAAATACGCGTTCAGATAGAAACTTAAAAACATCTTTATTTTTTCCAAACAAAAAAAAAGAAGTTATGTGATATCAAATAAGATAGTTCATGTAGTAAGACACTGGATATACGAAATAAGTTTGAAAGCTTTTAGCCATATACGAGAGTATTTGAGAAAAGCCGTATTGGAAATGGAGTCATATGGTTGAATCGCTAGCAAGTAGCAAATCGTGTAGGCTTTCGCCTTGATGCTTGAGAAGATTCATCTTTTCGTTTCATTCTCTTGACATTCCCGGTCGACAGTTCTTCTTATGTATAATCAAGACGGTGTGGTGTGTCGATCCATCAACGAACGATTGTATATATTGACGGACCCGATCGACCGTCTTCCCTATCAATTAGTTATAACGTTTAGAAGTTCCAGTCTTTCAACACTCATCACAAGTGGGTTCACAATCCAGTCAAATCTCACCTTCATATCAGAATCTGAATGTATATAGACTTCTGAGTGAAAGAGATGGTAATTTAGTGAATTTGATTTTGTGACAGAATGAAGATTCAATTTGTATTCTGGAACGATTTTCTGGAGGCCTGATGATACATTTTCTTTCGGAACGTTTAACGGTTTAACGAATGATGAATAAATTTTTTCGTTATGAAGTCATGAAAAGAAATTGTTACTTCGACTCAGTTGCACGAGCTAGTTCCGTGAACTTTGTTTACTATAATTACCCCAAAAATGTCAACCATGCACATCTCATCTCGGAGACGTATTCTATTTGACATCTAGTATTACATTGGCTCCGCTCTCCCCCCCCCCCCTCCTCTTCACCCCTCACGAACCCACTCAAATATTTGACACTAGGATAACGTGGCATGTAATTGCACGTCATCAGCTCTTAGCCAACCCTGTGACGTCACTCTGATGACGTAATATGACGGGTGCAGTCAAGAGAGGGAGGCTAAATTAGGAAAGAGCTGTTGTAGCTGTTTGTTTTCTCATCTATTTCAGGGTTCTAATTCTGTTGTAGAGGCCCATTTACACTGTTCAATTTCCTTTGGTTCAAGACTTGTATCCAATAAATTGGATAAGCTTACATGATATAGGACGGGCATTCAGGTCATTCAATAAATTCGATCAAATGATGACGTTTGTTCGGTATTTTAGAGACCATGCATCACAGCTGTTTACACACGATGAACATGTTGGTCCAGTATTCTTACAGGCCGTGAACCAACATTCAAAATGGCGTCAGAATCTGATTCTGACACGACTAGTGACGCACTACCTAATTGAGCTCTGATTGGTCAATTCTCATAAAACCTTTGATGGAAATAGGACAAACTCTAACCGAAAAAATGCTATCCAACCTTCGATGCGAAAATTGGAAGCGCTAGTTTTGGCCAATTTTAAAATTGGACTATCAGATAAATGTGATGCAAGTCTTGAATCGAAGGAGTTTGATTGAAAATTGGACAGTGTAAATGGACCTTAAGAGTACTGGTAGATTGGCAACCTCGATTGTTGGTGCTCATGAAGAGGGGAAACGGTCGATCGGAACTGTCACCTTGAGTGGCATGAAGTACGGTTCTATGATGTTTTCATCAGTATCTTGATTCACAAAGGATGATGAAAAGTATGACGCTGGAGAACTGAAAGTGTTAATGAATTCGTGAATTGAAATTAATATGTTATTTTATATCTAGGCAAACGCAGCATATGCGTTGTGAGATGAGCGAGACATATGAAGTTCAGTTGAAAACTCTACACACCTTGACTCCTGTAAAATGTACTCCATTCGGTGAATATCGAATCTAGAAAGCCGGATTTCTATCTATTTGTTGAATGAAAAACATTCATTGAATTATTTCCTTCGAAACTGCTGGTTGAATTGCATACAAAATAATTGTAATAATGTGTTTCATTGATAAGTTCACATTCGGATTTTTTTTTCTTTGAAGAGATTTCATTTTCAAAATTTTCCCACCCAGCCAAATCTCGTGAAGTTTTCAGAAACTTTGAGATAATATTTTTCAAATATGGTCCAATCAATATGGCCGAAAAATGATACAGTTCTAAGTTGGGTAAGTCTACATATGAAGAAAGATTTTCACGTTGATCAATCAAACCGTGCGATCTGTGCCATGCGTTTAAACAGAAAATGAAAAAAACACACATACACACAGACAAAGCTCCATACTAGTAGAATGGAGGTCTTAGCTGTCGCTCATATAACTATTGATTTTTTTTTTATTAATTCATCAAAATCTAGGTTACTCGGGAGTACGGATTAAGAGATGAGAGATTATTCATATCCACAAAAGGCCATGCCTCATGCTCGCTGAAGCAGATGAGCAACCAACTATTGCATAAGTAGGGTATATTCGTATGCTTCAACAAGTACATCTTGAATAATCCAATGGAATGTATACTGCATACCCTCATATTCGCTTCAATAGTGTTTTACAATTTGAAAATTCCAATCTACTACGGCAAATATCAAACAACATGAAAAGCAAATATTTTTCCTTATTGGTATCCCAAAATGAAAGAGTTTTTTGTATCATAACCCTAACGAGAAGAATTTCCAAGAAACCACAGTGGACCGGAATAATACATTTATAATTATATTTTTTCGATATATGAAATAAAGTTGAGGCTATGAGATTTAAAAATCAATAGAAGTTATTTTAAACGTCACGGTAGAATAACCTTATTATTGATATAATTTTCTTTTTCAAATGTATATCATTTTTTTCTTTCAAACCCCGATTTTGTAACTTCCTAAGTCGTACAAAAAAAGACAATTTGTTTCCGCTTCTGCGAGCGTTGTACAAAATATTTCACACAACCATGTGAAGAAAGGGGATCGGTACTGGAGAGAGGGAATGGAGGGAGCATACTTTCCTTCTTCAAACTATTTGATCTTTTTTTGTCAAAGCAATTTCATTCGTTTTTATATTACTTGAATAATTTAGCTCCACGTTTTCGTGCTTTTTACGTATATCTATGCACGCATTTCTTGAATTGTGAACGCACATGTATGGTTCATGTAAATAACATCTGAAAAATATCTGATTTCAGAAAGTTTGATTGAATGTTTTATACTTTCATTCACAAGCGACGGTGGTTGGTTACAAACATAATTTGATCATTATCCTTCAACACTATTTCTGGTAAATTGGTACACAAATCACATATTTCATAGAATAATTCATGAATAACATTAGTTCATTCAATATGGCAGTGAGCCATCATTTTACAATTGGTAATCATAGTGTATCGAACAAGTGATACAATTGATGATACATTCAAAGAACTGAGATCAATTTATATGATATTAAATTAATAGAATCGACATTCTGATTACTCATGAAACAATATAGACATTTTGATACAACTGTGATAATTTTGATATAAAACCTTAAAAGTACAATATTGAACTATTATATGAAAATATAAAACTATGATACAACGCGTACTGTTGCAGATACTAGATACAAACCAGATAACGATTGTAGTGATTGCAATTAAACCTAATAAGGTAGTCGATCTAATCGAAATTTTTGTGACATGTTTTAACCAGAGAGAATAGTTAACGCCTGAGGATGTCTACAAGCACAATAAACCCCTGAAAATTGTATAATTAGTTCTCTGTTTGGTTGAGATTATTGTTATTTTTCAGGACGTGATTAATGGAGAGAAATTTAACCGTACCTGGAGACAGCGTTAATCCCTCAATAGTTTCAGTTCGAACCGAAGTTTTCACAATTGTAGAAGTATTAGAACATGTAAAAATTTATAAATTACAATTCAATCAAGTTTACATTCGTAATGAAATTATTTCAAGTTTTTTTCAATAAAGAACGTTTTTCATGTCCATCAGTGTACATGCTGATGAAGCTGAACTTGTAGTGCTTCTACAAAACCCCAATACCATTCAAATGCAGTCAACCCGCCGAACACGATGACCTGTAATCGACTTCGTCCTACATGTATTCACTCAGGTCCCGGTCGACCATCTCCCCTATATTTTAACACTATCGGTCGACTGTTTCGAACCACTAACAGTCGTAGATAAACCTAATCTAGTTTTACTAGGGGCAGTTGCAAATACGTGTGTGGTTGAGATTTCTTACGACCGACGACTACCATTTTCTTTCTTTCCTACACTCTCCTCTCTGAATCTTCATCTCATTTTTATAGCTGAAAATCGGAATCTCCAAAATTGATAGAATCTACATTTATGTGTCTGAGTCGACTTCGGTCGAAGTTAGATAACAGAATTGCTACGATATTTTTTAAAATATATGTCTTTACTATATATGATTACAGTTATTAAATTTTGAAAAATAATTGAGCACAGAATAGGTTGCATCATCAGCGTAATAGATCGTTTTCAACGAAATCTCCGTCTACGTTTCACCTCATTAGATTGGTATTTTTTTCATTGTTATAAATTTTTACATAAATAATGAATAAAAATAGAATTGGAAATTGAAACCACAACACGTTTTGAGGTAAATTTCAATTGCAGTTTGGTTAAACCTTCACGCCTGCTATTGACTTATTCCGGTAACAGACCTGAATATATCATTTATGTACGAAGGGTTCAAAAAGGCTCCGATACATACGAACGAACTTGGAACAGTGTTCATACAGCTGACAACTCGAAAATCGAGAAATAGAACAAAGAAACTGAGATAAAACCTGTTAATGAATAATGATAATGATTATTGTTTGCTTAACGATCCCATCAACAGCTACGTTTTACGGGGATACGAATGAGCAGGATATTAAGAAACTGTGAAGTGATGATTAGTGAGAGGACGTTTACAAAAACGCATGCCTTATACGGGACTCGAATCCACGCTCAACGGCGACTTCGGTTTCAGAAGCGGTGTCTCAGCTGACAAAGCTGCCATGATAATACACAATACACAATAATAATACAATTTTAGAATTCCAATGTTCATTTCATCAGAAAGGTGGCTAAGGTTCATATAATTCCATTCGGAAATATATATTGAATCAAAGATTGTTGTCAGTCTCAAATACACAATTTAATGGAATATATATCCACACAAAAATTGGAGAACAGCACAGACCTAATTAGTACACAATAAATGACACAACCATAACATTTTTTCATACTTTGATCCATTATTATAGAATCTTTTTCATGTAACATGGAGACCAGTATTTAGAAAGGGTAAAATGGTGATAGTATTAAATGCGTTGAGCGTATGATTAGTGGAATTTAATAACAGTAAATCAAGCTGAACAAAAACGGTAATTCTTGATCTAGTTTCAAATGACTTTATTACGATGATTCTTTCAATAATGGCATCGTCTCAATTGAAGTATCTTGAATTATGAAATATGATGTATTTTTTGTAAACTCAAACATTTAATTCGAACTTTCAATTTATTCTAGAAGATATCCTCTATTTCCACTTTATGAACTGATATGTATGTGTTGTTCACTTGAAAATTAGTGAGTCCAATATCATATGAGAATGTATTTTCAAGTACTGTGATTCAATGGACAAATACACTGAAATTAAAATTACAAATCAGAACTTTGACACAAAATGATAATCACTACCTTGATTCTAAGCTGGTATTATGAGCTTCATTAAGCTAAGCTTTATATCTTGAGAGAGAGGCACTACAATGGTGATCTCAACACTCTGAAGGAGCTGTGAGTAATTTTCATGTAATTTTGTATTAGTATTTCAATTTTAATTTTCGACTCGCTCGATCTGATAGCTGATAAAACTGAGATTAAACGACACCAATTTTTTTCTCAAACTCACTAGTATACATTGAAGAAATAATAATAACATCATGACAATTGATACCAAATCATTGTACCCCAATTATTGCCATGAATAATCATTATATTATATTATTATATTATTATTATTATTTTATTGCCATGAATAAGAGTGGGATAGTTTGAACGGGGCATCACAAGGGCAATCTTACCACCCCATTTCGATCATTTAAATTGAACACATTGAATTTTGACACGAGGACTGCGCTGTCCGTGACTAAACTTATTCGCCGCAGATAAAATTCTTCGGTTTCCACAGGTCCGGAACAGATCATAAGTACTAACCGTTGTTATGGTATGTCCGGATAATACAAGCATTGCTATTGATGGTGAATAAAAAACACGCATGTTAATATCTTCTACTTTGAACCAAGTCTCTCAGGCAATGTTCACTTCTTCCAATAACAGCAGATGTGAAGTTTATAATGATACGATGTGAAAAAAAAATAATGAAAAAGATGAGTGATAGGCCTAAATAGGCTTAACGGTAGACATTTGAAATAATATAGTTTCATGTTTTGTTTTCTGTATAGAAGCCACATAACACATATTAGGCAAGTTAATAAACCAACGAGTTGCAACTATAAAAGTATAACTTATAGCATGTTGTCTGGGATGGATAATACTTTGCATGTGATCCCATTAACCTCATAGCTTGCTATTCCAAACAACCTCAATTTGTCATTATGACACGTAACTTACTCTACACATGGCATCGGAGATAACACATTTCATATTGACTACACGGTACAACGAAACAAATAACCAAAACATATTTATGTTGCATGTTGCTACGCCTTATTATGTATCGCACAACCTTATTGCACTCAGAAAACAAGTTGCATTGTAAAGTGCTTTGTAAATAATTGGATAGATGAAAATAATATGTTGTCAGTTATTCACAAGTGTCATAAAGAACGTGCATGAATTTTATATTCAGTTTTGATCTACTAAAAACGAATGATATTTTCAAGGAGAAAATATCGAAATAATATTATGACAGTGAATAAAGTTTTGAAAAATGGCTTAAGAATAAGTGAATCATTGAAAACCTGTTGATTCGATTAAAACACTCGTTTATCACACGTTTCATACAGAGGTCCTATTAAACATCTTTGTTAGATAGTCAGATGAAATTAAGTTACGTTATAAAATCACAAAATCAGATGATAAGATAACAATAGACTTGAGTCATGTACATGTTGAAATGATGTATATATCTGTCGAAACTCCACTGAACATTAGAGAAGATAAGTACCCCTGAATTTTGAATTACTGGTCCTTGAATTTTAAATTGCTAGTCTTCATTATACATTTTATGCGTGTCAACTATCAACAACACAGATACAGCCTATTGATGAAATTTGAACACAATTCAAATGCACCATATATCATACAAAATGTACAGTTAAAATGTAAACGTATAATCAATATGAAACTACGGATTTAGTGAGTTGAATTCGAAGATTACTGATGAATATTGTCATCATGTAATAATATTATATTCAATGTAGATGTAAAATTCGATGTTTGATGGAAAAAAATGTTGCGATTTAAATGAAATGCGTAAAATTGAGAAGTTCTCATAGATACAACAGTGAATTCGAGGTTTGAGGCATAGTATTTATATAAAATAGTGTATATTGGGTTGATCTAGATATGATTTGATTGAAGGAATTTAATCAACAGATTAATTCGACTCTGTGATATTTTTGATCACTCATTCAATTGGCATCATATTTGCATATTGCAATTCGATTCAATTTGCATGGCACTTGGAAAAAACATATTTTCATCAAACAAATTCTCAATATTGGTGTCCTAGTGAATTGTTATATTCTATGGTATAGTTTTATTACTTCATATTGAACTAATTCAAATACGTAGTTCAGAAATATAGTCAAAAACATCATATAGGGTAGTGTAATGTAAGAGGGTAGATTTTTTGGATATGTTAAGAAAAATAGTTCCCAAATTTGTTGCAGTATCTTCACCTCAAATCGCTCAGTAATTAATCAAACGTTGCAACGAATTCAATTTCAGACGAAGAATAGATCTCTTGTGTAAAGATTAGAGCTCACATTTTGCGAATCACTACCCTCTAATTCTAACCAACTCTAATTTTCTGCTGTACGATTTTGTGTCAAAAGCCGCTAATAATGTTATAAATCACTATTATAATACACCATGTGTTACGAGGGAGTAAAACGCTACCGTTTCTATTTTTAGTCGTTCTCGATATCTCGATATATCTCGATTGTCAGTCGAGGGGATTCACATACCCATCGAGATCCGTGGCGCCAAAAGCCACCCCAATACCCTCGAGCAGTACTACCACACCCCAAAACAAAATCCACCCTCGACATAACCAGAGAGAGAGAGAAAGAGAGAGAGAGAAACGAACATGTTAACGAAAAAAATAAGAGAACGCTTTCATACAGGAAAATGTTGTTGGGTTAAAACGCGTTGTGTCAATAGGGTGTGTTTAGAGAGTGATTATAATCATCGATATAGAAAAACGTAGAATATAGCACCCCTTTTATGTATGTTTTACTAATTGCCGTTAGGTTTTCCAAACTTCAATGCAAATATTATCATTTTACTTTTTTTGAAAATATTTCGCAAACTTCGAGAAATTGTTGTTTTGAAAAAACAATCTCTATACAAAGTTCATATATTAGGTCCATTCATGGGATACAATATTTCACAAAATAAATTGAAACATAATTGCCATCAATGATTTTCATCAATGTTTTTTTTTGTATATATGAGAGAAAAGTCATCAGAACATGCATAGTTTTGATAGCAAAAATATAAAATAAGGATAAATCATCTAGAATTCAGTTCTAAAAATATATATATATATGGGCCTACATAAATTGGAATATGATATGATGAAACTATACTCTCACAGAAGAATACAAATATTTTCACCATAATAGGCCTATATGTTTCAGTGATTAAATATAGAAAATACTGATATATTCTCTCAACCTAAAATCCAGTAACACAATAACCGTGCCCCCTTTCTCTGAATCTCGTTGGCCTCACATTGGGGCGCCAATGAAAGGTTTTGGCTCCACCACACCTGAATGGCATGTTTGGTGTATGGTGTAGGAAAACACCAAAAAACATCACTTGAATTCAATTACTGGTGCCATTGTGTGATGTTTCTATGGGCCAAAATCACTGGTAATGACACATGAAATGTGAACAAAGTGAAGTTGCTTGTGTGAAATGGAAAAGTGTGAAATGTTCAGGTAAGTGAAAGGTGGAGAGAGTATGTGAGGGGTTGGAAGAAGGGTAGAGTTATCATTCACCAGAAATTGAATATGAGCGAGAACGAAAACCTTATCACAAGCGATTAAAATTTTGATTCATGTTCTTCACGGGAGTGCATTCACATTACAGATAAGGACGAACACTATCACCAAAAAATTGAATTCATGAATGGAAATAGAGAACATTACCTATTTCATGGAATCGAATATTTTTCATCATATTCAAGACGTTTTACAACAATTGACATATCAAAAGTGTATTATATACAAGTTATTTCATGGATCCAATTAATTCTTTGCGCAATGCTTTTATATTCCAACATTTTGAGCGTGATTTCTATCGGAAACAGTTACCGAATCAAGTTACTCAAATCTGAAATGATTCTTTTGAAATGATTCTGCTTGAATTTCCCACAGTTTGAAAAAAAAATGGTGAAAAAATCTTATTTTTCCCTAGAAAAGCAATGACCATGATCCGAAACATTTATCGTTGACGATATTCATGAACGCAAGTGTACTCTCATACAAATGAGTGTCAACCACGAAAGGGAGTGTTCTGTATAAAACTCACGTCCAATATCACCGGAAATATTCATAAAAGCGTCGCTACCCCTCACCCGCCCCTCGTCGCGTGTCACAGCCCTCTTGATTCGAGTGTCAATCAAGTCAATTGTTACGAATCTGACTCTCTACTAGGCATATTATTACAGCATCACGTTGACAGGATTAGTACCAATATTCACCGTTATGCGACTTATTGATCAACACTTGAATGAAGCAGCACACTTCACTAACTTGATGTTACTAACTATTATCAGCTGAAGTTTCAATTTTAGTAAATTGAATGTATGGCTTAATTTGATTGGATTAACGTATAGAGTATAGGAAGTTTGATTATAGATGAACGTAATTGAAACACTGGCTCCTATGCAAAGTTCATTTGTACGGATAATATACTGGTTCGAGGTGGAGATCATGTCATATATCACTTGACTCATGGTATCCATACATATACATATATATATATATATATATATATATATATATATATATTTATATATATATATATATATATATATATATATATATATATATATATATATATAATTAATTCATCATTCAAATTTTTTTCATATATATATATATATATATATATATATATATATATATATATATATATATATCAATTTCAATTTCAATTTCAACATGTTTTTTATTCACATTGAACAATCACATGACAAATATGAACTAGAATAACAAACACATGGGGATAACAACAAATAAATTCAATACGAATATAACGGTAGAATAAGAAAAATAAAGAAGAACTGCCATTAGTGCGAAATAAAATGATCAATAATAAGAAGCCCGCATAAGAACGAATTCTTGTGTGCGGGCAACATAACTTATGATTATTTAACAAGAGTTGGCTATGAAGCAAATAATAAAATAAGTAAAATAAGTACATCTATTTGTTTAACAAAGAAGACAGAAACAAATATTGAAACAATTGGAATAAATATTTTCGAAATTACTCTGATTGAAAAATGAACAGTTATGATAATAATAGTGGAGATAATAATAATGATCAGAAGAAAATGCATAGCATGAGAGATTAGAAACAATAGTAAATACCAACTGAAATTACAATTAAGTTATACGAACCAAAACACTGATGGAAAGCAATATATATATATATATATATATATATATATATATATATATATAGGTTTAAACCTAGAGCTGGTGGAAGTGCCGGGTTTTACGTGAGATAGTATACTTAAACGTATGCTCCATACTTATTTGTTCACTAGATAACTGATGATTTCATAAAATTAAGAATTTTGAAATCGGATGTCTATAAAAATTAATTGAGGGGAATGTTACAAGGGAAGAGAATGAAGTGAATAGTGAGCAGAACATTATCTCATTGATCATTGAAATTAAAATGAAAAGTTTGAACCAACAAAAATATTCATAGATCGAAAAAGTTTCTCCGAAATCTCTTGTCATATCAATGTCGTATATCATATATATATATATATATATATATATATATATATATATATATATATATATATATATATATATATATATATATATACCATATATAATATATAACTATTCGAATATCCAATATATAAAAATTATTGAATATTTTACTATCCAATAGTTAGTTTAGTCTGATAGTATCATAGAATTGATGATTAGTCTGATGATGATCCGTTTATGTGATGATTCCACAAGGATCATTGTTCGAACTTCAATTCAAACTTCAAAAAATGGCTGACTAAAACCAATTACGTCTCAAAAAATTCTACTACGTTTTACTCTTCCTGTCCTTGCCACAGAGGTGTTAATATTATGTATAAGGTCTGATGGCACGCCAAGTTTCCACGTTGACTGTACAATATTAAGTTGTCGCCTCCATCAGTTAGTTCTTTGATCTTTTCACCATACGAAGCGCCAAATTATCATTGACTGCATCTGCTTTAGACTTGAAGACTCGGATATATATATACACGAACGCCAACCCTTATATTGATTGTGAGTTGTGACGGGGTTTGCTTGGGTTCAACCCCCGAACGCCACTACCAGGCTATATCGGGGCCCCGTCAAAAGCCGGTGCATTTACATAAGTTGACGTAATCTTCTATGGATCTTCGTTGACAATCACCATAATATTGGTGTGGTACCGGATTTTGTAGGATATTTTATTTATTGCCGAAAATTTGAGATTTACTGGGTGTTGGAAGGAATATTTTGAATTTATTTCACATTAGAAATGTTGAAGACACGTTATTGAAATTTGTTGATCCCCGCACAAATGAAGAATTCTATTTGTAATGGTAAGACGACTCTTGTTAACCGACAATCCCATCTCTTTATCCAAAGTTTCAATTCATTTTTTGTGAAGTTTTCGATGTCAATAGATTATGTATGTCATGAGATACATGAGATTTTGGTTCTTATGCTATTATTTTCATGGTTTCAACAATAAATAATCTATTAAGTGATATATGAAATTACATAATTGTGACTGAGAAGATATGATAAATTATGAAATGAATCATCGAATCATTTTGAGTTCATTTCAGAAAAAGGCCAGCACTTCATATTCAACACATCATAAAAAAATACCTCACGGCATCAAGTTACAAAATATACTCACGGCCATTCGATGGTTATATTGATATGCATATTCCTATACTCCAAATATACACTGGTATTCATGGAAGAAGAAGGCCGCGTCTACCAACTGAATAATCGAGATTATTTTGGTAGTGACATATATGATAAGTACAAGTTGCAACTTTCACGACTTTAAGGGATGCTGTTGTTCTTCTTATGTGAACCTTGACCTTAAAATGATGACGATCTTGAAAAATCGTACATCTATACAAATATGGCATCAATATTTTGTAAGTTATCGTTATTTTGGTAGACAACTGTGATGATGGACGAACATATATTAAAAACCTTTATAATGATTGTCGATAGTAGGGATTAGACCTTGGACCGATCTCTTACCTCCCGGTCTCATGAAGGAAGCGTGTTACTACTGTGCTACAAGTGTCGGCTATCATTCCGTTAAAACGAAATGAACTAGGTTTACGCCAAATATCAAATAGTCAAAATATACACGTTCTGATATTCGACCGTGATTCTCAACTAACTATTGCATTGTTGCTTTGATACTGTCAAGAAGGTTCAACATACTCCATTTGAAATAAGATAGATGATTCATCTGTCGCATTTTCAACTTCCAACAGTTGCGATAACAACGACGTAATGTACTGTGACAGTTGGAAGAAGACGCTACGTGATTTGATTTATGCGACAAATAATTACAATTCAGAGACTTTTTCTCTTGAATACCACGTTTTTTCATTTCTCTGATCATTTATAAAATAATTTTGTGACAACCTTTCAATGTCATTGATCCTGACCTTTGGTCCTAACCTTCACGTTCGTTATTCATACTTAAACTCTGTTCATGAAAACAAATCTATTTTCTGCAACACCATTCAAGACAGTAGGAACCATTTTGACTGAAAATGTTCCTGATATCTTTCAGTTGGAATGGTCAAGAAGATAACTCATTTTTCATATGTACAACTCTTTCTACAGAATATATTCACCTTTCATCCAGTGATTCTGTAATATTCCTCTCTTATATTTTCAGCATCGTAAAATAAGAAAATAAAGAACAGAAAATTCGCGAATTGAGTAAATTCGGGATAATTTTTACTTTTTAAAAACAAAATACGTGTCGTATGAGATCAAAACTAGGAAAAGTAACATACATTTTCCTCTCTATCTCTCTTTCTATCTCCCTCTTGCATTAACAAAACGATGTCTTCCGAACTTCACGTAGCTTCACTCAGCAGGTTTCGAACCATTACCATCGTATAAATGAAGAGCTATAACGCCACATTCAAACTTTAAAACAGCCTTCCGTGTATTAAACAGAGTAAAACATACCAATTTAGCAGAAAACTTGCTTGAGTTTTAAGGGTGGTAGATGCTAGACTAGACCTACACATATAGTCTAGAAAAACAGCTTATCCGATTTTTATATCAAAACTTTTTTTCTCCACGAAAATTCGGCTCGTTCAATTATCCTCGCCCCTCTCCGTTTCAACTGCTCTCCACCACTCTCCATCCCCTCCACCCACGACCCCAACGTAATAAACAGAACAGATACTTTCAACCCCTTAGGACGTGTAAAGATTTCGTAAAAAATTCGATACGTCTTAATAATCGACTAAATTTATATCGATAGCTATCGATGTTTCCCTTTCACTGAGAATTGTTAGTTTTGTATGGGATGAGGTATTATCAACTGTTGTTTGCAAGCCAAAGAGATCGGATAGAATATCTTCCTAAGAACGTATTCATACAATATGAAGAAAAATAGATATTTATTTGATTTGAACATTACAAATGAACTTGAGATTTCCTCACAATAAAAACTGATGGAATTTGAAGTAGTAATCTGACGATTTTTCTTGAATTCTCTAGAAATGTACATTTTCTCTACACAACTGGATTATGTCTTATATATCTTTCAACGTAATTCAGCAGACGGAGGTTTGATTTCCGCTATGGTTCCCAGAGCAGAAGTTTTTCGTGGTGTCAATGAGGGTAATAATGTGATGGTCCTTAATATTATGCCACAATTGTCTCATTCTATCATTTCACAGTTCTAATGAGAAAATTCACCTTAGTTCTACACTATAGTCTATATAAACCAGCAATAAAAACATATATTAAAAATAGAAACTACAATTGTAAATACATTCAGATGTGTTCTACTGAATGTATACACGTGATGGTTATCAAATATAATCGTTCGATGAATTTATAAAACGTAATTTTATCGCGTAAGAAATAGTTCCCATGTAACACGGCACCTCCACCGATGTATGAGACGGTGCATGAACCCGGCACCTCCACCGATTTGTAAAACCCATCTTGCGATAATTCATGCATTTTCCCGATAGCTCCTTTCCACACACAAGATTTGCTCTGTAAGTTACATCATTTCTGTCATTATATATGCTTTTCAACTTTATTAATTGATTGATAAACGCACCAAAATACTAAGAACATGATTGTGAAATAATCATCTTTCGTAAACCATTCATCAAACTTGTTGTGTATCAACAATATTCATATTCATGATTATAATTGATTTGTGCTCAATATTGTATTGAGAATTATAATAATTATTAGATGAAAAAAAATTGACAGTCACAATCGATATCATCGCGGTCTTTGTTATCATTTTATTTTTCTCCATTTCCCTTGTGACTATTGTTCGACATTTCGACATTTACACAACCTACTTATGATTTTCTGAAACACTCCGTTACTCGCAAGATTAACTTTGTTGTGTTGGTGGACACCCGCCAACACTTGTGTAACTCACTAGACAAACTCTATTATGCAATCGGCTAACCGCTTATTTTTTTCACCCTTTTTTACCACAATATCGTATCAACTCTTAAACCTCGCTTGTCACCCTATTTTTGTCAACCTACAAAACTTCCGTTCGTCAATGTTCAAACATACACTGCGACCGACGTTCGAGCCTTCAGCTCGTCAACGGATAAATTAGTATTCTACGATGGCTCGTACTTGGTAAATACGTCGCGTCGCGTACATAGAGTGGAAAATCCTTGGGCCTACGTTGTATACTTGTCATGTACGAAGGGCGAAAGGATTGTATTTTATATAAGGGCTTGTGTAATATTTAATGTCATGACAATTTTCTACTTTAAAACCATGTGTCTGGTTTATTTTTTCAAATACATTTAAGCTCTGTATTATTGGATTTTTATAAATATAACGTGGTGGGCATGTTTTTAAAATTGTGTTTCATATTATTTTCATTCGTTGGAATTGAAGTGATGGACATAGATGTATACGCTTTGAAATTCGTTTGCTACCCCAATTCAATCGTAAGAATCATGAATGACACTGATCTGAAATATTCACTCAGCCATACATATATTCACAATTGATGTATGGGTATGAATAATCAAAAGATGTGTATGAAATTTTTTCTCTCTTGGTCCATTTCAGAATATTAAAAACCAGGAAACACGGAAAATTTGTTTTTCCACATTGAATGAAATGAATTTGTAATATTCTGAATCTCTCATACTTTACGACCTGAACGGATAAATTTTTGATTCCTGAATCGATTTTCATGCAATTCAGTAACTGTAGGCCTATCACACATATAATCCTCAACTATTTCACTTAACAGTCGATTCACTCATGATTGTCGAAAACTATTTCAAAACTAGTTATCATAAGTGTACCTAATGCCCTATACATAATTATGTAATCCTTCACATGAATAAATTCTTATTCATATTTTCTCAAACATTTCAATTTGATTCAATTGTAAATTTGATTTCAATATCATGACAACAGAAGAGCCCAGTCGAAATATTATTTCATCAATTGGAACGTTTCACAAGACCCGTCAAATTCATTTCATTTGGTATCTAGAAAACGTCCAACATTCGTATATACCACAAAAAATACTTTATAAAGTTATACTCGACTCTATGAAATGAAATTGTCACTCACCATGTAACGCTTTGAGGTAGGTTTTCCCCGCATTGATGAGCTGACGCGCACCGGGGTTGAACTTATCCAAGATATTCTGTGGAACAAAAATAGAAGACGAGAATTAAAAAGAGAAATATCGCCAAGATGTATCGAGCAGTCAATATGACGTCACATACTTTTTAGTATTTATTAATATATATCATCTCAAACTTGATACAAAGTGATTCAATATTGGTTTCTTAGAATTGATATATATGTAAGTGAATAATAAATGATGTACAATTAATAATCTAAGAATGACAAGGTAAGATCTTTTGGAAGGTGCACCACAGGTTTTTTAGCACACTATAAATAGTTGAAAAAATAATAATATGAAGGATAACTAAATTCATTCCTTTCTTTCTAGAATCTGGAACTTTGATCTTATATAGATCGTTATTTTTTTCCGTTTCTGTTTCGTGTTATTTTCCTCCAACGTTTCATTCATATATTCTTCTATATAAAACGCATGGCATAGCGTACTTCACCATTGGTGTAATGCATAATAAGTGATCCGATTGATTTATATTACATATGTATGATGAAATACAAGACTGAACGAAAAACAAAACAAAACCAAAATAACAAGAAATAAGAAAGCATGAATATATATTTGCATTTGTACGTTTTAGAACTGTTCTGTATCAAGTTTCAGAAATAAATATCAGTTACATATGGTATATAGTTTACCCTGAAACAAAACGATCATGCATATTCGATTTGACTTTGAAATTAGAGCGCAGAATATCGTTCTGATCATAATCGACTGATTGATTTTGTTAACGAATGGAGGGGGTAACAAATGAAGGAAAAAGAGGTGGTGGCATTGATATAAATAACATACATAAATCACGTGGTCAAAGGAATTGATCAATAAAAATGTGGTGGTGATGAAAACATACGACATAATGAGAATAAAATAATTGAATAAATATTATATATTCTGATATTAATTATAATTATACTTGACAGGAGTGGTCATTTCAAGAGTGATCGGTTATATTCCATTTTGAGGTTCCAACTTTCTTCTCAAGTTTCGTTTGTGAAGAATGATAAAATTTAGTGAATCAGGACATATTCACCTATTCAAATTGCACACGTTCCATTCTCATCTCATGATGGCACCATTTATAAATCGTCATTCACCAACATTGAGTGACGTTTCATCCTTTACAACTGTACTCAGTTAAATCTCAATTTCTCGATTTATATCTATTCTTTGAATAAATTTAAACATTTTCTATGAAATCACTAAACCTGATGATCCAGATATGTATACTCATCATTTCGTTGAATTAATATAATATACAACTTCTTGAAAATAAAATACACATAATAAAAAATGTACCAACTGATGGCATAGATTCATTTAATTGGCATCGTCATGTATGCACGATTGTAACTTTATTTTTTGCACTCATACAAATGAATATAAAAGAAGATTTAATCGAGATTTAATGGTCAAGTATATTGAACCTAATAAGCTAAAATCTGAATCAATGAAAGTATTACGTTCTTAATTGCATGTGCAATGTAAGCCGTGGATTCATGTGATAAATCTGGAATGCAGTTTAATAACAGTGACTGCACATAATATTGTTTGTAGAGACATCCGTTGAATTTCATTAAATATTTACACGAATGACATGTATGAGAGAAAATATACGTGTGGATAATTTAAAAAGATAAGTCAGCAGTTTTGTCAGTGAACTGTCAACAGTGTCAAGTGACACTTAATATGTCAGTGACAGAAAGAAATATTGTTGTTAGTTTCAGACGAGAATGCTTTATATGTATTGAGGTGATTCTATTTGTCCGGAGAATGAAGTTTCCGCCAGAAGATCTTACAAAGATGAATGAGCATGAAAAGTTGGCAGTACAAAATGTGAAATCAGTTAATACTTTATGGAGTGAGGACAAGTATATAATTATATAATATAATTAGTCGAATTTTGTTTCAACACATATGTGGAAAAAAACAAATGAATATTGCAGTGAATTCAGATGTTCATCAACTATTTTCATCTCAACACGAATCTTGATATGAGATGATAGATTCGAGTTGATGGGAAAGTTCAAAATTCGCATATTCATTTTATTTCATTATATTCACGATCAAACCATAATTAAATCTTGTTATCTTCGGGGAAATACTCATTTTTTCTCAATCAATTAATTCATACATATTGAACCATATTTCAATGTTTCCATCATCCAGAAAATACTAATTTGTTCCCAATTGATTACCATTACTTCGATATATTGTGTAACATATATTCATGAATATTTCAGATGAACAAAATATTGCGTAGGTCGTAATATGCTATGGTAGGGATCAAATACTGTTATCATTTATACAAATAAACAATATAAATTCCAGTTCGTCAATTCATCACCCATTTTACAGAGTTCTGTGGAGAACGTCCTTGAATTACAATTCACAATTCAAGTTTATAGAACTCTTGTTATTGATGTGATCTACTCATTTTTTCACAAATTTGGGATTTTAATTTTTTATTACTCTTTCAACAATGAAATTGTAGCTGAAATGCAATAACTTATTATTATATACTTGATAGTAGTTATGATATAGCATACAATTCATGTGGGAAAACACAATAATCAACATTGTAAATTGACTATATAATAAACACTTTTCAACTTCTTATAGTACTCTCAATTTTCTCTCTTCGCTATTGAGATGAAACCAACCTTAAAAAAATCCCATTTCTTTCTAAGACTTCGCTAAATCTTTCAAGGCCCACTGATCAGAAATTCTCTTCAGAAAAAGAAATGAGAAGGCCATTTTCTGTGGGCATTGTTAAGAGCTCCTTCTATTTTAATAATGGGACCAATTTTCCATTCAACTAGCTCTCGTAAATGGAAGAACCTTAACCAATATTAAATAATAATATAAATACAATTCTCGAATGAAAAATCGCGATGCTTTTGTGTGCTTCTTCATAATAACTTGTCATTGGCAGACTGTGGCGTGAAAGAAAAATTTGCCACTTTTACTCACTTCTTTTGTGAGTTAATCGTACGTGAGAAGGATTTTAGTTGAACCAATCACAATAGATGACCTAGTAATCGCATTATTTCAAGGTTTGTTTATTGGTCCACAGCACAATGATCAGCGTGTGGATAGACTGATAATATGTTATTAACCAATTAGGTTACATGAATCTGGCTAATTCCGTCGCGTGTTCTCTTAGTTTTGTCTAATCTCAGTTTAAGTTTACACTTCGAATTCAAATTGATCTCAGTTTGGATAATATAATATAGATTGAGTTTGAAGATTTTTTTTCACTTCGTTTGAAATTATTGTGACGTGCGTACAAAAACTGAGATGGATGGAGAAGTTGAGCCGTTCAGGAGACCGGAGTTCGATTCCCGCCTTGGTCGAGCATTAAAAAATATCGAAAATGTACAACACGAGATTTTATTTTCTTATTTTACGTATTCATCATTAATTTGTTCCTAAATTGATATTCCGTGTATATCAATGACGAATTCAATATTTTACTCTGTTGATTCATGATAAAAGATAGAGTGGGGATTGAAGTGATGAAAGCGTAATTCTCGATTGAATAAAATATATAAAATATCAATAACTGAATCAAATGGATAATAAATTGATAATTGTACTTTTCCATCATGATTTTCTCAGGTATACTCATAGGCTGAAATAATCACAAACATTTGTTCAATAAACCATGGATAGTTTGATCAGAAGTATGAACGTAATACCAGAGTCGATAAAGCAGTTCTTCTACTACTTCTATCTGTAGACTTCAGCTATGCTACTATATCGATTCCGGTAATACATATTCAAAGCAGTGTGCTGATAATAGGTTGGTATCATAATTGTTCTCGAATAATATAATATTTCAATTAATATCAATAATCAATATGAATATCAATTATCATAATTATATGAATAAATATATATATATATATATATATATATATATATACATATATATATATATATATATGATATATTATGTGACAATATATATGAATATGAATTTAATATATAAATATATATAAAATATATGAATATATATTCATAAATATTGATATTAGATTATTATTTCAAGTAGTAGCAATTTTTAGGAAGTTTTGAACATAAATTCAAAAAAGCATTAAAAAATTACAGTACGAACGTGGGTAAATTCTCTTTTCTCGGGGCCACCATCCCAGAATGAAACAAACTGGGAGACAAATCAGGAGTGGCCCAAATCTGATGATGTTTTTAATGGAAGGAGATAAGAAGAAATGAAATGGAAAAGAGTGCATACATCAGCAAGGATACTATAAAATAAATATATTGTAAACAAGTAAGAGATAATTACTCAAAACAATAAAAATTATCTACATACAAATAGATACTAATCAAATCACTGAAATGAAAGATATATAAATTTTATATGATCTTCTGATGACAATAAAATGCGCAAAGTCCACTTCTATTGCAATATAATAGAAGCCAAAATATAACAACAGAAGTGTCAATAATGAGAAAATTGTAACGAATATCATTGTTTCAATTTATGCGTTTTTTCTACTACTCATCATATGTTTCTCAGTTCACTTTAAGCAGCGTACTCGCATCTTTCACGGGTGAATATCTAGGTTTATCTACTTTCGTTATCTACCTTTCCCGAGTAATATATGCATCTTGTCAAATTGTCAACAATACATGCACGTATACGGTATAGAAAGTAATTTTATATTGATTCTGCAACATAGTCAAGTAGAACAAAGTACCAGTTATCAAGGTTAATCTAGGCCAGTCGCAGTATGTATGTGGTATAATGCAAATCCATCACGGATATTTCATGTATTATAGCGGTGGGTACATGTGGTCATCCGGGTACAAATTATTCACTTCCTTAATGAGGTACAAAAAATATAAAAAAATGAATAAATTAAAGTTTGGCATATGGACATCATAGCTTTAAAACATGAAAAGTTATCTAGAGTTGTGATTGCACTGATTATATTGTTAGAAGAAAGCATTTGATCACTTTTCAGTATGAAAATTTGAGATACCTGAATAACAACCCTATTCTCAAACTGTAAAAACGCTTATAAATAGACAGTTTTTTTTTTAATATAAGTTTATTCATGCCAAGAAAAATTTGAAACATCAAAACTGTTGGTGAAGGTGAGATTTCTCATGATTGCAATGAACGAATTGTGAATTTTTCAGACTGCATTCAGTTGTGTATTAATAAAACCTGTACATGATATTTTTTTCATTGAATCTATTTCATTCACAACTCTCTCGAGTATAGGCCCTACTCAAAAAAGTGCGTCACAAATGACATTTTTTCGTTTTTTTTTCAAGTCGATGCAAATTTAAAATGTTGAATGCTCCGACTTTCCGTCACGTGGAGAAAATGGCATCGATACCAGAGGTTTTGATTCGTCAATAATTTGTGGACGATACCGTATTGAAGGTTCCGATCGACCGTCTTCCCTATCAACTAGCTCCATTACATGACGGTTTTGACCTGAAAACTGTTGTGCGGGCCTCAAGGGATAGCGCATGACATTGTTTTATGTCCAGGTGTATTTTATTAGCACAATTATTATCGTAGTGATAAAAAAATGACGAAAATAAAAATGCAGGTTTTATTTATATGAAAGTTAAAGGTGCGAACCACCCGTGCGCCAGTGGTGCGTGGTACTGGTGACGGTCGATCGGAGCCTTCTTCTCTAATGCATTGATACTGGTATGCTGGTATAATGTCCTATATAGGAAATGGCTTAATATTTTGAAGTGTTTATGGATCCCACGTGGGACCATGTTTTATTCCATAGAGAAGGCGTAGGAGGACATAACTATGTCAGTCGAATAACTGTTGAAAGATACGATATCAAAAAAATGAATTTTGAACATCACAATTCTATATTATGATCATTATTTTATAATGATTGGTCGAGTTAATTTTAGTTTTCAGTTAATTTTTACTTGGTCAATTTTTTTAGTTAAATTTAGTTTTTAGTTTCAAGTTTTTGAATTTTAATGGACAAAAATGTATTGTTATGAAAATATATAATCGAATTGTTTATATTTCTCCAATTATTAGTTCAATAATGATCAGATGAATCTTCGTGTTGATTTCACACGGGAAAAGCAGTCATCGATAAATTGATTTCCCCCCATTGATCCATATTGGAATGTTCATACAAATCGCGATACAAAATTAAAATAACATTCTTCAGCTTTAAGCGTGTGACAAGTGAGAAAATATGTTCAATGGCTCAAAATACTTTAGATGGTTCACACAAAATAGTTCACAAAAGTTCAATAGTTCAAAATGGTTCGATTTTCAAAAAGGCACAGCATGATAATATCTGTTATCGTTCAATTGTAATTAGAGTACCTGATACTCGAGTTCACCTCAAAAACGTGTTTAGATTGGATTGTTTAGCGATAACTTTGGAATGATTACATCGGATGCCTTACACTTGAAAAACATAGTTCTATCTTCACACGTATAAAAACTGTTCAATATAATTTATCGTATAATTTTCACACAGAATAGTTGGAAAACATTGTATGTTTTGCTTTTATCTGTAGAAAAATTCAGT
The DNA here is from genome assembly GCA_964007535.1 of Brachyptera risi. Classification (NCBI taxonomy): domain Eukaryota; kingdom Metazoa; phylum Arthropoda; class Insecta; order Plecoptera; family Taeniopterygidae; genus Brachyptera; species Brachyptera risi. The sequence continues at coordinate 19,228,214 of OZ023337.1, forward strand.
AGTCATGATATATAACCTCATGACATAACAATTGAAGGTATCAAAGGGATGTGTGAATTTGTACCATCAGTATTCTGATGGTTTACCTTCCCAAAGCTATCATCAAGTCAATGATATTTCGATGAATCGACTTCCAACTCGAGTCTTTCACAAACGACTTGCTTCTAATATTTTATATATGTATGTAAATGTCATGTCTATACTGTCGATCCTAATCGATTGCACATTATAATGATGTATTGTTGTTTAACGACATATTAACGACTATTCAGTGTCTACATGTATCGATGATTGATGAGTGATGAATAAACACGAAAATCTATTACATAATGATGTGCATTAAAACCTTGACCTCAAGCTAAGAGAGGTGCCAGACGAGTGGCATCGATTGTGTTTCAATTGATTTTATAAGACGAATAGACTCATCAAACTGCACAACAATAAGTTACATGAGATCCAATAACAAAAAGGAACGTTGAAGTTTTATCAATATTGTATAGATGCCGACAATGATTTGAATGTGGTGTAATTTTCATATGAAATAGATTCTTGGGAGAATAATTAATATTGAATCTACTAACTTGCTGAAAGACATAATAGCATCGATTTTCAATACATCATATGTTGTATTATCGTTAATATCGGAAACTTTTAATGCAAAATTATCGGCCGTCAATTTCGGCTAAGGAAGACAAGGAAAAACAGCTGTTCGTAGACGCGCGGAGCACCAAAAGGGCGATTTGACAATCGCAAAAAAAAAAATAGTATTTACTTCAATCAGAGTCGATAAAGCAGTTCTATATTCTGAGCCATGCTACTTTATCGACTCTGGTTCAATGTAACTCACTCAGGCCCGGTTGTACGAACTGGTAGTTGGTGGATTTAAGCGCTAATTATCAGATTAACTTATCAGCCTTAGTTACTCATGTTATATTCGAACCTGATGTAATAGTTGACTAATTATCATTCAACTACGATAATTACCGGCTCCTAACAAACTGTTCATAGTTGACATATATAATTATTCGGGGATGATAATAATTTGAACCATTCAGACGTATAAAGAAGGAATATTCAATATTCTTATTCTTCTTCAACTTATTTCCATTCGTCCATATTTAATCCAATTCCATCATTCCTGAACAGATAATATGTGATGGCATTTCAGCAATTATCGTTCAAGTGGCGTTTAATCTTTGTACACGTTTCAAACCTAATTGGTCATTAGGAAGATAAGTACCAATTAACACAGCCATAATCATAATCCTCTCAACATTTACCTCTGTTCATTCATAAGAAATGACCAATTGGAAATATCATGCGATATATTCAATATATAGGTGAGTTAGTCAATCGGAACCGTCAAGTTAATAACTTACCAACTTGACCTACCAATTTGATACCAACTTGATAACTATAAAAAGTAACATAAATCGCTATAATTTTTCTAATTCAACCCTTCGAAATGATTAGTTGTATTTCTGGACGACGATATTGCCTCAAAAATAATTGCCTCTCAAAATAGCACAGCTATACAAATCTAACTGTGACGTTTATGTTTGTTGGGTTGATGTGGACAACCTCCAATCACGTTTTCGATCTAATGACACAAATATGCATTATAGCTGAAGATTGAGGAATCCTCATTAGAAGCCAACGTAAATGAGATGTTGACCGTAATTCTTAGCACAAGTATTGGTGACTCAGCATATTATGAGATAATAATCCACATTCAACTTTCTTATTGCGACATTCTATGATGTTGAACACGTCTTCAAGTGTTTCATGAAGGTCCCGAACGAGCGTTTCCACTATCTATTTGTACTACCGATTAAGAGTTTCTCAACATCTGATGTATACTGAATTGGAGATAGTTTATTAGTTGATTGGTGTAATATAATCCGATACACGTGGTTATTTACTCCGGTCTACAGGTGTTGGGAGTTGTGTACCAGTAAAGCAAACTGAAACATAATCACTATTGTCGAGATGGTTACGATATAAATCTTGGAATGAGGTTGTGAATGTATTATTAATTATCACTCCGCAATAATATACTTTTCTTATATATATATATATATATATATATATATATATATATATATATATATATATATATATATATATATATATATAAATATATATATATATATATATATATATAAACCTTTATTGGTTCCTGACTCCAAATTGTATGAGATAACAATCAATATAAAATACATGGAAAATATAATAAAACAAAATTAGGATATTGAAGTGATATGAAAATGATATGAAATAATATAACATATAAAAATTAGATAACACATAAAAATTATGACATCAATGAATTGTAATGATATTTCAATATAATTGATATCTGATGATAATTATGGGCACAGATAGCAAAGTTTTGGTGTTAAAATTTTTTGCTTACAATTCAAAATAGTCCTGACGAGATGATAGTTCATTTGGTGACAAGACCACTTCGAAGCCTTAAAATAACGGAGAAATTACGCTTCAAAGAGGTCTTACTAACTCATCATCAATCTTAATCGGGAAAAAAGATTGCACATCAAGATCTCGATATAACTAAAAAAAAAGTACACTGCTGATGAATTTACGTGGATATTCGATTTTAATGGCAACATGAAGTTGTAATGGTTGAATTCAAGTTTGTTGTTGGTGGATAACGGTGAAAACACGTGAAAATATCAAAGTAGATCGGTTGAAAATATAGAGCAGATTCGGGCGATAGATATAAATTAGTATAAGTGATGTTTGATCGTAAAATGCACTTATCCTCTTGGATGAATGACTTAGATCGTTATAAATTGATAACAGAAATTGGACATCAGTGATTTGTCAATAAAATGTAATAAAATGCATTAACCAATTATGTATTACTAAAACAGCTTATAGAATGCATATATTGGTTGAATAAGTGCAGTTTTTTAGTGAACTCTCAACCGAACTCAAATAAATCTATTGAGTATCAAAAGTTATTCCACAACTTGTCATAATACACAAACATCACAATTTTCAGGAGACTTTATGATCAATCATAAATATTCATTGAAGTTTTGATTATATTGAACACAATGGTATGACAGCTTGGAAGAAATGATCCAATGGATCCGTATCCGTGATACGTGATCGTGGATCGTGGATCCGTGATGAATGGATCAGTAGGATCAATGGATCCTACTATCATGAAACCATATTAATATAAAGTCCGGAAAAACAACGGTTTTCATGAAAATATGCTTACTCATCATTGTAAATTGTGGTGCTATGTTCTCAAAATTATTCCAAGATGAAATATAAAAACTTGAAGATATCAATATATGATGACACATTTTTTCAAATCAGCTTTTTTTATATTCTTCCGATGAATAAAATATAATTTTCAACAACTTTCATACCGTGCTGTTTTCATTCTCAAACATCCACTGTCAATAAAACATATGGGAATCGAGCAAAATAATGTTTATTCTGATTGACCATGTTCAGACGCACGTTTTATCACTGAGCCTACCGACCACCGGTTGATAAGTCGGTGGGAAAAATGGTGATAACTATAATGAGTCTTATGGTTGATAAAAAGTATAGGGGTATTCATTTGATCACGCTCTACACGCGATACATCCGTGTGGTCTACCAACCGGTTATCACCCGTTGATAACCGTGTTATCAATGTTAAATTTTGAGTTTTTTACTTTATTTTTGTTATGAGGTCCTTGTGCGTACGCAGATGAAAGAATGTGATAATTCAGAAAATGTAATAATTCTCTCATTATTTGTGATTGGATTCATATGAATGGAGTGGTCATTCTCCAATTATGTCACATTGTTTTATACTTTGTGAAGAATTTTTAATTTATTCGTGAAGAAAGCAAACATGTTGTGTTTGTATGATTGTAATGTTGACTTGTCCAATACCATACTTGTATGTTTATTTTTTCGGACTAATGAATATATATATATTTTTTATATGTATTTCTGTTGAGTAAGTGGTGATTCAAGTGTATTTTCTGTAACACATGAGTCAAGCTAGAGTTCAACTTCTTTCATGTTGAAAACGTTGAAAAGTTCATCTTTGAAATAACTTGAAGGGAATATGTCTTCCTCATGAGTCAGATCAGATCATGATCAGATTTGATATGATGCATGAATATCATCATGGTATAATGATATATACATGTATATTCATATATATATATATATATATATATATATATATATATATATATATATATATATATATATATATACGAAAGTGAATACCCACAGAAACTTTAAACTTTAAACTTTATATATATATATATATATATATATATATATATATATATATATATATATATATATATATACAAAAGTGAATACCCACAGAAACTTTAAAGAGATTTCATTTGGATGATGTAATTTGATGCAGTTTTGAAATTAGAATTACTAATTTACCGGAAAAGTACAATTCCGTGTAATGTTAAACTGTGGTGCATCCACCACTTCCTGCAGCAATTGTTTGTAACACTTTCGTCGACTTGCATTATTGCTTCATGGGTCGCGTGCATATTTACCATGTTACAACGCGTTACTGAATTAAATAATGATGATTATGTTTGGCAAGAGATTATAAATGATTCTTTAATATGGTGTTATATTTTCATTCAAATAGTTGCTCATGAAAATGTACTGCTCATGATGGTACTGATGACTTTTTGAATTCTTGAAACTATCAGAAGAACTACTTTATATTACGAGATTCGAATATGAGAGAGAAAAACAACTTTATTGTCGGCTGTTCACATTGCGTGATTGACCACGGGTATCCAGCTTGATAATCCATATAAAATACAATTTGGTTACAAAAATTACTTATAGAAAATGATCAACTTATATCTAGACAGAAAATTCAATTATATGAAAAGGCGTTATCAGGAAACAAATACAAATAATGATAATAATAATTAATTCAAAGGCAGGTCATTGTTAAGTTATTAAGAAGAGTTATTATAAAGATGATTGTGAATTGAAAATTCTAGGAGAAGCACATTTTTCCTACAAAGTAAACTCGAGTTCTTTTACTTATTTAAAACTTGAATCGAGAGTTATCCATTTCGACATTTTGAGCGCGCTATTTGTATTGTTTTCATTGTTCCAGTCAGAAGTGCATACAGAATACAGAATTTGTTTTCAAATGTTCATCGTTCAATTTATTCTCGCAGTACTTCTATGAGTGTAGTTATAAATGAAACCATTATGAAGTGATGTTATGTCAAGAAGCATGAAAGAACGTGACTGAACATTTCAAATGGGAACTTTTTTCAAACACAGAATGATATTTTCAAACTACTTTTCTCATGTTTTTTAAATTAGATGCTCGCGATCATCACATATTCAATTATCAGTGAAATTTCCCCACCAAGTTGAAACACGCTCCATTCATTGATACCGTTTATGAATTACACCGTTCAATCAATTCAATTTTGAATCATTTTATTCTTGATTCTCATGAATAATATGATATAAATAATATAAAATTATGAATTCATAATAATTATAAATAGAACGCTCATGAATAATCAGAATAATTATGATAATACACAGTAATGATGACTCAATATAATAATATATAGCAAGTAGAAATAATATAAAGTGTATCGATGCAATATGGTACTTTTCAATTCAATTTAATTATTTTACTTTATTTAAGTACTTTAATTCATACACATCATACCGTTCTATTCATTAGGACAAAAATCGTGATACAATATCAATTACTACCAGCAAAAGCGTTTTTCCATCATACAAATTATTTGTAACACGTTATTTCCCCGACATGTCTCCGTGGTGCTGTTTACTACTGTGAGTGATTGGGGCTTTGGATGTTCAATATACCAACCATACATCTATCCACGAGAGGAGAAGGTAGTCTGCCAACTTTGAAAACACAAATAACACCATTATATTTGTATCTCTAATATTTCCAATGAATTATGATTTTCAGTACGAGGTTCAAGATCAAAAACGTAACTGTATCTTTCAGAAGCGTATTCTTTCAGTTTAATTTTCAAAGTTGCACCGCATATTACACAGAATTTGTCACAAGATTCAGTTGGTAGAAGACCTTATCCTTTCGTGTATACAAGTATGTACCCCACTCCTTCACCACTCTAATTGCACGAAGGATAAAAGCTGAATAGCTAACCAATAATCAAAGACGCTTCAACGGTTTAGGAAAAGAGAGTCGACGGAATTCAAGCGCAATTAGCTAGAGTGCAGAATCTGGCCATTTATTATAATAAAATGAAGATTTTTACTACTGGAAAAGATCTGAGGTTATACTGAATATAAAGATGAAGTTAAATTCAGACCGCATTTTCATGTCAATTGAATATATATCGTAATTCCTTCCAATTAAGTTGAGTGATTTTGAAAATCGTTTATAAAACTAGAAGTGAAATGTATTTTCTTATATTAGGCTATACTGTAAATGAACACAAGTGAATGAGTGTGTTACATCATTTTGTATGTGTTCTTACGACATAATTGATGATAGCTTCGATGTTGAATCCTCAAATTTGGTATAAGCATTTTACTTTGAGCGATTTTTATTCGATTTTAAGGTGGTAAACACCACCGTAATATCAGCTTTGTGATTGAAAGCAATCTGTAATTTTCAGTCATCAATTGCATATGATAAAAAAATGTTCCATCATTTATATCGACAATTGAAAATATCCATAACGAATATAGTTTCAGCTATGATATTCATTTCGACATTTTAATCTACTGCTCTATTTTTGTTACGTGATTTCAAAAAGATACCTACAACCAATAATTTGAGTGAAAATCATAAACTATAATCAAATAATAAAGGAGTACTAATCGATTATTTATCTGTGTTGAATATTATCAGAAATATATGTAACAATTTACGATGTTTACTATTGCACCACATTACCTTCCATTCTAAAATGACGGAAACTACAAATTAACTTCAGCATTTACTCGGCAATCCTTGAACACTCTCTAATATCTTTGACCGCCCAATGAATGCAACAACCATCGATTATCGCATTCTTCAACTTATTATTGGTATACATTTAGTTTGATTCATTGATCTGAACTGATATTGCATTATACTTTCCCTTTAATGAAGACAAAGTAGCGATCAATGTTACATAAAATAAATTCAATTTCAGTTTTATTGTATTGTATTGAATACATTCCTATATCACAGGTACACTGATAAGGTCTTAGAGGTGAGTTATTGCTCCCGCATCAGTTCATGATGAAAGAGTCATGGAAGGTTTCGATCGACCGTCTCACTTATATTTTAACACAAACGGTAGTGCATTCTTATTGGTCGACACTCCTGACCTCTTGAATGTGTATTAGAGCATCAACGGACAAATTACTTAATCATGTGTTCTAATGCTGTGAATAGTATTTCGAAATATTGTATTTGAATGAACTTGATTAAATTGTCAATGATAACCGGAATTCTAATATGAATATTACAAGATTAATATATTATGGTAACAAGGTCTGACAAGATTAGTTGAAGTAAATTGACCATACTATTTAGACCGTGCATGAAGCCCCAATCTACTATCTAAAAGAAGTTTTTAAAAAGTTGAATAATCCAAGAAGTTGTTATCGTGTTCTTCTATATTATTCGGGTTACATGAATTAATATCAATTTGATTGAAATATAACATCTGAAGGTTACGATTTATCCATCAACTGAATTGATACTTATTCAGTTATTTCCGTATCGAAAGATGAATAATTACATTTTATTCCATGTGTTACATTTGTTGATGATCGAGTGTGAATTATGCTCGCCACAATATAATCTAATATCAATATATAAATATATCAATATCTATCAATATAACTGATGAATTTGGAAGATGATTTTGAATCCATTATCGATTTACACAAATCGAATGCATTGTTGCGAGCTGTCAAGCAATTAAAGATTAAATAGAAATTACCGTAAGTTACCGACGAAGACCTTCTGCATGGTATCATTGACAATCCAACTATTAGATCATTAATAATTACATCACGGCAGGTAAGACAAGACGAATGGAGTAAGCCAGAAGTGATATGCAATTAAAAAATTGTGTGCACAGAAGTTGGTATTTTGGATGAGCGAAGTGGACACAATTTTACAGTACTGAAAAAAAGTTTTGTTTGCGCTCCACAGGTCAAACGAAAGTACAAATTGAATTGAAACTTAGCATACATCAATGTCATCATCTGAAAAGACAGTGTTTAATTTCTCGGCGCAACCAGTGGCACCACTCCTGAGAAAAAAAAACATTTGGAAGTTTTAGAAAATAGCATGAGAAACATAGAAAAAAAAAATAATAATAATTTCTTCGCATGAAACTTGAATATAATAATGATGAACATGATTCCAGAGTTTCACATGATTCATATTGGCCATTTTATTAAAAACAAATTTCTTATGTGATTGTTTCACATCAATTGAAGCTAATTAAGAAACCAATTAAGAAAAGCAACAGGTATAACCAATTGAATGGTAAAACTATTGACGACTCGCAGTCTCTGCCCCCTTGACGTCACAAATTATACCGTACAATCAACAAGGCTGTTAGAGCCGTAGTGCAGTTCAGATATCCAATCGGGATATCTTCAAATGACGACAAATAATATAGAACCAACTGGCCCATGGACACCTATGTCAAGTCATCAATCAGAATGGGAGATGAATAAAATAGGAAGGCAGTGACATGATTGTTTCAAACTCAATGTAATTTCCCATTACATTTCATATGGATATGCCCATATCACTCATCCGAACACGCATACTGCGTTTTCCTGGTTGCAATAATTCGCAAAACAGTCATTTCTCATCGCACCTAAAAATAAAAAACGATTTTATTGTGTTTTTTTTTTTTTTTATTGGTCACACACTGATACAGAAATAAAAACTCAATTACAACAAAAAAACATTCACAAAGCCCTTCAAAAAAGGCTCAACTGTGGGTTAAAATACTGAATTATAGGTACAATTTTGTATAAGTTATAATTTTAAGTAACAATGAAAAATAATGAAAATAGTAAATGAATTTTGCTTACTGTATTGAATAGTTCATATTCATACCATAAACTGAAGCATATGAAAGAATAACCTATTCTCATACGTGCTCCTTCCACTGTGAGGTACAATTTAAAATGTAAGATTCTTTATCAGCTTTTACCATGTCATGTCCAAGAGAGGATACACACACTGGCATTAATTTACATACTTTATTAGATGCACGCGAGCCGCGTGTAACGAATCGCGACTCTTAAAGCCCACATTTAGAATCGTATTTTTTTCTGCCCACATCAATTTACATATACTAATACTGCGTGTTATTGAAATGCGGCTATGTAATATAGGTAAACCAGAATGGATTCGTATAATTTCTATTTTCTTTGACCTACTTGTAAAACTAAATAGCTGAATACTGAGTTTAGTTTCATTCATTTTTGTTCTGCGAATATTTATTATATTTGTTGTTCACTTGAATGTTTTATTGAATTGGGGCATTGAATATATATAAAATGTATGAGATATATACATACTAATTGCTCTTTTTTATTAACAGTAATGTTTCATTAATATGATTGAATCATCAAACAACCAGTAATAATCACATAGATATAGCAAAAGTCAAGTCTACATATCTGAACAGATAAAAAAATCTACCACTCGATCCATATAAGTATATTATAGTATATGGTGAACAGAAATCTTCAAATTTACATTTCATGATTATGTGCATTGATTTCATTTGAAAGAACAGAATTCAAATGTATATACATATACAATATCATATATATCCATGTGCCCAACTATGTATGTATGAAGAGAAAAAACTGTATTATTTTAGGAGAACGGCACTATACTATAGAAGTTATTGATGAATCTGTGTTAGTTGCCATGACAAAATGAATCATAATCATAATTAATGAGAAACATCATAAAATCCAGATTAAACCCATAAAATCACTAAATTCTACTTCATATGTATACAGGTATGGTACTCTATGGTATTGTATTGTAAAATACGGTAGACATTTACCAGTTCTAAAATGAAACATTTACACATTTTATGCCGCTAATGTGAACTAATTCATTCCGAGCGGTTTTAACAAGTGGAAAATATATGCAGAATCAAACTTTGTTTGTGCAGTAAAAATAAAATCCTAATTACGAATTTAATCTGACGTCATAAAGAACATGTTCAAAGCACTCAGTGAATGTATGGATTATATATGCATGGTATAAATGACACTATGACGTTTCATAATTACTAAAGATAAAATAAATGGAACAATTCATATACACAAGCATAGAAAATTGTGTTATCGAAAACTTGAAGTCTGAAATTCACGATAGATAATATAAAATACGAGAATATAGTTCATATCAGTCGATAACCAGTGGCAATAAACAATATCTAATTACATAAAATTGTTTTGTTATAAAAGGGAAGTAGAAATTATTCAAGAAATATATATAAATTACTGTAGTATCGAATCAAATTAAATGAGTGGAATTAATTAGCATTTATAAGTTGGTATTTCATTTTATCAAGGCCTCTGTTATAATTTATTAATTCAACTGTCTCACATCCAAATATAACTTTATTAACAATCATCTCGACAGACCACAATAATAATAATAACAATATCATATCGATGTTTACCTGACCTAATTTCAAGTTAAATTATATCTCAAAAGACTTTGTTACTTAATAACTCTTATTATTTCCTTGACAGTATTATATTCTTATGATTAGTTAATAATTATGTTATTGATCTCAGGTTTTCTCACTTTCTACGCGAAGAATGTGAATATTAACTATCAGGTTGGTCACACTGCTTCAAGGCTTTGTGTCAAGTGTGGTTTGTATCCGCCTGTTTGAGTCTGCCCGCACACATTACGTGTGCAGGTGACATAGATCTAACACCACGATAGAAAATTTAATTATTTCATTACACAAGTCATTATATTCATAATCGAATTATAGACTTATCGATTAATCAATGTCAGAATATAGATTCGGGTTTTTTTTATTCAAGATATGCATTTTCATAGCGTTTACGATGTCATCATAGTAGCACTGAGAATGGTGGATGTGTCGCTAACGCATTGAACCGTCATTCAGAAGACCGGGGTTCAATTTCCGCCATGAACCGTACTGGTTGAAGTTCATTGATCGTGGTTTTCCCGGTCATTAAAGCGAATACTGAGATATAGTTTCTCGATAGCAGACCACAATCGTCTCCTTATCATAATTCAAACAGACTAAAAGTGTCCATTCACTAAATATATAAGCTCAAATTGAACTGAAATGTAAACTACAATACGGAAAGTGAAAAGATAGAGTTCACAAAGTCATCAACTAGTGATAAAAAAAATGATTTCTCATTAGGGTTGTGGAAGAAAATACTTCCCATGTTATGGATTGGATTATAATTTATAACTATCGCACCGATGGTAGGTAACACAGTTCCAGAGCTGTAAAACAAGTCATATACTATGAAACAAAATTGTGCTTTTACCGCAATAAAAATTACGGCATTGTTTCCTTTATTGCAGTACGCATTTGACGTAAAGTTGAAATTATATACTCTATAACCTTTCATGTTTGAAAATCGAAGAGCAAATGAGCCAGTTGACTCAATTTTTTCGCGCAGAATTTCTTTTATCTACAATGAAGTTTACTTTATGGTACTTATCTCCCACATATCTGGAGAAAACAATACACTTCGAGAAAACGTCGCAAATTGCAATAATCATATTTACAATATAATTTGAACTTGATTCACCACGCAATACTGGAATATGGTACAATCCACCCACATGTTTTCTAGCTTCAAAGAGAGTATAAGTTACGTATCATAGAGCAATAATCCGAGGTTATAGACATATTAATAGAATGATTTTTAATGTTCAGAACAGCGTATATGGACTAAGGAGTAGTAAGGTGATACCGAGACGGGTGGCCGAGTGGTAACATACTGAACCGTCATTCGGGAGACCGGGGTTCGATTCCCGCCATGGTCGACCATCCTGACAGGGGTTAGTCGTGGTTTCCCTCGGTCGTTTAGGTTCATACTGGGATGGTTCCTTAACAATACTCCACGACCGACTCCTTACCACCATCCAAAACATCTTGTAGAATAACCTTTCATCTAATCGTCACATCATCTCATTCATCATCCACCGACGCCAATAGATCGTAGCCATCAGTATATTGCGTCGTTAGAACTCAATATAAGAAAATAAGTTGAGTAATTTGAAAAGGAATATTGAATATGATTAATGAAATATGTGTATTTTTACTCTTCATAAAGAATGATCAAATTACAAATGGCTGCCAGTATGAAAATCGGTGTTCAGGTTGAGAATCTGAACTGAACTGATTAAAGCTACAGAAATATTGAAACAAATAATGCTCTCCACTTGAGAAAAAAAAAATCCTTCAAAAATATCACTGTTCTTACTTTTTCATCTTAATGATCTGATCTTTATGACCTCTAGAACCTGATCTTTGAAACCTATTGGATACCATGAGAGAAAAATTGATTTCTTTCCGATTAAAATATAAGCAGGACGTATATATAATGTGACGTAAAATTCATTAATATTTTCGGATATGAATGATATCTCTTGATGTACAATGAGACATCAAGTAGTAGTGATATCATTATTCAATTATATAAAATGTAACTATTCCAAGGCAAGCAACTAGATTTATACTGACTAACTATTCCTGGTATATCATTGTATATCATGAACTATTATAGAATTGACTAACAAGCCTCTGCCAACAGAGCTATGGTAACTCGTTGATATAGGAACTATATACATTATAACTTATCGTTGACTAGGAATCGTTATTGACAGGTACGATAAGTAATAGCAGTGAATAATGTAAAAATTAATTATTATCTAAACAAATATTTAATGGGGTGGTCATCGTTATTTATAAATATGATGGCTTTTTGTCAATTGCAAAACAATAACTGGAAGAGAGCCAAATATTTGATCATAAACAATCATTTATTACATATTAGAATGTTATTATTATTAGATCATTCTATCACATATCAGAACTTTCAATAGATAGCTTATGCGTTAATACATTTAAAATATAGCATGTTGTCATAATACTGAGAAATGTATTGTTATAGAGGATGAAAAATCATTCGAGAGAATATCCTTCCCCAGCTTTGGAGCGTTTAGAAATACCACAGTTTCTATAACATATGAGATACAAATCATATCAAAAAAACATCATTTCATTCTGTATTTATTTATATTGGGTTAAATGAAGCACTGTACTGATGACTACGATCTGTTGGCGTCGGAGAATGATGTATGAGATGGTGAGTAAAATAAAGGTGATTTTATTAGGTGTTTTGGATAGTGGGAAGGAGTCGGTCATGGCCTGTTGGCTAGGAATAATCTCAGTTTCGACATGAAAGACAGAGGGAAACTACGGAAAAAAAACTGTCAGTATGGTCGACAATAGCGAGAAACGAACCACGGTCTCTTGAATGACGGTTCAGTGTATTAACCATTCGGGCACTCGTTCAAGTCAGATTATTTAAATCGAATTACTTCAAACCTTGAAGTGAAGCTTTGCTTCAAGTGCAATACTTGGTATTTTCGTATAATGGTGTATTTTCATGCGTTATGATAATCACAACATTTTTTATTACACCCACACCACGGTTCTCTTTACTTGATACATTCTGGAACATTTCCAGACCTGAAATAGTCCAAAAATATTTTATGATCCTTCACCATTAAACTTACAAATTATGTTTTCAAACGTCTTATATATTCATAAATAGATCACTTACATGCATGTTTCAAGTTTATTTAGAAAAAGCTACTCAAAACAATGCATCACTTACATCTATGAATATGTATATGAAAAATGAATAAATGAATTGTGTGCTCGGTATTTAAATTGAATCACGAATGTTGACTAGATATAAGACTAATTGACATCCGACATGCAAGTGTTTTTATCAAAGTTGACGGAAACGATCGACCGTCTCCCTTAACAACTGTAACAGAACGGTCAAGTGTGTCGATCCGGCAAGTACATCATGCCGGTACTACCTGCCACAAATACATCCATAACAACTTTATCGATATGCGACCTTATTTGTTGAACAGTTTGATGACGTGAAGAACTAAACAACAAAGAGTTAATACTAGTTCGTGATGTCGAATGCAAATCCACTAAAGATGAAGGTTCCGATCGACTGTCTCTCCCATTCCACACCAATAGCGAGCGGATGATTTGCACCTGCATCTTTATGAATAGGAATGTACATGGTAAGACCTCTTTTAAATGATTTTGACACCCACTTGAGGGTGGGAAGTACACGTGACTTGATGAAGGTGTGATTCAGGAATGTAACACATTTCAAAAGAAAATAATTGGAAGTTATGGGGGTTAATTCAGCGAAATATTAGGTTTTGAAATATAACTTTTGAATGGTATCGTATAATATATGAGCTAAATTCTAAATAAATATGAGTCATCGGACCGGGGGTGTTTCGACACCAAATATACAGCAGGAGTCTTCAAACTTCCATCCGCTTCTTCATTCTCTTTCGTACTCCTTTCCCTTCACTCTTCATTCAACTAATTCATTCATTTTCTCTATAACTTCCTAGAAATATCCATCTTTCACTTCTTTTCATCTAATTTTTCAACTTCTTCCTATAAATCCTTCTGCTATCTTTCCATTGGAAGTCTCTATCTGTGATTATAACTATTATGTTGCGTCTGTATATATATTTTTAATTTCCATTGCGTTTAAACTATGTACTGCAATGTAATTATGAATGAGATCGGCGTTGTTGAATGATTAATCAAAAGGAGGAAAGATAATATATGTTTAGTCATTTTATTTTGTATGTGGGACAGCAAAGAGGAAGCGGTCATGGCATACACGTTAGGAAATAGGAACCATCCAAGTGTTGGGAAAAGTTATCTCGATTTTATTTGATTATCATCCTATTTTTCTCCATTTTTTCTCTACCCTCTGTTCATACAAATCTTTTTTCTTAGTTTAATTATAGAACTTGTGAATATACAGTACACAATATCTTTCAAAATCTAATATTCTGTTTCATTCTAGTATTGTTCGTTTGAATTTAGTTATTACCGCTGAGCACTTCTCAAAAAATAACATCATGCATCTGAAATCTTTTTTTTTTTTTTTAATAACATCGAAACTTGATACAAAATCATTGTTCCCCAATTAAGGCTATGGATGAAAGATAGGATCGTTTGAACGGGGCACCACAAGGGCAATCTTACCACCCCATTTTGATTATTTAAAACTAATGGTCTTCAACACCAGGACTGCGCTGTCTGTGACCATAATTTTTCGCCGTAGATAATCTGAAATCTAGAACAAAACCTATAGGCCTACTCGTTTTGAAAGAACTCATATCTTCCCATTCTCATTATACCCTACTTAAATTGAAACCAACTTTTTACATTCTTGTTACTTTTTTCGATTATGACTCGTAAGTTTTTCACATCCTTGAATTATATTCTGACCGCATAACACTTCTGAAATTGTTATATACATACATACACATTCATACGACATAATCACTTGACCAAGTCGTTTTATATACGCTACTTTCATTTGCATTACTCTCTTATGCGCTGGATAGAATCCTCGATACAAGTTCTAGGTTACTAATGCACTTCTTTGGTACCGGCTGTTCTCCTTTCGGATTATTTCACATCACCATTTGACTTAACGATCGTAGGTATTCTCACCTAATGCCATTGCCAGTGGAGAGTTTCGATCCGTCAAAATGGTCGTGTTAGAAGTATCCACAAAAGAAAAAGGTCGTGTATAAACATACCAACCATAAATATTGCCATTAAAATTTTATCTGTAGTATTTTTGATGACAATGATTTTTTAGTAGGAGATTCACGATAAAAAACACTATGACGTATTTCAAAAATGTTGATGGGAATCTTCTACGAACACTAAATTTGTTTTATGATTGTGTAGTGATAGACAACATTATTATGACGTGCTTACGGAAAATTTACTACAATCTGTGTATTGACAGTTCAAACGATCATATATTCTACACAGCACCACAAATATCGAAAAGTTTTGATTCGCATCATATATGGATCTTTATTAATAAATGATGAAGACTGCCTTTGCCTTAAATGTTGCCATGACACAGCATAACAATAAAATAAAATATACTTCAATATCATAATTTAAAAAAACCACAACACAATAACCAAAAACATGGCAAATTGAAATAATTTACCGATTGTGGACCTGTGATATTTACTCCATCGCTGGATACTGTATTGTTTCTATATTATATACATTTCAAAATAATTTATCTTCAAATTTGTTTCCCTTTTTTTTAATATTAAATATTTTTTCCTCATTTTCCCTAAATGGCTCAAAATTATTATTAATTTATGTATAAAACACTATTTTATCTTCTTTTTGCTCTTTTTATTAATTTGTTATATTCTTGATTTATATGTATATTATTCTGTGTCTATGGGCAACCTTTCTAGAAGGGAGAATCTTTACTCTTTACTGATAAAGAATTTACATGTATACCAGAGTCGATAAAGTAGAACTGCTTTATCGACTCTGGTGATACTATTGCCGTGTTCTATGTTACACTTTTACGAGCAAAAATCTAGGATTGAAGGTTGAATTCAAATTATGCTTGAATAATTTAATTGACTGGATAATAATTAATTATAGCTCGTTATTTTATTCTATGATCTCCATACAAGAGAGTAACTTATAAATGGAAAGTTATACCTATTGTTTTAAGGTATGAATATAAAGATAATGATACCAAGGAGAAATGGTTATTTGCATTTTTCTATTCAATTTGCTAGGGTAATGTGTTTGTGGTGTTCACGCTTCTGACTGAGATAATTGATCTTCTTACAGTTCTTTCTACACGTGTGAAATACAGACTATTGTGTAAGTGTTCATTTTGTTGTCAATGAATAACAAGATAACTGTCATTGATTCGAAATTTTTTCATATGATTTGAGAGCACATGGTAGACTATTTGGAGAAATCTCATATTCATTTGCGATAGATTTGGAAATGTTTGGTATAATGTATGGTATGTATGTAATTTATGGTAATGCATGTATGTATGATAATTTAATTGTATATGTCTCTAACGAATTGATTCAAATCAAGCATTGATATTGTATAACTGAAAAAAATTATGAATATCAAAATGATAATGCACAAAAAAATCACATACTTTTTGATACATTCCAGATTACATATGAAAAAACTATTTCATCGTATATCACTAGTTATTCTGACAACTAAGGTCCGGTATTACCAAGTCTAGTTAGCCTTTATCTGACAGTTCAAACTTGTTATCACCATGGTTACCTGTGGTATTTGTTTTCACCAACTCTCAGATAAATACTAACTGGACTTGGTAATACTGGGCCTAAATAATATGATTTTTTCAGTTTCAGAACTGCGTGAAGGTTAGGATCTGAGGTAGAAATTTCAATTCATCTAGTATTCTGCAGGTATTGAAGGCCGGGACGTGTGTTTCCATATAACTTTGATAGCCGCTCTCGGTAGCTCAGTCAGCTGAGGCACCGCGCGTGGGTAGTCCTCATAAGGTTTTTGTGAACGTACTTTCAGTTCCTCACTTCATAGTTTCATAATCACCGGATCATTCGTACCCCCGTATAACCCAACTGTTGGTGGGGTCGTTAAGCAAACACTGACCATCATCAGAACTTTGATATGCCGATCCAAATTTATCACAGAATACCAATATTTTACTAAACCCACCTTTTCTATTTGCTTTCAACTTTTATGTGGACTCTAATACAACTTATATGTGAGAAATGATATAATGGTTGGAGAAAGGAGATAAATATATTTGTGAGTGTTTTATATTCAGTCCGTCAATAATATATTGTTTGTAATTGATTAGTTAGCAAAGGTGTGAGAAAGGTTGACTTAGAAATGACTTGACATATTAGATTGAAATTCTGTTATAAAAGCAACATCGTTCTCACACTAACTCTATGAAAAAAATATTGATGTCACTGTACTATATATTATGCTATTATTAAATGAGGATAATCTTTCAAATTCACGTTTTTTTCATTTCCTCAAAAATATATATATGAAGTTATATGTAAATGAATAGGAATGATTTTTTAGTGAGCATCAAGGTGATAGTTGTACTAATTATGTTTACCTACATAATGAATATAATTATAAAGTATTGTGTAAAACCAATATTATTCGAGGGTACCAAAATCAATAGAAACGGTGAGCGCATCTAGACTAGTAACTAACAACATATTCTGATAGCCTTAATAACTGGTATAAGAATTTCCTTCTTGAGTATGTTCGGATGACTTTGGATGAATACTATAGATCTACCGTTTGATTGAGGGTTAATTACACCTTGAAGATATCAACATTGAAAACTTGAATCATATCAACCACTGAGAGTATAATCAAAATATGTTCAATATAATTATAGGAAATAAATATGTGATTTCTCTAATATGTGTTATTATGTTACAATATACTATACGTCGGCATGGATACTATATTTTGTTGACATCGAAAGAGCCTATCGACGGAATCGATTGTAAGTATATTTGTTTAGAAGTTATTCACCTTGAGAATATTTGTGACTGGATATAGTGTGAAACAGAATCAGGTTATATAAACATATTACTGAAAATTAACAATTATTTTTGAGAGAAACTCAAATAATATAAGCATAAAAAAAAAGAAAAAAAGACTTGGATATTGTCGATGTAAAATATGTAAATTGTGAAATATTGTTTATTTGTGATATTGTGTGTATCGTTCGATATTGAATCGGAAAGATAATGAGATATGAAAGAATTTTGACTATAATGTTTTAAAAGATGAAACTCTTTCTGGAGAGTTTTAGTTTCCATAGGATCGACTATACTGACTACACATATGGAATATAGAAAACATATAGAATAGCAACTCCAAACAGAAATACTAATATTTTCCATAAATTGAAATTGATGAATAGTGTACTAATTTGATGATTCAATTGCCAAACAATGAGATGATCTCTTGCCAATTGAGACTATCGGAGACCTTGTTATATAAGAGATAATTGCAAACTATTCGACCTCTAAATACCCAGAACAACAATACTTAATTGAACAATGTTTCATGTTGTTAATAATACAATTGTCTTAGACGCCTCTCGTTTATGCAAGGTAATTACACCAATTGTCCTTGTCGAATAGCTTCGACGAGGCAAGGAAATTGATGAATTATTAAATTCGTGGTAGATTTCCAGTGGCGTACCAATAGTCATGGCAACCAACAGTATGCAATTATTAACCAATTAAATAAGTCTGAAATAATGAAAATTCAGATTTTCAGGTATCGTGCCATTCATAATAATTCATAATTATAATTCATAATTATTAGTATATGGTCATTATTCATTTCATGTTTGACCCAGCTGCTGGTGGGGGCTTTATGCGAACAATAATCATCATCATCATCATATATATATATATATATATATATATATATATATATATATATATATATATATATATATATATATATATATATATATATATATATATATATATATATGATTACACTATCAATTATCAGGAATATAACATTTTATCATTGTATTTAAATGATATCTGAATCAATTATTATTTTCATAGTATTCTCACATCATTTTTCAAATATTTATTTCATTTGTTAATGCACATTATGAATATGGGGAAGCATTGAAAGTAATTCTAACTAAAGTGATGTGATGCTAAGTGATGCTATCCGCTAACACTCTTACCACAGAACTTTGAAAAAATATACGTTATTATTGAATAGAGCAGTGATCAATCACTTTTCAATTTGAATTAATTCATAAATAATTCTGCTTTTTAGATGGATAGTTTAATTGATTGAATATTTGTCAAGACGAAAAAAATGCACTTTGAAGAGATGGAGATTGATTTGAACTATTTGTCAGCCATATTACATTCAGAAGGTATTATTACTTTTCGTATCGACACCACTGACCATGTCAAATATGAGATATGTATATCGAATAGATAATCTTTATAACAATAGGAGTGGTAGTAGACAGGTTGGGTCGTGGTTCCTTTGGTTTACTGTTACATTACATATTTCATTGGGACTTATCAAGGGTAAATCTCCTTGGAGATAAAGAATCAAGAAACTACGAGTCAGGTGCAACACGATTTCAATCCACTTCTGTTTTCATAACATGAGTTATGGGATTTTAAAGCGATTTCAAAAGTAATCGATAAGAATTTATATTGAGAATGAAGTAATCGAAAGTGTTTTCATTTTGAATATTGATGGAATGAGATGAGATCCAAGATCAATAAGATTAATAATTATTGCATAATTAATCTGATGTATGGATTATTAATGCAGAAACGCTTTTCTCCAAAACGACAATAGATCAAATTGTTGTTGTACGAAATAGAGCTGAAGTGGGCGAACAAAAAGAAAGTAAAAGTTATTGGTCAAATCTTATAGTTGATGAAGTGTAAGAACAAGACACTGAGGATATTTTTTTCGAATATGTCATGCCGATATTGCCTTATGAAAATAGTGTGAATTAATATTGAGTATGAATGTGATGAGTATTCAGAATAAGAATATTTTAATGTATAAATCATGAGATACTGTAGCACATAATATGGTTATTGAAAAATGAAAATTTCAACGGATTAATTGAATAATAATCTGAAAAGGAACTCTCATCAAGCCCAGTTCTTCTTTTAGACAAAAAAATCATTACTTGCATGTATATAAAATTGCATCGTCAACCGTAATCAATCACCAATTGAATTCTCATCAGACTTTTGACACCTAAGACAAATAAATCCTTACGTAATTACTGTCAGAGACTAAGAATAAATAATATTTCTAAAGGTAAACTAATCACTGTCGATGTAGGGTGTGTGTACCTTCAACAATCTGTGAGACGTCAAAACATATTAGTTAAAGTAGCACTTGGATATTTCTATGATTAATAATTTGGATTGTTCTCAGACAAAGAATGTTCGCATTGAATAATATCTTCTATTGAATATGATTCTCGCACAGTTGAGCCGATCAATTGACTTGATGTGGTCATTCGTCTATATATGGCACTTCACGGTTAGCACGTAGAGTACAATACTAACAAAAATCAAGAAGGCAAATAAATATTATTCAGGTCTGAATATCCTACTGTTTTTTTTTTTTGTACGGGTTGAGACAAAAACATTATAAAGCGTTGTTGAACGAGCGAGGAAAGTGAGAAAATTATTCTCAAGAAATCACAAGAATGAGTTGGTTACAGTTATCGAAATTTTCTTCGAATATTGTTTGGTTCATTAAAATAATTTGGCTAAATTTGAGAAATTGTATCCGATATTTTCTCCTTGGTTTGTTTTACAATGTTGTAGAAAGTTCAAAAGCCATATTTCAAACTATTCTAGACGAAACTACAGAAAGCAACATTTCTGAGTTTACCTGTTTCTTGTGTTAAATTGCCATTTCACTCATGTGAAGATATTTCACTCCGTTCATAAAATTAAATATGATATCAGGTAACACCATCATTCACTTTTCAAGTTTCAAAACATCTTATAAAAAAAACCATCAACTATTTCCATCATCATTTCAATCAAAATACAAAAATAATTCAGTTGTCTACCGAATGTGACATTCAAAAGGTACATCCAAAAGGTTATTCAATCATTCAATCATCCTCATCTGACAGTTTAAAACATCCAATCTTCAATTCAATATGATGCAAAGAGCAAGGACAATTTTCAGCCAGACTTAGCTATGTTTTGCAACCAATTAGGACGTTGTTATTGTCGATGTTGCACGTAAAATGAATTGACCTGAATCAGCCTTATAACTAACCTAACTAACCTAATCGATATGACCAAAATTAAAATAAATCAACCTAACTCAACCCATCTAACGCACTTAACCACCCATCATAACCTAACAACCAACGCTAGCCCAAATTGATCTACATCAACCTCATATAACTATTCAAAATAACCTAACCAACCTTACCAATCTAAATCGACCATATCTGACCTAAATCACCCCAATTGAAACCTCATCAAACCAATCTGATTATTTAACCTAAATCAAACCCAACCCCAATAATTTAATGGACCCAACTTTGAACTAACCTAATCTAGCCTGAGTCCAGCTTGTATGAAATTGTCTGAAGGAGACTTCAATAAAAATCAATTGAATATTTCAATACTATACACAATAACACAAGTGAATGATACAAAGAAATGGAAATGAATGAAAAAAACAATTACGAATAACTCAATTTTTGATGATAATAATGAACGAATGATCGATCTAATCATTTATCGATTGAATAATCAATTCTATAACAGACTATTCACCAATACAAATCAATATATCATATAATAAAAAAGTACAAGTAATAAATATATATATATATATATATATATATATATATATATATATATATATATATATATTTCGGTGATGGTCCTCAAGATGCACTCAGCCTCTTAACCTTGACTTACTGCATCTTATGACGTCAGAGATGATCGAAAGATGCAAATAACTCGAGTATAATTCAAGTGTCGTGATTGGCCATGAAAGTAGTCGAGGCTTTGAAAGTGAGCGTTGCATCCTACAAGTGGGGTATTCGTAATTAGTATATCGAAAAGCCTTCGTACATTTTTATCTGGGAAACGCAATTTAATTCAGATTAAGATCTATTGGTGAATGGTGAAGGAGATGATAGGATCATGAGATGAAGGTATATATCAGGTATTTTGTTCACCGTTTTGTGAGATGGCGTTAAAGGAAATGAACCAATAATGGCAGTGTTTAAATGTTGTGCAGAGATGATAAAGTCGTGAATATACATATGATATCTAAGTTATTCAAGCTATAGATACCTAACTATTAACTATTGAGATATTAACTATTGAATGTGTCAAAATGAAAAAAATATGTCGTTCTTCAAAATTTCACATTAAAAACGCCAGTTCATTTTTCGAATGCAAAAATATTGAACGGGCCCACATTTTTTCAAAAATTGTATTTCTATTTTTCGTGCACCGCGATTTTATTCAACCGTTCATGTCTAAAATTCCAAAACGAACACATTTATATTTTGATATTGTAATCATGCAAATTATTGTAAATTTTGAATGTGATTGGTTACTTTTTCGATTTATGCAAAATATAATCACATTAGCTGACAATGCTTTTTACAGTGAGCAAAATTGTACCTTGCCCTAATATTGTCACATTTTGTTACATTGACTTACAGAATTATTTGTATTCGTTATAGATTATTTTGATACACAATACATTCTATACATGAGTTTTAAATGTAGTGTATCGGCATCCATTAATTGATAGACATCCACAATTAGGTAGTAATTTACGTACGAAGTACTCCTCAGTTGCTCATGTCAATATGACCACATTTTCA
This sequence comes from Brachyptera risi, assembly GCA_964007535.1. Taxonomy (NCBI): domain Eukaryota; kingdom Metazoa; phylum Arthropoda; class Insecta; order Plecoptera; family Taeniopterygidae; genus Brachyptera; species Brachyptera risi. Next base: position 19,251,815 of record OZ023337.1, read on the forward strand.
TTGCATACTTATTTTTAATAAATTCTCTTATTATTCAATTGGTATTTGTTATAGCCAGTGTCACAATTCAATTATTTAATTTCATTTATTCGCACACTGTGTGACAAATTGAGACACAATCAGCAGAAATGAGAATAAACAATTACTTTGCGAAAATATGAATTAATTTTCTATAATATCAAATCAACAAACTTTATCACAAAAATGAGCATGTTTTCATTCAGAACAAAAATCACTGACATATTCTACTTTGTTATTCATGATATTTTAATATGATAATTTCGATTTTTTGGATCATATAGCGTTCTTATGAACTGGCCATTAGCTACGCATTTCAAAAATGGGTGTCATTTTTAAATGTGTATACGAGAGGAATTATCAATTAATAAAAACTTAGAAGACCTAATTAAATCGTGACTGAATGTCAAACCAAGGTTCCTAAAACAAACTACCTTCGACAATATATTGGCCATGAGTATTCGTAAGAGGAAGGCAAAAGTACGATGAAGGTGATATTCAGGTGCATATGATTGCGTTATACGCCGTATGAGTTTTTTTTAATCGCAAATGATGAGCTTTATTCACATGATTATAATAATAGTGTGCTTGTTATTATGTTCATTTATACTGTTAAGTTTTCTTGAATTCGTATTATTTAGAAATGACCATGAATGGAACCTAAGTAAGTGTTGTGTAAGTGAGTGTTGATAAGTAAGTGATGTTAATATGTTATCGACAAGAAATGGATCGAACATTCACGAGACCAGCAAGGTTGAGTTGATATTTTCAAGTGCCTTAATTGACGACTCGCAGTCTCCGCCCCCGTGACGTCACAAAGCATACCGTCCAATCAACAGACCTATTAGAACTGTAGTGAAATTCAAATATCCAATCGCGTTATCTTTTTTTCTTTAAATTACCACAAATGATATAGATCCAACTGGCCTACTGGTTAAGCCACGCCTATTTCGAGTCGTCAATTACGATCATGGGAATAGCTCCAACTGTCAGTTAAAAGTTGTTATCACTATGGTTACCCATTCTATTTCTTTTCATCAACTATCTGATAGAAGCTAAACTGTGCTTGGTGAAACCGGATCTAAGACATCTAATAAATTAATACAATACCAATTCTATATATTCTATATTCTCTACACAAGAGTTTTTTTATATAAATCATTTGCCTTAATTGGGGAACAAAGATTTTGTATCAAGTTTCGATGTTATTGACAGAAAAATTTATATATATATATATATATATATATATATATATATATATATATATATATATATATGTGTGTGTGTGTGTGTGTGTTTGTGTATGTGTGTCTGTGTGTGAATAGAGTGCCGAATTTCAAAGCATGATCTGAAGTTCATATATATTTTGAAGATATTTGAAGATTAGTTTGAACAAAATTCATTTCAGCTGATCATTAAAATATGACATTGATTAAGCCGCAAAAAGGCGCTTTCATTCCCCTTGTTCGTTTTTTGGTCCACTTTGTTCAAGGATGGAGAGGAAGAGATGTAATCATTGATCAAGTGATCATGTATGAAATAAGACAGTTATAATAAAATAGAATTTCGAATCAACGTGAAATGGACAATCTTTAATGAATTATTAACTGAAAAAAATGTACCGTGAAAAATATTCAGTATCTAATGAAACCTATTCATACATTATTGACGAAGACATCAAAGAACATTTCATGAAAGCGTTTATTGGAGAAACGTATCCAAGATGTAAACAAAAATGAGGGATTTTCTTCAAGCACTAAGAACATCTTCTTTGATATTTCGAAAAGCTGGGAAAGAAAGTGTACTCGCTCCTTCCACAGAAGTGTAATGCATATATTAACGTTACATATCGGTGTATTTATTTTCATTCACCTTACAGAAAATACTAGTATGGCAGCCAAGTTTCCGAATATATAAATTACATTTATTAAAGAAAATTGAATGGTGTCTATAAAGAGTTCATATTTCTAGTTCGATGTAACTGTCTACAATATTCAAAAATATATTTTCCTTGTCAATAATGAAACCGTATGATAATATATGTATGATATAAGTTGGAAGTGATTTTCAAACCTCATCTGTTGAAATTTGAGATCATTCTAAGGTCAGTCAAGAATTGAAAACATAATTCCAATTAAAAAAACTGTGAAAAAATGAATTTTCACTAATTGAGATGAAATACATATACCAATACTGTGAAACTGGTGGTCAAAATGAAAAATGTACCGTTGCATACACACTCCAAGCACAGATCTATTCTCCAAGCTCACAAACTCCGTAAACTCTCGCATTTTTTAGGTATAGTATACGTAGCCTATATATTACAATTCCTTGCTGTAAATTTCACTTGCATTTTACGCATGATTATGAGCAACATCTTTCGGCTATAAAACGAAATGTAAGTATCCTGGATTCTAGTGAACAATTACTTGAGTAATTGACTATTTTTACCATTGGTAACTATTTTTACTCGAGTAATTGAACATCAACAAATTGATTAGTTATCACTAATTATTATATATCAAACTATAGACTCACACTAATTTGAAAGTGGAATAGTACATTAAATGAATTGAGCAATTTGTATTTAATTAGTGCAGTTATTACACCAACGTAATTGACGGGTGAAAATCTTTGCTCATTTCCCATTACGTAACAATGAGCTAAAGTTCATTAACGTATATATATGAAATGACAGAAACAGACTCCAGCATATCAATGCACACATTATCAATCCAACATAATACAATCAATTGTACAGTATAATTAAATTTATTGATATTATATCAAGAGTATTACTCGAGATCTTAATTATTTGGCGTATCTGCAAGTGATATGAAATGCAATACTCCTCTCATCATCTAATTACAATGTTTCTGTCTCTGTCTCAGTCTCTCCCTTCTCGCTCTCTCTCTCTTTCTCTCTCTCTCTCTCTCTCTCTCTCTTTCTCTCTCTCTCTCTCTCTCTCCCTTCTCGCTCTCTCTCTCTCTCTCTCTCTCTCTCTCTCTCTCTCTCTCTCTCTCTCTCTCTCTGTGTGTAGATTATCAGCAGCAAGGCAAGCTCATAGACCAGTGTTCAGACTAGTAAAAGTGATTTAAGTCAAAAGAGGGGTCCTACTAGCGAAGTTGAGAATGTGAACCCCCTCTTGGCGACTATGTAGTATGTAGGAAAGATGTTTTTTAGTGGGTATTCAGTATCAAGTTCCTTGGTGCGTGTAAGGGTTGTTTCACTGAGAGTCGTTATGGTTCGAAGGGATGCTGTGATTTTGTTATATATCTTTAGGTTCAAATAATTGCAAGTTTGAAGATGCCAGTATGTTGTATCTTCCAAATTCAAATACCTTCTATTTTTATATTACATATTTTTGGTTTTATGTTCAAGACATAACGTTATGTTGAACGTTATGTTATGTCATGCTATATTTATAATATAGATTTTTCCACCAGTTATTAAAAAGTTCAATCGATTTTCACTCATTCTAATATGAGAATCATGATTATTATTATTATATGGGAATATTGGAAACTATTTTCTACGATGCAAGATTAAAGTTGTTCTCGTTGCTATTTGTATTGAAAATTGTCAATTTATTCATTCTTACACCTCATGAGGGTATAACGATATTTGTATTTTTCCATACTAACATTATTGTATTTGTAACGAGGATATCCTCCCAGATAGCAGCATGACACATCCTCCAAAATACAGAATGGCAACCATTATTAACATTAGTTTTCCTCAAGTCCTGAATTTTCCAGTTGCTATGGTAGCAAACAATGTCTTGTGTCAGTTGGAACAAGCATGGATCAAGAAAGTTAACCCCTCTCGTCTTGTGACAAGTTTATGGGAAAGATTGCAAAGCATTCAGTAAGATTCTTGATGCGTAAAAGGGTTGTTTTAGTGTAAGAGTCGATGCGTGTGTCGTGCCTATATATATATATGACGCAAGACTTGAGATTTCAACCAATCAGTAGGCCATGTATGTATAGAATAGTTCACTTCAAGTTTGAAGGGGTTTTATAGTTTGGTGAGAGTGATACTTAATCAAATATACGCGACGAAAATTAGTATTGAATGAATATAATACTTGAGAAAATAAATAATTACTTTTCTTAAGCATTAGGATTCTTATTAATATCGAAAGCTTGGTGTAGAGTCACTGCTTTCCAATTAAGGTTAAGAAATGAGGCTAACGAATAAAAGATGGGGTGGTTGGTACCAACACAAGGGTGAAATTGATACGTAATCATTTTGAAAATGAAATGGAACTAATAATGTCACTATATATCACTATTTGAATATTTCTGTTTTCAATTTTACTTTCAAATTGGCACACTGTGCATACTCTTCATAGTAACTGTTCACACTCTCATACCGTACCTTCATGTATAGAAATTATGAGGAAATGATTATGATTATAATGTTTTGAATCCAAGAAGAAAAAATAAAAACTCAAATTGAGAAGATTGTACCTCAAATAACAATTCTTGGAAAAGGATGTTCATTCAATTTTTTTTTTTTTTTGAAACTATTCTCCAAACTTCAGAAGACTGTCTTATTCAAATATTACTCCTTTTCTATACAAGTGTCAACCAAACAAATGAAAGGCGAATATATTATCATACTAAAGAGTTGGCAGAGCGTATATATTTGCTCTTATAAATCCATACTCGTCATTAAAAATCTATGAATGAAACTCGACTCGCCAGGGCAAAGAATGAGAAAATAAAACCAATCAGACACTACGATCACATTGGGCGTAATACTGACGGAAACCTATTAGTCCGTGACGAAATAAAACGGAGAAAATAAATTACATTCATCGATTTTCAGTAGAAATGAAAATGAAATCACCACAGGCAGTATCATTGTCTGGTGTGTAAGAACTATCAACAAAAGGTGTCATGCAAAATAATACTCATTGAGCCAGAACGGCTCAGATACTTAGCTATTCGAAAACTGTTGTATTTTTTTTTTCTTCAAATTTAATTAAAATGTCTTATGTACATATTTATTATACGATCAATCATCAAGAGAGCGAGAGAGAGAATATGTATGTTTTTATATATCACAATCCCAAGTAAAATTACATTATAATTTCAGTATAAAAACAATACTGAAAAATATCACTTGAAGGAGAAATGTTGTTTTGTTTTCGATAAGCCCAACTTTTTACGTGTGAATCATACTTTTGTTGAAAGTAAAAAATTAAATTACTCAACAAAATTAATGTTATGAAATAAATATAAAGCCGTATAATTCAGATATCTTCTTTCTTCATCATTCTATTATAAAATCTTCATGCCCTATTGAAACTGTATTATTCTGTATAGTTTTGTATTATGTAATACATCAATTGAGGCAAAGGCAATATTTACTCCATGCTTGTGAGTTATGAACAACATGATAGTAAAATTGTTGCTATAAATCTTGTAAGCAGTTATCATTGAATATTTATGGGGAAAAGCGGAATGGTGTGACATATTTTCTTAGGGACACAATAGTAATTTTAAATCGAGTTCCTAAAATATTTCTGAATTATTTTTATTCAACTGATAGACCATAATATAGAATAATATTCAGGTTTCTTGGATTTTTATTTTGAGAATTTTGAATGGTGAGTTTCATTGTTGCTTATAATTTGAAAGTTTGTTATATATTGTCGTTATTAAACATAATAGAAACAATGACAATATTTAATATTAAATTTTGGGTAATGAAGATAGTTGCTCAAAATATCTGTCCTGAACATAATATATGTAACTTAAATTGATTCTGATATTAAAAACAATAACCTCACATTGTCAAATTACAAATGTATTGAAAAAAACAAGAAATACACAGCACTCCAATAAAAATGTTAACTACGCAAACTGAAATTGCTTGTCATTTTCTTCAAGAAACAAAGCAGATAGAAAATTTCAAGGTTCGGTAGCAGTTTCATTCCACTTCTAGTTCCATCCCTCTCAACGTCGACTGTCATATATATAATCTCATCTCTCTCTCGCTTTATGTTGACTGTCATGTATGGATTGCTGGCCATTTCCAGTTGATCCCACCAGAGCTCCTCAATCGAGCCACAATAAAGAACACTGCCTTAAATGGAACGAGTTGGGACTTCGTGTACAGCAAACAAGGAGCTTACATGTTGAGAAGGCTGGAGAAGGTTTATTAGTTGTTGCTATTGTCGTTATTAGACTAGAAAGAGTATTGTGTGTATTTTCTTCCGATAGGATATGCGTTTACTTTTGTAATTGGTCGCCTAAAATAATACTAATTGCAAATAATAAATAATAATATAGTAACAATATTATCGTTTTCATCTTTTACATTAATTTCATTGATATCATTTCAATATTATGTGTCGGTGGAGTGAACAAACTATTTATGGGAAATTTTTTTCTCAGAGATTTTCACTGTACACAGCATATATACGACTGAATTCATTTATTCCAAATATTTCAGGTGTTTTCTGTATAGGCCTACATCACGAAAACATCAACGAGAAATTATCTCCGTGTTGGTAAAATGGCATTAAAACTATTTAGTACTCGAGTTTTTCTCAAAAGTAGTCTAATTACTGTTCTGAAAACCGTGAAAAAGCTGTAATAAGAATGAAGAAAATGAGTGGTAACAAGTTTCACGGTGATTCTCTTGAAATGAAATGAACAAACTCACAAAAGGTAGAAACCCCTAAAAAACGTGAATTGAAATCTCTGTCAGTCATTCAAGATTACACAATTTTCTTCAAACTTTTTACTGTAAAAAGTATGCTCAAATAGATGAGGCATGGAAATTAGTTTTTTTCAATGATGAGTAATAACTGTAAACAATAATTTTTTTATATAATACTCGATCGAATCCATAATTAAACAATCCATACTTCGTGACAATTCTGAAAACACACCATCTGAGCGATTTACAGTATTCATTTGTTCATTCACTTCATTCATTTTTCTTCACTCAACACAATTCAATTTAATTTTAAATCATTATATTCTTGCTTTATACATATTTGCTATGCATATTATTTGCTATACATACATAAAGAGATACAACACTATTTTGCGGTAAAAGTCTGAATAAAATTCTAAATTTAGGTATATTGAAGATTCAAGAAGCCCGCGTAAGACGCTACAAATGATCGTTCATATCGTATATTTGGTTTATATTTGGGTTCAACAACGCAGATTCAACGTACTATCATAATGATTCTAATGATAGCGTCAATGATTATGAGAAGATGAATTGTTAAGTTATTTCATTATGGTTAAAGGCAGTGACATAGAAGCGGTTCATGCACCTTCTGAATAGTAGTTGCTTCAACGACTGAGGAAAACCACGAAAACTCCTCTCAGTATGATCTTCCATGACAGGAATCAAACCCTGTCTCTCGAACGTCGCTTCTGCGCCTAGATGACTGATCTACCCGTCTTCAAACAGTGAAAAATCAACAGAATACTGCGTATAGTAAATAAACCCTTCCAGTTCATATCGGATCATGTTCAAAACGTTTCTGTTTCAAATTGCTACAATTACATTCCCCTCCAGGCTATTCCACACGTGTACACCCTCCGTGGAAGTACAATTTCTTATATGCGAGAGCTCTTCTTTCCCCCCCCCCCCCCCCTTCCCTCTCACCCCCCTCGTCACTCTTCTAATAGCTACGAGGGGGCGTGTGGCGTCTCCATTACTTGTGCCAAAACGACACACTTGGATGCAAACTACGCTGATCTTACAGTCACGGGGTATCCAAGGGACGGTGATGGTCCATACCATCAACGACAAGAGAATGAGAGAAAGAAAAAAACAGTACAGTATAATGAAACAATTCCGCATTTCAGGATAGTTACATTGTGTCTTGTACTTATTGTGTATAGTGTTTTTAATTGTTGTATGCAACCTAGATACAGGAATGTTTGGAGAAGAAGAAAATGAGAATCTATTTGTCTAGAGTTTTGTATCACAAAAACTAACTTATTCAGGAGCTAGCGCTGTATTGTACGGATTTGTTTACCAATTACAAACGAAATAGCATGTCATGCTTAATATTGTGGAATATTGTAGAATATCATGATGTGAATGGTCAGGTTTAGAATAACAGAGCACTTTGAAAGTACACTATAATTTAATAGTGTCATTATTCCTGCAATCTGAGAACGTTCCATTTGGAATGGATTATTCGAATAAAACTTGTCAAGGTCCGGTTAAAGAACTTGTTCACTAAGCTATTGTTAGTGGATCGTCTTGTAATTACCCTTGCTCTTACCAATGGTACATTCATAATTGTGTATCAATTCATCACTAATTAGCGTAATCAACATATTTTTAATTTTTGCTTAGCGTTGTTCAAGGGTGCTCACGTATCAGAATCACGTTTTGATCGCTTGATTTTTCTCGAGATAACACGATATTTCTGTTCAAAATCACGAATGAAATATTGAAGACTTTTTTCATTTTTTTCTCATAAGTAGATAATGAACGTGTCTGTTACCCGCCTGCAAAGCGACGTCAATTATAATTAACAGAAACTGTTAAAAAGTTCACCTGTTTGTACTTATTTGTCAGCTCAGGAGTTTAATGAAATGCTATGGTAAAGATGGTTTGCTATTTGTTACTTGACAGAAGCCAACGCTTACATTTTATATATTATTATGTTCATGTACAAATTCAAAAATCAGGAATACACAAAAATGACTGATATTTCATATATTCTATTTATCTTTCTGCTCACTTCGTGGATGAAGAGTGTGCTCCATGTTTCACAATAATTTATACAACCTCAAAAAAAAAGATCGGAACAAATTCAAGTTCGTTAATCAGCATAGCGTAAAAAGTTACGAGAGTAATTTAAATTGAGTTAGTTTACAGACAAACAACACAAACAATGTCAATTCTTGTGCTTTTTCAGGTTGAAAAACAAAACAAACAAGATATTAACAAACTATTACTCGTCCCGAGCGACCGTCTCCTATATTCAATATCACTATCGCTCGTTCGTTTTTACCCTTCAACACTCCTTGAACTGAATGGCAGTACGGTTTCTTTCATGTCATCAACGCTGTATCTATTTTATTGTTGGAAGTCAAAAAGCATCCAATTAGGTACTTTAGAATACAACACGTCTCAACAAATACACTGATTTGCGTTCATGGAAGTAGATTTAGCTAAAACTCTCAAAAGATATGAATATCAAATTTGAATAACATTGAATACATAGATCTCTTTGATATACTTGTATCCACGAAAGAAGAAGTTCGTTCACCAAAATAATAAACCAAAATAATACCGTTATATTTGTATAGCATTGATCACTTCAGCTCAGTCCTTTGATTTATTTACAGTTCGTATTATATTTACATGTGGTGAAGTTTTTTTTTTCAAATATATTGATTTATCAAAGTGATATTATACCGAGTGATATTTTGAGAGGGATATGATATTCATTTCAGGACGAGGTTTGTGATAAAAAAATGGAATCACATCTTACAAAAGCTTCGAACCTTGAAATTTTAGAAAGATTAAAAAACAACCAAAGTTTTCACAATTATTTAGTTGGTAGACAACCTTTTTCTTTTGTGAATACATGTATATACCTTCAGAGTGGCGTCCATTCACTATATTTCTGCGTTATTCTTATGAGAGTTTTCAAACTTGAACTAGTTTCTATCAAATTTGTTGAGCCTATGGCGCCTCCAAATTATAACTATCGAGTAAGATGATGACATATATGTGCATGCCAAGTCTCATCGAAAATGTATCTTCCGTTTAACCTGTGGAGTGCGAAAAAAAATCCAACTCATGTTTCAAGTCCAAGAAATAGCACTCATTTCCATAAGTGAACTCGTTCAAATTGAGTGTGTTCCACAGAAATCAAGAGTCAAAAACCTAGAAAAAAAATACAAAATTCATATAAATTGGACCAACTAGTATCCCATTCCGAACGGAACTCAACAGTCATAATATATAGAGATTTTAAATACTGAAGAGTTCCTCGGGGTAAATAATAAGGCAGGAATAGGACCTAGTTGTATGGAATAATATAAATCCAGCGATTAATCATCATGGAGATGAATTACCCAACACACTAATTAGAATCAAATTATCTGATCAATTAAATAATTATCATTCATGTCCTAATTTATGTTCATACACTATCATGTAACGAATTAATGACTTCTTACCCAATTCGTAAAGAAAACGTCTGGAACACCCGATGCATATTATTTTTGACATGTTTCACTTTTACCAATTGTAAGTGCATGTCAAACGACTACAATTTGAGGAGCAATTACAATTGAATAAGATACCAATTAGAAATGTCGATATGTAGTAATTTGAATAACAATCTTTTCGTATTATAGTATTGTCTCTTACTAATGACAACCTTTTATAATCTATTCAACCGAATTAAATGAAAAAAACATGGATGGAGAATAATGTGGTCGAACAATTAAACTTAAATTAAATCGAGTTATGTCCATTTGAAAGGTGAAAGTGAGTAAGTATACAGCACCTCATCGGGGGTTTCATAACATGACTTTGATCAATTAACTAATGTATCAATTAAATAATAACACACGTAAAGTGAACATCATCATTATCATTAAACCATTATATATATCATTAAATCATCGAAAATAACTCATTCTACTGTGTGAAATTCATCAGAAAATATTAGCAAATAAAAGTCGTAATGCAATACCAATGATATTTACTATCTTTGCTATTACTTTTTTTACAACTTCTTTAATTCGTATGTGTCAACTGAAATACCATAAAAATTATCATGAATTATTATAACCACACATGCCTGTTTATAGGAGTGATATAAAAGAAATGGTATTATTAACAACAGTATAATTCAGTTTTAATATTTGTTTCAACCACAAAAACTCACACTTTCTTCTAGATAGGCCTACAAGCGACCCAAGAGTGAATTAAACAAAAAATCGCATGTAGGCTGTTGAGGGATGGAAAATCAAAACACTTGGAGAATAAAGAGCTTGCATATTTCAACAATGACATTTCTAGGAACGTTTTTTGCATTGTTGACAGTTTTTTAACCATTTATCGGCCATTTTGCATTAAGAGGCGCACCTTAGGCTTAATTCATGTATCAAAAACTTACTAGCTTGATGGCTAATAGGGATGTTATTCTCAAACACAAATTCCCCCTTCTAGCTGAGCCATCCAAGGCTCTGCTTTGTAAATTCAAGTCGAGGTATGTTCGATTCCCGCTTAACGCATGCATTTTTGTAAATATCACTCATCCATCTGCACATTCGCGCTCCCATTTAACCCATCCATGGTGGGATTGTTAAGCAAACAATAATCAGTAACACAGTACACACTATAATTAACCAACTATTCAAAAACCGGTTGTAGCTCATACCCAGAACCCTCGTTATTCACTCCACCCCACCTAACCGTCACAACCACATTCTAGCCAGCCTGTACATATTTCTACACGATTACGCAATAACTCTATAACCTGTCACTGATCTAGATTAGTTGGTACCAGTACTTCTTATGAGTAGACCTTAAATGGCGACACCGAAATCTGAATAATGTGATCTATTGTTAAGGTCTTATGGTCACCACACCTGATACAATATCCGTGTACATGTTTAGCTAAAAAAAACATGTCACAATAGTGGAGGAAAGTTTGACAGTCGAGATATCCGAGCGGTAATGTTGAGGGGTATTGTAGACGGTCGATCGGGTTTTATCAACACTTTTTAGCATTGATTTGATGTACGATATTGTAGACGGTTTTGATTGGAGTCTACCCATAATGAAATGTTAGTGATCGAGAGTTTCGATTCGGTAATATATCACTTGAATTTGGATACGTCTGTAATACACAAACATACCTCAGGTGAAATTATTTACATACGTTAATGGAAATAAGGTGATCAAATTATAAGTACGTGTTGAATGAACCGCAAGTATTTTGTATCTAAATGACCGTATAGCAAATACTTTCATTCGAAATAACCACAAATGCTTGACTAGGATTGGAAAACGATATTTGTTCGGTCACGGGAAAGGATAATGAATCGATTGAAGATAATAATTTACCGATATTACATTTATTTAGGTAGATTCTCTGAAAAATAGTTCCAAATGATTATTCTCACTTCAGTTGAGATCCACCATGAAAAGAATTGCGCTGCACATCCACATTAAAGGAGAAACCGGTTGGTTACAAATTTTTGAACCAAAACTTTAACGGAATAAAACTGCACAGCTCTTGGAATTCATCAACGCAACTACATCTGAGAAAATAATTTTGAATTTATGATAGTACTGCAATTAATATGCAAAAAATTGAGGTCCACTTTATTTTCGTTTACAGAAAAAAACACCATTGAGAAGCAAAGTATGTGTCTCAGGTTACTATTGGCAACAAGAGAACTTGTGTGCAGACAAACTCAGGTTCGTAGACTTAGCACCCCCTTTTGATATTCTCAAACTTTTGATGACGCCAATCAAGCAAAATTTTCAAATTTGCGACAAGGAGCAACCTTTTTTTGAAATGCGATTCCGAGGCAGAAGGAGGCAGCACAAACAAAAATTGTAATGGCACAAACGTATCACAGACTTAGCACAAACGATTGACAAAGTTCCATTTCCAAATTTAACAAGAGGGGGTGCTAGCGTAACCTTAAAACCCCTTTTTTTTAAATGCAGTTAGAACAACCAGTTAACGGCACAAACCAGCATAAACGTAGCTAGGGGTACGGACCTAAAAAAACTCCTACTTAAACTGTGCTTGGATATCACATTCCGGAAACACATTGTCTCATGTGGCATTTCTCAAAATAAGCTTCTATTGATGTTTAATTAATGATAGAATAATCTTTATAATCTACTATTTTAGATGAGAAATTACGTTTCACATTTTCATACATCTCCGCTATTATCTCACAGCGACAACATTGTTGTTTTTCTGGAATATTTCAATTCATTCCATTGCATAAAACACACTAATACCACAAGCAACTATCTGGTTTTCTTCAAAAGTTTTCAACGAAACAGTCATATCTCATCCAGTCTTGAAATACGTGATGAATGTAACCGCAAACTACATTCTTTCTCCTCCATTACACAAAGAAATATTTTTTAAGACGTATCTGATAATGTGTATGATAGAATTCAGTAGGTCGCTTCAGTGCTACTTTAGAATCGACCACAAACTAAATGAAAAGCCTGACTAATTTGTCGTGTTCTGTAGAGAAGTAATATAAGAGAAAACAAAATATTGAATGGGTGCCGAGTTTTATTATTATTTTAACTATAGCTTTATGGTTATTGTGTGGTTTTAGAATGAGGAATTAATTAATTACTAATAGAAATATGATAACCGTATACTTTTAAATTGATTCTGTATTTCTTATATAATATAAATTTAATTTTGTTGTTGATATAGACCAATTTCTAACGTGGTTAGACACATTCAATTTATTATATAATGAAAATATATTAATTTCAATGTGAGGTAATTTTCTCTGGATGTGAAATACCCTCTAATCATGGACGTGAACATAGTTCTAATGGTTTAGTACTGTACATAAACACTGGTAAGTAAGTATTAGGTCTTAATACAAGGTGGTACTATCTCGATATGGGAATACGTCTAGTATAGTTCAATGAAAAAAATGTGAATTGAAGTTTCTTTTCATAATTGACAGCGGTAAACCATGTAAACATTAATATTCCGAATTTGAAAGTTTTCTCACAATGGTTAGGTGAAAATTATGAATGAATATCTCTTGACTAGAATCCAAGTGGTTCCTCGAGAATCATATCTTTCTTATATGATTATGCGGCTCCTAATATCACTATTCGATATGTACGCTAACATTCGATTATTCAATCATTTGAATATGCGAATATTGAATATTCAATCATTCAATCATTTTATCAGATGATTTCATATACATTCAATCATCTCATTCAATTAAAATTCCATCTTTATATTTAATTGATATTATTCATTTTCATTCTCATTTCTTCTTTCATTCTATAGATATCTACTCATTCATTTTCCTCATTTAATTTTCCTCACTGATCAGTAAATTTAATCACTTTCGATTGCAGTTCTTGATCTTTCTACACGTATGTCATCTTACAGATCACATGACAGATCATAGTTACAGCTTCATGTCCAGCTCCTCTTCACTATGTTTAGGGCGTTCAAAGATATTGTGATTGGTTAAAAATGATGGGATAAACATTTCATCACCTTTAGTCGATATCAAGAAACAAGTGACGTGAATGGTGAAATAATTAACTCAATCAAGGTTCCATAATTAAAATTGAAATTGCTTCACACTTAACCACCCGCACGTGGATGATGAGATGGTGACTTCATAGACAAATTAAAAATATTAAAATTATAAGAAACATGTATCTTATTCGATATATACGCTCATCAAAGTGTTAATTATAATTATGAAAAGTGAGAGGATATAACCTGGCATTGAACACGTATGAACATCATGTCGTGATAAGGCTGCATATTTATTATATCAATAAAATGGTATTGAAAACATTCAATATGAGTGATCTTGAGATATATCCCAACGATTTAATGGATTTGATTTTTGGAATATTGAATCATGATTATCATCATTAAATTCTGAATGTGGAGATTGGAAATGTGTTGACCTCAAATTTGTGTAATGGAACTATTTTGTGCTAATAATTTGCTGGAAATAATGCTGCACATTTTGGCTGAATTAAGAACTTATTTCATAAGGTACTCATTATGTTTTTTATTTTCTAGAGAATCAAATACATCTCATGGAGAAAATGAAATTCTTGTATAGCTTCAAACAAGAAATGAGATACATGTGAAATATAAATATCAATTATATAAATATAATTCTTTATATTGATTACAACTTTTTCATTATTTCATGTTTTTTACGTTCATGCCACCCATGAAATATAAAAATTGCATGTACAGTACATTCCGTATCTCTGTGAACAGTCATATATCGTATGGAAAATATCATTTGAATCATTTTGTGAAATAACATTTCAAATCGCAAAATGTTGAAAACCCAGACGTCAAGAATCCATCAATTGAATGTTTTTGATCATTCAGTCTATCATGTATTGAAAAATATTCGTCCATTATATATCACGCATTGTAAGAATATAATGCACATAGCATTAAACAACACGAAAACAAAAAGATGAATTTGAGAAAAAAATTATGACGATCAATACCGAACTTTTCAGTTTGCTGTTTATATTTTGTCAAGTGAGCCACATTATAATTGATTATTTCCCGATGGTACCCCCAGCCGAACGATCATATCTTGTCATTGTTGGACTCCATTGTGGAATAATGAGTTCGGACTCGTGTGTCCATAATAATAATGTTACAAAATAACATTTTTAACAATTATAATACAAACCAGAGATATATTGATTGATAATAATAATTTCTCTAGACATTAGAAAAAGTGATCTGATTTATACTGAAAAAAGGTTGGTGAAAAAAAAGACTTGACTTCTGATCATTAAAATATATTTCCTATAGAATGTATTTTTCGATCAATAAATCTACCAGAATGTTGATCATATACCTGTTACACCAGAAGCACTTGACTTGGCTGGCTGATTTCCTTACAATATATTTCACAGATACAAATCGCAACTTTCAAATATTGTAAGGTCAAAACACCCAATCGCTTGTTGTATTTAATACGGAAGACTAGCAATTGGAACCTCTGATAGTTTTATATTAAGAGCACATTAGATTTATTGAGATTTCAATATTTAGATGACATCTTTGGAACGGTATAAAATACCAATGGATGAGAAATATATAATGGTACACAAACAAGATATCTTTTATATCAGTCAAGTAATATATATTGAGATTATTATTGGAGTTTATTTTTTTTAATTTCTTAGATTTACAACTGATTTTTTCATTATTTATATTGGGTTTAACGACGCACTGTAATTACAACTATTATCCATTGGCGTTGGATGAATGATTAATGAGATGATGAAATGATGAGATGAATATTGAATAATAGCGGAAAGGAAGCGATCATGGCCTAAATTGCAAGAACTATCCCAGTATCAGCCTAGACTACAGAGAGAAAGTACAAATAAACTGTGAAGATGGACGGTGGCGGGGATCGAACCTGGTACGATATGTCCCCCAACTACCAGATCACACAAAGCGAGCATCTGAAAAATCACTCATCACTTATTTAATTGTATATATTATATACAATATAAGTAAAATAGTTATTTTTGAAATCATCTGATATATCAAAATCAATCATTCAAGAAATAGTCTTCACATCTGAAGAAAATCGCCACATATTCCCCACAACCATCTCTTCAGCGTTTCTTAATCGACTTGAAATCTGATTCTATTTTTTTTTTCAATTGTTACTAATTAAGTTTTTGATTTTATTACCATAATTTGTATAACTTATTTTCACTTTCGACAATTAAAATTCCAAATTCATAGTAAGCTAGACCTTCAAGGTCACTCATCGTGAAGATGAACAGCCGTCATGAATAAATAATTTTCTCTCATCTTGAAGGCATCAAAGATATAGACCTATATATTTTTCTACTGAAACAGAATTGTGATATCTCGTACCCTTCCAGAGATATTACAATAAAAAAATAGATATATCAGTCAGTCAAATCCATGTGGTCTTAAGGAATTTTGTTATGTAATGGTCAGTGTGAAGGCGTATGAGATGGCCGTGGATAAGAAACTTAATATGGTGGGCGTAATTGCATTCAAAAGTAGCGACCTTGAGCGATACTATCATCCTAATAGAGGTGTCAACATTATTATGATGGAATAATTGAATGCGTGATTTTGAGTTGATGAATTAGGTTATGCGGGTGGGTAAAAAAGCACGAATCTTAACACCCCACAGTGTCTACCGAACTCCTTTTTATTAATTGAAATTATGAAGGAAATATTGGACAGTTGAATACTTAGCAATGCTGTTAAAGAATTTATGTTATTTTTGTGTCATGAAATCACCAGGTACACAAACTGAGAGGATAATACTATGAAAAAAATTAAAAGTTATGATAATATAACTATCTCTTTTATCGCTACTATTATCACTCTCTTAGCTATCGTTTTTTTGCTTCTAGCCTCATTACTTTCAAGAAAATAATTCACAGATCGAAAAAAAGATCCCCATTCGAATGGGGGTTTGACCCAAAAAGTTCCTCGCGGCTGCCACAACAAGCAGGTTTCGTTCGATGAAGTCATTTGAGTTTGTTTAGATGTAGCGATTATTGGATGAGCGAAGCGAAGACTCAATTACACTATACCGAAAAAAAAGTGCCTGTTTTTTTTTTTTTTTGTTTTTTTTGTTTTTTTGTTCGCGCTCCACAGGTCAGACAAAAATTCAAAATCAGTTGAAACTTGGCACACACATGAACCCCTATCTGACTTGATGCTGTATAGTTTTGAGGCACGATCGGTTTAACAACTTCTGAGAAAACTCATTCCAAAGTTTTCAAAAATCCCATTAGAATAAGCCGGAGGAAAACATTCGTGAAAAATATTTCATCTGAGAGAATTCAAATTCTCAGAGAATTTCAATCTGATAATGATACACATTATTCCGAACTTTTGCTCAAATCGGATCAGCCGTTTCGATGTAAAAAAATATATAATGTTATTTGTGTCAATTATTCAAAGCTATTAAGATACCCATTAAATCAAAGCAACAAGTGTCACCACTTGATTGTAAACGATTAAAACAAAGCCTTCTTTATTAACATATAAATTATCAATGGAAAATAAGATGGCAGTGATGGAATGGTTTGGATCTCAAGGTGTATATATATAATAACCAATCCAAAGATAAGTTGATATGTTCCAGCTCATCCATCAACGCGGAAACACATAACGCGTTTACCTAGTAATAACCATTTTGAAATCTTCTATTTTGAATCATTCCCCAGAAAGACGTGACGAAACGTTTGACATTTTAGTTTGTTAGTTCGGTATTGTTTTTCGACAGCAATTTTCATGATGTTCATGCGAATCCCTCTTGAAAGTATAGTGGCAACACGACTTAGCAGAATTGGTCTAAATCTGGAATCAAATTTATCTTCACTAAACAGAGATTGAGGAGTATTAAATTTTCTTCGGAAATAACTTTCTCGTTCATCTACAAATCGAGTGAAAATTAAGCTAGGCAGTGGTAATGTTCATGAATCTTTCGCAATCTGTATATATTCTCACAAAAATATAATATTGTATCCAATATATGGGACACATTCCCTAGTATTTGCGCATAATACCAATTACGAAGACATAGCCTCATTTTCATGTTCACAATTTTTCATTTCAGGGTATACTTTGATATTTGATATTTATTGTCTAACTCACAAATGCAGCTATGTGCGGTGGCGAGACTATAAACTACTTATACTACAAAACAATTCAAATATGGTACACAATACAAAATTAACACTCAGATTGAAACAAATATAGAAAAAAACAATAAATCCACACTCAATTACAAATCAAATTATTAATTAAACATTCTCTTGAATTGTATCAACTTCTCAACACATCTTATATTTTACTCGCGTGTTTCAGCAGTTTAGTTTGACAGTTCCCATATATATATATATATATATATATATATATATATATATATATATATATATATATATATATATATATATATATATATATATATATATATGTATATATATATATATATATATATATATATATATATATATATAAATATATATATATAAATATTCATCAAAATATATCAATTTACTAATCCGTACCAATTTACCAACACTCATGACATATTGTATTATTATTTGTCATGTTGCAATTTTTTCATTTGGTTTTTCAGATTTAAAGTAATATACAACTGTGTACGTTATTCTACTGAACAACCTCACCTCAGTTTTCGCTTCTCACTGCAGATAATAAACAATTCATTTGTGGAGGTTGTAATTGTACTTTATTGTTTTAATTCTCGGCTGGTTTTAACGATGTTAATTTGTGCAAACTTGTTGATCCTGAAACTACTGTAGAACTATTTTCGTGTTGGTTGTTATTCTCTGTGGGTTATATGAACACCACATATACTAACCACTTAACTTCCGTCGTTTTTAAACACTCATTACAACAGGAATGAATGTCACGATTTTTTTCCTTTCATAAGTGCGTATAGGTGGGCTCAAGAGCAAATATTCTCATTAATATTCGTCTCAATTCATTTGGGATGAGCTGGGATGTCATTGTGTGCGTACATAACACATCTCAAAGTGCTATTATGTTTCAAATCAGGATCATACGTTGTATCCAAATTGAATGGTTTGAAGAAAATTGACAATCAGCTGGGTCATTTCGTGTGGAGCTACTGATATTAATAATATCAGTTTTAATAATTTAAAATCTCTGCTGAGGAGTTGCGAAAGCAGCTTAGCGGAGTTTCGTAAAGAACATGTGAACCGTTTCTAATTCCCAATGAGAAAAAAATTGAAAATTTGATATATCATATTTTGGTACAATATTCATTGGAAATATATATTGTATTTTTGAAATCGATAGAAATGAGAAAAAGAATTGACAAATACCTACCACAAATATGTATACAATTCATATAGAACATACTATCATATAGTTTATATTATATAGTTCATATTATTATAGTATACCTGAATGATATAACTCTTTTGAGAGAAAATAGCATTCAGAAACACAAAAACTCACTTGATTTTTTGTATTATCATTCTTGATTTTATTCACTTTGTTTTTTAGTGAAGAAGAGGATGAAGAGGAAGAGGATGAAGATGCGACAGGATTAGCGCAGCCGACATTATTTAAGATGCCCTAGATGATGGTGTTTGGACACCCCCGACCTGACTTGTTGGAACCGGGCAAAGATATTTTCTTATTGATGAGCGTAGTGAAGTCTCCATCCCACTCTTATAGGGCTTTGTCTGTGTGTGTTTTTTTTTTGTTTTTTTTTTTGTAAGCACTCCACAGGTCGCAAGGGTTGACTGATCAACATGAAACTTTTTTTGTACACGCAAACTTATCCAACTTAGAACTGTATAGTTTTTGGAATGAATTGCTCAGACCGATTTTGAGAAAAATCATCTCAAAGTTTCTAAAAACCCCATAAGATTTGGCTGGGCAGAAAATGTTGAAAAATAAAATCTCTCCAAATGGGATGAAATTTTCTCTAAATGTGTAAACATGGATTTTACACATTATTACGATTTTGGAAGCAATTCTGATCAGTCGTTTTGAAGAAAAAAAGTAAAATAACTGATAATATTCATCAAATATATCATACAAATTGTGACAGAATTAAGTTGTTGAGATTCACTGCTTTCTAGATTCAAGAGTTGACCAACAATGAAGTATTTTTTATATGCGTCAAGGTGTGTAGATTACCAGACTCAATAAAGTGGCAAGATTAGAACTACTTTAACGACTTTAATAGCTTATTCAGATATCAAGGTGTTTAGAATACCAGAGTCGATAAAGTAGCAAGGGTAGAATTACTACTTCAACGACTTTTATACCTTATTATAGGATATCTCGCTCATCTTACAACGCATATTTCGCGTTTGACTGGTTATTCTTGATTTTCTATATATCAATGATTCATTATTATTGTTTCACATATTTCACACAGCAAATATTGCTATTCTATCAAATTAATAGCAATTGTTCATCCGGTAAAAGAGATTGTTACATATCTAGCCCCTATTAACCACCTGTATCTTAAAATATAATTAACTAACTGACGAATCAATGCAATACATCTCTAAAAACAATACAACTTTATTATCAAATTATTACATAACTAGATCAACGGACAAAACTTTAAATAAGTCCCAAGTTCTAGCTGACCGAGTTCTAATTGCGATCTAATCGTTTCAATAACTCACATCATGTGCACCCAAGAACACTGTGCAACCGCCCATATTATAATAATAGAAGATGGCCATGGAATAGAGGCTAGGTCTTAACACAGACAATTGGAGAGGTGAACAATGAAGGATCTGGATAAGTATAGAGCCTTAGGTGATATCTTTACAAGTATACATCCTTGGTCATATTACGTAATTTGTAATTTACATATACTCTAATTTATAATATCCTAGGTCGATGAGATATTTTTTATGTCATGGTTCATTCTCTGAAGTATATTTTGTTTCTTCCTAGCAATCGTTATTTTTTGTTTATTGCGTTACACCGGTACTGGTATATTTTTTGGTTCCAAAGCTTGCTATAGGCCTATATTGTGTTTCTCCAGCGAAAATATTTTGTTTATTGTAAACTGCAGTGTATAGGCCTACTTGGTCATTTCAAGTATTTTCGAATAAGCACAAAGTGATGATGATATTTTTCGTAAAAAATGGTGTACTTTTTCTGGTTTGTACAGAGATATTTTTGTTCACTGTTTTTGTTTGTCTTTTGTTTTTTTCCAATAGTCACACTGAATATATTTTTAATTTTCTTGAAAATTTTATATTTCAATTATTCAAGTTGGAATCGATATAGAAGTTATATCTGATGTTCCCATATGTAAAACCTGAATCTGTGAAATTCCGATTATTTTAAAAACACTCGATTGTTCAAAGCACAAAGAACAGAATAGAATAGAATAGTTCGTTTATTACACACTTGAACAATAAAAAATTATCAGTGGTGTGAAGATGATTACAGAATGTTTTTTTTTTATTATCCTATAGCCAGGTTGAATTTTCCAAGTGTTTCTACATTGCTCATTTTTTATTTTGGTGACTTTTTCCAGTGTCGTATTGTTCTACACAGCAGCGAGTGGCGTCCAGTGTTTGTTTGGTACCTGTGTATAAAAACAATTTCTTTAGATGAAAATTTTTGCCTCCAAATTAAGATTTTGATACGTAATGAGCTAGATCACGACTTATTCAGCATCATTATTACAGGATCAGCATTACAGTAAACAATTAAAAGTGATATTTTGTCAAACAAGTTGCTTATTGCACTAGTAAAAAGTCGAGGAAATAGAATATAACAGATTAATAATTGATCAGATGATTAGAAGGGTGACTAGGAATGTATTGTTTCATTTAATTCGGAGCCCGAATGAAATTATGTTCACATCTTGGCCAAGGTCTACTCAAAATTCGGAAGACTATTGCATGATATTTTCAACCAGCTTTCCGAATTTATAACAAAATAGAATGGTTGGAGATAAAACAAATACCCACTCACACATTGTCAACATACACATTCAGTTCCATAATCTAAATATATGCATTTTAAAACATTCACTTAAATATCATATTTTAGCCTATAATTGCTTTTTTATTCATGAGATCAAATGTGATACATCTTTCAGAGGCGTGAAAAAAAACATTATTCATATTTTCTATATGAGTAGCTGAGCCTGATGTTCGTATATATGAATATAATAAGGTTATTCTTAGTCGTTATGGTTCAGCAGAATATTATTAATATTATTATTTATATTATTAGACTTTCGCTACTTGATACTTTCACTTGTTGTTCTACGGTATCCATAGAATACCGCTAGCTTCCGCGGATCATAAAATATATCTTAAAGCTTACAATGGTTTTGTTGGTTGTGGAAGAGATTCAGAGAGAGATGATAGCGAATGATGGGTTCGACTCCCGGTGTACGTGATGTCATTTGCATGACTATAAGATCACGTTCCTCTGGTAGTTCTTGGTAAGTTACATGGTTTGATTCTGCTTGATAGATGATCAGTGAAAATCAGTGAAGATCAGTGAAATTGTGATTGATTATCAACAAGGATTTTGGATTTTGTCAACTGGTCTCATTGAATCAATGTGTCATGTTTCAATGTTCAAGTCAATGTTTGTGTTTATTCATTTGATCAAGATCGGTTAACACACAACCATTTTTTTCCACTTGAGGTTTGTCAAGATGGGATCGTTCAAACGTAGCACCACAAGAGCAATCTTACTACCCCCAATTTGAAAATATAACGCTTATTTATTGACAATAAAATCATTTTTCACACATAAAGAGAAGAGGGTTAATCAATAATCGTCATTTCAATGAATATTTTACCTGTTCGTGAAATTTAATGATGAGAACAGAAGTCGGCTAATATGTGTTGATGAAACAGCTTCTATCAGATGACAATTGTAAAAAAAAATGAAATGATTTTAAAATGCATTGACCTGATTCCATCATATTCAGTCTTCCATCTTCAAATCTCGAGAATGATAAAAAAACACGCCACGTTACCATAGCAACTGTCTTGCAATGATATGTAGATGATGATGAAGAAAAAAGTCTGCTGCATTAAATGCATTAAGGAGAACCGCAAACAATTGTAAGCAACCAGACTAGAACTGAAAATCATCAAATAATTCAGTTTCCAATCTTCTGGATCATCTTATATCAACCTTCCACCAACCGTGACCAAAACTAATTCAAAACACTTTCTTGCCTTAAATATCTGAGAACTATTATTCTTCTTCGCGTCGACAAGAAACGAAACAGTTCGAGGGATACACCAATTCACGATTCAACGACTGTCGTGCCAATGTAATAAACTCAAATTTGACAACGATTAAATTCCTTTTTCTTGTTACATTGTACGGTTTTACTTTTTATAAGGTTGGTAATATGTTTTTCATACCACAATACCATAAAATAGGATGAACATTTCAATTTACGCACTGGAGCAGTCGAGTTAACCAAATAACCACTGGAATTCGTGAATGGCACTTCTGTAAAAAAAAAAAGATTGAATAGGAGAGTTTTTCTAGTATACATTGTACTTTATCATTGAAAAAAGTAGGATATGCTAGTAGACACCTACATGTGTATCAAACCACTGCTGCTAACTTAACATGAAAGTATCGGGCCTAATTAGCAAAGACCTAAAAGAATTCACATGCGCCTGCGATTTAAGAAAGCAGTATTATTTGGTACTTGTACTAACTGATAGTCTATGAGCACACATTCCAGCTTCTTCGAAACCAGATTCAAGTAACAAATATGTGATCTGTTACGTAGGTTACGTGTAGAGAAACCTACGAAAACAATGTTTTCAACTGTTGCATAAAAGCTTTCTACCTAATGAGATATATTACAAGTGTAACAACTGGTTCAAAGACTTAGAGTTAATCTCATTGACTTGAGAGAATAAAGG
This sequence comes from Brachyptera risi, assembly GCA_964007535.1. Classification (NCBI taxonomy): domain Eukaryota; kingdom Metazoa; phylum Arthropoda; class Insecta; order Plecoptera; family Taeniopterygidae; genus Brachyptera; species Brachyptera risi. The sequence continues at coordinate 19,276,037 of OZ023337.1, forward strand.
CACAATTAAAAGAACAAGTACGATTATTATTATATAATAATACGCTATATAGACTGCATACAAGATTCATTTTTAATGGCATAGATGTTTTGTATATGATATTTCAGTGATTGGTATAGAGATCGAAAAAACTACACCAAACCTGTTGAAACCTCTATCAGGACCACACAATATCAAAAAGAATACTATTTTTAGACTTACCAGAATCGATGAAGTAGCACTACTTTATCGACTGCTACTTTTTATAACTATACACCTGTTGATTTGAGAGCTGATGATATGTTTATACTTATTGTAGACAAAATGGAGAATTATTGCTCAATTAGATACTTGAAACTTCACAGATGTTGTATTGGGGATTGTTATGCATGCATATTTCATATTTGGTCATTTTAATTTCAATTTAATTTGCTACTATTAACTATTGTACTGTTATAATTTATATTATTATGCAGATAGTGCGGCACATGTTGTTGCGGGGCTTTCGCTCTATTCCTAATTTCTCATTAGATGTATGTATATCTGCCTCTCCTACTCTCTCTCCTTCTCTCTCTCTCTCTCTCTCTCTTTCATAGTGTATCATAAAAAACATGATCATAAATTCTCATTATTCCAATGTACGACTATAGAATCAACCGATTTTGGAGGAGAGAAGACCAAGGAAATGAATATCAGTGCGGCAATCAATGATACATTTTCTTTTCTATACAATCAGAATAATTGGAACAATGTTCATTACCCGTGAATACATTATTCTACCATTTTATATTTTGCTGAATGAGTTATATTCTATTATTTTCTTAGGGTGGTATTGCCCTTGTGATCTTTAATCCAAATGATCCTACCCAGTCATCCTTAGACTCAATTGGGGACAATGGATGTGTGTCAAGTTTTCGACGCTGGATAAAAAAATTAGATAAAATAATTCGTGAAATTCTTGAAGATGAAATTTAATATAAAATAAAGATAACTTTCAACACTGTACAATAATAATACGTGGGTGTTTTCAAGATAAATCTGCACTAAATCCCAAAACAATTCTATCTCTTAACAATCTTCATACTCCATAATACAAAGTCAAATGTCAGCCTCTTTATATGTATATTTATCCTTTATTCGGCTATTGTTAAACGCGAGAAAATCTTACGATCATAGTTATTATAATATACGTAGAATATCTGACACTATTGAATAATTAATATCGGCTTTTACTTCGGATATGTATATACAACCAGTGAAGTCGGCTATTTTCTGTACTTTCATCTCTATTGTAATCGACCCGAAGTAATGATTGAACCTTGATAGCAATCTGAGGTTAAACATGCAAATTAATATAAAATTTTCTCACGCTTATGCGTTGTTCTTCATATAGTATAGACCATAAAATGTTGTATTCAAGATTGTTGGTGGTTACGGTCGGCCGTCTACCGTATTAAGAAGTAATAACGATGAGGAGGTTCGAGAAAGAAATTGAGATAGAAATGCTACCGTTTTCTCATGGCATGAATTACTATGTATTTTCACCCTCGCTTTTGATTGTATCTTCGGATATTGCACACATGATCAGTTCTGAGCAAGAATGAACCAAGCCACTTTCGTTGAGGAGAAGCCCAAATCTAATATATGTTGTAAAAGCTTATTAAATTAATGTTGATGTTCACTTTTCATCAGATTTTCGTATATTTTTTACATAAAGTTCCAGAGTCCATATTCATGATGATTATATCTGTGATTTTGAAAATTCGAATTTTGAAATGATCATCAGATGGTCAACTACCATTTTTTTCTGCATGGTAAAGGACACAAAAATAAACGATAAATAAATAATCCACGGGAAACAATGCCAATAATTCAAAGTGTCTTTACATTGATCATTATTTTTTTCGATTGCTGATGTTTGGTTACCACTGACATACCTACTATCATTTATGATGACGGTTTGAATATAAACAGGTCCATATTAACTAAAATAAGTGCTTTAAATAATCATTCATGTGATGGCTCAATCAATTCATGCTGGAAAATTATTTTTGAATTTCTCCTATAAAATAATTCCAGAATATTGATTCAGAATTTCAAATTTACATCCAAAGTATAACACGGTACCAAGCTCAACTGCCTTATCCAATTTCTCAAGAATAGTTGCCTTAAATCAGTTTTGCTTTCAGCGTCTTACATTCTTGCCATATATGTAATATCAAGAATAATTCTACTTCACGCTATTTTTCTCTGAACTATCATTAAAGATAATTGGGAATTTTGAGTGAAGAAAGTCAAGACTTGGCCCTGTTTATTCAAATTTGGTCTATGCTAAGGCTAAAGGCCAAGTTCCCATGTGCATACCGTAATTTGTACACATCTGTTTCTCAATTTCCTTTATTCAATATATTGAAAATGTTCGATAAGCATATAGAAAATATGAATCAATATTCATAAGTTTTTTGATTAGTTGAAGTAATAACATTCATGAATAGTTATCTTAAATGGTTCAATCGATTAGCGAAGCAGAATCGATAATCTGTTTTTTACTTGCTGTACAGACATTTTATATATTCGTATGTTCATAATTATGTTGGCTTATAGAAGTATTATGTACTCAAAATACTGTCAAGTGAGTCACGATAAAATCTGCCTATTCGAGTCTAACCGAAATGTCGTATGCATCAGAGAATATCGTAAAAAATATATCTTGAAAAAAAAAATTATATATCATTATTTGAGATTTCCTAGATGGTGTTCGACACTCCCGACCTGACATGTTGGAACAAGGGGGTCGATATTCAGGACTATTATTATTTTCATCTATCCATATTAAATAAGTTGTGTTTCAATTTTTTTCAACTCATATTATTATTTCCAACTTCTTGAACAACTGCTATGTTTTTCATATTGTAAAATATTATACGATAGGTCGTTAATGTCTCTGCCAAGCTTATTTTACATTCACTCAAAAATATCATTCTAGCAATCATCTTCAAGAAATATAACGGAATATACGGAAATTATAATTCAGAAATTATACATTTCATTTTAGTACCCTGGTTCATGTGTGATTATCAGTACAAACAATTAATTGATTTTCTCTCTTTCACAACACGTCTTCGTGATCCGAGTTGATTTGTTACGTCTATCTGTGGATTTGTTACGTTGTAATTTATCTCGTGAGTTTTTCTATCTGCAATCGTGTGAGGACCGAATAAGTGGATTGGGGTGTTGCGGTTTTTCCGCAGCAATGACCATCTGGATCAAATACAATACATCATCCATGGTCCTCCACTCGTCGTAAAGTAACTTTTAATATAACAAAACAAATACAGTTAATAAATGGTGTAGGAAATCGATTGGGACATTTGTAACGGACTATAAATACTGTGTAGGCGAATAGTTACAATTTTTTATTAGGATCAAAAACTGGATATATCATGGTAATTGTCCAATTATTTGATGCAATGTGATATAGTTTAGTAGAGGCACCAGAAAGATGATATTACTATTCCAAAAATAATAATATAATACTTAGAGTGAATGAGGTTTGACAACTTTGGTCGAACCATTATTATGAAAAAGCATATCAAATTTTGTAATTGTGTATTTTATGCACGTAGGAAGACACATTTCTCGGGATCTACAAACAAATTGAGCAGAACTTAAAACCAAATTTCAAAAAAATGACTTCAAGATATCTAATTCGTTCGAATGAATTTCGAAGGTTAGCCATGGAATCGACAGTTTAATCTCTAAAAAAAACTCCAATTTCACACCATAACAGTTTAAAGACAGAAAATTTCACAAAATTTCACGGTGATACATGTTTGAAGAATAAACCCGAATAGTCATTCAGTTTTCGGAATTCAGCGCTTTTTTATGCCTACATTATTGAAATGGAAATATGTTTTTCCAACGTTTGAAAAGCTACATCAGAAATCGAAATATTACATAGTTATCATCACTATTCACAATAATATTTCAAATTCAATACATATTGGAATGTAACGAAATTACGTTCAAAAATGTAACTAATCAATATTTCTAAAATTTCTGAAGAGTTATTAAATGAACTCATTCCTTAATCTCATTCTTTCCTCATTTCATTCCTTATTCCTTGGATCCAACATAAATCGACCATTAACTAGAATCGAGAAACGGAATCGATTAATTAATTATATATGTATAGTTCACGGTTCCTTGAACAGATCGGGATAAACGAATACTAAAATCTAGAAAAAGAGACCATCATCATAAACTTCATTGAAATATCACAAGATTCTTGTATTCTGTGCATAAGCTCGTATGCATGATCAAGATCATTATCTTTATGGGAGTAAAACATTAATAAATTGTAGCAAATTGGAACAGTGAAAAGCGATGTGGCACGCATACAAATATAAGTGATAAAAGACTTGCTCTTTCCTACTATGAACCACGCATTTCGCACAACTACATACATGGCTATATATACGTCATGCAATCACGAAATCAAAAGAAAAAGTGTTGATAAATATTTACACATTTATCATTGGCACGATATCCGTTTGGATTAATAGTATCCGTGAAATGAAGATAATCATTAATTCAAAACTGACAAAAATGAGAGAAAATTAATAAATAATTGTGCGATGGATTCTTTAAAAACTTGTATACCTGATTTCATACGTGTTTTATCTCTTGAATCTTTTATCTCGTTGAAGTTTTTAGATTCAATACAATTATTCATTCGACTTCGTTTTCTAGTCAAATATTTGTGATGTTCATATGAAGTTCATTTTTTTAAAGTCTCTAATTATCTAATCAATATAGACGAGAAATGTTTTGAAAATGAGAGAAAAAGAGAACATTTCATTCTATGAACTAATTGTTGTAGATCTACATAATGTATCGGTGGTTTTTTATCGTATTGAAATACACATACGGAACAATACACACATTTTTGCATGCGGAAATTTGCATTGTCAGTCAATAGAACAATAATCACAAAATATAATATTATTGACTGTATTAATAATTGACAGATAACTTTCCTGATTCCCTACTGATGCAGAATTAATACGCTACATCCGATATTTGTCAGATAAAATACGAGTTTGAAGACTAGATCATGTACAACAAGGTCAAATCTTCTTTGTACATGTGCAAAGCCTGATATTTAGACGGTGCACTTTCAATAATCCCCGCTATTTTATCTTCACTAGAAACATCTTCTAAAACACGAAACTTATTCTTAAATGTTTTTTTCAGTAATCGTTCTACCCAAACACCGTAAGACAAAAGCTGGGGTATCCTGTGTAAAATATAAATACAAAATATGTAGGTAATTATAATGGGAGGTATACATTTACTCTCGCAATTATCTGTTCTCATAAAATAACATGGAATAAGTTTTTACTACGAAATAATAACTACCTAAACGACTGATGAAGCACAAATTAAGCCATTTTATGAGTTTTCGTGACCGCGTTTTACGATATAATACGCATTGAGGGGTTTTTGTCGAGTATTCTAGTCAATTAATCACAAACCACAAATTTTTAACAATGACAAAAACTAATAATAATAAATTATTATTTTGATGTTGAAAAATGAATAAACCGACCTGCAGTATCGTGTTTACGATTCAAGTCCCAATTTGTCGTAACTATAGTAGTCGTAATTAACGGTACTGACAAACCAGCACGTTATTAGTAAGAATGTAGAATTTCTTTGTTTATGGTTAAATAGAGGTCATTATTACTAACTGTCGATGATTATTGTTTGCTTAACGAACCCACTAACAGCTGGGTTATATGAAAATGAGCGACTGAAAGGTGAATAATGTCAACCAGAAAAAAAATGCCTCAATCGGGACTCGAGCCCAGTCTTGACCTGAACTCAGTTTTCGTCTTGATGAGTCAGTAATAGTAGTAAGTATTTATTTGTCATTCAAAATCCACGTTACAAAAGTATAGGTTGAATTATACATGTTTGTTAGGATGTACGGAGAATGAAGAATTGAAAACTAAAAACTATCAATATAAGTCTAGTAAATAATATAATGAAGTGATAAAAAGTCCGATGATTTATAGTTCGAAATAATCATGAATTATGAGATTAAAATGAATTTGAAAATAATTCCGGAAAACTTCAACTTTCAGATAACTTTCAAATGACATTTCAATTGGGACGAACTTTGGTTTTACGAATGTTGAGAATGTCATCCAGAGATGAACTCATGAGGACGCAAACGATGATATTAGTTTGAATATGATTACATAATGATTTAAATATGATAAGATTGCATTTGATACATATTTTGACCACAGTAATATAATACATACATAACATATAATACAATAATGAATTCAAGTATAATACTTGAAAGGAAGGAAGTACTGGTAGGAAGGACTATTCTCAACTCCAAAGTATTACTGTACAGTCGATATTTATCATGAAGACAGCTGATAGATGGACCTATTAAAGATTCTGTAAAACATTTTTTCCCAGAATTTAAAAAAAAAACCTTGATATACGAAAATATTGTCAAAATATTCGAAAAATTACATGTCAACTGAATTATTTGACTGTATTGCTATACACTCATGTGAAATTTCTGTAACAATCGATTGAATCTCTTGAGGATATTTTGATATTCTGATACCTTCTTGTTTCTCTCGAGTAACGACACCCATGGCGTTTTCCTAGTGTTTATTGCCTCTATATTGTCTGTCTTGTACCAGTATTGCGTGCGTGTAATTTGATATAAAATTGCCACTATTTATGATGGTAATTCTGTTCACATGGTCTTGAGATAAATATCTACACATAGAAGGTATACAGGAGTGTATATATAAGTTATGGTAACCGATCTTATTGTTACAGTTCCACTCACCTTGACTATCTAAGTAGCTTAATATCCCTGAGAATAATTCAATTTGATCTTTACGTTAAGGGTACACTTGAGACGAGGATAAAATATACAATTTTATGAATGTGCTACACAATCATTTATTATGCGAAAGGTAGAGTATAATTTATTGATTTAATTTAATTAAAATTTAGCAGGTAAGATCTGAGGTCGTCTTTGTGGTGCCCCGTCCAAATGATCCTACCCTGCCATACTCATTGACCTTCAATGGGAAACAGTGGCTTCATATCAAGTTTCGACGCCATCATCGGAATAAGTAAACAAAATATAAGATATAAAATACAAATTTTAGTCTCTTGAAAACGACTGTTTTCTGGATAATATACAATTGTTTGTCTGTATGAAAAATAAAATGTGTTATTTATAATTGGATGGAGGAAGTAGAATATGGAAGTTTTTGTCAGCGCCTCGACAAAAAAAAAAATTGTTCAGAAACGAATTTTAATATAATTATTTGCGTTTTAATTGAATGTACACACCTTAACGAGTAGAATATAACCATATACGTTTTCATCAAATAATGCGCATACCTACTTTTTCCTCTTTTCATGTAGTCCCATTCTTAAAATTTCCGCTATATACTTTTTTCTTATATTTCAACTGCGCTTTTCATGATATTTGAAATTTACCACCTCCAAGTCCTCTTAATACGTCCGTTAAGTGTTACGTTATTCCAATTAGATTATGAGCGCGAGAGGAGAGTGGAGAGAGGAGATAGGAGAAGAGAGAAGAAGAGGAGAAGAGAGGAGATAGGAGAGAACAGCTCACGACGTCATGTCTTTAGTCGTGGTTGACGTGGTCTGATTTGGAAACTGCATCTGACGGAGGTATTTAAATATTAATACCAGCTTATGTCGAGGTACAGAATCTCTGTGATGCGGCTACATCCATCACGGTAATTCACAGTGTTACAGATCGGGACTAACAACCTTGTTCCATCAAATGTCGACGGATCGAAACTATAAATTGTTCACGGTAAAGAATAGAAGAGACGGTTGATCGGGATCGTTACTATACTGAATGCAACCGTATAAAATTAGCGTGATTTATATTATAATCAGCGTCTGGATCATCAAGTTTATGTATCGTATTTATGTATTGAAGATGAAGATTTATGTCGCTCGAAGCGCATTCTGTTCTAGCTGATTGATGATCATTGTTACCTATGATCAATAAATAACTAGGTTATGAAAGGAGGGATACGATTAGAGAGGAGAAATTTCACACGAACGAGTACTCTATGTGGGACTCGAACCCACGCCATATTTTACAGATTCATACATGCACTCGGTACCAGATCCAATCCAGGTAATCAGCCAGCGTATTAGGAATTAAATTTCTCTCAAATCCACGTGGAGTTTGAGTTTTGGAGGATACTTGTAACAGTTCATGATCTTTTCTTTGTCCGTACTTGTGAATAGCTTGGATACAATAAGGAGATGAAATGAGAGTATGGACAGGGCTGTATTGAGGCTTGGGCTCACGAGACCCGGGTCTAGTGCGGAAATTTTTTAATGGTGTCAGCCCCTCATAAATTGAATAATAAATGAGGTATATTTTTCAAAAATCGCATGTTTTTATATAATATTTAATTTCCACGTTTTGAGATACCAACTAATGTTATCATTGAAAATAATGGTCTGTGTTGCTGTAGTTTCCTTCTAGTAAACATAGTCTTGCTAATATTCTTTCATATTTTTGTCTTGCCATTTAACTAATTTCAATATTATTATTTCAACATATTATTTAGTAGCAATCAGAGTTTATAAAATTATCCTTCTCATTGATAAGTCATACTTATGATTAGCCCAACACAATAATCATAAATGTGCTTCTGAATAAAAACCTAGAGCTCTCCATATTTATGAAATGCTGCATTAAACTGATACTTGAGAAGAAGGGCATAAAAAAAATCGGGCCTGAGGGTGCAAAATATCTTGATACGGCCCTGAGTATAGGGTATTGAGAAGGAGGTGATCGTAAGTTTGTATTGAAGATTCACGTATCTTCAACTTTGACGACTGGATAAAAATGGATCTCTGTGGGGACTCAGAACCATCTATCTCGACGGGAATCGAATACTGTCTTTCTGTTCCCCCGTATAACTTAGCTGTTGGTGGGATCGTTAAGCGAACAAAAACAATAATAATTTGTCATTCTGAATGACGGGTCAGTATTCTTTTATACGAATCACTGTATCAATATGAGTATTGTTTACTCACTGACCCCACTAACAGTTATGTTTTGGGGGTACGAACCCTGTTCCTAATGATTCGATCAGACAACGACTGGAGTCAGAATCGTTCATCAGTGATTTCGTTCAATTTTCAGTACTCCAATTAGTCGTCTCAGAATTGGTGGAGCGACTAAAAATTAAGACATTCTATTGAAAAAAAAATCAGAGGAAATATGCTCACCATCCTGCCAAGTTCTGTTCCCTTGTGTACAATCGACTCTTACCTGTGAACAAAGAAGTACATTTGTTAGACGTTAGACAGTTGATTTATCAAATCACGAAATATAATGTAATAATCAATTTCAAAGGCAGAATATAATCATGAGATGCGTCATTGTATGGTTTAGATGTTTGGTAACACGATTCTTCTTTTTAAAACTTCAAGATAAATTCTTCCTAACACATTATTGCAATGCACACAAATGCATATTGCACATGCAACGTTTTTTTTTAATAGAAGTAAAAATCCAAACTTATAATGCCTACTTTGAATTTGAAAAAAGAAATGATGGAAAAGGAGATCGACTTCAACAAGCAAAAAATAAGTGGAATGGATTCCACTGTTTTGGTTCCTGAACAGATTAAATTTGTGAAGGATTAAGAAATCGCAACGATATTTGCAATAAAAAATTAAATTGAATTGATAATCATTCGATAACACTCACGAAAAAAATGTATAACGCCACTCACAATTAAGTCCAAACTTAATTATCGATTATATCATCACTTTTTAAACAGAAATCCATTAGTTTGAACCTATTTCAAATTACGGTATTATCGAACACAAAGCATACAAGCGCAGCAGACGCTTGCTGTCACTTGGGTAAAGCAAGCTAGTTTACACAGCTGTTCTCTGATTGACCTAGTCCTAGTATTCACGCCGTTCGTACTGTACTCGATTCTTAACAGCACATAGCAACTCAATTAATTAGTCGATCCACACAACAAAAAACAAACATTTCGAACATTCATTCGACGTCAAGTTCAATGACAATGCAATTTATAGTAAACTAGAATCATTTAGGGTGAGAAATATTATTTTAAAATATTCTAGTTCGGTTGAGGTATTGAGGAAATGAGACGTTATGTATGAAATGTTATTATTAAGTAGGCTAAATACTAAATTACTTGATGATTGAAGTTGATTTAATTCAGGTTCGGGCGGCGATTGTTTGATGTTGGAATTCTGCTAGGAAAACGCCATATGCGTTGTTATATAATCACATTCTCAGTTGAAACCAGCCAATAAGTGGTTTAAATGCAATTGCCTACAAAATAATAATCCTTCTCAATTTGAATACATTTTCTGTACAGATTCACAGAGATTCACAATGTCGACAACAATTCACAAGATATTAATTAAATATATCTTAAAAAATTATTATGAATAAAATACAGCTCTTTGGATGAAAGAATTATAATTTCGATGTTATAATATGTTTATGTGAAATATTGTGAAGTAAAAAAGGAGAATTCATTTCGAATGTGTTCAATACTTGAGAGATTTTGTAATAAAGTTATGTGTATTCACATATTTGATGGATATTTTATTTTCACGTCCAAAACGGTGAAGCAATATGATTAATGTTGAGCAATTTTATATATAGTTTTACCGCAAAGATGAAAAAACGTTCCTTTCTACGTATTTAATGTCTGAATTGTAATGTAATTCAATTTAGATACCTGGTTACTGATTTACTATGAAAATACTGTCTGCAGGCTTGGTATTTTTACAAAGCAATTATTTTGCGTCAAGTACCTTTTCTTCAATGCATGTATTTATTTGAAAAAATGTATGTATTAAGTAAAGAGCGTACTTCCTAGTACTGATGTAATTTATCATTTCCTGAAGAGAATTATAAATAAGATTCAATTATTCCAGTATGAATATAAAAATCATCTATCGGTTAGAGATACAGTAATTGCATAACTGCTTACACAGTTAGAATTCACACTTTTATTTGGTATAGTTTGTATCAGTTAAAATTTGACGAGTAGTCTGAGAAAACTCACGAAATGATTACTCTGTACTCTCTGAAAACAAACTCTGTTTCAATAACGCATTTCAAATTAAAAAGTAAAAACCACATTCGCTCAACAATAATTCTATTCAATTATAAAACTTCTAATCAATTGAATAATTGTCTGGTGAAAGTTAACTAATTAGTTTCATAACTAGATGGAACAAAAATGAATTGAATTTTCTATTTAAAGTAAAATTTAATCCAGTAACAATGCTTTGCGTGATATTTAGACCCTGAGAAAGCTGAGAGTTGATTATTAGATTAGATTGTTATAGAAGTTCAAGACGTAGGTTCATAGTGATTTCCAACTCAAACTCGGAGATTCGGTAGTATGTATTGAAAGCTCTGAGAACGTATTTCAGGTTTAATTTTAAATGGTGGGATAATTTTTAAATAACTAATGCTTGCGTGGTCAAATGATTAAGAGAAAATAAAAGAGAATTTCGTAAAATACAAATTATTTCGTTTTTTTAATCAAAATAAAATTGTATTGCGGAACTAGTTAAGAAAGATTTTCTCAACTGAAAGTCACTCCCATTTTGAATAATTGGAACTTTGGAAGAAGTAATAACATTGCAACAACGTAGGACCTGAGAATAATAATTTTGCGACTATGTCAGGATGATTCAAATAAATACGCCTACTCATTAAAATTCGGAATATGGAAGTTTTGAAGACATTCTATTACCCAACTCTCACCTATTCACATTATGTCTAATGAGTTACATCATATATTTCATTAGTAATCTCCCTAGCGGAAATAAGATGCTTTATAGATCGTCCTTGTGATGTTTCAACCGAATGATCCTAATTCGTGCTCCTGAACCTTGATTGGGGAGAAATTACTTTGTTATCATCACTTTGATTTAAAATGTAAGCTTTAAAAAAAAATTGAAAAAAAAATCGTTGGAATTCGAAATATTATGAAAAAAAAAATTAATTTGAGAAATTAATTTGAGAATTGAATCGAATTGAATTGATGCACAGCTAAATAATAAATCGATTGCTGGTGTTTTGATTCGATTATATGAACTTACTTTTCCAGAGGAAGACTCCGTCGGACAAACTGTCAGCTCGAACGATAAAATGTATTCATTATATTCACTTATGAATGGAAGTAAATCAATTATTGACTTTCATACCAACACGTTGAGGAAGTTAACAGCACTTTTCATTTCAAGAGAAATCACCTAATTATAGACTAGACTGGTTGATTCTATGAAATTCTTCCAAACTTACACGATTTGCACGTATGTGTCAAAGGCGAGAGGTTAGAAAAGACACCTGAACCTTTTTTGCAAAAATGCACGACTTTGCGATTTTTAATGAAAAAATAATAGTATACAAAACCTGGAATTATTTTGATGATACTTTTCTCTTTTCACATTTTTGAAAGTGAGTTTTTCAAAAGTAATAACACCCTTGAATTAGCGTAATACATTCAAAGTTGGTTGAGTATAGTGATGAACCATTAAGCTTTGGCAGGAAAATCGTGAATTTTGAGATTTAAAGATAAGATCCAGTATAAAGTAACCACCATCCACCACTGACACGTTTTTAACCTTAACGAAATCAAAACAGATTTCAAATATCATGTAATACTTTTATAACATATGTTTCAAGTCCACTTAAGAGTTTATCAAAGTTTACGAAATCGATAATATTAGAGTGTATGTAAATTTTTCATAATAAAAACACATAACCGCCCAAATGCTTTACGTCGTGTGATCTTTACATGGATAAATATTTCAAAAGTGACACACAATTTAGCCAAATAACGTATAAAAGATTATCATCGATAGAAAACTAGTACAGTAACGAGAAGAGAAAGATTGTCTATAGATTATATTGAAAATGTTTTCTCTCTATTCACAATATCCACAATATAGTGTGCACGATTTTTCATATTGTACAAAGTTCAAAAACCTATCTTCATCTTTGCAAAGAAAACGATTTCATGGGTGAAGATGAAAAAAATGATGAAATTTATTCTCTTCGAAAAGCGATTATTTCTTCAAATTATTTGAAAAGGTACGTTAAATACGGAAGACACTGAACGCACGTTCATGATTTATATGATAATGTCTTTCGGTATAAAAACTTCGATCATTTGGACGTGACTCCGAATAAAGTAGGAGTATAGTATAAAACTGAGTTATTCGTTGTATAAAAAAGAAAGTGGTATTAAATGACTTTATACCGTTGACATCAAAAAATAAAATTGTATTTTATCAATAAATGAACATAAGAATTTGTATATATCCACCAAGCAAAATCTATAGTTTTGTGTATTTATCAACTCAAAAAGATCATGAAAATGGTAAATATGGCTATATATGTACGAGCACTTTTTCGTGTTACGACCGAAAGTATATTAAAATGTTAAATTAAGTTTTGTTATGAAATGTATGAGAATAAAGACAAAAAACGAGGAAATACAGTTTTTGATCGAGTTTCTTAAAGTCAATTTAAAGCTTGCAAAATGCATTGGTAATATTAATTTAATAACGTGATATCATTTTAGAAAGTAAACAAGCATTCCTATCATACCATGATATGATTTTATCGTATGAGATCTCAAAAAATATTATATACGGTAATAACTATTATTTTTATGTTTCACTTGTTTTACTTGTTTTCTGACCGCAGAAACGATAATAATGTAATGATGATAATAATACATAATATACATTGGTATGAAATAACAGTAAATGAAATGTAAAGAGTTACTTGTTGAAGTAATTGATGCTTGATTAACTAGATATCATAGAAAACAAACATTGACAAGTTGTGGTTTCATACCGATGTATTATTGTATAATGTAACATCATTATGTAATTAAAGTCAATAATACATATTCTATCATATCACTTATTATTGGACAGAATTTGTTGTACGATAATACGTGTAGGCCTATTATCTTAATGGGTGTGGTAAATCGATTTCTGATCTTCGTCAGCATCTAATTAGATCGCAATATTCTCAGGATCTGATAATTACCTGAAAATAAATCTAATAATATTGATTTCTTATTAAGGAGGTTTATAGATGAAGAGAAAAAAAGAGGAGAAAATACTTTTTAGTAAAATCATGAAAAAATTGCAAGTTCCATCTTGAAGCCTACAAATATTCAATTCAAAATCATAATAAGAAAGACTGGAAAATATTCACGCGATGAGCTCTGATATCATGTTGAAAATATTCAATATTATTATAAATATTGACATCAATATGAAAATATTATCATAGCAATGTATTCAATATTTTTTTTTTTAATTCAACATTTATCATTATAACAAAACACTTGTTATTATCAGAATGACAAATAGTATCTAAAACTGAACAAGAAAGATTCTTCAATCACATTGACACTCAAATGAAATAATATGGATATTTCAATATTAGAAAAAGGTAGAATCTTTTACAATGAAATGCCCACAAATTGAGAATAACGATTATAATCAGATCAGTAATTGTGGAACTAGCAATCTGTAGAAAAAAAAATACCCAATGACGTCACTGCAGCTTTATGACGGGTTATAAACATATCAGCAAGTTTTGTTGGATATTTCGTATCACAGGTTATTCAAAGTTCTAGCTAATCATTCAAATCAATGCCATAAATCTACGATTTCTTCACATAAATCATATATCGACCAGAATTCACCATAGGACTACTGTAACAGTCCTATGCATGCTAGTATAATAAACAACCGTGTAAAACGCAAAAAAAAATATGAGCTTTTCCCATTTGTATCTAAAGACCAGTTCTGTTCTGTAATTTATTTCTTGTACTATGTTCGAAATAAAATATAATTAATTTCTCCATATATTTATATAATTAATTAATTATCATATTAATTAAAACTACAACACATATTCATCTATTGAGCTTCCTTTCCATGTACTTTCTGCATGACTCGATGTATTAAAACATAGCCCTGTCCAGTAAGGTTTTCATACATGATACGGTAAAGGTATTAGAAATTTAATTAAATGAAGTAATTAGTAACGAGACAGTGTCTCTGTACGCTATGACTGACACTCAAAAGCTCTGATGATGGCAAAGAGTTCCGTGAAAAGTAGACGATAATGCGGTTAATACCATATGGGGTAATTATTATATTGTATTTCTACTTTGAGGGAATCTCAATCATGCTATCACTTTAATCACATTATTCACTCTGTTTAATGTGATTACCAAGTATTACTCAAAATAGAGACAGATATTCACTATTAGAATATATTCAAACTATTTCATATCCAATATCGATGACCTTTTTCTTATCGTATTGTGGATAAATCCCATATATAGTAACTCTAAGACGTGATTAAAATTTGAAGAAAAAAACAGTATTGAAGTAGGATAGTGCTAATTCTTGAAAAATTTTCGAAGAAGTAAAATATGCAAAAAATCTAGAACCACCTCACTCTATTCAAATCCATTGATTTAGAGAGTTGAAATTTTGTTTGAGATTCATTTAATATGTACATCAATTGTATAAGTAAATAATAACATGTATTCACATTATTTTCAATATTGAATTTTGAAATACGATGACTTTTGGCAATTTGAGTGTTAACTTTCATTCCAAGAACTACAATATATTACACATAAAAATAATTTGTTCAAACTTAGTAGTCTCTTATATTTGGTAATCATTCCAAAAAACAAAACATTTCATAATCAAAATCACGACAGTGAATAGTTTGACTCATTGTCCTTGAAATCAATGTCAGTCATTTTCAGCATTGATTGATTGATTGATTACTAACAAATCATCCTAGCAGAAACTGAAATTTGACCATAATAGAACTTGACCTCAGCCCACCTACACACACCCACACATTGCTCAAAACAAAAAGATGATCACACGAAATTAGGCAATGTTCCCATAAAGACAATACTCGATTTCACCATCTTCGAAAATCTACCTACGAATCGAAAACACTTGCAGTCGCAGCAACAAGTTAATCTATGATGTGGTCGTGACCTATCGTTACAACATACCGACACGGTTATTCGTAATGACCAGGAACTGTCGATCGGCCAACTCTATTCGGCGCACCTTGCATGCCATTACAACGTGTACTCGGTCGATACGTGCTGACAATAGTATAGATATTGCAATTATTATTATTCTTAAGAGAAACACGCCTTGTGTTGGGTGGTGATTGCCTAAGGTGCTGAGATACATACACAAATACATTGTTGTGACTCGGTAGAGAGGACTTGAGGCAGCTTGGGAACCGGAACCTGTGATGAGAGTGATTTTGTAAACGAAAGTCGAATGTAAATTATTGAGGAACTTGGGTTCACAATGTGATGTTGTAAAAGTGGGCTGATAAGTTTTGAGGAAATGATTAACAAAACAATTTTCATACGCGTTAATCTGGATGTGAATTATATATGGGGGAATAATTAGGGCGTTCTTTCGTGAATTCTTTTTCGGTGAAATAGTTTACCATCCACAGATAGGCCTAATCTATTTATGAAAAATATATATCTGTTCAATCGATATGGATTGATATAGATTGAATTTTCTTCACGAATTTAAAATTAAATAATCTCACTATGAAGAATGTTAGTAGACTGTATATAAAGTGATAAAACTAATAGGACATCTCCGACACGCAGTGCTATAAAAATTAAGAAGTCATAATGTAAACAGAATAATAATTACGGAATGTGAATTCAATCTGAATAACTAAAATTACATTCAGAAAAATTGGAACTTCCTAAAAATTGGAACAATAAGATTTGGAATCAGATAGTGTGATAAACCTGCAACCCTCTGTCAGTAATTGATTGGTGGAGGTGCCATAATTGCAATGGGGAACCTCTCATTTTTGGCCAACAAGAACGTGTGTTTACCAACTTGGTTTTGTAAATCTTATTCATAACATAACGTTCAAAGCGTGAGGATTATATTCTCACACATAATAATATAAATAAATGAGATGAAATGCTACTTTTTGAAGAACGAATAACGGAAAATATACTCAAATTAGGATCATACAACGTATGATTACGAAACCAAAGAAGGACCAACACGAAAATCTATTTCCTTTTAGGCATTCAAAAACGGCATTTCATTTTGCTACTGAGTTCTGAAATGTTCGCTTCAAGACAAATAAAAGAAACCGGCTTATTGGAAATAATTTCAGTTGACCGAAGAAGGAACTTTGAGAAATTTGAATATATGTAACCACAAACCCTCAAAGCAATCTCAATAAATGAACGAAACCCTTGACAAAAAAACAATTTAAAATCGCCCTGGAACTATTTTACATACGTCAATATCTATTTGGTCTATTACCATATTTTGAATAAAATCAAGGACAACATTAGGTTGTAGCTGTGCAGATTATTAAAGTTGTACACAAAATATTGCAACACCCCTAGGTGATCCGAATTATTAGTTGGAACAGAATTATGGTCCGTCACGATTCCTAGACAAAAACTGTCAATATAACATAACGTGTGCTATAATTACATCAATCAGGTAACAACGCCGTGAAGAATGCGTGCCATTAATAATAAGGTCAAAGCAAAAATGAGAAAAAGTGAGAGGGAAAGATGAACTCGTGTATGTGTGTGAGAGAAAGAGAAAAGAGGAGAGGGGGGTAACCCTGTAGACAACCCTGTTGGTATGACAAGGATAACGATCTAGTTGTGATAAGGTACCAATGACCACGTGTATCAAAGTTGGGAAACGGTTTAGCTGAATCGATTCTGATTGAAACGGTTTGAGTATGTTGATAGATAATGTCGATTCAAACAAAAACAATCCACTTCCAATAAGGTTTAAGATGCTAATTTATGATTTTATTTTATCATTTGGATTATATTGATGGATATATATTATTATAAAAATTGCTTCGATATGTGTTATGTGAAAATTGTATAAGCATGTATGTAAATAGCTTCTTTGCTAATAAACGAATTACTACTACTTACTACTACATTTGGAACTGCCAAATTGCATCTGACATATGTGGGCAACGGACTGAAACAGCTCGGCCCAACTATGGGTCAATAACAATTGGTGGTGAGAATGAAAAAATATAGCCGGTGTTTTTTTCGATTTGTAAATTGTGTTCAGGAAACCGATTCAGTATATTGTGATAACGTCACATATTTGACCTGTTTCAAGCTAAATCGGTTTTGCTAAACCATTTTCCCGGTTTGTGATAAGGGTGGGCATTGTCTATTTCTGTTAGCTCATTTAGTTCATTTATATCGAGTTCACGCATTCTAATGATGATCAAGATCTATGGGCATCGGGGAATAATGGCCACGATGATGCAAAGGCGAGAATAAGGGTCATTTTATTGTGTGTTTTGGATAGTGGAAAGTAAAATGTCTTGAAGTGTTCTTGAAAGAAACCATCCCAGTGATCAGTTCAAGGAGAGAGGAAAACCACGGAAAACCTCTGTCAGAATAGTTGGCCATGGCGAGAACAGAACCCCGGACGCGGAAATTGTATTCGTGTCTGTAATATACCAAACGTCAGGGGGGGGGGGGGGGGATGAACTCAATAGTGTTTTTTTTTAAAGAAGTTCTATACGTATTTCAAAAGATGAGCGAGTAAATCTTGACATAGTACTGTTCCATTTTTGACTCAGATCGTCAATTCAGCATAATTTCGAATATTTGTGCATTGGTTCCACTGAGCACAAACATTGCTTTTTGAAAGCTTACATAGATTAAAAATAACAAGGGCCAAATGAATATGTGAGCATAGATTCTTATATTTTCCATAATAATATCAAGTGTCAATCAGAAGAAAAAATTACAACTTTCATAATAATATTTAGCATTCGACGATTTTAATCATTAGGGCAGCAAGACAAAACTTCTTGGCATACAAAAATTCGGATATGAATAATTATCAACTAGGAAAACGCGGGATGCGCGTTGTGAGATGAGCTTAGAAGTATGAAAATCTTGAATGAAAAATAACTTGTCAGCTCAATTTACATCCACGGACCTTGGATTACTTTGAACGTTTAAAAACCTTACCTGCAACTTGTTGATATTTACAGTGCTGCAACCTGTCGCATAAACACTTTGCAAAACCAATTGATTCAAATATTCAATAAAATGTACACGTTTATTGCGTTTTCTTCATTATTCCTCATTCGATTGTTGTAAAAATATCTGAAAAGGTGTATAATAATATTTTTCATATTTTGTGAGAATTTGAGAGCTTTTGAAAAATTCTTGTTTTTCAAGTATTTTTCCTCCGGGTTATTCTTACGGGGATTTTCCAAACTTTCCGATTATTTTCCGGAAAAACCTTCCGACCGATTCCTCTGAATAACAATCCCAACCTATTCTGGTATGACATCAACGTTCAGAAAAAGTTTCAAGTTGATTGATTCATTTCTCTGACCTGTATGCCGCGTACATAATTACAAAAAAAAAAAAAAAAAACATAAAAACGAAGCCCATTTTTTTTCAGGGTGTGAAATGGAAAGCTTCGCTACGCTCATCTAACTAGGAAAACGCAGAATGTGCGTTGTGAGATGAGCTTGGCAATCTAGAATGAAAAATAACTTGTCAGCTCAATTTACATCTACATACCTTGGATTAATTCAAACGTTCAAAAACCTCACCTGCAACTTGTCGATATTTATATTAACCTGCAACCTGTCGCATAAACACTTTGCAAAACCAATTGATCCAAATATTCAATAAAATGTACACTTTTATTGCGTTTTCCTTATTATTTCTCATTCGATTGTTGTAAAAATCTCTGAAAAGGTGTATAATAGTATTTTTCATATTCTGTGAGAATTTGAGAGCTTTTGAAAAATTTTTGTTTTTCAAGTATTTTTCCTCCGGGTTATTCTTACGATGATTTTCCAAACTTTCCGATTATTTTCCAGAAAAATCTTCCGACAGATTCCTCTGAATAACAATCCCAACCTATTCTGGTATGACACCAACGTCCAGAAAAAGTTTCAAGTTGATTGATTTATTTCTCTGACCTGTATGCCGCGTACATAATTACAAAAAAAAAAAAAAAAAAAAAAAAAACATAAAAACGAAGCCCATTTTTTTTCAGGGTGTGAAATGGAAAGCTTCGCTACGCTCATCTAATTATTCTAGGATCAAATCTCATGAATAAAATACTTAGATTACATTTAATAGTATTGTTGTCCGTCTCAGTGGACTCTGAAACCCCAATATTAATCGATTGACAAAAGTCTTACGTAATTCTAAATTACAAAGTTGCTTTTACAATTCCAGTAGATCTCTCTCATGAACTCTTGAATTCACAAATGGCCATTTATTTAAATATAATCAATCAATATAATGGCATACATAATTGATAAAAGACATCTCAAAACCAATTATCTAAACGAAGTAAAAATATTTGAATAACGTAATTATTATGAAATCTTCATGTAAAATACGAAGTCGGCGTTCGTCATAGTGTAACACTAACCTATTTATAGAAACAGTTATTTGATTATTTGATGAATAAAACTAAGATAATTTGTACTTCTATAATAATAGGTTTTCAATGACATCACTAAAGATGAAACTATTTTTGATGTATTAGAATAATTCTTACTTGAAGGACAAACTCAAAATAATGGGTTAAGATTAGCATTTTCTTTTTGTTCGAATTAGTTCCGAAATACAGATACACCTTCAGGATGACAATTTCAAGTGGTTACTAATAGTATCAGCACTCAAGGACACGAATATTAATTATAGAGACCCAAATATCTTCTCAACACGAAATCGTACTTGCTCGACTCGTTTTTTATATCAAGTAGAACTAAAAATAGTATATTTATTTGAAGATGTGTTACTTTTTGTTGAAATTGATTTCAGGGTGAATGAAAAATATTCTATATTATATCTGGTTTGTTACTATCATCTTCAGAATATCATCATGAAGTGATATCTTTATGAAAACGTGTTTTTTTTCTATGATATCTAATATCAAAACTATACGGGAACTTCGACTGACACATACTATTTAATTAGCTATATCCAATTTGATGAAGAAAAACTCACTAATTACCACCCAAAATAATTATTAATATGTTTCATCATATCTTTAATAACACTCTTCCATGAACCATGACCGAAATGCAGAAGAACTAACTAGAAATGAAAATGACAATCATAAGTAACAATTGAAAAATAAGAGATAATAAAAGTAATAAGAGTAATAATACTAGAAATATAAGAGGAGTATAAGCAATGGTATAAAAAATGAGTAATAATGAATCACAACGAATCAGATGGTTGAATGATCAGAGAATCAGAGAATACAAATATTTAAAACAAAAAAAAACGTGAATAATGAATTAATACGAAAAACAAATGTTTGAATACACATCGAATACAATGTACTGTACGTAGATGATGAAAATGTATTTAAAAAATGATAATTTTATACTTTATAGACGATATACACCTCACATTTTCAATACAAAAATATAGCAATATTTATAGCAAAAATATTCTATTTTTGAAATAATAATATATATTTCAAGTGAATTTTGTGAGGGTATATTGTCACATTTGAACCTTATTCACACACAAAAAAATGCAGGTCAATTGAATTTTAGTACCTGATAGTTGCAGTAGTTTCATTTAATAACACATTGCCTCATGACGCTATGTAGGATCTAAATTGAATGTTATAAAAAAATAAGTACAACGTATTATAAAATATATGAAATCTTATCAAACAAATCATGAAATAATCATGAACAAAAAATGTACGGATACCATGTTGCTGGTTGATAATTACATTTTATTGAAACTAATACCTGAAAGAAATATGTTCTAATTGAATCTTATTATAAACCTATCCACAACGGATATAGCGACCTATAGTCGATCTGAAAGAATGTAATTACATGAAAATGAAAGTTAATACAGTTTCGTCTCGTGTGTAATAAAAAGATTATACATAATTATACACTCCCTATAAAAAAAACACGATTTTGATGAATCGACACACCAAACCGTTATAACTAATGTATATGAGACACAGTCAATCGTATTTGTCAACTAATTTAGCCTCATTTTAACGTTAATAACCCTCCCTTAATGATCTCATAATTACATCATTTGGAAATGATCAAACAATAATGATCCAATGATTTTGATCATGGCATCATTACCGTACTTTGCGTTGTTGGCCTTGCTAGGGTATATGTGTCATGAAAATCAATCGATGATTATTGCATCAAAAATACGAAGTAGAAAGAAACAATGTGTATAATTATATTATAGATTGTATGATGATTTAAAAATAACCTTTGTAATAACGTATAACATAATCAAGCATGAAGAACAAATGATGACACTAGTTTACCTTCAGAATTAATATAATGTATACTTCGGATGTATAAAAATGTCACTGTTCTTTGTGTGTAGATTGTTATTCTTGTACATAAGATTGCTCAGCAAGTCAGTAGACTCTATAATGATCACGTATATACGCAATATGTTATGATGTTTACATTCTAAATGAATAGAATATAAAGGTCTACTTACAGAAGGCCAGGGTTCGACTACCGCCATGATCGACCATCCTGACATAGAGGTAAAACCTCTTATTTGGTTAAAATAGAATTCTGTTATTGTTCCTTGAAAACATATCTTGATCTTAATCACTATGTGTCGTTAAAGCCGATATAAATAAATTAATAACAGTCAACAAAAAATATGTTCATGAATAAAATAACTTTTTTATTTCTGATGCTGATAATTTTGGGTTCTTTAAATCGGCCATCTTGGTCAGCTAGCACACGAACCATTATGAGCAGAAGAAAATATTTCGAAATCCAATTGGTTCAATTATTTGGAAACTGGAAAACTTTTACCTTCGTCGGAAAATTATGATCACAGACAGTGCAGTTCTGGTGTTGAAGCTAATTTGTTTTGAATAATTAAAATGGAGGTGGTAAGATTGCCCTTGTGGTACCCCATCCAAACGATCCTACTTTTCATCCATAGCCTTAATTGGGGAACAATGATTTTGTATCAAGTTTCGATGTTATCAAAAAAGAAAAAAAATTATCAAACAGATGAATACAGATCCAAATATAATTACATACATGTGTACTAAAGAATTGAATACAATATTTCAAAACATTAATTCGTGCTTGATCTTAGGGTACATTCAAAATTACATTTATTTTAATTATTTAACATTTCGATTTGTCGACCTATATATAGGGATATAATTACAAATATGTTCAAATAAGGCCAGGTATTACCAAGTCCAGTCAGCCTTTATCTGAGAGTTAGTTCGCGAAAACAAAGAGTACGTGTGACCATGAGGATTATCATTTTAAACTGCCAGGACCATGAGGATTATCATTTTAAACTGCCAGTTAGAGCTACTCCAAACTGGCAATTTTGATACCAAGTTTCAATATTTCGTTATTTTCATCACAACAAATGGAAGATATTCTTAATTGAATTCCAGTTTCATGACTTGGCTCGTAGCTGGAAAGAAACATATTATCTGTACTATATTTAACCAACGGAATGGCATTATATTCCTTTCGAGAAAAAAACGGACACAGTTCAATTAAAAATTAAAATATCTAATTCGGTTCTAATATTGATACACCATGCATATCTATCAAATTTACGTTCATCTGCATCTGCCTCGCATCTCTCAAAGTACACTAAAGCTTCATGCTTTCTTCACATCCGTTTCTATTGCGAGTATTCTGTCGCGATCGACCGTCTCCGCCATCTATTAGCAATAACGGTCGGCAGTTTCGAAACGTCAGTAGACTGTGAAATTAAATATTTTCTCGAACAATATTTTCCCATAGCCATCTATTCGATACCAGACGTCACGGAGATGTCAATCTATTACTATTAAATATTGTCATTTTATGTCAAGGTTGGCAGCACAATTCCTTTGATTATAAGGTAGTGTTTCCAACTTGATGAATGATAATAATAGCTCTCATGAAAGAAGGTGCATTATATTGTTTTATTATTGTAATAAAGAGATGGAATGAGTGTCTTGTAAATAAGATATTGCAATACTTTGTATGTAAAAAACTATGAATAGGATTTGATTATGGTTTACGGTGTAATTATAGTTGCACATGCTAAAATTGTTCTTCGACAATGATCACAGAAAATATGGTTGGGAGAGTAAAATAAATGTGATACAGGATACATCATACACAGAAGAAGAAAATAACAAGTATTTCTCAAAAAATTGCCTATTTGTTTCTTTTTTAATATGTCAAGATACGAATATAATCAAAATTATCATTCACCTGAATTTCATTACAAAATTAGTCGTTCGAGACAAAATTAATTGAAACATTGGATTTTCAGACATAAAAATCACCAATTAGAGTGTTTATGTAGGCCTATATATTTTTTCAAAAAATTGAAATATATATATAGATAGATATAGAAATCGGAGCCGCTATAGGAGGGAAAAGTGGAAAACCAAGTATTTTAGCTGGTTATTTACTTCTCTGGAAAGCAGAACGAGAAAAAAACAAATTTTGAGTGTGTTCACAGTGTGGAATTGAATCTTTGTAATCATAAATGAATTTTATGAAAAAACATGAAAAACTTAACAAATTTTGAAATTAAAATTCAATAGTATGTAAGTAAAATAAGTATATTGGTAAGTATAATAGTATGCCTGTATTAGATGCTTCGTTTTTATGAACTGGACATGTATCTGAGTTTCTATTCATACACAAAAAGCTTATCCCAAACAAAAACAAAAACTTGTGAGAGAGACCCAAAAGCCCTATCTATAAAAAAAGTGTTGGTCAAGGTAACTATTTGAGCGAGTAAAAATGCATATGTGTGGATAGAAGTTGAGCATATAATGCAAAACGGTAGGTGATTATAACCAGGCATAATGTCTTGATTTGACATAATCAAATCAAATGTGCATACCGAATTTATTAGGTCTATTTATAATCACCGAACGTTGCTTTAAACGTTCGTTGCGTTTACAAGCAGCTTCTTGGAAGTTTTTTTTTTTTGACGGTGCCTAGATTACTCCTATCGCGGAATGAAAATTTCAT
Organism: Brachyptera risi; assembly: GCA_964007535.1. Lineage (NCBI taxonomy): Eukaryota > Metazoa > Arthropoda > Insecta > Plecoptera > Taeniopterygidae > Brachyptera > Brachyptera risi. Next base: position 19,301,259 of record OZ023337.1, read on the forward strand.
ATTTGTATAGTCGTCATATATATATATATATATATATATATATATATATATATATATATATATATATATATATATATATATATATTTATATATATATATATATATATATATATATATATATATATATATATATATATATATATATATATATAGATAATGCATTATCATGAGGGGTTCAATTGAATATTATGATGATAGTTGTTGTTGCAATATTATTTTTTTCATAACATCGAGATTTGATACAAAGTCATTGCTTCCCATTCAGGACAATTGATGAAAGATGGGATCATTTGAAAGGGGCACCACACGAGCGATTTTACCACCCCTTATTGCAAACTAATTATATTTGCAAACCAACTCCGTCTTTATATGAAGTCATATTTCCTTAAATTAAATGCACATTTATATGCATGTACATACGAATATGCATGTAAATTTTCATATTATATGATATTGTGTATACAAGACTCATACTTAGTATATAAAACAAAGATCAATCTATGCAACGCAAAAAGAACACCAAAAGTGAATGTTCAATTCCAACATTGTTGATGAGCGTAGCGAAGTCTCCATCCCACTCTTATAGGGCTTTGTCTGTGTGTTTTTTTTTTTTTTTTTTGTTTTTTTTTTTGTTTGTAAGCACTCCACAGGTCGCAAGGGTTGACTGATCAACATGAAACTTTTTTTGTACACGCAAACTCATCCAACTTAGAACTGTATAGTTTTTGGGATGAATCGGTCGGACCGATTTTGAGAATCATCATCTCAAAGTTTCTAAAAACCCCATAAGATTTGGCTGGGCGGAAAATGTTGAAAAATAAAATCTCTCCAAATGGGATGAAATTTTCTCTAAATGTGTATACATAGATTTTACACATTATTACGATTTTTTAAGCAATTCTGATCAGTCGTTTTGAAGAAAAAAAATAAAATGACTGATAATATTCATAAAATATATCATAAAAATTATGACAGAATTAAGTTGTCGAGATTCACTGCTTTCTAGATTCAAGAGTTGACCAACAATGAAGTATTTTTTATATGCGTCAAGGTGTGTAGAATACCAGAGTCAATGAAGTGGCAAGAGTAGAACTTCTTTGACGACTTTTATAGCTTATTCAGATATCAAGGTGTGTAGAATACCAAAGTCGATAAAGTAGCAAGTGTAAAACGATTTCAAGGACTTTTATACCTTATTGAGATATCTCGCTCATCTTACAACGCATATTTCGCGTTTGACTAGTACATTTAATTGGTTCATGTATATGCATAGGTCTTCAAACCAGTTTTTAGAGAAGTCTACTTTTTCATAATCATTTATTTTAATTATTATTATTATTATTATCATCGTTATGGAGACTAGCTTATCATCAAACAGACGTAAAAACTTGGAAAATAATTAGATATTTACCATATACTCAAATATATACATATATATGAATATATATATATATATATATATATATATATATATATATATATATATTCATATATATATATATATATATATATATATGAATATATATATATATATATATATATATATATATATATATATATATATATATATATATATATATATATATAGATAGATAGATAGATAGATAGATAGATAGATATGCGTGTGTATATATATATATATATATATATATATATATATATATATATATATATATATATATATATATACATATATATATATATGAATATATATACATATATATATATATATATATGTATTTATATATTCATATATACGCTGTTGTTGTTGTTGAATACTTTTTTTCTTGTTACCGTGTATTTTGATTCTCATTTGAAGGTGGTATTACCATTTTCTGATTTCCAATTATTGATGAGCGTAGCGAAGTCTCCATCCCACTCTTATAGGGCTTTGTCTGTGTGTTTTTTTTTTTTTTTTTTTTTTTTTTTTTTTTTTTTTTTTTTTGTAAGCACTCCACAGGTCGCAAGGGTTGACTGATCAACATGAAACTTTTTTTGTAAACGCAAACTCATCCAAATTAGAACTGTATAGTTTTTGGGATGAATCGGTCGGACCGATTTTGAGAATCATCATCTCAAAGTTTCTAAAAACCCCATAAGATTTGGCTGAGCGGAAAATGTTGAGAAATAAAATCTCTCCAAATGGGATGAAATTTTCTCTAAATGTGTATACATGGATTTTACACATTATTACGATTTTTTAAGCAATTCTGATCAGTCGTTTTGGAGAAAAAAAATAAAATGACTGATAATATTCATAAAATATATCATAAAAATTATGACAGAATTAAGTTGTCGAGATTCACTGCTTTCTAGATTCAAGAGTTGACCAACAATGAAGTATTTTTTATATGCGTCAAGGTGTGTAGAATACCAGTGTCAATGAAGTGGCAAGAGTTGAACTTCTTTAACGACTTTTATAGCTTATTCAGATATCAAGGTGTGTAGAATACCAAAGTCGATAAAGTAGCAAGGGTAAAACTATTTCAAGGACTTTCATACGTTATTCAGATATCTCGCTCATCTTACAACGCATATTTCGCGTTTGACTAGTTTTTAATCACGAGGTTTTAGTATGATTTTTGCTTGGATTATGCACAACTATAACCGTAACCATAACCTATATTAATTTGCTTTGAATATTTTTCATAACATATTCTGGTAGAGTTCATAATATGTATTGTTGAAAGTATCTCACCTATCGGCTTGGTCCTTTATTTATTAATGTTGTGTTTAGCCGTGCACTATGAAAATTCTCGGATCTATTAGCGCTGGCGAATGATTATTGAGATGATGGAGAGATGAGATGAGCGGTCATTTCATTTGATTTCTTTGGACCATGAAACTTAATTGCGGCCGTGGCCCGTTTGAAGATACCATCCTAGTACTCACTTGAACGACAGAGTAAAATCAAACGGCAAAACTCTTTCAGCATGAATCAGGATACTCGAACAAGCTATAACAACTGATGAAACATTTTTTTTTTCATCAACATCCTTTGAACGAGGCAACACAAAAGTGATCTTACCAACCCATTTCAATCATTCCAAATGAAAAACAATCAACTTTGCCACCAGGACTACTCTGTCTATGACCATACTTTTACTAGACGCAATTTTGTTCATATTTCCATTTTCTTGTGTCAATATTTTTTTATTTTTGTTTTAATAACATTGAAACTTGATACAAAATAATTGCCATCAACAGCAGATGTAAAGTTTCAATATTAAACACCAAATATTCTATCACTTTGAAAATGCACTTTTCCTAATTTTGTTTAAAAGCTATCATCATGTGGAAAAAACGGATAACAACAAAAATAATTAATCATCAAATACAGTTTGTGCCTATTCGTTATTTATGAATTATAACTTTTGCTAGAAAGTATAGAAACGAGCATAACAAACAATACAATAAATATAACAAAACTACACAAGTTCATGATACAGTAGTTCACATTGCGTCGTACATAAAAATGTATGACTTACATTTAGTTTCTCGTAATAAGTAATTACTAACCGGTATCAAGTTTACTCAGGTATGTGAGTACAGTACTGTCCGTGCGGTGGTGCGCATGTCAAATACACGAACGGTGTATGTTCAAGTGATTGACACAGTAACATTATACTAAGACAATTGTTTGGTTGTAATGCGGAAGTACTTTATTAATACCATTACCTGTACTTGTTAACCATGGCGATTAGTTATCCTTATAGCTATTCGTTAGTATAAGAATCACGTCCAAACAATTATCATGTTTAGCATTACTATCGAAAATTAACACCCTTAAGAGTGTATAGGAGTTGATTTAGCGAAAAATCGGTTTCTTGTTGATCACTTTAGAAGGTATTAAATACCCTTTGAAAAATATAAGATTCGATAAAAAGAAATTTTTTGTTTTCTGATAGCATTGAATGCTTTATCTTATTATCATTCAAATAAAGCAAGTCAGATGCTTCTCGCAGTTAAAGTTTTCTTTTGAATAATTATTTAGTCTTCATGTAACAATAGAATCTAGCCTCGAACCATAAAATGTACATGTAATTTACTCAAAACTCATTTTTGATGACACTTGTGAAATCCTTGACATAGAATTGGAATAGTAAATAATGAGTTGAAAATATAAAATATTTTTTTATTGTAGCTGAATTAATTGTGGATTCATTAGTGGGGCAGGTTCTCTCCAAGAGAAAAATTGAAATTATAATAAATGTTTCGTTTGATAATTTATGTAATAAATTCTAAGATGAAAGTAATCAATTTAAAAAAAATAATAATACTTTTAAAAGTCATAAGAAAAAAACACCCACTATATTACATGCTCATATATATATAACAGAAAAATTGCCTTCGAAAAATAGATCTATATTACACCTCAGCTGAGAAAACCATTTCAAGAACATAGCATTGTTTCAACAATGGATATTTTATTCAAATTTTATTTGAAAGTATTGTTCTGTTTATTATTTTTTATTTTCATGTAACTAAATCATTTTTAATCTGCATATAGAAAAAAAACGTGGAAAAGTTACTCTGGATTTTTACTCCAAAGGGTACTTATAGTAACTTCACTATAAGATATCAAAATTTCAATACGGAAGAAACACAATTCTTCTTTACAACTTCGATAGAATGATGATATTATCCACAGGGGTGATAAGATCGCCCTTGTGGTGCCCCGTTCACATGGTCACATCTTTCATCCATGGCCGTAATTTTTTGACAATGATTTTATATCAAGTTTCGATGTTATTGAGAAAAAAATCGAGATTGTGAAGCCCTATCGACCCCTTCAGATCTATTTATACTATCTGTTTTCAGATCTATAGTATATTGCATTGTACATGCATAGTTATAGTATGTATAACAGTTGGAAATGAATAATTGTTCAGTTGTATTTTTATTACATTTCTCCAGGTTTTTTAAGAATAAGAATGTTATAAATAAATGTAAAAATAGTGGTCAATATGTAGCGTAACTGTGGGCTATAATGAAAATGCTATCCAAATTGGGCAACTGAATGTTTGATCAAATGTACCGGTACCGGTATTTTGATGTTAAAATCTTGAAACCATGAAGTATGTTGATGTTCATTAGAATAATTGACACCAAACACGTAATTCATCGAATAGCCTAAGAATTCGCGAAACAATTTTTTTTTTAAATATATATACATATATATATATATATATATATATATATATATATATATATATATTTATATATATATATATATATATATATATATATATATATATAAATATATATATATATATATATATATATATATATATATATATATATATATATATATTATATACTGGTACACTCATCTTTCATGACAGTTTCTGTACAGTTCAAACGGCGTAAATGATCGACAAGAAATTAGTTTCACCGTATAAGCGATAAAGTTGTGTTACATGGATGTGCCCGCGGATTCGAAACTTTATTCATGTCAAATTTGAAATTTGTCAAATTTGCCAGCAAACTCGTTTCCAAATATGTATTCAAAAAGAGACTACGCAGCTACCCAATTGAAAAATGCTTCTATATGTTAGATGAGTTTTGTTAAGTGAGATTATATTGACATTTTTATATTGAATATTACTCTTAATTTTTGATACACAACTTTCTTACGACTTTCCACTACGGTATATCATGTAATGATCTACAAGGAAATGAAACCATTATTATTTTCATTATAAATTCAAGGAAGGAAAATCCAAATGAACAAATATTGGTATCTTATTTAAGTGAATTGTATTTATTTTCATGATGATAACATAATGTCTGTGGAATTATTACGGTATCAAGCAATTCACGAATTTGGGTTCTCGCTATCTCTACAATGACATGATAAAATATCGCAGATGACAGATATTAAAGTCAAGTTACAGTAAATGAGAAAATTGGCGTCATTAAATTTAACAAGACAATAAATCTTGGTAAAGTAATTTTAAAAATCTTGGTCGTCACAGTAAAATTTTAGCGGACTACTGCCATTCGACCGAAATGGCATTTTTTAATAATGTTTTGAAGTTTCTACACAGTTCAAACGGCGTAAATGATCGACATGGAACATGTTTCACCGTATGCGCTCAAGTTGTGTTATATGGATGTTCCCCCGTATTCAAAACTTCAATCATTTCAAATTTGAAAGTGTGTAGAAAAAAAATAGGCTCACAAAACGAGAAAACTGAATATCATATATTTCAGTTTCTATGAAATAAAATGAAAAATGAACAATAGATCATTTCCGCACGAACGTACGCAGAGATCAGAGTAAACCACTTTTCAGAAGAAAAAAATAAGAACATGGTGATATCAAACAACATTTTCATACTATACTTACATGTATCAACCTAAAAATAGCATACACAATGTTCGACTAGTTTATTTTGAACACTTATGTTGGCAAACAACCACAAAAAATCAATATGTACCACAGTATTCGTTTCCAATGTAAAAAAGGCCTATATACAATCATTTCCTTTTCCCAAAATCTCTGCTCTACTCTAGATAAATAAACTGGGTTTTAACTTTTTTTCTAAAGGCTTGTGCACTTGTGTTTGTCCCAGAATATATCAATACCATTTCAAAAATAAATTGAAAACTCCACCGACGAGCATGATCATTTCCTCTCTTTTTGTGAAACCATCTGTTACCAACATCGGGCGATTCCCTCGTTGGACTCACCGCGAACTTTGTACCGATAGGCCATACATTATTACCATATTATTATAGCATATAAATATATATATATATATATATATATATATATATATATATATATATATATATACATATATATATATATATATATATATATATATATATATATATATATATATATATATATATATATTTGATCCCCCGAAAGAATCCTTCATCCAATAAAGAATAAAAACTTTCATATATATGTAGGCCTATATATATGTTTACGTTATCTCTTCTCATCTATTTCTATAACTGTACCAGAGATAAATTCAAAAAGAGAATGTTCTAGAGACACGAAACATCCCCATATTCATCGATTTCAAATTTCGAGCGTAGTTGTGAGCCATGGTCCCTACGGGATGGATACAACTTCACCCATAAATTCTACTACCGATGACAACTTTTACTTGAGTGTAGTATAGCACTGAATACAAGAAGGAATGTAGAATAGAATGCTATATAGAAACAATAACAACAGATGATGCATCAAATATTTTTAACTGAAATCAAAAAAGTTTCAAATGTTTGGTAATGACTTAAAAACGATGAAGTTCTTGAGTAATATCAAGCGAAACATATTTGTACATAACCTTCTAAATGTTTGGTAATGCATGAGACATTTTTCTGTTTCTTTTTGTGATATTCATAATTAATAACATAATTTAAAAACCATTCATATCTGTACATTTACTATGATAGCTACGACTCAGATTCCAGCTTCAACAGCTTTCCAGGGAATATTTGGTAGTAATTGTTCTGATTCAAATTTTACACCCTATCACAGAAGCGTAAGGAATCAAATGATTGTTTATCATAGAATGAGACTCATCAATTAATTGAATGAGCTGAATAACTCTCATACAATCGTGAATTTAGATGAAACAAATATTGATGACCCGTGGTAATGATATTGATCTGAGCAACTCATTTGAAATCATTAATTAAATATTTTTTCTTTCATTTCTATCGAGAAAAGTTCAAACTGAAATACAAACTAAACTGTTGATAGTTTCAAAAGTTTGACTAATATAATTCACCAAATATATATTATCAACAGAGAAATAACTTTAACTGGCAGAAAAAGTGTTGGTAATCAATCACCATGGTCTTTGTTTTTATATTTCACTTTCAGATTGAGGTTAACTATAGCCTTTATAATTCTGACTTTGAGGAGGCTGTACTTTACAAATTAGAGAAATAAAACAATCTCGAGATCAAATAAAGAGCTGGCTTCCTTACAATAGATTCTGATTGATTTCCAATGAGTAATGATTGGTTTTTTCAAATCTAGATGAGATTTAAATCAAAAAAATGATTAGTCTCCGATATTAGCGTGGCCTTCTTTGCGGTGGATGTAAAAACAACAATTAGGTTCTACGTTCGAGTCCAAGATGAAAAAGTTGATTGGATGTACGAAAATAAAATGAGTATTTCAAATTATTGTATGGATGATTGATCATTTGTTACCTTCAGTAATTTGAAAGACAATTGATCTGGATATAGATCGACTGTATATTGGGTATTGATAATGCATTGCGTAGGCGTCAAGGACAAAATTGGTAATTGTTTTTGACCATAAATGGTATATAATATTGTTACTATATATTATAATGAGGAGACAAATATTGTGGCATAGATATAATTATATGAACGGTGTGGGAAAAAATTGTTTCTGATCTAGTTCGCCTCTACAATTATGCAACCCAGGAGGGTGAGAAAATATTAGAACTGCATGTGAATAATATAGCTACAAAAGAAATCAATCGAATTACAGCCATATGTTATCATTTAACTTTATTTCGTCATCTTTTATAGCTTTAATACTTTTTGTTTCAATTTTGTATTGAAACATAATTTGTTCTACAATTTCACAATCAAAAACAGAATTGAAAAAAACTATAGGTATTCAAATTATCTGTAGGGCTATGTCTATACTAGATGGGAATTTTTATATCTCAATTTCTTCATAAAGTATCAGGGAAAATATTTTTTTTCTGAAGTAAACCAATTTCTACCCGTTCTTAATAGTCTGAAATGGAAGTGAGAATGTAGGTCCTACGACCCTACGTACTTTAAACGTTTTTGAAGATGAAAACTACCGATTCCTATTTTCAATTTCAGTATACAAAGCTCAAAGTTGTGTGAAGTTCACACTAATTTCTACAATTTCGGGTGTGAATATTTTCCTAATCATTGAATCATATCAAAGAATCGTCTTTCATTGATAATACACAAAAAACTGCATGTCTATATCTCTTATCGTTGCTTCACAAACCCGAAAATTGCGAGCCCCCGCGAGCCGTTGTAAATTGGTAAGTGTGCTTGAGCTTTATAAATGTTGATTCATTCACCATAATAACAACTGTGACAGAGTAATATCAGAGTTTGTTCTATTCACTCGTGCAAAAGAAGGTATATACATACATTAATCAGATCAATTAATTATGTTTTATGATTCGTAATTATGCGACAGATTCGTGTCCGTTGAACTGAATGAAAAGCGTGTTCATTAATTCCTGTGAAAAAAATCTTGTTTTCCACGAGTTTTGAAGTCATTAATATTAAAACTCACAGCCTGTGCATCTTTCTGTTAGTCTATTCATGTATAACGACCCATTCACTCGTGGAGAATTGATGCAATTAATTAGAATCGTGTCTTCTTTGTAATAAAAAAGAATAATGGATGGAAATATATTTCAACTTTTTGGATAAATGGTTGAATTGTATCAAGATTATTTACTGCAGAGAAACGTAAACTATCGGTTTGTTTTATTATTAGAGATACCAAATTATTGAAACAGGTTAATTATTATTTTCACGGCTACAAATCTCTTGGTAGGTTACAGATATGAATCAAGAGGGTAATGAAAATAACAGAATATATATAAAGAATATTGAAAATATTGGAAACACTAGAAGTTTTTAAGAAGTTCAGACACGAAAGTATAAATGATATAATAATTGTGATCATCAATAATAATTGGTTATCAGTATCAATATAATGCTTTCATTCGTTTATAAACATACATTCAAAGTGAATAGTTTTGAGCAATCAATAACTCTTCACTCATTCACTGCACGTGACACACAATAAAATACTCGGCGTATAATAATTTTTTTTATTATTATTATTATTGGTCACACATTAAATACATTATTACAGAAACACTCATCATAAAATCCTACAAAGCCAAAAATGCTGGCTTGACTGTAGGGATAAGATAACATTATTTTTGGACATATCGTGTTTCTCTCCTACTGGTATTGAGAACAAAAATTAATGAATACGCAAAGAATATAACTTGGCATAGAATACTATAAAAATTATGAATAATTACAATTTCAAAATATTAATCAATCTGGAGAAGAATGAAATGGAATTTAAAAATTATATTTACGAACTATCTCCAACTTGTTGAGTCTTGTTGTCATTACACTTCAAACTTCTTACAACATTCGTTAAATGGATGAGTTATTTTGTTTTTCGATGCTCAGTTAACGTTAACGGATGGTTAACTTCGGTTCGTTTAATACAAAAAGTGCATGACTAAATGCCATTGCAAATGATGTATTTAATACTGTATTGATTTCTTTAATGACTCTACGAGATTATTGTTCTCTCTCTCTCTCTCTCTCTCTCTCTCTCTCTCTCTCTCTCTCTCTCTCTCTCTCTCTCTCTGTCTCTCTTTCTCTTTCTTTCTCTCTCTCTCTCTCTCTCTCTCTCTCTCTCTATCTCTCTCTCTCTCTCTCTCTCTCTATCTATCTATCTCTCTCTCTCGCTCTCTCTCTCTCTCTCTCTGTATCTCTTTCTATTCTTTCAATATTTATTTCTGCGTTGAACTTGAAATGTAAGGTGAACCACAAAGTCATGAATAACGTAGCAGCCATGAGAAGAATAGTTTTGACATAATTAGATCAATAATTTGCATAAAATGACCTTCAAATAAAAAGTGACACCATTTTCAAAAGTTATCAAAAATAACAAGTAATTTTATCATGTATTCGTAGGAGAAAATGTTGGGAACAGAAAAAATCACAAAATAATTTAGTGTGAGATTATGCTTAGATTTTAAATTTGGTATGTTGTGGCGCTGGTGAATAATGAATGAGATGTTGAGATGATAGGAAGTGAGGTTATATAGGCCTATGAGTTGTACTGGATAGTGGAAAGGAAATAATTTGGTGAGAGATTATGCTTCGATTTTATGTCCAGCCCCTCTACATTGAAACAATTTGTGTTTTATAAGACTGGCTGAGATGGAGCTTAGTCGCCATTCAGGAGACACGGGTTCGATTTCCATCATGGTCGACAATCTTGACAGACATGTATCGTGGTTTACCTTTGTCGTTTAGGTGCATGAATACTGGGACGGTTCACGACCGCTAACTTCACACTATCCAGTACCTTACTTCTCATCTTTCCAACATTTCATTCATCACTCACCGACGCCAATAGATCCTAATCATCAGTACAGTAATTCGTCATCCCAATATAAATGAGAACCAGATAGACAATCATGAAAAATGAAAATATTTTTCCTAAAAATTGTATTCAAATTTTCAAAATGCATCTTGAAATCAATTATATATTGAAAATTATTTATTATCCAACGAATTCTGCTTTCATCTAACTATTGAGAGAGTTAGAGAGAGAGAGAGAGAGAGAGAGAGAGAGATGCTCTACCATGTCAGCAATTACATCCTATTCAATAGATTTGACAAATCAATATAATCCCAATAACACTATTTCAACACTGTTGCTACAAATCCACACAATACGATTCTCTAGAGAACAATGTCCATTGATAATCGTGTATTGATTCAATGGATTAATATTACAAATTAATTCGTGTACAAAACTGTTCGATCAAATAATAATTATATGCTGTGTGTTACAGCTGACATACGACTAGTCGGCAATGTAGTACATGTAGAGTCGGTATTGCAGTACAGGACTGACCAATATAGATCGTTCAGACAGTGTTGATATAATTCAGCGATTATATCTAGTAATGAAGTTATTGGAGCAGTGGGAGCAGCGATATGTATACTACGCAACTCGTTAATTATTGAGTTGAAGTTATATTTGTTTTTGATTATTGTTTGTTTAATGACCCCATAACGGATTGATCATTTGAGGGTACGAATGAGCTCGTCGATGAATGAGTGTTTTTTTCATTGGGTTTTAACGAAGCACTATACTGATGGCTACTGTGGTAGCCATCGTACCATACGGTGGTACGGATCTATTGGCGTCGGTGGATGATGAATGAGATGATGGGATGATGAGATGAAAGGTTATTTTATTAGGTGTTTTGGATGGTGGGAAGGAGTCAGCCGTTGCCTGTTGATAAGGAACCATCCCAGTATCAACCTGAACGGCAGAGGGAAACCACGAAATACCCCTGTCAGGATGGTCGACCATGGCGGGAATCGAATCCCGGTCTTCTGAATGACGGTTCAGTGTGTTACCACTCGGCATGAATGTTTTTTTTTTTTGGAAACATTCCTATGCGGGACTCGAGCCAACATGCGGATTGACTTCGGTTTCCAGGGCATTGCTTTATAGCTGACTGAATCTAAACCTTCATCTCATCAATCACCATTCATTCGATGTCAATAGATCGTCGTTGTCATTACAGTGCGTCGTTGAACACAATATAAATATAAATTAACGAAGAATGTCGAAATAATATAAATTCAATCAACAATAAATTGAATGAATAATCGAACAACCAATTTCAAATTTTACATTTGGGATAATTCACTTCTCATTCAGAATATTGTATGAATCATAAAATTGCCACTTCATCTTTAATTCGTTCACAGGGCCCTAATTGCATTAATGATTTTTCAAGTTCTTTTACTTCATTAATGTTATCTCCGATGGACTATTTGAAACCAAAGAAATAAAAAGTGGTAAGATGAATTAGTAAAGTTGGCTCCCTTTTCTTGAAGACATTCTAAATCAAAGAATAACCGTATAATTAAATTAAAGTTGAAATTCGAATATAAAGTTGGGAAAAGAAATTAGTAGCATTTTAATGTGAAGGTATGATTGAAATTACCATTAAAAAGTATGAATGGCTTCTAATTATTATAGTACTTTACAGAATACTGTTTGAAAAGATTTTATCGTTCAACTTTTGAAAATCCCATTCATTCTTCAAAGTGATAAATAGCAGTTTCTAATTTAAATATGTAATACTGTTCAGATGGTTTAATCTCGAATGGCGAAAAGACAGAAAACCGATATGAATGCAACATGAACAAAATGTTTAGCTGTAAATTGAAATACCATATTCAATTATTATTCATACTGAAGAAATGTTATTAACGTTTTGTATAACGTTAAATGTTGTTATAGAAATGTGAATGTAATAACCACACTAACTCAAATGGTACCTTTGAAAACAAACTTTCCCTATATATAATAAAAATATAACAAAACTTTATATAATAATAGAAGTAACTTTTCAACTTAATTTTCATATAAAAACAAGCCCAACATATTTTCAGTAGACAATGGTTATATCATGTTTTTATGAGTATTTTTATCGTCAAAAACGAAGTTTTATTTTACTTCTCGATTTTTCTTTGCCACACAAAACTCACCTCCGTGAGTTGTTCATTAGAGACCCTCGACCGTATAATACAATAGTGTGGGGGATACGGGTGTTTTATATTCATCAACCCATGCGGAATCGAGTATATAAGTATTTCGTCTTCACACCCTTTACATGTTAAATAATTCAGACGGTGATGCCAGACAAGGGTGGCGTTGTTGTGACGTAACTGGGAGGGAGGGGGAGGGACATCTAAATAAGAATTTATAAGACTTTTTCTATAATCGATATGAAATATGAAATAGCAATTGGCTTCTCAATTGTCTACACAGATGTGGTACAGCCAATACGATATACATTTTCACATTTTATACCATTCGGTAATACATCACTTGGAAATTATATCAAAATTGAAAATGTGAATCAAGTTATTGGATTGAAATGGTTTTTATTCGATGTATATAGCTTGATATTCAGTCATTATAAATCAAAATGAGGCACATTATTTTTCTTCTAGCCCATATTATTAATTAGACATAAACAAAGAGAAGACTCATTTTAATAACCTTCCGAAAATTCTTTAAGACTTCGACAGAGCTTGAAGGCAAAAAGGTCCAACATTCATGCTCAGTTTCTCATGTTTTTCATTGTACTTGTTTGAATTATTGATGAGTTGATTAAAAACTTTGTTTTAAGTAGAGAAGTTAGTTAGTCAATCCAAATAATCTTTTCACAATATAAACTAAAATGGTATATATTTTGAATAGAAACTCATTTTTGATTCCAATATACGTTTTTCTTTAAATAACTTGGTTGAAGCTTTCTTATTCACAAAATAAAGTCGAATGGATGAACTTGAATATCCTAGGTTTTAATTAGTCTTATGCAATTCACTAATTCATTAAAATAGAGTACCGGTATGAAATAATCTAGTTGGAAAAATTGAATTACAGAAACTTCAGAAAAAGTTGAAGAAGGTAAATTATCTTAATCTCTAATGAAGTCGTATCAATAACTCATTTGACGTATGTATGAATCATTTCGTAAGTATCCCCACCAAAAAAAAAAAAATATATTCAATCCGATAGAAGTTTTAATATAATGTGAATCGTTAAAAACTTGAAACTTCACATTGTGAAGTCCGAAATGGATTGATGATGAAATAAATTGAATTTTTTGCTGAAACATAAACCTAACTATAACATAACTATGTAATTTTGTCATGTTTCTTTGCATACATACTTTAATACTAAAGTTGTGATAGATGAACAAAATGTTGAGTACCGTAAATAATTGATTGCCATTTGTAGGCCTACTAAATCATTTCGATTATTATCAACTATTACATTTTCATTACAACATACTACGGAATCGAAACTATAGTTATCGTAATAATACACACTATTCCTAAGTAACAAATCATGTATGCTACAAAGTACACCAACTTCAGATACATGTCTATGAAGCTTACATTTACCCAATTCCAGTTGCATTACGCTAATGAACTAATTGCATATATTGCACTACTGTTAATTGCATTTCACTAACAGCAATTGAAAAGAATGAAGATGAGAAAAGTTTTCGTGTCTAGTCGTCTAAATAATATTCCCATTGGACCCGCTAGAATTACAATTAGAATAGACCCTAATCTTGTTTAGAACAATGGTGTATACAGTACGAATTCTTAATAGGACAAGTTTAGTACCTTGAGGGGAAAACCGGCTGCTGTTTCAAGGGAATTCCACGTGCATAAATGTGTGTAAACTATAGGCTAAGAGTTGGGAGTATAAATAAGAGTGGTATAAAAACGAAAATGCTACACTTTCTGGTTGCAAGATGAAGTGACGGAAAATATACGAAAAGTTGATTGCATAATTTATTTGAAAATGTATAGTTTCGTACCGGTAATAATACCTCGAAAAATTGGGCTATTTTATTTTTCAGGGGACTTTTTCGAAGAATTTGTTTTTCGGCGGTCCCCTACTCTTCAATTTTATTCACACAAAACATTAAAAACAACCTATTGTTCACCAGGCAAACATTTTTTTTTTGCAAATTGTTTAGAGAAAAAAAATCCGTCATGTTCTTTTCTATATCTACAATACAAATTAAAATCATTTGAGTCCATAAGGTTCACCGTTATTAATCTAAAAGTCACTATCAAGTAACAAGAGTCTTGAACTATGCAAAGGTTTTTAATTGGCAACATAAAATGTGTTACTGTACATAGAAGTAAAGTATTATTGCTTTACAAGTATTTCTTGTATTATTTTCTGTAGTACAATAGCACAGCATGCAGGTTTTGTACATCTATTATTTTATTTCCATGCAAAAACAACGAACATATCATTTGTGTTTTCTTTGATTCAATTCATACAGTCGTATCATGTAGGCCTAACAGAACGCATTCATACATTACAACCCTAACCGAATAGTCACATATTATTCGGTTTACAAAGGTATATACAAATGAGCGACAAAAACTTCGAAATGTAATTTAACTCTCTAAAAAAAACTCTATCCTCCTAATGTTTTTCTGCCTTGTCTTTCATGGTCACCCCTCTTCCCCTCTCCCTTCACGCCGAACTTGGATAATCAGGAATCCAGAATATAATTTTATTTTTACTTTCTGTCGAGTGAGAGATATAGAAATGTTGAGTGTGTAGTAAAAACTCTGCCATGCAGCTTTGGTAAGAGTGCATCGAACAAGTCAATAAAATTCAGGAGAGGAATTGAAAACTGCGATGAATTAATTGGAAAATGCTCAATTATCATTTTCTGATTACAGATTAGCGTTATAAGTGCATAGGAGTCAATTTACCGAAATTGGCAAAATATAAGTTTTTGGGTTATAACTTTTGAATGTTAAGAGATATCAAAACTATAATTGAGGAGGAATACAGATAATCTGAATACCTTGAAAATGTGAAATAAAATTATTAATATCAGATTCCAACATTTTCACAGGTAAATACAACTGAAGAAATGTGTTTTTCAGATCTGTACCTGTGAATAATTATCCGATATAAGTTAAGTAGCTTTTACTCATACTACATCCGGAGTATTGAAAATATCTGCGTTTCTTCCTCATTATTATTTTGATATCTTCAAATGTTATCACCGATGTCAACTCTCATGCGTTTGTAAACATGATTTCATACTTACATGAGTACCGTTATAGACCCACTCAATTCGATACATCGAGGATTGGTATTTCATCTCATTTTATTTTTAGTTTTATTTCAAAGTGTGAGTTTTGTCAATGATAATGGTCAAATCAGTGTCTGATGAGTTGAATGCTTGTATACTGTTCATATATAAAAAAAAATTGAAAATTGTTCACTGTTCATATATGCATAAAATTTTTGAAAAATATCAAAATTTGAAATTTAAATGTAAAATTACAAATTCCCAATTCAAGTTTTCCTTTTCTCTGTCATCTTTTAGAATCACCATATCTATTTGCAAATGTTCGTCCGCACACAAAAGCACCACGCTCTCATTCCTTTTCATGCAAACTGTATGAAATTTACTTTTCGAGTGTTTATATTCATACTAATATTTACTGTACATGTATGTATCTTGATATGTTTGAGAATAAAAATCCATTTTCATTATTTATTTTCATTATTATTAACATTACAACATAAAGTATATCAATGAATGATGAAATATTTTCATGGGTCAATTCTTGGGTGAAAAACTATATACATTCGACTTACATCGCGAAATACTGAAAGTGAACATCAAGTGAATCAATGTCAATCGTATTTCCAAATAAAGATAATAATTTTTGAGAAGAGTACCGTTTTTATTGGATTTTAACTGTAGTCTCCTTGGAATATCCCTTTAAGATGTAAATTGCACAAACCATAGAAATCCACGCGTGAGTCAGCTAGCCTCGAACAAGTTATAATTTGAAATTCCATGTTACTTATGTCATTATAGAAATACGTGAAGTCGGTTTATTTTCATACTGGAAATGGAGTTGTCGTGGTCTGTGGGTGAAGGAAAATAAGTAGTATTCACTATTTTCTACTCAAAATGCAATCTCAATTTGCCTGCGCGTAAGCGTCTTCAAATCCCTTCCCCCTATTACGTACAATATTTGTGTTATGAATGTTTACAAACATTGTTACACATTTTTTGTTTTCCGGGCTTTCGGAAACTGAAAGACTGTTATCTGCGGCGGAAATTCATGGTCACCAACAGCACAGTCCTGCGTGTTGAAGTTCATTGGTTATAAACTTTTTAAAATGGGGTGGTAAGATCGCCCTTGTGGTGCCCCGTCCAAACGATTATTTTTTTGTATCTACAGCCTTAATTGGGAAACAATGATTTTGTATCAACTTTCGATGTTATTTAAAAAAAAAAAACATTGTTTACAAAATATTCCTGCTAACGTTCACATAAACGTATCATACAGATTATTCAGTTTTTTCGAAGGATAGTCTTGATTTTCCACAGTTGAGAGCTACAAAATCAAAAGTTCTCAATGCTACATTGCATGTTTTTAATCCTAATGTTATATTCCCATATCTAAAGACCTACTTATGAACCTCATGTGTACTGTGCCTATCATTAAGAGTCATGTATAACTGGACATCTGCAGAAACGATCACTTACATATTTTTACATGAACAACTGAAAAAGGTTCATTTGCATATATACATATATACATATATGTATATATATATATATATATATATATATATATATATATATATATATATATATATATATATATATATATATATACATGTATATGTATATGTATATGTATACGAAATAAGAAAGATCAAGTGGTCCTTTTCATATACAAGCTACAGAATCAATATTTCTTATTTAGTTTCTTAACTTTTTTTTCGACATTCGATTCGTCAAATAAGTCACATTACAAACGTGAAATGATTTTCCGTTGGTTTTGAGGTATACGCAAATACTGATTTTTCTACTGGTAAAATCAACACATTTTCACGTCAAGCATACTAGGAAAATGTCGTCAGGACTGCACCCTCTTGTATTTATGTGTCTTATAGCTTACAAATACTTCCTGATGACATTCTCGCATGCTTCACGCGGATTATTATTCCTATAGTCGTTGTTCAGAAACAGTTCAATCAATGTGCTCAGACTACAAATCATTAAAACACAAACGCGATTCACTGTGATTGAACGGTTTCTCTGACATTTTCCTGTTGGTAGATACGCTTCATCTATACCTCACGCCACATTGCTGATAAAAACGGTATATATTTTAGAAAATGGGTGCGCAAGAATAATTGTTGATTATTGTTTGCTTATTTGTTTGGTTATTGTTATAATTATTATTATCTCACGAGTTGGGATTGTTCATTTAGTGATAGGAAAGTGTTTAAATACGACATTTTGATTGGTTGAAATACAATTGGATGAGTTTTTTTCCACGGCCTTGTTGACAAGTGATCAAATTATTTGCATCCATGAAAGAAGAAGATATTCCACCATCTTATAACAATCATGAAAACTTTGCTAATTGTAGAGAAACTTAATGAATATGGGAACACTTGGTGTTTTTGTACGATGAAGTTGTTTTCAATCGTAATTATTATTCTGAGAGGAATCAATTGCATTTAGCTATACAGATATAATGGTGATATATTTTCTTTCTTATTTCCGATATTAGTGTGCTACCTTTGTTATATTGGTTTGTTGTTTGTCACCTCCTTCTATCGTTGTAACATTGACAGTATGATAATACCACAGGAAATATTTATAACTGGCTCCACTGATTTTTCATTGGAATCATTAATTGATTAATTAAAATCACCGTTAAATTAATAAAGCTGTTTAATGGTTTTTCAGGAGAGGTATACGGTAATAAAATCAACCGCATCTTTGAAGAGCTTTAAAGCCTTGAAATTACGATGTATTTAAAGAAGTCTCTTACAATTATCCAGATTTTAGATGGTAAACAACCTTCTTCTTTAGTGTATACAAATTTATAATGAGTATATATTTTTGAGGGAAGGATAAAATAGGTTCAAATACCGGTACTTGAGAAAAATATGGTAGTCATTTTGAAAACTCCTGTAAGAAAGGTACTGCAAGAAAATTATACGAAAAAGAAATGAATTATCGTTCGATCAAAATGAAAATTGACATTTTAATGAACGCCAAAGTTTATACCATAACATTCCATACATTCCATGCAGTTCAATTGAATTCCTTTGTTTGTTTTCACCACTTTTTATTATTTCTCGACTCTCACGATACTTTTGTAGTTTACTATAGTATTACATAAACTATAGACGATTGAATAGATTAGACAACACTTTTACGACATATTTTGTTTCGCTTTCAGTTCATATCGGACTGGGTCCATCTTCTAGCTGATACTACCCATGCTGATACCATCGTGGACGGCTTCATCCGTGATGTTGATGGCATTTTTCTATATATTCTGTACCCCATTTTCGAGACCATACATTCACTTTCATGTGTGCAAAAATGGGTGGGTATCAAAAAAAATGTCGTTATATTCAAAAGTGTTCGCGAAAACGATCGACAAGAGAGATGCATACCAACGATAAAACATTCTACTGTCATTTATAGAGAAAGACGGGATTCGATTCCATGAATATCCCAGCTTGAAATGTTCTGCTGAGTTTTCATAGCACGTGTCAGTGAGAGTCGTAAAAAGAAAATGGTGGTATGGGAATTGTTGTTGATATAAGTACTTATTTCTTTTTTCCGTTACTTATTCAAGTTCACAAGAAAAGAATCACGTGAAGGGTGTGAGGATTTACGTCAGCATGCGTCAAAATGAACGTGACAATATCTCTTCATTTTTTGGAAGAAAATTATAAGTGCCGAAAGATTTTAAAATATCCGAAATGGACAAATTCTAATGTAGATTTTGTGTTTATATTCGAAGAATATTTAAAGTAAGCGTTTTTTGGAACTGAATATTAAAATTAAATCGTTGAATTTGATGAGGAATAAAATCACATTGAGATAGTTGGAAACGATTCTATGTGATATTTTAGTGTAGTGTGGTGTCGTAGTAGTAGTGGAAGTAGTAGTATAGTAGTAGTAGAAGTGCATTGCACAATTCACAATTTCTTTGAAAAATTTTTTAAAAAATTCAGACTCAACAACAAATTCATTTATAGCATCGTTTTACTTGCCCTTCGAGGATCTCTACAAATTTTACGACATCATCTTTATAGTCTTCAGCTTTGATTTTAATTTTGTTTTCATTGCATACTATTTTTCATTTTTTTCCCTTTTTAATTTTTGCATGATTTCGTTATCATCATTTCATTATTTCTTTTTTCTACAATTTCTTATTCAAACATCATAGGCCTAAGCTACATTGATTTATTGATTTCCGTTTTTTTTCAAAGTTTTGATCATGAACATTTCATTTCAATCACCACCATTCTTAGATTCAATTATCTTATATTTCCTTTCTAGTCAAATTATATATTTTATTTTGTTATTCTCTAAAATGTTACTATCGGCAATTTTTTATATTTTAATCAATTGATTTTTATTCTGTGTTTTTGCAATCTTATAATGTAAGACAGAGTCTTAATTAAAGATATATATGTGTATATATATATATATATATATATATATATATATATATATATATATATATATATATATATATATATATGATTACACATTGTTTTAGGGTTATAACGCGTATAATGAAAACAGAGACAAATTCAAATATAACCCCAAAACAATGTGTATAATCATAATACTGAAAGCGAAAGTTTAAAGAATACCATATAGTGGTAGTGAATATAGGTAAGACTGCTTATCGCCAACATCAGAGCTGTTATCGAATAAACCCCATGGCCATTGTTGTTAAATATAATGAATTACTGTATCGTAATGTTTTGCTCTACAGTGTAATATAAAAACTTTATTTCAAATGGAAAAGTAACGTTCATGATGATGTATTGTACATGCGTTCAATTGTTAACTATATTACAAGTACAATGCAAACAGTAATTAAAATAGTAATTGTTGTAATGCTCATAAAATAATCGTTATTATTATCCATGACTTTACAATAGCGTTTGTCTTCGTATTAATTATACCAGTAGAATAATCGTGTACCTCCATCATAATTATATTATCGAATTGTTAGGTCACCTACTTTTATTGATATTTAAATACCAGTATACCTCAATTCATGAATGTGAATGATGAATAATGTTGATAGTAAAAAGTTACTCGATAGGAGAAACACAAATTAGATGATAAAAAATGGGAATGTAGTTCATTAATCATTATACAACTTCATCAATTTTTTAGATATATAGAATGATGAAAAAAAGAGAATTTTCATCATTTTTACTCATCATTGAAATATTTCTGAGATATTTTTTTTTTTTAAATTGACTGTACTAATTCTCTTTCAATCTATCAATTTCTCTAAAAAGTACAGGAACATCTGACATGATTATTGTGAAATATGTACATTTTTTCATCATTTTTCCTATTGATATTCCATTTTTTTATGTTTCGAAGCAATTTTTTCCTAGAAGATTATCCCATCTTGAATTATGTAACTCGATCATTTTCGATTGAGACACAACAATGTCCCCAATCGTAATAATTTGATACTTTCTCAGTTCTCTAGTAACGATTGTTGATCGTTCGTAGAAGCCAAAAATCTAATTGAATTAGTCTTAATCTTGACTAAACATTGCAACAAACGCTTCTTCGTCATCTGAGGTGATACACAATTCGAAAGTTCTAATCTTATTCCAGTATATGGAGAGAAAAATATCTTCGTAATTGATTCTCTGATATAGTTCGCCTTTTTCATATTCTCATTTACCCACGGGGTATTTCTCAAATAAGTCAAATAAGTAAACAGCTGTATTTAAATCTCATTTTACTAAACATATTATATAAATACTCGTGAAACAACCCTCGCGTTACGATAAAAATTACCAATGCCCTTTGGGCTAGACTATATGAGAGAAAAGATTTTCTGCTCCATAAATAATTTCATTATTATATAAACCCCATGGTATACTGAAAAGAGTAAAAAAATAGTGGGAGCAAATAACGAGATAAAAATGGTATAAAATCTAATTGGGATTTACTTAATTTCCTTCTTTTAGATTAGATTTTATTACCAGTAGTCAGTTCAACTGGAAAGAATTTGTGTAGTTTTTTCAGATGATGAAAATGCAGGTTACCAGTTTTCTAGTACAATGGCCTGAATATGCCTATTTTCACACATAACGTTGTATTTTAAGGAATAGTATTTCAGTTGATGTAGCTCTCAGCAAAGAATTTAATATATTTTATTTTTCATCAAAATTAAATTGAATTGAAGTCAATTGAAGATTTTTTAAATAAAGAGTGGTATAAATAAGTAGAAACGTGTACATTTTCGTCAGGCCTAAATATGTGTCAACTGTCAACCAAAATCCAACTGATGTTTTTTTTTTTGAATTTGTAAAAATTACTTTTTATGTAACTATCCCTGTGAACGGAAATTTGGAGAAAGCAGGATAAGTAAATGATAAAAATAATAATAAAATAATAATAATAATAAAATGAAAATAATTTATAGGTAAATAATAAAAATTCATAGGCCATAGGAAAAACTTATAAAAATCCCCAAAAAATTAATAATTTAATAGGCCTACTGTATGATATACTGTAATTCCAGTAGTTATGACTGTCCCGATCGACCGTCTCCGTGAGCATCAACTGTAACGATCGGGAGTGACGATCTTGCATCTCTCGTGCAACAAAGACCCCAGAAATAATATTCTAGTTTGTTTCATAAAAGTCTGAAATAAATTCCTTTTTCTCACCATACATAAGAACATTTCTCAATATTCCAACAGGAAATAATCTTCCGAATTTGTTCAAAAACTAGTATATAATATAATTCTGCTGATACGAAAAATTCAAAAACATACAAAAATCATACAACTGATTTTTCATAAGTCAATTCGCAAACATGTTCATGTTAGGCCCGGTATTACCAAGTCCAGTTAGCCTTTATCTGACAGTTCAAACTTGTTATCACCATGGTTACCAATGCTATTTGTTTTCACCAACTCTCAGATAAATACTAACTGGCCGTGGTAATACTGGGCCTTAATCAACTATCGATATTCACTGCCCTGATATTAATTTAATACGATCTAGTCGAAGAATTTCCATCAATAACGTGTTTTCCCATGTTTTCTTTCCTATAACATATTTATAATAACATTTATCAATTACCTTATATATTCCATCCACCAGTTTGGTAATTTCTTCGGTTTCCATAGTAACTCCTCAGGTATTTTTCTTCGATATAATGTAAATAACCATTCACGAACGCATCACCGTCAACGCCAATTAAACTGGAAACTTTACACTTATTACAATCGCATTACACTAAATTTAACAAGTTATTTTCATAAGGGTATTAATAATCATTAATAAGCATTCAATTTGATTTGATTGAACCACTTGGTACCGTGATAAACACACTAATAAAACAACACTTAATTAAAAGTTGGTAACACAATTCAATATACGATTGGCATTTATCAACTCGATTACGATTACGAGACTTTTATTTGTTTACGAAAAGTATTTTACGAAATTATATAGGGTAGTGATATAATTTTCCTACTAAAAACTCTCATAAGCCATTCTTTATTGAAATTTCTATTGCGCGTCACTTCAGAATATAGAAATTATTGGTATCACGTACAGAAAAGATCTCGTTATATACGAAACGAGAAAATTAAAGACGTGCTCAAAACTCGTAATGCAATCGAAGAATAGCGACCTCTATTTTATATAGAGTAGAAAACACACTTATGTATACACATACGAAAAACACTTGAGAAACTAGATATTATTCAAATCTGACATATATATTCTTTGATAAAAATTAAAATTAAAACAGTACGGCGCCGAGATGAAAAAAAAATCAGCAATTTGTTTATTTTGTTTATGGAACTTGATATATTAAACTCACGTCACTCGAAGTAAAAAAAAGTCTGTTTTTTTTCGATTCACGTTTCCAGTTTTAAATTACACTAAAAAAAAAAATAGTTGACAAATTGTAATTTTTCACAAATATTTATTATTATTAATCAAATCTAAAATCACTAAAAAAATGGTTCAAATCAATTAAAAATAATTGAGATGACAGTTCTCGGGCTACAAACGCGTGGTTGTCGGTAGGTATCTGACGTAGTTACGTCGTTGAGGTGTAACACATGCGATGGTAGTCGCGCGACTGCCGGCTAGACGCCGCCTTACTCCGTATCGCTCGTATTCTAGTAAGTAGTACGACAATACTGCAGCTAGAGGCGCCACTACCGCTTTCGGGTGAAATGAGAAGAGAAAGTCATTTTGTATGGACGTGTATTCACGGAAGATGAAGAAGCGAACCATCCAGGCGATAGTGGTGTAGAATAGGGAGGACGGTCGGTAGGAACCTTCTTCTTTCGTGAATACACGATAGTATAGTATGGACATAGAGAATGGAGTGTGGGCTACAAGCCAACGAAGAGCGCGCACACTTACGAGGATGTGATAAGTTGATATGGTGTTGGGTAGTTTGAAATTGGAATGAAACTGATTCCGATGATGAATATCTAAAGATTTGAAGTGGGCAAAATAAATAGGACAATAATGAAGAATACCAGCGAATGATCGAAGCGGAAGGCCACCTGGGTGTCGAATTTTAGGGGACGCTATCGGCGTCCATTACTGTTCTCAATTTCACTATATGATGGATTTTTTAAGTATAATGTACACCTGTGTTATCAACATCACTGAAGTAAATGCTTACATAGACTATGCTGAGCATGAGGGACGAGCTTATTGAAAATGGGTATTATTTTGTATTGATAGATAATTGAACTTCATGAGATTCACGGAAGAATAATTTCTTTTGACCGACTGATACAAATATTACAGTTAGAACAGCTGTTTACCCAAATTATTCCTCAACTAATTCAAAAACAAATATCTGTTTGTCCATCAATTTCGTCTCATTCCCTAAACGCATGAAAACGCATGGGAAGGAAATTTTAGGTAATTCAGAATTTTTGAATGCTAACACTAATTTGCTATACGTAAACACTCCATATTCAGTGAAAGAAAATAATTCATAAAACCACTGAAAAAATCACAATAATGTAAAATATCACCATTAAACACACATGCCAGTCGATTTAGCTAATTGTCAGTTTCAAAAGTTTAATGCAAATTAAATGCAACTACTTTTATTACCTTCAAGAGGTGTAAGACTGAACTATATATCTCATGTCGAATAATTGTAAAGCACGGCTAAAACAAAAGTGTTCCCAGCTGACGCTTGACAATTATGAGATATGTGTTGAATAGTTATAACTAGGGCAAGGATGTTTATGACAAGTCATATTTTCATTCCAATCTTTAATTCGAATTTAATTGACATATAAATAAGTTTTAGATGTTCCTGGTCTCAAATACATAATTTTTATTTTGCATATAAATGCATATTTGGCCATGTTTTCTAGTTTAGGTCATATTTGGTCTTTTTTATGGTCATATTGTCATATTTTATAATTATTTGTTTAAAAAAATCCGGAAAAACATCAGAAAAAATACATTTTTTTTTTTTATTTCTTAATTTTGGATATCCTTCCTTGAGTAAAACATGAGGAAATTATAGTTTATGGATAATATTTTAACAATTCAACATATAATTTCAATATAATGTATCGTTTGGAATATTGTCTTGCAGCTCGTAACTTCGTTAACAAATTATTCAAAACATGAATTTCGTCCATTTCATTGGTCATATTTGAATTTTTAAGGTCATATTTCCATTATTTTCAGGTCATATTATATGTCATATTTCTAAGTTTTTTTAGGTCATAAATATCCTGGCCCTGGTTATAACTTACACTATCTTGAAAGTTTTAAATATCTACGTTTCTCCCGTATTAGAATTTTGATATCCCATCCCGTTCCAAAGTTATCACCAAAAAATTAATATTTCTCTAAACTATCGACTGTCAACTCCCATGAACTCTTAGCCATCCTTAGTCTCCATAGGATAAAAGTCCTGCCAGTGTGATTTCACAGATACAAATGATCAAAATTTCAAAAGTGGAAGATACAAAATCAATAAATACACCATGAGATGCAGGCAATATTTGTCAAAAATCATAATGACTGGAATTTTTTAGTAACAAAAATATATCTTTGGTTGAAAGATCGGTAGTGTATGTTGTTGTATGTTGTATGTAACACTTGATATATTTGACATAGATTTTACTTAACCGCGTATTGTTTCACACAAACAACATATATAGTCTATCGTGAATGTGTATCATGGATCGACATTATTTTAGAGGATACTTCTCCGAATTGTGTGAAGCAGTTTCACTACAATGTGTTTAAACAGAAATTCACTAGACGATCATTCGTATGTTACATTGACACTGAAATTGTTACGCTGTGGGTATCCCTAATAGAATTTCAACAAGAGAGGCACAATATAAATAAAACCCATCGTCGCAACAGCAAAATCGAAGTTGACTACTCGCCTCAAATGTTTCTAGATTTCTGAAGAATTTCTAAAAACAACTGACTATTTTTTAAGGCTCTTTATTAGATAACAAAACAACACATAAAAATGATTCAGATAATGAACAGACATGTTTTTTAAATTATATGTTTCTAAAAAAAACAATCTGAATAGTGAACCTTATTACATCTGAGGTTATAAAGAACATAAAGAAATTACAAGACATAAAATTGAGAAACAGAAAGGTAAACACATTGAATTGAAAAACATGAATTTTTTTTTCAGCCGTATGTATTTTCCAGCGTACGTATTCAAGTATACTTGTATACAAGTAAACAAGTATAAACTTGGAAAAAAGACATGGTTTATCGCTGAACTTCAATTGTCTTGACTTTTGTGTACGGGGGATGCGATTCATCCCTATATGACACCGATAATACTTAATCAACGATTGGATGAGAAGAAGGTTCGACCGGCGTTTCTCACAACCTTTGCAACAGACGGTCTGGTATCTCGACCCTCCCCAGCTAAACGATGTATACGATCCTCTAGTCCAAATGCACTAAAGTATACGAGTATACTGCCCAGCCCTCTTAAATCGCCTCCTTCGTCGCCCTAATCATTCTCAATTTATTCAATAAGTGTGGTCCTTTAATCACTTAATCACTTTATAATCACTTTAATCACACAATCACTTTAGTGATCATCAGCATTTTCGGTTCTCCCACAGTCTATTTCATTTTACATCTCTTCCTACACTCCCTAATTCTTCTCACATTAGCATAAATCCGGTTCTACATCTATCTCGCAATCTTTCATTTTTTTCTTGTTTCTCCATGAAGTATTTCAAATTATTATCTCGGTATTCTTTCTTGCACCTTTGTAAAACAATATAAATAAATATCTTTTGCCCGGTTCCAACAAGTCAGGTCGGGGAGTGTCAAAACACCATCATCTAGGGCCTCTTGAATAATGCCGGCTGGCCAATCCTGTCGCATCTTCATCTTCATCCTCTTCCTCCTCTTCCTCTTCTTCACTCTCTTCTTCCATCTCTATGAATATAATATTAAATTAATATTTTTATCATTATATAATATTATATTATATTATTAATATTATATTATATGATATTATTATTATTAAACAATATAATGAACTAAATTTTCTCCGTGATATTTGATAGCTGTGCAATGTATTCACGAGAGAAGGAAATCGGCTATACCAACATATCAAACAATTATAACCGTTTTTATGAAACTGAACGACCCCACCAACAGCTAGGTTATACGGGAGTAAGAATGAGCTGGTAAAATTTGAACAATGAAGTGATGATATGTGAGAGGACGTTTACAAAACCCCATGCCGTATGTGGGACTCGAACCCACTCCCAACCTGATTTCAGTTTCTAGCGCAGTGCTTTGGTCGACTGAGCTATCGGGGTGGATAATTATTAGCGTTATACAGCTTTTTATATTTAGGTTATTATGATTTTTCAGGTCAAACTTCACGATTAGAAACGAAAAAGCATCTTTTAATAGAGATAACTCCTTGAAGGTGCAGTGAGAAACGCAATTCTTAATTATCATTAATTATCATTCTTAATTTTTCATTAGCAAATTCTTTACAATTATTCTGGTGTTGAATGTTTTTTTCTTTCGTGGGTATGTGTATTTAAAGGTTATTTTGTGGTAATATGATATTTTAAGGAAAGATTCTCCATAGGAAACACAACTGCATCTTTCAAAAGAGGTGAGTGTTTAAAGTGAAGACAAGTTTCTTTAAACCAACATGTTTACGTTTCTTTTGTTGGTAGATCGTACCGTTTTCTCCTTTGTATAAAACTGCACGACAGAGTAATGGTTGTCAGGACTTTTTTCAACCTTTCTACTCAATTTAATGAAAAATGAATTTAAAAAATCATCAATCAATAGCTCAAATTGCTATTCAATTGTGATTTAATGTACAGTTAAATATATAAATTTCAATATAACTAAAATGTTGATGAGAAACATCAAGGCTAATAAATAATATGACTGCCAGTTGACAACATTTTTGTCTACGTGGAAAGGATGCACTAATTCATTACGATCTTGTCTTGCAGAGATGAAAAGTAGTCGGTCATAGCTATTCATAGTATAGAACCATTCCAATATTCACTTAAACGACGGAGGGAAACACTAAAATCTCGAGACAGAATTGGGCTACCCAAGGGAATCGAACCACTCTCTGCTGAATGAGGATACTCACTGATCCAGTCGTCCAAAGTTTAGAGAATCCACAAATATGAGTTCAATTTTCAAGTCATAAAAGTAGTTTCCACTTTCCAACGTAGTTAGAACTTAGTTTTCCAAGAGTTTTCCACTCTGTATGGGGTCCTACAAGAGCTCGATAACGGCTGCTTTATGTGGCTGCCTTCACAAAATTGCTAATGAGAATACTGCAAACTATCCTTCCGGAGACCCTACAAATTGACCCTATATGCGCCGAGACATCAATAATCCAAGAGGCAGATTATATCTCGCAAATAATCCATAAGAAAAGTGTAGATAAATTCTGGTAAGGGACCAATTGTTACATGCCATACGGTAATACCACGTTCTATGTTGAGTATAATATGTTTATATGTAGGATGTGCACCGATGCTTTTTCTTGAAAATACACGCAACATCTTTTATAAAATGGTTTTCTTTACACGAATCTGTAACATGATTTTATGGACTATTGCCTTTTCTTTAAAACAACTTTTTCACCTTTAATTTACATGTTTTCAAAACATCTTCTTTAACAAGAACACTGAAG
Source organism: Brachyptera risi (assembly GCA_964007535.1). Lineage (NCBI taxonomy): Eukaryota > Metazoa > Arthropoda > Insecta > Plecoptera > Taeniopterygidae > Brachyptera > Brachyptera risi. The sequence continues at coordinate 19,330,893 of OZ023337.1, forward strand.
GACGATGCGGACGTTAATTTTCTTACCTTCTACTTTCTTAAAAATTGTATATATTATTTTAGGAAATAAAAAATGGACGTGACTCGCCATATTTATTCCTGTGTATATAACAATCATGATGAGTAGATAAAAAAAAATGTCGATGATTTTTACTGTGTGATGGAATTTCGTTCTATTTCAATTGCAATCGAGAATTTAAAAAAAAAATCTTCTTCACTTTGTTTTTTTTTGTTGTATATGTGGTATTCATAACAACAGAGCCTTCAGGCGGCGTAATTTAATCCGTAAAAAAACACGTATATCTGAATAGGAAGGTCATCCGACTAGTGTCTAGTAGATGAAGGTCGAACTATTTATAATATATAGTGAGAGACAAAGAGAACCATTAGCTATTATTGCCGGCAATTAAGCGATAGGAGGTATAGGTGGAGCTCTGATATTTTTAGGTAATTACTTGATAGATGGATAAGATTCGGATCTGATTTTTTTTAAATCGGTTTTTTATATGATTCTTACTGTGTAGAGCGAAGTGTGACCTTTTTTTTTGCAAAGTGGCAAGTTTATATATACTTACGTCACACTCTATACTTACTTACTTGCTAGCATGGTGGTAGTTCGCCTTCATAATAACAAATTATAAAGCCACCCTTCATAGAGTCCGTTTGGAATTATTGAATCGTATTTATATGAGCTGAATATGGCCTAGCAATTGGCATGCAAGATGCAATAAGGTATAATATATTTGTAAGCTAGACCCAAATTCGTTGTTCAAATAATACTGAGGGTGAGAAGATAGGATCGTACGAATGAGGCACCACAAGAGCGATCCCGCCACTTCAAAGAAAATTGTTGATTACAATTAGGACATGGCTTTTGTGAACTCTAAAATCTAAAAATACGAATCTCAAACGCATTTAAAATTGCTAAAATGTAAGCACTGATTATCAAATACGCACATCAAATTCAACAACAATTCAACGATTATGATGAAAATAGTTGTATTTTTTTCATTTTCGTGTTTTTTTTTTTTCAATATCGACATTTTCAATATCGGCAATATTAGCATATGGCAAATTAACATACTGTAAAGGATCGGATCATGGAGACACTTTGGAAAAAAAATCAAGGACAGCTCTCCGCAATAGAAAGAATTGTTGACAAAAATCGAAATATTATACGGATATATATGTTTATAGCCGTTCTAAATTATCTGCGTAATATGTCCTAGCTATATATTGTATTTTTATGTACAGTGAAATATAGGACAAAACGTCATCTTTTAGAGAGGAGTTGAATGTTTACAGTATAGAGGCAATTTTTTATCAGAATGAGCATAACTATACATTTACAGAAAAAATAGGGGCCTATGCATCCAGTTCGTGCAGAATAATCTCTGTATTTTCGGTCTCGGGGACTCTTAAACAAGTTCCCCTCTTTATATAAGCATTTATTATACGTTCAAACTGTTATATGATAAACTATAAATATCCGAACCCTAAATTTAACTCATTATACAAAACAAATTGTATCTAATAAGTTCGGAACTAATGAACAATCCAAATACAAGTGTTGAAGAAAACTTGGAGAAAACTGAATGAAAAGTTATGTATACCAAATGACATACCAGTATTTCATTCTTTAACTGAATCCTGTTTATTCCTAAATTGAATTAGCCTACTTCAACCTGACCTCAGTGACTTCTGTAATGTAACGACAAAAGTCATAGCCTACATTCAAGTCAACTTTTCTAGCGCGGGTTTCTGTATTATTGATTTTATCTATTTACTCAATGTTGGTAACCATGTCAAGTGAAAATGCTGCTTTTTGTTTATTATTATAGTTTCCGGAGATTTTTACCACTGATACAATACTTATGTGATGTCAATAATATAAAACATATGCTAGGAAAACACATCACGTGTTTTCGTGTTGATAGGTGAGACAGTAAGAATGAAATTGGAGTATTTCGATTGTTTGGTCAGTAGAGTCAGAATACAATTTCGAAAACGATTCTTAATTGAAGGATTTTTAAATTAAGATTCATTCAACCTAGTATATTTTATTATCAAAATATGCATCAGAATTATAATCTCATATCGATAGATATGGATATTTTTTCTAGCCGTGAAGTTACACCAATTGAAATATATTTTGACTCCATTTAGATGAAAAATCATCCATTTGTTCATTTGAAATTTGAAATTGTAATTAATTGTATTTTTAGACAAATCTAATGTGGAATGGAAAGCTATTAATCTATATGCACCTTGAGTTTAGAGCAATTATGTCACTGCCTCCCTGTTTTATTCATTACTCATTTAAATCGTTCTACAATTGAATTGGTTACATTTTTAATAGGTTTCTCTATAGCTTATTTGATCGATGTAAAAAAATTGCATCAAATATTTTTTACATGAAAACGGCTGATCCGATTAAAGTGAAACGTCGGAATAATTTGAACAATTATTATATTAAAATTCCGTAGGAATAGGAACCTATTCGAAATGAATATTTATCCCAAATTTTCTCCTCTGGGTTATTCTCATAGGGTTCATAAAACTTTGAATGTGTTTTCTCATTCTTGGTGCAACCGATTACGTCTCAAAACTATACAGTAACGAATTGTTTATACCAAGTTTCAACCGAATTGGTAATCTTGTTTGACCTGTGGAGCGCGAAAGAAAAGCATGAAAAAAGGCTTTTTTACGAGTACCGCTACGGTGAAAGAGAGCCTTTGCTTCGCTCATTCAATAATGTGAATACAAATTATATACACTAAAAAATTAAATTAGACGAAATACTATAGAGGAACTAAATCTGTCGTCTATGGTAGCCATATCGTAATTTTAGTGATCTATGTAACATATTTTTCAATGTTTGCAGCTCAATTTGTCATTTGGATTTTAATATTGTATCGAAAGCCCTAATACAATTTTATGACCAGTACATAAGTGAAAGAATGAATTAATGAATTATTTAATGCATGAATTATTAATTAATTAATAAAAGCACAAATTAATAAATAAATGTGAGAAAGAAGTCAATGAATGGATAGATGGATGAATAAATGCATGAATTAATAAACGAACAGAGAAATGTATGAATTAATAAATAAATGGATGAATAAATAAATTGATTAATGAATTGATAAATGAAAAAATATTCAAAGGAATGAAAAATGAAGAAATGAATTGTGATAGAATGATTAAATAAATACGTTCCGAGTGACGTCACGCATTCTTGTAATACGTGGCCAAACAATAATGTCCTCCTAATTGCTTTATCCAATTACAACGTCAATCCACCTTTTCCTCGTTGCTATGGTTTTCTGGACATACACGACATCTCCGTGGAGCTTTTAGCGTTAATTGTAATTTTTTTATTCAATTAAAATATATTACCGACCCAATCAAGGCATCAATTCCTTCAATTGACATCCTTCAACTGACTTCAAGCAATCTTGAAATAAAGTGGACAAAAATGTCCTCCAAATAATTATTGTGTTCTCCAATCACAACTTCAGATTTAGTTTGTTTGCGCCCCCCTCTCCTCCTCCCCCCTCTCCTCTCCCCCTCCATCTTCTAACACCACTTCCACTTTTTACGTTGCTATGACATATATGATTTAAGATTTTAGTGTCGAATATAAGTTTTTTCATAACAGTTGATGTACTTGAAATAGATAGCTGATAAACTATCTAATTATGCTTTTTTTAATCCTAGATGAAAAGACTAGGAAATATTGACAGTAGATTGATACTTATCAAATCTAACACATTAAATAAGGATCTGGTCAGAATACACGTATCAATTAAAGATGATAATCACCTTTAGTGGAGTCAGATATTTTACTTCTGAATTGTCCGACTAATGATTTTGAATACATTTAACTGTCGACGTCCTTGAAAATTTGTGAATTTTTAATCCTGTTTCTTCACATGTATTAAATTTTAGAGCAACTTTTTTTAAATAGAACGTTATCATACTGGGTTGATCTTTAGAGGATTTCAGATGAATTATTATTTATACTTCACAATAGCAATGAACGAGAAATTTCTTAAGACTCTATACAGTGCAAAAATATGTCTATTGATGATGAATCACGTACAGCAATTATAAGGTAATCAATTATAATTCGTTATTGTTCATTAATATAGTCAAAAATAGCTTTATCAATCAACTAATCCACACGAATATTAAAATGTGATCTATAATTCTATATATATGATAATATATCTCTATGATGATATATTCTAATATATATATATAGAATATAATGAATATAATAATCATCGTGATATAAATCCCAACTTTCTATTACCATTTGATATTTTATTTTATCCTCATCTATTATTGATCAATATTTATCATCTATTTTGTATTTCAATGAATCATTTTTGATTTTGATTTCTTATTGGGTGAGCGAAGTGAAGACCTAATTTCACCTTACTTGAGAACTCAAGAATGTTTTCGGTTTTGGGGATTTTGGTTCGCACTTCACAAGTGAAACGAAATCATGTGTTATCATATAACTCGATATAGTTTTGAGGCGCAATCGGATACACCACTTTTGAGAAAAAACATGTCGAAATTTTCGGGCCCATACGAATAATCCGGGGGAGTAAATTCGAAAAAACAATGTTTTTCGAATGGCCTTTCTGAAAAAATAATTATAATGTAAGTTTTTTGGATCAATCAAAAATCTATTTAGAAATTGAAAGGGTAGAACCGATTAGAGTGTGAAATATTTTAGAAATCAAGCAGCAAGTGGAAGTGGCATGACTTCATGGCTTCAAAATTGTTACCAGTGTGTCAAAGTGCCAAACCTCCATCACATTCTACATAAATAGGCTCATATCGCTCATCTTACAACGCATATACTACGTTTTCCTATTTGTAATAATGAGCTCAATCTTAATTGTTTTATTTTGTTTTATATTTTCATCATTTTCAATCATTTTTAATAAGTCAAAGTTTTGGGGTGGTAAGATCGCCCTTGTGTTGTCCCGTTCAAACGATCCTATTTTGTATTCATTGTCAAAATTGGGGAACATTAACTTTGTATCAAGATTTCAATGTTATTGAAAAAGAAAGAAATTTGTATATATATATATATAAATGTATATAATATATATATATATATATATATATATATATATATATATATATATATATATATATATATATATATATATGTATATATATATATACCGACTCGTGAAACAAACTCGTTATTCCCCAATTAAGACTAAAAATTGATGAATTTGTCATAATTCAGACGAGAACCCACAAGGGTGAGCTTTCCACCCCATAAGAATTACTATCAATAATGTAGCTCATTCATTGTTAAACTGTTCGTCAAGTGTCAAATAGCAATACAAATATTTGCGTTGGATAGAGGAATCTTCGGCCTTATGAAGTTTATCTTCTTCTATTGCATCGATTCCACTTCGTCTTTGCCACAAATGTCTTCCTTTCTTCTTTCTTTTTCCTTACTTCTTTTCTACAACTCGTCAAAGCTTGAGATTGTGAGAAATTCTGCAGTCAATCTTGGAAATCTGTTCACTTGGTTCCTTCAAAATAGAAAAATCTACTAACTAGGCTGAATAAATAATTATTCATAATACCATCAGCATTTTCATTTTTGAAAACTTGTATTTTCTAAATTGTCATGAACAGTTTAGAACCATAATCGTGATCAAGATTAATTGAACAGAATGATGTTCATTTTACCTCCTTCCCCCCTTCCTGCTTACCCTATCAATTTCCATAAGAACGTATATTTTAGGCCTAAACCATGTCCAGTACATTGAAATATTTCCTTTATTTGGTTATGCTACAATTATATTCAACTTTTCACGGCGACATTTCACATGAGAACTAAGTGATCTTCTAAGTACAGCACGTAAATAAAGTTCTTTGTTACCAGTGTGCCAAGAAACTGCTTTTCATACCCAAAGATGATTGATGGACTGAGAATAATCCAGGTCAGTTGAGAAATTGAAAAAGAAAATCAGTCAGATTTTTCTTTGTCATAATTCTTCTTACATTATGTATGAAAACTACTGAATAGATGAGAATAGAGCTTTAAAAAAAAACATGTTCATACATCAACAAGCAAGTACCCAATTAATCGATCATAATATTGTCATTCTTTTTTATTTCATCTTCACTTTCTTAGTTAAGTGTGAGGGAATGATGACAGATCAGTGAAATAGAGGAAGATAGAAAATGAGTAGATTATTATAAAAATATTATTCTAATAATTCTATTATTACTCAATTATATCAAGTATATTGTTTTTGATTTTACCACCATAATTGTATAACTCTTTTTCACTTTCGGCAATTATGATTCCAAATTTATAGTAAGCTGGGCCTTCATGGTCAGTCATCGTGAAGATGAACAGCCGTCATAAATAAATGATTTTCTCTCTATAAACGTTTATGATAACTGGCAAGGTGGATATTGATCTATAAAAATAGTTGGATGAATGAAAAAAATTTATGAAGTTCTGAAATAAGTTGAAGAGGATGAAGAACTTGCTAACTGGCAGACTCGAGGGCAAATAGGTCTGCCCTAGATTTGTTTGAGCATGGCCCAATAATTTGTGTATTTAGCTATGTATACAACAAAAACCATAAGAAATAATAACAAACAATAACAGTAATAATAATAGTTCTCAATATAAGATATATTATCATCATCAAATATATATATAGAGATAGATATAATTAATTAATTATATACTTTTCATCAAGGTTTCACGAGAGGGCATTAAAAATTATTCTGGAAAGCGAACTTTTTCTCTAAGTTCAACCAAGAATGTTTCAATAATATAGAGAGTACCTATTAAAAAAAAAAAGAATTCTTCCACATACACATTACAAGTCATCAATACCCTCATTTATTTTCGTTGACCTTAACCTTTACAGAATACTGATACACAATAATCGTTTAAAAGTAATTAAAGTAAAAACATAATATATGCATACATTTTATCCCCGACGCACCTATCGCATGCGAACAAGCTATCAGTGGCAAAAGCTCCGAGCAATATAGGAAAACCTATTTGCAATAAAAACGAATCTATATATTTTCATTCTCAACTCGCAGATCCTGTTGAAGTTCAAATGGATGTTTTACATGTTTTCTACGTGTTTCTTTTAATGTGCCTTTCAAGGAAACCGACAATGAGCCTATTGTTCTGTTTCAAATTAGACAGCTACGAAGCTATACTAATGTTTTTAAGTACTGTGATGCTGCTGTTCACTCTTAACAAGAACACAACTGGATAGGGTATTTATTTCGAGCATTTCAACTTATCTTTGAAGGATAAAATGCCAATTATTGACAACAGTAGAGAGGGAATCGTAATACAAAGGTTTATAACTTGGCTACAAAATGCTAAGATCACTTAAAATAATTAGAAATGGAGAAATTACTTAAATTAGCTTGTTGAAAGGATGGTATAGCAATGTGGAATCTAAGTTTTATTATTTTGTTATCTCTGATTGAAGAATGTGGATGATTTTATACTGCAATTTATGAGTGTTAGTGGTTGTCTGTCACTGCCATCTTAACAAGCTATACTCGTCCTTTATGACCGCCATACCGTCATACTTGGAAATAATACTTTTTCAGAAATAATTGTATGATTGAGAGTTGAAAATAAAAATTATCAATTCAAAACACGTTTTAGATCACGTGAAGATCAAGCGAAGCGAAAACAATTTCATGATTAATTATCCCTTCCTTGGTGTTTCATACTTTGAAAGTACGTCACTGCCCCGTTTTGACATGTAACAAAATGACAAGAACTACCTCATAATCAAAATATTATTGAAATATATTCGAAACAAAAACGGGTGATGATACAAAATTACAGCAAAAAGGGTTATATGATATATTAATTGTAATACGTAGAAGAAAATAATTGAAAAAATCGCAATTAACCAATTTAATATGACATACCGGTGTAAGAGAATTTTTTCACTCCCCAGTTTTTTAACTCCCCAGTGAAAGGACTACATAGTATGTTTACTCCCCAGTAAAGAAATCACATGATAAGTCAACTCCCCCAGTAAAACGATAATATGATACTATTACTCCCCTTGTAATACTTTGACTCCCTTGCAACCGTAGATTTCATGTTGCAGTACCTTCTTCTGTGATAAATTTACTTTGGATTGTGTTCTACATTATTGTCACATAATAAAGGAAAGTAACGACAAATTTAAACATAATTCAAAACATTTACGCTCTAATCTCGAAATTTCGAGTTGGATTTTGAATTTAAATTGAATTAGAGAATTGGAGCAATTTGGAGTAATCAGGAGAAATCATAGAGTCCTATGAATATACGGTTGTATTTAGAAATGACATAAAGTTGAAACGTTTCAGTCGTTTCATTGTGAATATCTTCCTCCAAAATTTCAATTTTGATTCTTTTGAATATTTGCCAACATTTCTTTATAGACCTCGAATTTTTTGAAAATATGGGAAAGCGTTATATGTTTGGTGCCACGCTGATTTTTGTCTCTATAATAACCGAATTTTCTATAATTATTCTGTTAGTAGACGGCCTTCATCTTTCGTGAATACAAATATAAAGGCCTTATACTTTTAACTGTTATAATGGTTAATCTATCGACTCACACTAAGACTGTGCTTTTTTTAAGGTTTCTTTGGTTGTATTAAAGTAGCTTAAACTCAGTTTTACGTGGTAATTTCTTGGGCTTCACGAACACTGTAAAGCCATATGAGATTAGAAAAGACTGTATGACAAAAGTCAGAAAATAATTGTGATCAATGCTGACTCAGTTGTTTTTTTTTCATGTATATTTATTGTTTAGAATGCAATTGTGGCTACGCAGCGCACGGTGGCAAGGACTCAGTATGGTGATAATGTTTGAATAGCCATGTGATAATTATTATTATTAATGAACATGTGAAAATACAAACAAAAAAATATAACAATTCTGAATGGAATGAGAAAAAAAATGAATAAAAATGAGAAACAAACTATACATTAACAATTTTATCAAATAATTTATATGAATTGGGCAGTGTGGATGTCTGCATCAAATTATTGAATCTCTGTTGAATATATTCATCTCAGAATTCTTCCATGAATTCGATTTGGCTTTCCTCGCTCGAATCTTGAAAAAATACGGTCATTTTTTCGTAATTAAATAGCTTATTCGTTCTCTTCTTTACTTCTTTTCACGCTTCCACACCAATCATCGCTTTGTGAATATAGCCCATTCTTGATCTTCTTTTCCTTTTCTCAAGCGTCTTCAAAGCTAACTACATCAACAGTACGTTGACATTCTCTGGTACTAACTTTGGATGTAATTCAAGTTCGCTTCCAGTTTCGAGACGTTGAAGTAAGAATTACCATTTTGGTCATCCATCAGCACTAAAATCATGATATAGTTGATGCAATCCCAATGGTGACGTGAATTAAAACTGCTTTATTGACAATGGGTTGTTATTTTTCATTTTACAAAATGATACGTAGAATAAAATTCAATACTTGAAGTTCATCAGAAATGTTGGTTTAGGGGGGAGGAAGAATCCACCCAATGCCTATAGGACAAACGATCATCCAAGTTCTTTGAATCGGCGTGCTGAGCCTGCCATAACCTTGCCATCTTCTTCTTCTTCCTACTTCTGTTCTTATTCTGATTATGATCTATCTACAAGCTCCCTATCCCTTATATCTTCCTGTCTTTTCACCAATCCTTGCATTCCACAATCTCCAACAATTATCTTCTTAATTCACGTTCCCCAGGTAACTTCACCTTGTCTCATCATTATTCTTCCACTTTTCCTCTTCGACCAATTTTTCCTCTTTCAAACCCCTCTAATGTTTTTTCTACTCATCCTCCTCCATATCACCGTAGCCTTCCTACTTTGTAATTCAGACTCACTACTGTAAATTTCCGAATTATTTTTCCACTCTTACTTATCGATTTTTTCTCAACCGTCAGAAAACTCCTCGGAATTTCATTTCTGAGGCTCGCAATATCAAAATGACAGAATATTTGTTATGCTGTTCACTGTATTGAGTGACCACAAAGATCCAGGCTCCAACTCAATGATGAATATATAAAGCACAATGCCAAAGAAACAGACCATTTGAGAAGAAAGACCGCTCATTCAACACGACGTTGGTCTGTTTTCCTTCCACGGCAGAGCTGCCCGTAGATGGAACAATCTTTCCATCCACTCACCATCAAATTTCCCAAACGGAAACAGAATTTAAAAAATTTGGAAGTATATTTCAATCACATGTTCTTCAGCAACCACAGGCCTACATTGTGAATGATGTAATATGCTCTCAAGTAGTAAATAAAAAAATCATAATTGAAAATTACAAAATTAGATGTATATTAAAAACTTATAATGATCTATGATAAGATGGAGTGGGGTGAAAAAAGAGAAAAAATAGTGGGAAAAATGCATATGATATTGAGGAAAGTTCTACAAGAGAGATATTGAAATGAAACTTTTTTTCTAATCAAGGCTGAGTTGTATAATGATGAAAATAATTGTATGGATTCTTCCAGGGTCTATCAAAAAAATAAGAATTTGGCCTTTTACCAACTGAGAATTATAAATTCTTCTGAATATTGTACAGAAACGTACTGCAGCTTCAAGCATTCAACACTTTTGTAAAATGTAGCGCAGTTTTTAATCAAAAATCTCGTCGTTTGACCCTAAAAACACATATACAAATATAACGATGACATTTATGTTCTTGGTAGATTACCTTTTTCATTCGTGAATACAAAAGTGTATGAACGCGAAGAGTAAATTTCACAGACAGGAAATTACAAGTTTTTGCTTTTGTGATCTTTTAATAATTACTATTTCATTTTTATCCTGGCTCTAGTTCAAATTGAGTTGAATAATACATGATAGGTGTGTATACCAGAATAGAACTGCTACTTTCGTGTCAAATTTGACGGAATACTATTTAGGTATATATATTTTCACACTGTCGAAAATCTAAGAACAATCTCACTCAAGATAGGGTTGATGAATACTTTCAATACTATACACTTTTGAATAAGTCAAATGCTCACTTCCAAGATTAATATTGGTAGGCTAATGTTTACTTTTGAGATTATTATTGATCTGCTATCTTAAATTATTTCTTTGCAATGAAAGACAACCGTTTTCCTATCAAATAGGAAAAATTGTTGATAGTTACATCGCATACGCAGAAATATATTTGTGAGGAATTCTGATATTTATATTAAGCCGTGAATATTTTTTCACTTCTTATTCACACTCATTGGTTTTGATGTTTTTTTTAGAATAGCCTACTTACGATCTTTCTAAAAGTATGTAGAATGTACCCAAAATAGTTTCGGTTACAGAAAAATAACATTCAAAAAAGTTTGAATATTTCAAAAGTATTCTACCTAAAACCAAATTGTAGATAATTTCCTTCAAAAGTTCTGTAATCTTTTTTTGATAGTAAAAAAGTAAAACTGTGTCTGTGGGACCTGTGGGACCTTTGGAGCGCATAATAAAGAAGACAGAAAGCAAATTTCCATCTTTCTGCACAAATACAGATATTTCACTTTTATGTATTATACAATAATAAGCCATGCAATCGATAGATAAACTTGTATCAACAAAAAATGAAGGCTCGATCCACCCGTTCGCTGACCGTCAAGGATAGTGGGTACGGTCAATATGAACCTTATCCTTTTCAGGCTACACGTACGTACGTAGTCAACTAAACTTCGAAACACGTTGCTTCAGACAGTACATTTCATGAATCTCTGCACCGACTTTCCGGTGGTTTATTACATTCAGTCTCGAGAAGGTTTTCATACTTTTTACACCAAACATTTTGATAAATTGGGCTATATAGTTTGTTTTTAAGACACATTTAAGATGAATGAGTTTTCACACAAAAGTATATTCTTAACCCCTGCAATCTCCGTCATGTTATAGGACACCATGACAAAGAAGCACAGAAATAATGCAGCATTATTTTCAAGGATTTCATGTTGACATATTGAATTGTTGAAAAAATTACATATTCAAATATTATGTTGTTTTTGATTCCATTTTTAAAAATCATGATGGAATCATGATCTTCATAATCATGAGATGGAACAATGAGATACCAGTTGACCATAAAGTTTAGGTGATCGTGAAGCTTCTTGACCATGGTGACCATTGAGATACAAGAAATAGACAAGTTTCAGTATTTTACATGCTAGATCGTAGATATATGATAGGGTATATATAATTTAAATATGCCTAAACAAGACGCAAGTTCTTTCTAAGCAAGTACAAGAATCTGTACTTGAGCCTTATTGGCTCCCAATACGAAAATACTAACAACGTAAATGGGTGGTATGCATTTTTACAATAAAATCGAGGAAAACATAGAAAATTAAAAATTGTGAATATTATAATGGTCATAAATATAATAGAATGTATCAAATATGAAAATTGGCAAATCATCACTTCGAAGATTATTATTTTCCTATTATTCAATGTTATTACAGATGTTCACAATTATCATGTTTTTTTTTGTGGTAACCATACGTATTGAGGCTCATTTGATATTTGTTGTTCAATAAAGGTATATATATATATATATATATATATATATATATATATATATATATATATATATATATATATATATATATATATATATATATATATATATATATATATATATATATATATATATATATATATATATATATATATATATATATATATATATATATATATACGTGTATGTATATATTTTTAAATTGAAGTGCATTCGACTATTATTTCCTAATTCATATTTAAAGGGACCAGTGCATCGAGGAAAAAAAATTGATAAATTTCATTTGATATATTGAGAATATATCCACACTCCACACTAATACAATAAATACATCCACACTCCTAGTATAGTCACATTCTTTAGTTCTCAAGAACAAAACTCTCACACAATTGAAAACTTCGATATATATATTTGAATATCTCAATCCAAACATCACCAATAAACCAATCTCAAACTTTGAAGCTCATTATTCAATAATATCATTTGTTTGCAGCTAGATATAAATATCTCAGAATCTATTGCAGCATTTTCCTTCTTTTTCTTTTTTTCAATAACATCGAAACTTGATACAAAATCCTTGTTCCCCAATTAAGGCTATGGATGAAAGATAGGATCGTTTGGGCGAGGCACCACAAGGGCGATCTTACCACCCCATTTTGATTATTTAAAACTAACAATGAACTTCAACACCAGGACTGCGCTATCTGTGACTATAATTTTCCGAAATTTCCTTGAAATTTTCATCATACCTTCATTTTTCTTGTAGGCCTATCTATGTGATATTTTATGATCTTTTATATAGTTTTAATCATAATTTTTTTATATTCAAGAAAGTACTTCGGAATGTTTTTAAAATTAACGTGAAGAATTACTTACAGTGGAAAATTGATTATTTATTGAATAATCACGATTACGATCAAAATTATCCTTAAGGATCATATGAGTAACACTGTGAAGTTTAACACACACAAAAATTAATCCAAAAATATTATCAGAATTCATCATAATATCTTCCGAAACTTGGTAAAATGTATACATGTTAAATCTTCAAGCACTGGTCCCCTCAAAATTTAGCCCGTCATTGCGTGTACTCCATGTGATAAAAACGGTCAGTAACTTTTCTTCATCAATCGCCTATATATAGAGAGAGCAATTACTGTGTTATTATTTTTGACGTCATTTCCAAAACTGTTCCATATTATGTATCCATATTTTGAAAAAATCATCTGACATGAGCCCGCATTCGATGAGGATGTTACTTTCGGTGGTTACTGGTGAGGAAAGAGGCGATATTTTTTGTTCAATTTATCGGTTTTAATTGGTTAATTTGGACTGCATCACGGATCTAATTGAGAAACAATGATACAGCATTATTTTTGTATGGAAGAAAAATTGGCCTCTTTCAATGTATTGAACGAGGTCGGTAAATGTTTCGAATCTGAGAAGATATCATTCGTCGATGTTGCAGGTATTTGTTGAAAGTTACAACACCAAGTTGAAAATTGTAATGAAAAGTTGAAAGTTGATTCGTTCATTGGAATTAAAATTTGATTAATTAATTCAAATATTAAATGCAGATAAGTTATCACAAATTAATTTTGGAATCAGCACCAATATCATGACTTATTCATTAAATATCACAAAAAGTAGTAGTATTTCGGCGAAACGAATAGCTTTCCTGAAATTTACAAAAATAGTTGATGAAATGAAAATATTGGTAGAACATGAAGCAATTTTTTGAAATAGAGATGAATAATCTGATAAATTATTTCATCGAGTCAAATCTTTTCATGCAACTTCCAATATGTATACAAGAAGCAAAAAATCACTTATAAGCCACTTGGTTATATTTCATTTGACTGCGTTTTATATTTACGTACGTATTTTCAATGTCTCTGTACAGTTTAATTATAATTTAAAACTTTCGTCGTAGGATGGGAGGATTTTCAACGCATGTACGTAGGTTCACAATATACTTCACCAACAATACTAACAATACTAACAATACTTTTTTGAGAAAAATTTCTTATATTGCGTCAAAATTATGAACAGTTTTCATATTGAAAGCGTTTCACAAAGTCCACATATATGAAAAAATATATTCACAAATATATTCACAAATATATGAAAAACGTTTCTGAATCTATATTTTCAAAACAATTTTGATTCTCAACTATATTTTTTTATTGGTTTACCCGATAAATCAGTGTTTCCAGTCCAAGAGGCCTAGATTTTGCTGAAACAATATTAAATACAACGGTATCGATTCATTTCATAGTACTCAACTGATAAAAACGGTTTTTATGAGTGTACAATATGCATAAATCACTATAAAAGAAAAAATAAGTTCTTTTATTATAAAAGAATAATAAGTTGAAATATGTTTAATAGATTTGTCATCTCATGATATCATCACGAAGTAAAATACAACTTCAACATCACTTAAGAGTGCTGAAGCTTGATGGAATCTCTGATCATCTTATAATAATATTCTAAACACATTCAACCTTGAATAAGATTTATTTATAATTGTATCACAATAGGCATACAAATAAATAATAGAATCGAAACTATCAAGTTATAAACATAAAAATAACCGCATGATAACTTATTCCTAAACATGGAAAAGTACATGCTTGTATGTTTCTTGAATAGCTCAAACAGGTATACTTCACTTGTGATTTAAAAAAACTCATCTTGTAGCTGTTGTGGTGCTCGAACTCACATCCGACTAGCAAACTGAATGCTGACCTTTCAACCAACTGTATCAATATATTACACGTTTTATAACCTGTGAATGAAATTGAAAAATAACAAACTTTAGATAAAATATAATTGTATAGACATCTCGTCGATGCGATAGAATAGATAGATGAGAGAATTTCTCAATTAATCATCATAATAAAACATTGGACATCGAAATTTTGAAACGGAAACCTTTGTTGCTCTCATACTAAGAGCTAGTTTTTTACCGACTCTTAGACCCGGTTTTACCAATCTTAGTTAGGGTACTAATCCACCAACTATTAATTAAAGGTACGAAAATAACACATGTAACCCATGGTGATAACAAGTTAATCCGCCAACTATCGTCTAATCAAGCAAACAAAAAACAACAGGCAAACGACAACGAACGACAAGCAGTTCGCAAAACCAGACCTGAGAAAGTTATGCTTGCTACAGTAAAGTTAGGACAGATTGGTAATTCACTAAAAGCAGGGTTCAACTGTATAGCACCTAAAAAGTCTGAAAAAATACTACTACTAACTAATACTACTAGTAGTAGTACTACTACTGATATACAACAACTACTACAACAACAACAACAACAGCAGCATAGTTCTAGACAAACAAAAAATCATTTCACAATATTAAGTCCCTCAGCCGCCTTCCGTAACTCTCAGTCAACTAAGGTACCACTTTAGAAACTGTATAGTCACCGTTTGGCCGTAGATTCGAGTCTCGCATAAGGCATGGGTAAGCGTTCTTTCACTCATCATCTATTTATTCACAGTTTCACTATCACCTTCTCACTCCAACCCCCAATTAAACTTGTCGTTAATCAAACCCTAGTTATCATCGTCAAATCTGCTACGATTTGCTTCGAATAATAATAATAAATAAAATATCTGTAAGAAAACGTCGCCTTATTCTTTCGGCGTCTTGTCTCGACACCCCTCTACTCACGTAATAGCAACCCTTGCAGGTTCATATCAGTGGGACAGATCGTAATTCAAACGCTGGAACAGAATGTCGAGTAAAATAGACGACTTGCATCAGTGTGCTCATAAAGACAGAGAGAGTGGGGGGGGGTGTGAGAGTGTGAGAGAGAAAGAGAGAGAGAAAGAGAGAGAGAGAGAGAGAGACAGAGAAAGGGAGACAGGATTAAAGAAGAGAAGAGAAGGGGGGAGAGAGGAAGAAATAGTAAGATAGAGGGAGTAGAGAAGATAGAGGATAGACGGATATAGGAAGTTAAAGGAGAAGAAAGAAAAAGAGTGAAAACACCGATAGACCGGAAGAGAGAGAATATGAGTGAAAACAGTAGAAAGACAGAGAGAGAGAAGGAAAGATATGGAAAGAGTGAGAGAAGATAGAAGGAGAAAGAAAGAGAGGAAGAAAACCTGTCTGTCTTGAAATGAACGCGAGAAAATAAATTTCAAAAAACGACAATGGTATTGTGTATTGTTTTTGCCTAGCATATAAGAAATGTGAGCAGGAGGGAAGAAAAGGGGATGAAAGAACTAGGAAGTATATGATTCCCATGGGTATTTGTAACAGATGATGTTTTGACATTTCGTATAACATAACAATCTTGTCGATATTTTCCAAGATGATGTTAATTGTAAGTCGAACAAAGGCTTTAGTTGAGCAAAAAAAAACTTCTGAAGCAGAACTGAGGGCCTTGTGTAGGCCTATGCTTGTTTATTTTCATTGTTATGGTAGTGTTAACAAAGCTGTTCGGTTTTATTAAGGCTTCTTCCAAGTGATGTAGCTTATTGTTGAAAACGACAGACAACAATGTCAATATTACCTAATGGATATTATTTTATCAACCCATCACTTTTCGGCAATTGTTTTTCAAAACAAACATTTCCAATAACCAATATTCCAGTTAAATAAATGGATATTCCATTTTCATAAAAAACTGCTTTTGAATCCGAATACTTGTACAAATCAAGTATTACCACGGTAACACGTATATAACTTTCAATTTCGATCATTGCTAAAATCTAAGGTAGTAATTTGTGCCTAAAAACTTTTCCCAAATCAACTTTCACGGTTAACAATTGGTTAATTAATTGAAATGTTTGTATTGTGAAAGTGAATTTATTAGGATGAAAAGAATTCCAAAAAAACAGGTTCGGAAAAAGTGCATTTCAAACCATTGCAAACATGGGAAACTCACATGAATACGAAATTAACATTGTTTTACAGGATCTTCCGATGTTGATTTAATCTTACAGATATTCATGTTTGACCAAATATCGTTTGTATACTGAATAGAAACCAGTACAGAATATTTTAATTTGCGGCGAAGAAGAATGCATAGTCACATACAGTGCAGTATTGAAGTCAAAGTTCATCATAATTCGTTTTTCAATGGACCATTTACATATATATATTGAATTTGTTACATATATAAATTTGTGATTTATATGCATCTAAGGTGAAAAGATTGTGAGCTCTTGAACTCTTGAAACACACAGAGGCACCGCTTTTAAAAAGATTCATCTATTCATGCATTGTCTTAATTGGGGAGCAATAATTGTGCATCCAGATAACAAAAATAAATTAGCTAAACAAAACTATTTCGAAAAAATAACTCAAATACAACAAAATTGAACATTCACTTATACAGATTTGTGTTTAAACTTCCAAGTATTTTATTATTATTATTATCAGTAATCAACATCAAAAACTTGAGACAAAGTCGATTCCCAAGTTCTATGACAAGGTAGGATCGTTCGGACGGTGCGTCACCTGGGCGATCATCACCCCGAAATAAATAATAAATTATAATGTAACTCATTTTCACATAAACTGTATGCATATTAAACTAGGTAGTCCAGGAATAATGAATTATTCAATCAAAGTGCCAAGTGTATAAAATGGTGGATTATTAAAATGGCGAATACACAACGCCATAAGTCTGAAACAAATATACTGAGCTACTTTGTAAATGGTGACCGAATTAGGCTAGCCTTTTGTGTCATTACTATTTACGCCTACGTTTTATGTCCGAGTGACCGAGTCGATTACAGTGTATCCAATTTTTATTCCCACAAAAACAATGTACCGTTTAAAACAACTCAACCCTCTATTTCACCAAATTCAAACGACGATCTATTCACTTTCGAAAAGTATAATATATTTTCTATCCAATGGCGGCCAGCCTTTTCGTTCGCGGTCATCTTATTGTATAGAGTGCGTCACGGTAGCTCTTTGAACAGCGCCACTATACCAACGGGGTCGTTCTTTTTTTGGCTAGATTTATTGTCGTAAGATCCCCAAAGACGACGTCCCGTCCTTTTCTCTCCAAACTGTTATTCAAAGTTCTGTCATTGGTTGGTATAGTTGGAAATGGAATTCGCATTCGTATGTTTTATCACAAACGGACGGTAGGTTCGATTCGAGTATTGTATGGTCCTTGTCCGAATCCTCCCCTACAGCCAGTAACTTACAATGGTCCCATTTCTATGTGTATAGTTTCCCATATGTTATATATGCCATGTGATCTTTTTTCAATTTCGTTTTAAATTAATACCAGATACCAATGTCTAAATGGAAAATCAACCCTAGAAATAAAAAAGTACATTTAGAAAATCTGATGAATAGATTTTCTCATTATTATCATATCATAAAATAAATGAGGATAGTCATGAAAAAATATACTTCTTCATTATTGCCATCAGATTTATTGTTTGTTAAATGAGTTATATTATTATTAATTATTCTTTGGCCGGGGAGTGAGATCGCCCCTGTGGTGCCCCGTCCGAACGATCCTATCTTTCCTCCACCTCAATTATGGAATGATGATTGTGTATCAAGTTTCTATGTTAATAAATATACATATGAGGATAGGACAGGAATAATAGGAGGGGGTGCCATAAGGACGATCTTGACAGCATTCTTCAAATTGAGTAAAATAAAATGAATGGGTCATACATTTTTGTATCATCTTCACTTATTCTTACTGATTTTTTTATCATACATGTATAGGGATAAGTACCTCACACTTTCCAAGTAGTTTAAGATTCTTCCTCAAAAATATAATGACGGCCCACACTTTTATTTTTGCAGGAAAGTCAAGTTGGAAGAAAAGTGAAGAATGCTGTGGAGCATGCAAAAATGTCACATATAGGCCTATACGAAAAAAATTAAGTAGTTCAAGTCACTCGCAGTCGCTTCTTCGTTTAAGCTAATCTGAAAACATATGTGAACAAAACCCAAGTGATACCATAGACTAAAATTAGTCTATGGTGGTACGTTAACTCTTATCATGCACATTGCAATGAATTTAGCTCTCCAGCACGATTTCAGTGTATGAAATAATTTATAAATCTTTCATCCACAGCCTCAATTGGGGAACAATGATTTTGTATCAAGTTTCGATGTAATTAAAAAAAAAGTGCAATATGTAAAATATGAATCATGAACAGTATTTGTATATATATTTATATTTTTGGCTATATTGTTGACCTATCCACGAATTTCATTGAATGCTCTGATTTAGTAGCATGTAACACAATGGTAGAATGATGATCATTAGTATTTTGTCACACTTATAGAGTAGTGAGTCACACGTCATGATCGACACGTCTCCACTTCATACGTCACACAATCATCGTTCTAAGATATAGATATAGACACACACAAACACACACACACACACACACACACACACACCATGATTATACAAAATAAGTATATCGAGATTCTCAAGGATGTATATATAGGTTCACAGAATATTCTATTCGGTCAATTCTAAGTAATCAAATCATTAAATTTGTGAATAACCTGCAAGAATAATATGAACGTCTACGCTTTTTTTTTAATGCAAGTTATGTGCAAGCAGAGATAATCGAATATTCGAACTATTGCATCTTAGTAGTAGCAGCATGCGGCTTGGAAAGAAATATTTTGTAAAACATGTAAAAAAGTTAGAAACTGAAAGTACTGTGAACACACACAAAAACAGACAATACGTAGATTTATAGATCCAATTTAAATCCAACATTTATATCCAACCAAAACCAGGGCTGTAAATATTATAAATGCATATTAATGAATCCTGATGAATAAACACTCAAATATAAACAATTAAATTTAACAGAATCGTCCATTAAGAAGAGATAGTTTGAATACAATTATAGACAATTAAACTTGGGTTGGCGGTGATATACACACTGAAGACAGACTCCTAAAATCCACCAAATGGAATGCGCGATAAAATGAAGAAGCTAAAATACCGCTGTGTTCCTGTCGCTATACCTCGGTTAACTATCAATTTAATGCTATAAGACCACCTATAACTTATCACATAGACGTGCCTATTTACCAACTGATTCCTCCCAATCTAGTCATTCATTCCATGTGCTCAAAAGCTCAAAAGCATTCTCAGATCACGTATATAGTCGCGCAAAGTTCTGATATACTGAGGCAACTCGGTTTACGTATTCGTAAAATAATAATATATTATGATTTACAACGATTCCCCGTACAAATATACGAATTATCAAGCAGTATCTGCTTGGCGTAATTTTACCTAATATAATTTTAGAACGAGAGGAAATGGATTTAACGAGAAGTTAATATTTTAGAAATTGATTATTATAATAAACCATAACACTATCTACATAAAGATATGAAACTTATATCGTTGTCTTCAGAATGAAAGGAAGTCTTCGCTATACGCTCATCTAATTATTAATCAGGCTGAGTCTATTGGCAGAATATTATTTTGGCTCCAAGCATCGGAATGACTATCGGCAGAAAATATTTTGTCTCCTAGAACTTGAAATACTATTCGCAGAAAGATTTCTGACTCCAAGAGTCTAAAACACTATTGGCACGAAATATTTCTGCCTCCCAAATTGTGGAACATTATTCGCAGAAAATATTTTGCCTCCAAGCACCACAGATAATCGAGCTGTGAAAGCACCTGAACGACTATTAGCACGAAATCTTTCTGCCTCCTACATCTTGGAACACTATTCGCAGAAAATATTTTGCTGCCAAGCACTTAAAGTACATTGGCAGAAATTTTCGTGTCACGACACACGAATATATCTGCCTCCAAGAATTTGACACACTATTGGCAGAAAGAAATGAAATTAGGTTGAAAATGCATACGGCAATATGGGTAGATTCTTAATTTCGCGTTTTATTGCGGCCATGTTTGATTGATGGAGGGATGTGGCCTACACTAATTTGAATACCATGGAAACGCTAGTTGGTTGGATTAATAGGCCTATATTCATTGAAATTATGTTGAAAATACACATGGCAACTCTGATGCACATGGATTCTTAATTTCGCGTTTTATTTCGGCCATGTTTGATTGATAGAGGGAATTTGAATTACTATGGAAACGCCAGTTTAGGTTAGTAGGCCTGCACTCATTTGCATAATATGAAAACACCATAGTTGTTCTGCATTATTACCAACTTAAAAGCCTATATTATGACGTCTGGATAAGTTATGAAGAGGTGAAAAAAATAACAAAAATCATCATCAAATAGGCCATATATTATGTAAACCGGCGTTTTAAGGGATAGACCTATCTTAAATGGTAATGGATAAGTAGGGTTTAAAGTTTTCACTGGATTATTTTGTAGGGTAGTCTTGTGAAGCCATTCAACAAAAACCACCCTGTAAATACATTGGCTATTTTTTTTATGAATTAACCGTCAGTGCAACCATGTGTAGGCCTATGAATCGGAAGTGTGCAGCACATATGCCAAATGTAGGTCTACGTCTTTTATTCTGTCAATAGTATTTTCTATCCCAAGGGGCACAAATTATTTTTTCTGCAAATAGTATTCCAGTTCTTGGCGGCAAAAATATTCGTGTGTCGTCACAATTTCTTTTCTGGCTGCTACCAAGCCGAAAAATCTTTCTGCGAATAATGTTTCCGGTTTTAGTAGGCAGAAACGGGTGCGTGAAGGCGAAATACTTTCTGCGAATAGACACTTCCTACAAGACTTGTAGAAGTCATGAATGACGAAAAATCAGGGGCTGAAAAATAAAAAAAAATCCTGAATTCTGGTGTACACTTGTCATGAAATCTTCTTGAAATCTCTTGAAATGTCTTGAAATCTCCCTGAAATCCCTTGAAATCTGAAAGCAGGTGTACAGCACCAAAATTAATTAACCAGTTGTTTACCTTTCGAGGAAAAATGAGCAATTCAAAGGAATAATGTGCACAAAATACCTCCGCTTGATTGGCCAGAGATGGTAAATGGTCATAGTAAACCGGCCTGCTGCTTCCACCTATCGGATTCATGTTGAACGACAGAAATTCCAGGGAAATCATAAAGGCAAAAACAACAAAGCAGAGAGATAGGAAGTTTATAAGATTATCTGGTGATGTTATAATTATGTAAAGAGTGACTTTATTAGTCATTAAACTCAGTATGGAGGTTTATAAAATATGTTTTATCTTCGTTGGAGTGTTGTTTGTCGGAGAAGGTAGGTTTGAGCTCAAACTAAACATTAATGAAATAATGAAATTGAATGACGTTTATACCTGTAACCTAACCTTTCTTTACAATCAGTTGACAGTTATTTTGCAACTCTACGTCACAATGGTCCAGTAGTCCTTGGTGCCAACATAACTTTCGTAGGAGAGTTATTCAGTTCTTATGGTGATCCACCTTCTGGTACCTTCCGTTTTCGATGGGAGGATAACGCCATACATCAAAATATTGCCGAGGTAATAGTCGACACCCAACGTTTAGGCCTAGGCCTACTTCGTTTTTAGTTTTTACAAATTTCAGATTTGTATGTGAGACATTCAAAATGACAGTACTTCAAAGTGATCAACGTCATGGCGCGCTAAGCCTACAAAATATTTGATTGTTGTTTTTGTGTTTTCCGTGTTTCAAGTTTGAAGGCCGTGACACAGTTTCTACTTGGAATGTCTCTTATCCTGCCGACCAGAATCCACCTGGAACATATGAGGTTCAGGTGACGATAGCAAAATCTGCAATTTTCTTCTGGCCCCTTACAAGTCAGAGAGCTACTTTTAACTTGACATGTAAGCTAACCCACATTGACTTAGAGTTGACCTTGTAGAGTACGGTAGCCATCTTACAAATAGGTCATTTACATAATGTGAGTTCAAACTTACGGGCTTGATTTCTATTGGTTAATCACACCGTTGGAAAACGGTTCTTTAATTTCAGAATTCGCATGTTCACATTATGTCAGATCCAAGATAGGCCTAAATTTGTCAACTACCGGTATCAAAGCAATCCACGTTTATGGTAAAACAAAACTGAAAGCTCCCGACAACTTCCATTGCCCTTCACCTCTATGCTGCAATCAGCACATTTTTCGACCGCTAGGGAAAGGCATGAGATTGAATTGCCAATCAATTAACAATACAGCACGTTTGTCACACTTACTTTGGGTCGGAAAATGTTGGCCTACTACAGAATAAGCGCGAGAAGGGAGTGGAAATAAAGTACCGGTAGAGTAAATCAGTTTGGTTTCAACATTGTGTCAATTGTGACATGACATGAGGTATCTGTATTCTAACAAAGTAGCTCACTTTATCTGTTTTTGAAAAATGAAAGTAGATTTAAATATTTGTCTTTCTTTTTATAGCATTGTTAAATGGACAGCTGGTTCTTACTCAAGGCAATACCACGCTAAATAATGGTTTTGTCTCAAATGCCAAACAAGTGACGCACAACGTACAATTGCACAAACCTGATGGAGAATTCTTGGCGGCTAATGCTACCAGCGTACATACTTACTGGTTTGTTGATTGTAAATACTATGGCCAATCATCCGACTACCAGTTCCTAATGAATTACACGGAAGCGGGTAAAATCCATAACATCGAGGCTTTGATCGTTGCCTCGTATGAACCAATCGTAACGACAACTGTTGCTCCGGAGACGACAACTACTCCAACAACAACCACGACTTTGGCACCTCCAACTAATATTACAACTACTACGAGCACGACAACAACTATCAAACCCACCACCGAAAAGCCGAGCAATGATACAAATGGAACAGTGATACCTTCATTCATTGCATCAAACGACTCGGTTAATTTACCATTTGTCTGTCTCAACTCATCATTGATACCACCCGACCCTAAGAAAACGTATGGATACTTTCACCAACGCATGCAGGTTAAAGGTAAGTGTTGCAATCATTGTGTACATATCACATACCGGTACGGTAGCAGGGTCTACGTGCTATAGGCCCCTAATAAATATTCATGTAAGTTTGTGTATAAGGAACGCCAGCATCTCAATGATTTGAATATCAAAAACGAATGAAGAATGTATCCGTCATTTCAGGAGCTATAGTTATTAACCCAGGAACTAATGTAGGCCTATACTTATCATGGGTGTTTGACTGTTTGTTATTACTTGTGTTCTAGCTCCGATCTCAAATATCAAAGTGGACGGAACAAATTGGCTTCAACGTGATGATCTTCTGAATCTTTTAGTATCTTGGAATGGTTCTTCAAATTATGACTATTGTCTAAGCTACATTCCAGGCCCGTATAATGTAACAGGTGAGACATACTTTAGAGCTGATAATTTCGTGTGGGATGCTCAATAGCTGCCGCCCTCCCCCTCCATAGCTTGGTCCACTTGGGCACCAATTTGGAAACTGAAGTCACCGTTGGGCGTGGGTTTGAGGCCTACTTAAGACATGGTTTCTTTGTAAAAGTCCTTCCACTTATCATCACTCCATCTTTTCTTATCACATGCTCATTTGTACCCCTGTATAACCATTGAGTCATTGAGCAAACAATAATCAATCAAATAATCAGCTTGATTACTAGCTCAATTATGATCAAGCATAACTTGTATGTTTACCTTATACTGTATTCATTGAATACATTCATCATAAGAAATTGGATTATCAAACAATATTACAACAAATAACATTGTACAACATTATACATTATATTGTACATGTATTATAAAACATTATAATATTGTAACAATATTACAATATTACCGATTTCCTTGAAACTGGGTTAAAGGAATAAACACTACTACTACTACTATTCCGTATAAAATTTCAACATCTACACTTTTAGTTTTAACTTTTGAATAACAATTAAATATGTTGAACGGGCCTCATTCAATACCGGTCCGGTATGTCCACTGTCATTGCTGCGCTTCAATTATGAGCGAGAATATGGCATTTTAAAATGTATTTTGGATCAGTGATCTTTATTTCAATTTGTCATGCCCACGTACTTGGGCCCTACTTTATTAGGTAGGCCCCTACGTATTTATTTTATTTCTCAATATTTACTCCAACAATAACTTGAATAATAATAATAATAATAATAATGGTTTTTATTATCGGAGACTGTACAAACAGTATGATATACGTCATGAATTACAATATAATAAGCATTATTCAAGATTAGCTGAAAGCTAAAAAATCATCAACAGAGTAAAAAGCATTTTCACACAACAGTTTCTTAACTCTGGATTTAAACGTAGGTATGCTAGGTATCGACTTAATGTCTATTGGTAGGTTGTTATAAAACCGTGACATTGACTATTGCAGTCCTTTCTTATACAGCATAAGCCTATGTTTGTCCACACGTATGTCATTACGACGTCGTGTATCATGTTGGTGGATTCCATGGTTACATTGAAATAGTTTAAAATTCTCTTTCACAAAAACGACAGACTTAAGAATAAAAATACAAGGTAGAGTAAGCAGTACATGAGATTTAATAAGAGATTGACAAGTTGTTGACTTATTAACATTACCAATATTTCTCATAGCTCGCTTTTGCAGCAGGAAAAGCCTTCTGGCATGAAAAGAATGCCCCCAAAATATGATTCCGTAATAGGGCCTGCTTAGTACTCACCGGTACTGATAATTTTGTGATGTTATCGAAAAATAATAAGAGTATAAAAATCTTATACAAATAAGCATTTTTGGTTTTGTGTAGAGCCAAATTTAAGAGACTAATTAAACACGTCTGTATTTTACGGTTGCAGGAAAAGAAGAGTGCAGAGGTGGAAATGTCAACACGAAAAACAATTCTTTCAAAATAATGCACTACTTCCGAACGCAGGGAATCCACACGATATTGATCTTCATCAGTAACGACGTGTCGTCGAGGGTGTCACCGGTCACCATTACAATATATGAAGGTAAATACATTTTCAAACTAAAACCCACCAACACGATCGAGTTTTTCCCATCAGCATCTTCGTACCATACAAGTAGGCCGTGTTTCTGCGCCCATACACGTCGTCTAAACTCTAAATGCTGATGGATCTCATCAGCCTATTGACAAGAGTTGGAAATGTTGAACTTTCTCATCAATATTGGTAACTGACAAGTGAAAACACGTCGAATTTTCACATGGTACATTCTCGTTGTAAGTTACGTTCTACGTTGAATAAATACACAGAAGCAAATCACTGACCGCTCGTTATCGGCCAACACATTTTTTCGTCGTTCTTGATTTCTCAATACGGTTTCAAATGGATGCAAACAGAAATGCAGACCATAGAGTGATGTTTCAGCAGGCCATACTTGACGGTCGAAAGTCGAATCAGTGTCTCGTAATAATTTCCAGAGAAGCACTGTCACAACTTGATTGATACGTGTGTGTACCCCATGGGGTAGGTAGCTCATCAACAAAACTTTTTGGAGCCCCCACACAGAGTTCATATTGAGTCAACATGTTGATGGCCAGAACTTGATCGTGTATGGCATATTTATCATTCTTTAAAACAACCATTTTATTGAACATTATATCATTTTACCATCCTCTAGCAAGAAAGAAATAGATCTACTTTAATCATGGATGCTTGTCAAAAATTGGAAAATAATATCAGAATCCTTGATAAGGGTTTGATTTTTTGCTGTAAAACCAATAAAAAACTATTAAATTACATGGTAATTAATGTTCAAATTCCTCGTCTTTACAAACAAAATTACATCCTTCTAGTCTAAGGATCTGTTATGAAACATGTGAATTTTTAATGTATACCTTTTTAATAGGCTCTGTAGCAATTGTGTAACAAGTAGTACATGAGTAGTATTGGCCTCAACACAACTTCTTAAATGTTCTACGTCTGATTTTTAATCATTTTATTAGTTTTAGGCCCTATACTAGGCTTAATGACAAATGATAATTAAGATATATGGGTGACAGTGGATGATAAATGAAATGAATGGTTATTTTATTACATGCAGTGAATCCTCATGTATCGGCTTTCAAGGTCACAGTAAAAATAAACCATCCTTGCAGGAAAACAATTCATCCTTTAAAATTCAATCTTAGTTATATATGGGAGTTCCTGTAGGGTGGAACAAAATAGGCCTAAATAACAGAGGGGAAAAAGTGGATCTGGAAACGTTGTAGGTATAGAGGTTTCACTGTATTTCAAACAATGAGAAAGAAATGGATATGGCCTGATAGAAAAAAAAATATTACAGTATTACAAACGAAAACTACGAAAAACTTCTGACAGTATGTCGACCATGGAAAGAATCAAACCCTGGTTATTTTATTGAATATTAATCTTAATTTCATCCTGATTTTTCCAGTAACAAAACAGGCTCAGCTGTCTGTCATAGTGGTGCCGGTGGCATGCAGCTTCCTTGCCGTGATACTGATAGTATTCGGAGTGGCATACTACATTCAAAGCAGAAGCAGGTAAATGTCTCGTTTTTACAATAATTCTCAGCCTTAGCGATTGTTACCTTCATGAATATATCGGTCGCTTACATACTCAATTCAAAGTAAGCATGATTCAAATCACAACTTGGTCAAGTTTTTACCCATTTGCCAAATGTATACAGATAAGAAATAACTTTTGGGTTTGATAAACAAGTAGGTCAACACTCAGCATGATACTGTGTGTAATGTAACTCTCACTATTTACAGATATACGGTTGAAGTAGCCGATTTCAATTTCGTTCAAACGGACAATATGGAGTATAAGACTTTTAGAGAACGGCTAAAAGAAGCCGTCCAAGGGAATGGTTATCATTGCCCAGACTTCGGTAAACCTGGCGAAAACAACTGGGCAACAATGGGTACCAGTAACAGCTACGGACGAATGAATGAATGAATAATTAGAGATATCGTTTGAAACGTGAACTCAAACTCTTGAAAGTTTGACTTGGTGAGCATAAATCATAGGATAATTTTTATTTTTAAAAATCCAAAATCAAACTCCTAAGAAACTATCATTCTTAAACAGATATACAATGTTAAAAGGTCATATCGTAACCACCGTAATACTACCAATCTTGTGGATTGAAGTGGCTGATAGTTGTTGTGCCAACTCGACAGACTGAAGTTTACCAGTTACCAGCTGTGAAGTTGCAGTATTTAAATGGCAATTATCTAGTGTTGGTTTCAAAATATGGTTCATCTACATAATAAGAATCATCAAACTACGTTGAAGCCCTTCCCACTTGGAATAAATATGACTGTATTTAACCAATTTGCATATTGTTAATATAAATTCCAAATTGAAATGATACGAGTCACCTACACCACCTACGCAGGCTACAGTACCACAGCGTAAGGTTGTGGTCGCTAGGCGGAAATCGAGGAGACCTTGGAGCCTGCTTGTAGGGCAGTAGTTTGATAGGGTAGTGGTGCCACATATGTTTTCGTGCAGAAGCCAATTGAGATTGTGGTAATTCACAAACACACCTGACACCTGTCGCTATTAACCAATCATTCTTACTTGGAGGCGGTGTGGACTCCAAAATGAACAATTCATTCTGTTTTGTTGGTATGACAATCACTGACACTCGTTATTGAATTGAAATCTGAAATAGGCCCATGTATAAGCAGAATTGGACAAATAATTAAATCCATATGTCCGTGGTGATATTTCCGCCTTCACCGTGTATAATCGAGTTTTTAAAACTTTATTCCTAATTGGTAAAAATGAATGTACGTATATGTAAAGAAAGGCTTGGGCCTGTAATCGTATCTATTGTATTTATTTTCCGTGAAATTAATTATCCTTCTGAAAACTGTCGGCGGTGTTGTTAACATTAATTAATAATTATTAGTTTCATTCTATGAAGTCCCGAAACAGTCAAATCTGTCACCTTTCACAACGAGTTGTTTTCAACGATATTAGCAAAATGTTGTATTCCAAAAAAATCATAGTGTGTACGTAAGATATGAAATAAAGTCTAATCTGTTGATGTATCTATACTATTTCAAGTAATCAAGTATGCCTGAAAGTTGATAATTTTATCTAAGGAATATTAACAATATTTCAAATACCTTTGTTTCTACATAATTAAATTTAAGTTACTGTGGCTAGTGTCAAACCAACATTTAGTGAAAGTAGGATGTAAAATATTGGTGAATAATATCAAATTCAATAGGCTTTTGTGTTGTTATTGTGCATTTGTGTTTTCTTCCAAATATTTAGGCTGAATGCTGAAGATATGTAGGTACTGTATTACTATAGTTTAACCCTATAGTATGGAAAATATATCTGTGATTTAAGTAGTAATTTGTAAGTATAATGAATTATTAATACGGCCTACATATAATTTTAATTGAATCAGAGTGTCTGAAACCAGACACTAATGCATGTGCTGCATTGGTTTAACAAATGTTTTCATTGGTTCTGTTCATATATATTTATTCATTCATATTTTGATCAATTTATAAACTACAAAAAAAGGTTTAGAAAAAGTATCAAGTTATAAAATGAAAGATGAAGTGGAGTGAAGATGATCATTACGATAAAATATCGCAAGTAATCAAATTATATATGTAACGTGAGATGCATGTTTTGTGACCATTTTTAGTGTCAACGAAAGTATGTAAACAATTGTAGTGGCTTTCCTGATGAATGTATTGTTGTGAAACTTGCACATCGTGCAGGGAAGTACGTGCTAAAATATTGTGGATTCATAATAAACATTCACAATACGTTCACAAATAATCACTCTGGTGGGAACTTTTTGCCCTATGGAGACCGGGAATGGCTTAATATTAATACATTTTATCAAATACACTCACAGTGAAACCTCTATCTGTTGCTTTTCAAGAGGCCATAAAAAACCGTTCTCCAGGAAAATTTAAATTTCAAAAAGTACCTACATTTATATGAGACCAGTGATGAAAATAAAAGATGAAACGGGAAAATGATGAATGTGGGAACGGTGCATTGAGGTTCCACTGTACAGGCCTACACGTTACACATGTGGTGAGAAGCAGTGAAAACAATTGTACGTCAGTGAAGCATGCAGTCTGCCATCTCAAAATGAAATTGACTGTTTAAAACATGTATTCCACTGTTATGCTTGCTGTATTCTACTGTGTCAAGTAAATTTATGTTTAAAGTGAAAGTAGAGTCGTGTGTTTTTAATATGATCTTAATAGAATTAAAGTATATTTTTGTTCATTATTATTATCATACTTTACGAAAGTTTGATGCATAATTGTTTTAGGTCAAGTACAGACTCAATTTATAAACAACATTAAATAGGTATACTGTATCTGGTGTGCTGTCCACATCAAATCAGCTCAAAGGTACAGAATGGCTAGGTAAGCTGTTCTGACCCAAGAAATTGTGCATCTCCTTTGGTGTGTATTTTTTATTTTCTCTAAAATATACTATTTGAATATTTATATAATCCTGCTTTGCTACGAACATTTTATTTCAAGAATCTACACTATATTTTGTCTGGGTTTTGTTTGGAATGGTCCACAAATAAATCTGTTACCAAAAAAACATGGTTTCCTTCATTGAATACGTTTTTTAATTCCACATGAAATATACCTAATACAGAAAATAACATTAGATACATATAGGTCCCAATTTATTATTCAATCATTATTACTAGGGTCATCATAGGGTATTATATACCAAATTCAAAAGTGAATAGTGGACCTGTGTGATTCACAATGGTATACTACGCACAGTCTGATTAATATATGCAACTCAAATGCAAGGAACCGATTTATAATATTTGAGTTGCGCGTAAATACTTGCGTAGCTAGCTGTACCGTCGAATAATTCTGTGCATATATTTCCTTTGTTTCAATTTTTGGGTATCTACTATCTGTTATCCCCCACCTGACTTGTATAGACTGTACCCTAAGACATCCCTAGTATACAACATAATAGAAAGAAATACTTGAAACCCGTTAAATATCTCTATGGCGACCAAATAGCAATCGAAGGTCACCATAGTTGACAACAGTTGAACAATAATTTAAGACACTCGATGAATTCACATGAATCTCAGAGCTTGATGATTTTTTTTTTTTTTGATGAGCAAAGCAAAGATTCAATTTCACCATGTACCCAAAAAAAGTGCCTGTTTTTTTTTTGTTTTTTTTCTTGTTCACGCTCCACAGGTCAAACGAAAATTCAAAATCTGTTGAAACTTGGCATACACAAGTGTCCTTATCTAACTCAATACTGTATAGTTTTGAGGCGCAATCGGTTGAACCACTTCTGAGAAAACTCATTTCAAAATTTTCAAAAATCCCATAGACTAGTAGTAACTAACCCAGAGGAAAAAATTCGTCAAAAATATATTCCTTCGAGATGATTCAAATTTTCAAGGAATTTTAATATGATAATTATACACCTTATTACGAACTTTCAGGCCAATCAGATCAGCTGTTTTGATTTTAAAAAATATTCAATCCAATTTTTTTAAATCACTCAAAGCTATTAAGAAACCATCTATATCTAAAGCTGGATTCACAATGCAAACTAATGATTAGTGACTAATACTAAATACTAAAATTAAGAAACTGAGCATCCACATACTTGAAATAAGAATTAATTTTGACGGAAATGACATTCATTTCATGAGTCATAGCTGTCTTAAGTTGACGGATTTAAATTGAAATCCACATGTTAGACACATGTAAACAAGCGATTCATCGAGTGAGAAAGCTTCCTTTTGCATTGACTTCCTGTCGTTTCAAATTCACGACTTCTGATTGGTCAGACTAATGATTGAAACTAATGATTAATACTAGAGTTGAAAGGTAGTTAACTTTCAAGGTCAGTCAGTAATATTGAACACAATGTGAACATCGACACTGATTCCGTATCTCCCAACTTTAGTTAAACATTAATCACTAGTTTGCATTGTGAATCCAGCTTAAGCAACAGGTGTGGAAACGATTAAAAAAGCCCTCTTTACTATCATGGAAATTGATTAGGAAATAAGGTGGCAGTGATATAATTCTTTGGATCTCAAGGTGTATATATGTATATAATAACCAATACAAAGATATAAGTTGATAATATATAGCTCATCCATCAACGCGGAAACACATGACGCGTTTGCCTAGTCAATTTAACAATGGATGCACATTCTGAATATGATGGCAATCAAAAAAAATTATAGAGTAGTACAGGTAAGTAGACCAATAATTTCAATGTACCGGGTAATCAATTTATTATGACCATCTATATCATCAGTATTCAACTACAGTATCACATAACAATGTCTGATATATAACGAATATACAGTTACACACTTGTAACAATCAGTAGGCCTACTGATGACAAAATCCACAATTTTTTTTAAATCTCATAATTTACACTCATTTTCATGAGACACAATGGTGGTCTACCAACAAAACAAATTTGATGTCAGTTATTGTACAGAAACTCATACAGTACCAACTTTTAACGCTTTCAAAAAATGCAATGATATTTTGTTTAAATATAAGTCATTTTTAACCTGTTACGTTAGTACACAACCATTATTTCTCATTAACAATTATAAGTTTACCGATCAGACGCTCAATAAGTACGGTGACAATTATAACAGCAGCAAGTGGATGAAAAATAGTGATTCTTGATTATGGCAGTATGAAGTAATCTACCTACTTACAAGTAGGGAAAATACGACACCGCGGTTTATTTTTTCCGCGACATTCACACTGTCAACGGATCAACAGATGCTCAAAATTATCAACAGGTCTTAGGTTTGATGGGATGATATAGTTTTAACAAAGGAATTTCAAATAATGACATAAACGCTCTACTTTCAAGTGTGACACAAAATTTAACATACCGAGCACAGAAAGTACCCTTGCACTGTTTTACACTTTGGCAGTAGTTTCTCACTTATTCCTATTTTCTATTACTGTAGTCATAATTTATCAAATAAATTATTCATAATTGGGTTATACCTGTATCAGATCATAATAAACTAGTTATTATACGTAGTGACAATTTTACATAAATTCATGAGATGATGAATGAAGGAGATTTCCACGATCTACTTGAAGTAGTAACCTGCAATATCAGTCACACACAAATAAAGCATGATACATACAGTACAGTTTAGTCTACTGTATCATTTTATATATATTTTGAAATTGCAATGTAGTCAATTAATCCCATATGGTAACTTAATTTAGGTAGTTTTAAAGATACGGATGTCAACAAATACTCAACGGTAATGTTCAAAACATCGAGATCGAACATTTAGGTATGTCGCCGAGGGCAGACAAGGCCGAGATCTAACAAATCTGTTGAACGTAAGAACATTTGTATACTGTATATTTGTTTAATTGAATAACTGATTCTAGGCTATTTTGATCGAGAACGGAGATTATGATTATAATTATGATTGAAGTATTTGGTCATACTAATGGTTTTTCTTACATGAGAATCAAAAAAAATGTAGTATTCTCGCGACGGTAGTTATATTAAGGTAGGTAATAGGTATTAACACCGAAAAAATATGCAGGGTCTTATGAGAATTAGCCGGGACTTCCTAAAACGACGATATTTCGCGAAGGTCGCTGTAATGAGGGATGTACTGAAGTTCAATGAGGTACAATGAGTACAATGAGTTCAAATGAAGGTTCATTGAGGTTTAATGAGTCGAGGTTGTTTAAAAAGAAGTGATTCACAACTGTCGTAGCATGAACATTCCACTCTCATTGTAGAATCAGATGTGACGTATGTATTTACATCCTGTCGAGTATTGACGAATAATAAATATGTGTGCACTGTTGTTTCAACCAATACAATGAGTGCTCTAGTGACTATGTGTGACTATATATACACAATTGGCAAACCTAACATCCTGTAAATGTTTTGACTTAAGAGTAGACCTCTCCCGATAGACCATTTTCATTATTCAATGCGCAGACGCGTCCCGCCTCCTAGCGACCGATATCGCTGGTAGTGGTATTGCATTCTGGGAGTTATAGTACTGTTCAAAAAGTCGGCCTTCTTATACACAGGGTAAAGGCAAAACATCAAGATATATAACTTGCATTATCTCTCATCTTACTCACTCTGACAGTGTGTAAATCTCTCAGTATATAGTAAACATATAAATGTTGAAAATACCATCACATTATAACTTAATACGTTCACTGTAACGCACAATGATATAAATCAATCATGCTAAATAGCATTGGCAGCATAGGACTTTCGAACTCTGGTAATAACATCCCGTTCTAGTTCAAACGATCGCCGCTAGATGGCTCATTCTTTTTGGAAATGGTCTATTGGTTCATCATCAGTAATCACATGTACATTAAACAAAATAGGCTCAATAAATTTCTTGTAGTAAATCACGAAACACCAGGCCTATAGTATTTCATTTTTGTGATCTAAAATTATTGTGAACCACACAAATTTTGCCCCCCGTCGCTACTAAATCAAGTTGTTCTTACGTTCAGCAGAAATTCTAGTTCCCACGAGTCAACGATCAACGAGGCAAAATCAACGAGATACTGGAATTGAATAAAATCACCAGTTACGCAACGAATGTGGGACTTGCATCTCGTTCTCCGATTCATGGCACTTGTATGTCTCTTTCTCTCTCGCTTTGTCTTGCAAACAATAGGCACTCACATCTTTGGACGGCATCTAGTGGGCGCCCCAGTTCCACCAGATGAGGTCTGGACCTTGGACAGCTCTGAAAAAAATTAAGAAATCGATTTTTATTTTTGCGACATTTAATCCTTCAAATTAGATGAAAAGTGAAACCTTTCAAGCATCGTTCCCAGATCCATCGTTTTCCTGCTCACATCATTCATTTTGTCCCATCCTATTCCCATATAACAAATGGTACATTTTCCTGTATGGATGGTTAATTTTTCCTTGTCCCTTGAAGAACGATAGCCAGAGGTTTCACTGTAGACCTCGATGGGAAGGTCCCTGGTACTTGAATATACATAGTTTATTCTAAATTCACTATTATTTATAAAATTGTCTTTTCAATAAACGCTGTCTTTTTGCCTCAATTACCCAACGCTCTGCATTCGAAACTGGAGTCTGGTTGAGCGTGGGTTTGGGTTTGGGATCCACATCACTCATCAGGCTTGGATTTCTGTCAACATCATTCATTTACCACCCACTCATGCGTACCACCAGATAACCAAACTATTGGTAGGATTTTAAAGCAAACAATAATTAACTATTTTAATAAAAATACCCTAATAATTGATATTTGTGAGCCCAAATGCTTTCTACTGATTTTATTGGTTTTTCACATATTCCAGCCATTTACATTTCAACAAAGGTAGGCATATTGATTTCACTCTACATCTAGGCCTGGACGTAGATCCTCAAACGTTTACAATCATGACAAAGTATACGGACATGAACAAATCGCAAAATGACTTTGCTGTCTATGCGCCTTTAAACGAGAACACTGGGTTCACATATTTTATTGATTACTGTAGTACTTAGTTTTTACCCATTGTCGTTGCTTTGGTTGCTGTCCGAGTCGTCGTCATTGCTGCTGCTCATATTGTCGTGGAATATGTCGTAGATGTCGCTTGAAGCTGCGGTGTGCATGACTAATTCAAGGTCGTAATTCTTGGCCGTCACCATATCTTTTATGCGGCGGCATTCCCATGACCTGTGTACAAGATCTTGGCATATACGACACGTTGGAAAAAATTGGATTTTAGATTGAAATGAATTGGGTTTTAGTCAAAGTGTAACAATTTTAGAGTAAACAGAACATGAAACCTGTCGTAGCAACTTTCCGTTTGAAATTTTGTAGTGAAATTTCAAATTTCTCTACTGTTTATAGGTCTACCATTCAGAGATTATTCTTCTAAAATATTGGTAGGCCTACACAACAAAAATAGTCACTGTTTCTGTTCACTGATCTTTCCACGTTGTGTTTTCATTAAACTTGACTCATCCATATTTTGAACAATTATCATGTTGTTATGCCTTATCAATCATCTCATCATGCAATCATCTTATGATGTAACAGTATTCATCAAATTAGTATTTTTTACGGTCAACGTTTTATGATTTTTTTATCAGCAAAATTTCCTTGGCTGACAGCTTTTTCGGTCAGAGTAGTGTCTTAGCAAATGCTTGAATGAGGTATTTAATTATAATGTAGTTCAACTACAAGATAATTGCACTGTTTAGTGATCAGCAATGCAGTGATTGCAGTGTTAAAAGTGCAGTGTATGTGGAAACTACAGTAGTCATATTACAATACTGAAGAGTAGATAATTTACCTGATGTCCCAGCCGCCCATCTCGCCCAGTTTGGTCAGTCGCGGGCACGTACACAGCAGGCGGTCGACAGTGATTCGTGTGCAGCCGATATAACGGATCATGAGCTGTAATACATCAGAGGAAACAAACAATATTTTATACGATAAGGGTTATGACTGGTAGTACTGGGAGTAGCCTAAACGGTAGCAAATGGCTGTTTTATAATGACAAGTTTACTGAGCTGAAAAATCTTTCAACAACTAGCTACATTGACAAACATTGAATAGTAAATACTAAATACGTATTGGAACTGTATGGAGGCCTATCTAATAGCTACTGGTAAATAAGAACTACAAAGCAATTTATTTTATGAAATAAGCAAATGAGTATAAAATTATATATAGAGAAAATAGAATAATGAATAGATAGTGGGCCTTGTTGATTGGAATGAATGAAACTAGCCATTCAGAATAAAATTCAATTTAAATCTCAAATCATCAAAATGAGCACAAAGTTTTCTTAGAATGAGAACAAAAAAGAAGGGGTGTAAATTAGAAGTTGACTTTAGACAGGTACTGTAGTAGGCCTACTGAACAATCTAATTCTTTTAATGATTTTTTTATTCAATGATTGTTTCTCTTATTAACAAATTAGATTGCCCTTGTGATGAATTTTTTTTTCGTAAATCAATTTCAGAAAGTTGAAAGAACAAGATTGTTTGAAATTGCCAAATCGTAATGTTTTGTTGAGTATATCACTTGAAAAATTCAGCTTTGCACAACCGCATCAATAATTCTTACCTCTTCTAGGTGCTTGAGTGGATTCGAGTCCAGCCACGTCCTCATCTCGAAGTCCCCGACATCCCGAACGCGTACGAGTTCGACCAATCGTAGGCATTGAGCATTTTCGAAGAACATGCTGGCAATCGCCCCAGACATGGGCGACAGTACACGTAGGACTTCCAACTGCTTGAAGGGCTGGCTGGTGGGAAGGCCAGGGGCGTCGTGCAAGTGGTGCATATCTCTGGCCGGCTCCTTGTGGATCTTCAGTTCACGTAACTTCGGACTGAACCTAGAGATGGCCGAGATGTCCAGGCCGGAGCAATCGATCTGGAAAAAACACAGAAGTTATAATCATAATAATAATGATACTAAGTCTTTATTTATCACGTAAGAACAACAACTTGACTTGACGTCAGTAGTCAGAAAGGGTGAGGTTCAGTCGACTGACTGTTCTCACCTGAACTAACCTAGATGAGAATGTGAACAAATTTATCAATTAGTTTCCGTAGACTATAGACATTTAGTGTCGAAACAAGTCATTACACTTGAGGTTAAAATTACAAATACACTTGAAAAATACAATAATCAGTCGAGGTAACTTCTGACACCATGGTGAATATTTTTTTTCAAGAACAAAACAATGAACAAGAACATAAAAGAATTTTTTTTACTGTAGGACCTACAGAATAGGAGAATATTATTCAACAACTGGCAGTCTGATGCATTTGATATAAAATACAACTTGGGCCCCTAATAATACGGGTTATTCAAAAGACAATAACACAAATTAAATTATATGAATATAATTAACTGAGATGAGTGGACCAGTGGCTAGCACAATGAATTATCATATAGGAGACTGGAGTTTGAGTCTTGTCAGACAGGTTTTTCGTAGTTTTCCTGTTATCAAGGCAAATACTGAGATGGCTACTCAACAATATGCCATGGTCGTTTTCCGAAACAAATGGTCTTTCATCTCATATTACCACCACCTCACCGACCTTATATATCTTATGCATCATTGGAGTGCACCACCAAACCCAAGATAGAAAAATATAGATTGAGAATATAGATTGCACATGAGAAATTAGTTAATGAGTTGTTGCTGAAACACTTGGCTCTCAGTGTTTGGAATAATTTTGTGATTTTTTTATCTAGGCCTAGATTGTTTACTAGTGGAACTGACAAATTACTAAATTTCAAGGAACTAGAAACATTATTCAACAATTATGCACATTGGGGAATGGTTACACCTTTCTGTACCTTTCTGATTACTTTTCTGTAGGCTACAGAAAGTTATAATTGAAACTTACATCAAGTTTGATCAGATTCGGAGCGTGTTTGAGAGCCAATGGAATGTCATCATTGTGAATGTTTTCCAACGTTAAGCTGTGGAGACGCTTGAATGACAGCGAGCTCTGTGGAGAAATAGAAATAAAATTGAAATTATGTCATTGTAATGTCACATATGCCTAAGAAGGTCAAACTCTCTCAAAATACTTTGGACATTCAAAATATTTTGTATTAGAAATTAGGGATGTCGGCATATACTCGAGTACCCAGCCGGGTCCACATAAAAGTGACACCTGGTTCAAACATTTACCAGCCAGGTAAGCAATTTTTTTATATGGTCCGGTGCATTCAGTGCATGCGTGTACGAATGATGCTCAATCTTCTCTCTTTTCCACCCCCTTCACCCTGTCAAGTCGCAACACACTGAGC
Source organism: Brachyptera risi (assembly GCA_964007535.1). Lineage (NCBI taxonomy): Eukaryota > Metazoa > Arthropoda > Insecta > Plecoptera > Taeniopterygidae > Brachyptera > Brachyptera risi. The sequence continues at coordinate 19,370,178 of OZ023337.1, forward strand.
CACTCGTCAGCATACCCCCCCAGCTCAATGCACATGCCCGTGCCTTTTATAACACACAAACACACACACTTGTGATTTGCCGTTGCAACCAAGCGACACTAGCGCCAGTACGGTATTACTTTGAATGTGTTTCGAACTGTTATTTGTTTCCATGTCATTGTTAGAAAGAAAATATGATAGGAGTCACAATTCAATTCAAAAAATGGAATGCTTTTTTTGCCTTTTTTCAATACGTAGATTTTGGAATTACTCTTCGTCGCCCTAACAAAATGCGCTCTCGCACACGTTTAGCGCATACCCTTCCAACCCAATATCAGCTAATACTGGCTAGGACAAAGCATCACTGCAATTGCAACATTTTTGTCGGTGTGCCTTCAAGCATTGAGGTTGGAGGTGCTATTGGTTTCTACAGTGATGGTTGGAATGCGGAAAATGACACATTTTTGTATGATTGTGCCTATTTTTGGGGGGGTGTGGGAGGAAACCTAGGCAGAACATGAGTAATGATGACGGGGACCCGGACAGGGAAAATCCTACCCACTGACATCCTTAATTTCTACAAGTAAGCAATTTGACGTCACGCCAAACCAGTAACATACCACGTGCAATTGAGCGTGGATTCTCCGCTCCGTTTTCGAACCCAAGTACAGCGACTCCAGCGACGGACAACAATTGGCGAGTATTTTCAACTTGATGTTCGACGGTCCTCGATAAAACACGTGTTTCAACTTCAACGTTTTCGACTTTTTCGCTTTGATCAGGCTGTAGATGTTTTGGAGACCGGCAGCCGTATAAACGAGGTCGCCGAGCGAGGTGAGGTTAGTCACCAGCTGGAGAAGTCGCCCAGCACCTTTTGCTCGGACATTAGTGCCAGTCAGGATCAACTCCTTGAGAGTTTGACAAAGCGCCGTTAGCTTGCTTGTTGACGGATCGAATTTATCCGTACCGGTAGGAACACTCTGTAGGGTAAATCAAATTACATACAGGTTAGTTGGTGCTGTGGTTTTTACAAGGAGTAAAAATAAGTTAAATAACTGAAAGATGGAACTTCTAACTTCGTAAAATTAGACGAGTAGTGTTTTCAAATTGCAAGTAGCTTGACGTCATATACATAATAATTTTGGGTACCACTAATATTTCCATATCTCAGGGCAATGGCAACTTTTAGGAGTAAAAAGCAATGTGGGATGGGTGGCCTTCATGTTTATAGTAGGCCCTACAAATCATATGAAACACAACCCTATTTAGGCCTTCAATCAAATAGCTCCAATTTGTTCAATTGCACCGACATGACCAACATCTCAATTTGTATTTAGTGGGTCCTGATCTAGTATATATATAATATATTTGCCTATTTTAAAATTTGTCACTTATAATCCTCTACTCTTATTACTTTATTAAACTGTTTTATTAAATCACCTAATAATTATCAAATCACAATGTTACTGTATCGTTGACATTTTCCATTGATTTTATTCCAACAAAATGTCTACAGGTTCTAGGCCTATATTTTGTACATTATGTCTAGTCTTATATAAGATCACCCTTGTGGTGCCCCACCTGAACGATCATACCTTTCATCCTTGGCCTTAATTGTGGAACAATGATATAGTGTGAAGTTCCGATGTTAATTTATGAGGAAATATTGTAAAGTTATTGTACAAAATTGATTTATTGTTTGTATATATTGTATATAGGCGGCCGAGTGGCAACCGTTTCGGTGGCGGATATTGAATTAATATTTTTTGGGGCTACTTCAGGCCATCCAATCTACCGGTGCTTACTAGTTTTGTGTGATTATCTGATCCCGGTACACCTGCAGGCAATGGTTGTATCTCGATGCAGAGACGTAGAACGTCATTACAATTTATTCGAGAGCCCGCTACATCCAACTTCTGTAAGTGTTTACAGTGAACACCGATCACTTGCAAAGGTTCGGAGTTTGTGACAGCATCTTTTAACACTAGTTCGGTGAGCGAAGAACAGTTGACCGTCAACTCTGCCAGAAATGGACTAATAAAGTTACGAACATCCATTGGCTCTCCAACAAACATGTCCGTCATGAAAACTAACCTGAAACGTAGAGATGAACCAGAATTAATAATAGGGATGCATGAGGTTGCATGACAAAAACAATAATACTGTATCATCATATTAAAATGAACAAAATTGAAAACAGGTTGGAGGATTCAGGATCTTAACCTAGACAAGTTTGTTATTGGTCGGTTATTATGGTTATTGGTTCATCACTAGTTGTTTTGTTATGATTTGGTTTGTTATGTGTGTGTTCACACTGGTTTGTTATGTGTGTGTTCACACTGGTTTGCTTTGTTTCCGGATGTTTTACATTTAGTATTCAATTTTATGAATTTTCCATTAAAAATCCCAAGGCCCAGATTCACAAAGAGTCTTATCTTTAGGAAGTCTTTAGTTAGGACCATTTTACTGAGTTTAGGACCAATATTGGTCTCGAGTTGAGACTATTTCACTGAGTTAAGACCAATATTGGTCCTAAATCAATAAAATGGTTCCAACTTAGGACGTGCTAGGACACTTAGTGAATCCGGGCCCAGGTATCAAATTGGAGCTATTGAACAGCAATTTAACTTAATATGTTTATTATTTACATCGTTGGTTTGTTGAATACTGTTAGACACAATAGGCCTACAACAAAAAATCCATTTAGGATTTAATCAGTAGGCTAATTGTATATGAAATGTACACATGCTACCACCTTACTATTAAACAGCAACAAAATTCAAGTTTAATATTTCAAGATTCACTTGACAACCGAGCTGTTCAATTAATTTTGTTCATGGAAGTTGGTTGTACTGTAATGAATAGAGGAGCTAAAATGTTATTGGTGATAACCTCAACTCAACCAGAATGACTGCCAAGCAATGATATTCCCACCCTTAGGAATGACTTTTGTACAGAGTCAAGTGCTGAAAATTATAGCCTGACAAAGTTGAGTTATTCAGATGAAAATGCCAAACGAAGAAAGTATTATAACCGTACCAGTAACCAAGACTTATAATAATTTATGAGAACTTACCGTTCAAGTCCTGTACATTTCAAGATTAATGGCCAGATTTTTGAAGATGCCTTGAAACTAGCAAGTGGTCCGCCCGCATAGAACTCGAACGATTTTACCTCGTTGTTGAGGACTACCTCGAGCATTTGAATTAATGCCTGCTTTTGATAATTGCATTTACTTGACAAATGAACTGGAGGGCTATCATATACATCATCGTATAAGTCCAAACCTTTCGTTGTGATGAACTCTTTGGTCTTTGACATTAACCTGCAACAATAACAAATACATCAGCAACAAAGAAAAAAGCCTTCTTGTGTCTTTAATTGCCTTGACTAAATAATTAGGTATTTAATTAATTTTATTGGCTTTATTAATTTATAAATGTCTGAATATTTCAGTGTGCTACCAGTCAAGGCCTGATCCTATTGAAAAATATTACTTGGTTTTTCTTAGTTAGGTCTACAAGACAATAAAATGAATGGCGAGATGGATTATTGATATTTATTTTCATTGGGTTTAACAATGCACTGCACTGATGACTAAGACATATTGCATTGGTGAATGATGAATGAGATGGCGGGAAGATGAGATGAAAGGTTGTTTCATGTAAGTCTTTGGATAGTGGGAAGGAGTTGGTCATGGTCTGTTTTAAGAAACCATCTCAGTGTCAACCTAAACGACAAAGGGAAAACACGAAAAACCTCTCTCAGGAAACTCAGGATGTCCATGGTTGACCATGGCGGGAATCAAACCCAAGTCTCCTGATGACTGTATAGCGGTGCGAGTAGGAAAGGAAAATTAAAGATGGAAGTAGGTAGGCCCTATCATTGATTTTGTAAGGTTCTACAAATTCATTGGCCCTATGTACCAGAAACAAAGTTTAAAAGAATTATGATGGAGAACTCCACCGCTACCGGTACCTCCATCCCTTGTAAGATCGGGGAAAGTTATGTCTGGGCATGCCATATATATGCAACATATAAGTTACGCCTATTAGAAGAGCGTAGAGACGATTTCATTTCTTATGGGCCTATATTGGAAAAAATTGAACTTGAGTTTATGTTTGTTTTGTGTTTATTTTGTAGGGTGTATGTAAAATACAGATCAGAGTACGGTAACTAGGAAAACGCAATATACGCGTGGTTGAATGTAAGCAATATAATAGCATAATATAATAGGCCTACATAGCAATATAGCCTCAGAGGCATATTTAGGCTATATGAAATGCAATTTAAAGCTAGGCCTACATACTGTAATGCACTTCTGAGTTCAGAAAAATTATATCAAGTGCTGGCTTACTGCCTTCCTGTTTTATTCACAACTGATTTTAATTGTTCTAAAATTCAATTGGTAGGCCCTAGAGATGTTGCTTTTATTTTTAATGGGTTTCCTATTAGCTTGGAATGATGTCAGAAATGTACATTTTTTTTCATCAAAACCACCCATTCGATTTTTGAGAAACTACGGAATAATGTGCATATAACTAATAGGCCTATATTAAAATTCCGTGACAATTTAAATTTATTCAAAGGAAATATTATCCTCAAATGTTCACCTCTGGGCCTATGACGTTTTTAAAAACTTCGAAATGATTTTTCTAAGAAGTGGTGCAACCGATTGAGCCTCAAAACAATACAGTATCAAATTAGATGATGACACCTGTGACCTGTGTACGCCGAGTTTCAACTGAATTTGTAGGTCTACTTTCATTTGACCTGTGGGGCGTATTAAAAAAATCTGAGTACCGGTACGGTGCAATTAAGTGTTCGCTTTGCTCATCCAAATATATATAATTGGTCAATATAAGATAATATTGGTCCATAATAATTGTCAATATCAATAATTGGTCAATATAATTGGTCGGGGTGGGTGCGGACGAAGGTAGAAGCGATCTGCATGAGTGTGCAAGGTGGTGTGAGGATGCAATGTTTTGTGAAGTAGTGTTTTGCCAGTTGGCAGAGGGACACTCTGTCTAGATGCGGAAGATGCAGATCGCACTAAGATGCGATGGCTTGTTTTTGAAGGATGAAAGGAAGCCGAGTTGCCCCAGCAAATCATGATTTTTGTCTGCCTAACAAAAGTTGCCCCAGAAGAGAAGCCGTGTGACAGGTGAGAGTGCAGATTGGCGTGATAGACAAGGAGAAGGGGGTTGGGATTTACAATAGGCTTTAGACATAAAAAGGTACCGTAGCAAGTGCTTGAGCAAGTGTTTATGTACATGTAGACCTAGGCCTACATTTTTCTGCATTTTTCCATCAAGTTTCAAAAAATTTGATTCGGTCGATTTCAAGAAGATAAATCTATTATGTTGTGAAAAAAGTTTCAAGTTTGTTAGGGATAATACAAAAAGTTGACTGTAGGCCTACCATGAAGGCAGTGATTAGACGCAATAGTTTTGAATTCAAGGTGTGTTCAAATTCAAGGACAATAAAGCTTCCGAGTACCGGTACATTCAATGTAAATATCTTGCTCATTTTTGAACGCACATGGCTGCGTTAATGGCTATTTTTCAACAATCCAAAGTTGAAAAATAATTACCGGTACGGTAATTCAACAGGTGTCACGACTCAGGACTAAGACAGTACATTAATTGCATGCCTGTCAAGTGTTGACACTTCTCGAAAATGTGACATTAAAAAATTCAATGCACCAAGGGATCGCCTGAAATCAGTTCTGGAACATTCCTAGACTTGACAAATTGATTACATTGTAGCAGGTGTTCAGCATGCCAACAGAATGTCCAACGATTTGTCTTCAGTCAGGCGACAGTGTCCCAGGCCACCAGACCCAGGCACAGAGTTTCATAACTGTTACTGAAAAATCTTCATCAAATATCTATCAAAATCCTGTTTGATGATTACGCGAAGTAAAATAAGGATTCATCATATTCACAAAGCTTGAATCAATTCACAATTTAATCCAGCCAGCAGCACTGCAACAGGGAATCTGATTGACCTCTGCATACATTTACCAGGCCAGCCACCAGCCTACAGATTATTAAAGGACACAAGACACTACTATTCCTCACAAAGAAGAATACATGAGTTATCTTACATATTTGTTATATCTTGACGAACGATTTCGCTGAGGAGTGGAGGAAGTTTATCCAAGTAATAACTAACTTCAAGTTGCAGCTCATCAGCGTTCAAACCCCGCCGACGTAAAAGTAAAGATTTATTTTCAAATTTACGAACTTGATTACAAACGTATAGCTCTCGTTTTAGGTGTGTTACAACCTCTAGGAAACATAGCTTCTCCAATGACTGAGGAGATTTCACTTTTAAAGGAGGCATTTTCAAAGAATATTTTTGTTTACGATCTGCGACAAAAAACTCACATGCCAACTTCGGCAGACATTTTCTTCTCTGACGTAAGAGAAACCACAAATTCGCAGGTGCTTACAGTTTCATCCGCTAGGAGACGCGACGCAATCAAATGTTGGGTTAGGTTATGAATGACCGTGAAAAGTCAATCGAGTGTCATTCGTTAGTAAATTAAAAGGTGGGAAACTACAAGTGAATAGCCTATATACTTTCAACACTATGTCTTCGGTTCTGGAAAAAACTGAACCAAATATATCCAGAAACATCAACATTCGGCCATTGTGATTGTACTTCAGTTTCATACTTCATTCTGTCATTGGTGATGTTAACAGTAGGAATTGTCATTACAATTTTTGCTTTGAGCCAAGGAGATGGGACATATATCTTTTCAAATCTTGGACACATGTGGATGGTGGGCCCAATATTTATTTGTTCCGGACTAATGGTTGCAGTGAAAAGTGTTCTGTACTTGCGGAGAAAAAGCGTGCTACACATGCTTCTGCGGCAGCGTGCACTTCTCAGGGTATGAAATACTTTGTTTTATCAGCTTTGCTGTAACAATAATATATTCAAGTTGCAGCTCAGGCCTAGGCCTACCCAAAATTTTAGAGGGTGTAACCCTGTGTGTTGTTTGTTTGTTGATTCAAATTACGTACCGTACCTGTAATAAACTCAATTTTGGTATGCTTCCACTATATAATTCGATCTAGGAGTAACAAAACAGCACGAAAACTTAGCGGGTGGGGAGAGTGTTGATAGAATGATTTTCCGACTGCTAGTCCTAATGGTACGACTCGATTCAGGGTACAACTAAAACTGATTTTTGAGAATCTATAAATTTGAAAAATTAAATTACTCAAAATTAATTACATCAAATACTGGTTTCAACATTAATATTTTGAAAATTTGTAGAGTTTAAAAATTTACACTACAGGTGGCATTACTAGGTAGGCCTAATGGCCTAAGCATCTTACACTCAGCTTCTCGTATAAATACAAACTAGGAAAACGCGGAATTTGCATTGTGAGATGAGCTCAGAAGTATAGAAATGTACAATGAAAAATAATTTGTCAGCTCAGTCTACATCTACAGACAGTGGATCACTTCAAACGTTTAAAAACTCTACCGGAATCAATTATGGCACGGCCTCCCTGTTCATTTATAACTGATTTCAATCGTTTTAATTCAATTGATGACACGTCTTGTTGCTATAGATTTTTTTAGCTTTGTTTTACGTTTTGAATGCGTTTTCTTCATTATTTCTCATCCAATTGTTGCCAAAATCTCTGAAAAAGTGTAGGCCTATGATAGTATTCTTCATATTTGGTGAAATTTTGAGAGCTTTTGAAGAATTCATGTTTTTCAAGTATTTTTCCTCTGGGTTATTCAGTTATTCTTATGAGGATTTTCAAAACTTTCCGATTTTTTTCCGGAAAAACCTTCCGATCGATTTCTCTGAAAAACAATCCCAACCTATTCTGGTACATGACAGAAATATGTAGAAAAAAATTCAAGTCAATACCGGTAGGTATTTTTTCCTGACCTGCATGCCACGCACAAAATTACAAACAAACATAAAAGCGAAGCCCATTTTTTTTGGTACCGGTAGGCAGATGTGGAATGAAATCTTCGCTACGCTCATCTAATAAAAAAATATAAAAATATATATTTGTGTATATATATATATATATATATATATATATATATATATATATATATATATATATATATATATATATATATATATATATATATATATATATATATATATATATATATATATATATATATATATATATATATATATATATATATATATATATATATATATATATATATATATATATATATATATATATATATATATATATATATATATATATATATATATATATATATATATATATATATATATATATATATATATATATATATATATATATATATATATATATATATATATATATATATATATATATATATATATATATATATATATATATATATATATATATATATATATATATATATATATATATATATATATATATATATATATATATATATATATATATATATATATATATATATATATATATATATATATATATATATATATATATATATATATATATATATATATATATATATATATATATATATATATATATATATATATATATATATATATATATATATATATATATATATATATATATATATATATATATATATATATATATATATATATATATATATATATATATATATATATATATATATATATATATATATATATATATATATATATATATATATATATATATATATATATATATATATATATATATATATATATATATATATATATATATATATATATATATATATATATATATATATATATATATATATATATATATATATATATATATATATATATATATATATATATATATATATATATATATATATATATATATATATATATATATATATATATATATATATATATATATATATATATTTTTTTTTTTTTTTATTGGTGAGATTTGGTGCAGTAGTCATAGGCCTACCAATTCTCAATTTGTAATTTTGTAGGGGCCTATGTTATTTTGAAAAATATTCCTTTATATACGGTAGAATGGGCGTACTCAGTCATTTTAATTCAAATTTCAAATAGGGTAGGACCAGTACTATGAATTTGTAATATTTCAATAGGCCTATATCAAAATGTTGGGCCTAGGTACACATTTACAAACATTATATATGCTTACCCATTGAATACTTACCAAACTTTAGGGTCTACAGGAGTTGGCACACCAATCACATCAATCTCACGACCAATCAAACTGCATCATTCGTAATCCGAGTACAGTGACACTGCCTCCGACTTACGAGACATTGATGAACGCATCATGCTCCACAGAAGAAGTTCCACCTCCTTCGTACGAGGAGGCCATGTTTTTAATCGGCGGAGAGAAAGTAAAGATTGTAATTGAAAAGGCAGAATATAACCTGACAAGAGTTGATACAAGAAGAGATCAAGAACATGGGGAAGCATTACATTTTTAAATGCTTTCTCTTGACAGTATTCAAACACATTCAATGAATACCAATTCTTTACAAATGCCGTAGGCCTATATAGACTAACTTTCGTATGTATAACAATGAAATGTGTGGGCCTATTACATACATGTATAATATCATTTTATATTACTCATTATAGTAGTCACAGGCCTACGGTTTGTAGGACTCAGTTTTTAACAACAATATTTGATCCAGTAAGCTTGATTCACAATGCAAACTAATGATAAGTGACTGATACTAAATACTAAAATTAAGAAAGTGAGCATTCACATAGACTCGAAATACGAATTAATTTTGACGGAGTTGACGTACTTTTCATGAGTCGTAGCTGTCTTAAGATGACGGATTGAAATTGAAATCTACATGTTAGAAGGCTGTAAACGAGAGGTTCATCGAGCGGGAAAGCTTCCTTTTGCATCAACTTCCCGTCATTTCGAATTCACTACTTCTGATTGTTCAGTCTAATGATTAAAACTAATGATTAATACTAAAGTTGAAAGTTGGTTAACTTTCAAGGTCAGTCACTAATATTAAACACAATTGAATAACACAATTGAAATTAAATACGTCAACACTGATTCCGTATCTGCCAACTTTAGTTAATCTTCGCATTGTGAATCCAGCTTTAGGTTAAACCCTACAATAAGAGGAAGTCAAATAAGATGTGTCTGACCATCTCTCAACTTTTGTATACTGCATTTTACTGGCATAATCTGTGCTTAGCTGGACCAATATAAGCATCCATTTCTCTCTTTTTATGATGTCAATTGTTGAGTTCAGGCATGCAGATAGGAGTATATTGCAGCTTGTGTTTGCTTCCAGCAATCTCAAATCTAAGTAAAGAAACTGACTATTAAATTGTAGGTTTAGATGTCTGCCTACATTATATTTTTTATACAGCAGTTTTGAAAGGGTCCCATATTTATAATAATTGATCTAGGAGGTACAAATCTCAGGTCAATTTCACTAGTGTCTATATCATGCAACTATTGTAGTCATCATTTGTAAAAGAAGATGAGGATATTGTCGCAAACAGGCTGCATCTTCATTTACAGCAGGATTCAGATGCCTTAACATTGTTCAGGGAAGTACGGTGATATTTATATATGAAATGTTTTGTTTCATTGATAAATTTTTACCTGTGATTGAAAACAATGTTATTCTTATTGATATTCAATATTTACAATGAACAGTAATGATTCAAAATGGTTCTCTTTTTGAAAAAAGTGAAAACTATTATGTTTGATCCATGACTGGTATTTTATTTTACTCGGTCTGCAATCTCTACTTGAATATATTTTAAGAAATATATTTAGTTCTAAATATTCATGATGTCATTGAAATTCTCTAATACATGTAGAAAAAGGTATTTAGATTGCATACGTATACGTAGTTTTCACGAATACAAAATAGATACCAATTATAAATCAATAAAATAAATCATAGAACTAAATGAGCTACATTTTAGTCCATAGTCACTCCAGGGCATCAATTAAAATTATCCATGCATTGAAATTAAATACGTAATTAATAAGTACGGTAATCAATCACATAAATATAGGCCTAGTATAAGTACTCGAAGAAGTGTCCAGGACATTTCAATAGGTGTGGCCCATCACTAAAAATGAAAATACATTTTTTATCAAAGCTATATTCAATGAAAATATAGGTATGATTTGATGTCATCTCATTGTAATCTTAATGTATTCACTTTATTAGTGGAAATATAAACAAATATGTGAGCTGACAACATAATTATATATATATATATATATATATATATATATATATATATATATATATATATATATATATATATATATATATATATATATATATATATTTAATATTAATCTAGAATAAACTACCACTAGTACTACTCTACCACTTCTAGTACCACTTCTAGTAATACGACTAGAATGATCTTTGCTATTATCGTAACGATCCTCATGCTAATTTGGTAACAATGGACAGAGCTATAAGGGACTAAGGGACTGTCTCCATACTACCATTCTCTGTTAATCGTTAACAATACTAGATCCCAGAGCTATAAACAAATTATCGAAACCACCTTTTTAGACCAGCGGCCCAATGACATTCTGGACGGACATTGTAGATCTACAGAAGTCAGGCATTGGTATGGATGGACATATAATTTGGTAGATACTGTAATTCAGGTATGGTACCGGTACTGTAAAGTAACAGCACCTTCATAATTATAAATGACAGTCATCTATCAATGATATTTTGAGAGTTGTAATTTTAATGATTTCTGGTTTTATTAATACTGTAGCCCACTATGAACATAACTGACTTCCAACAATTGAAAAAAACTTGAAACCTGAAACCAGAAGTAAAAAATTTGTGTACGCATTTACGTACGTACCCAAGTAGGCCTATTGAAAATAAGTTTCAATTATTGTAAATATAATCGAACTTGTGGTTAAAGATAACTGATTTTCAAACTATAACTACTGAACATATTTTTATAATAGTATAAAAAGGCCGACTATTGTGATATTTTTCAACTGTGTATATTGAATGATTGCCGTTTGATGGAAAATTTCCAAACAATACCGAAATTTTGATATCAAATATTGATCATAAATCATGATGTGTCGAAATTTTCATTTGAAATATTACAATCATTGAAAACAGATTGGTGCTAGAGCTAGGCAAATGAATGCTGCATAGAAGTTTACTGTGGATATGTCTAGCTTCCATCTGATCTGACTGGCTGGGGTGAGAATTTCTCGTACGCAATAAAAATTTCCCAGGAGCAGCATATCATTTTCTTCAATCATAATTTTTAAAATGAATTTCGATTATTGTTTTTCGATAATGAATGTAGACCTAGAATATTGTATTGAATATTCCAGTTCGATATTGAATCAAAGTCCTATAATATCGAAACCAAATGGCACCCTTGTGTATTATAAGTTGGCTTTGCTTTTTTAATACTCAGATATATTTATATACACATAAAATATATAGTAAATTTGTCATACTCGGTACCAAACATAATTATCCGAGGTTAGAACACCAACTCCCAACCGAACACCAACCTTTGAAAACTGAATTTGGTACCGAGTAACACAAAATTACCATATATGTACTGTATATGTATACAGTGAAATCTCGATTCGTTGTTTCTTGAGGAACCAGGAAAAATGAAACCATCCATGCAGGAAAACGATCCATCCAGAAAAATGTATCATTGATTATATGGGAGTGGGTTGTGAAAAAATGAATTATTCAAGCAGGAAAACAATGGATTCGGGAACGATGCATAGAGCTTTCACTGTATTCACACTTGCTTATATTTAGACCTATATTTTGTAAGCTCAAATTAGCAGGAGAATGCATCAAAAGCTTTGGCAACCAGAATCCAATAGGATCTTTAGAATAAATAAGACTGAAGAAAATGGATATCTGGATTAACAATTTATAATATTTGAACAGTAATTTGACCATCTGAGCATTTTCACTGTTTTCAACATGGATGTGTATAGGGTAGTATCTACAGTAATTGTAGTTTCTTGCTGTAAATGTAATTATAGAATATTTTTGGGAGTAGAAGTACCTAAATGTAATTATGGCTCTTGGTAATTTTGGAAACTGATCTTGATAGTTGGCGATAATATTTCAAATGGTTCAAAGAATTTTCCACGATGTTGTGAAAATGGGCTATGCATGCACAATTATTATCATTATTTAAATCTATTTTTATTCTAGGACCCAATAACTCGGGAGAAACACTGTATGTATTCCAAGAGCTATTAATTACTATATATATTTTCTCATACGTATTACCACGTATAATAATTATTGTTATTTTAATCACGCGCTATCGCTTGCCAAAGCACAACTGTGCACTCAATACTATATACATTCAATTGCATTAAAAGTACATGAGTATGCATGCATTTATCACTATACCTGGCAGCTATTTACTTTAGCTTGGCATTTTAGCTGGCCCAATTCAGTAATGTAATTACAAATGGTTACCTACTTATTGTTTTATATTGGCTTCAAGCCAACCCACTCTTTTTTATATTGCGTTGTTTCTTACTTATTTTCTGTATACTTTTATATGTACACAACTACACATGCAATTTTATTATTGTGATTTATTTAGTATAATGCTTACTGTGACCATATAATTTGCCTTGTGATATTTTATTATCATTAATAAGGCATAATTAAAATATCTCTGTGATTATAAACTTATGACTTATACTATGCCTATTGAAAAATAAAAACATGATTTTTGTAATAATTGATGTTCTTTTTGTTTGTTACCTAACTATTTAGCCCAAGTGTGTTCCCTATGACAGGAAAAAGGTGTAAACATACAAGTTAGCTCTCAAATGGTTTCAATCTATGCTATGACGCATACGTATTGTCGTTTGGGATAATATACCAGCACTAACTTTGTCCAATAAGTTTATACAATAGATTGCACAGGTGTACCTTCTAATTGGCTATTAGATATCTACACTTTGTTGGACCAAACCAATCATGGAACTGTGTGTGATAATCTGGTCACAGTTATCTAGCCTCTCTAGTCACAGTCTGTTGATTTTCAACACTGAAACTCAATTTCCTGTGAACCCAACAATGGTCAAGGTCACTCAATTGTTTGTCGTGGAATATTTCACATTTGTACCAACCAATACTTGGATCGGACTTGGCTCATGGATGTTGAATAACAATATTAAGATAAACTGCAATTATCTTTTTATCTATGGTTATCAACCTGTTACTATAAGTTATAAACGTTTACAACAGCCAGTGGTTATTTTGCTTTGTCATCAAACACAAGATTTTTTGAAATAATTTTTATAAAATCATATCCATAATAATATTTAATAATTTATATATAATAAATTAATAATGTAAGCCTAGATTGTTCTAGAATACATCAAATGAAAAGATAATAGGGCTGCATAGATACTGGTAAACTGAAATAAATCAAATAATAATGAATTTGGCATCGTCTCTTTGACTTACCTTGAGCATTACTGCATAAACTGATGAATTAGCTGGAAGCATGGTGGACCACACGAAAAATATTGAACTTGTTTCAATTACTCATTTTTGTTTGTGTGTTTTATGCAATTGAAAATCGCCAGAGAAGTAACTTCTGTTGAGGCAAACTAAAACTGCACTTGTATCTTTCTTCTGAGTCCTGACTATTCTTTTACCGTTATAAAAAAAAAAGAAAATGCTAGAACCATAGCCATGAAATGATTGTGGGAGGTACAAAAATAGTCTAAAAATTTTTCTGTAAAAGAGGAGAAATGGATCAAACTGAAACGTTGAAAAACACAGCTCAATAAATTTATTCAATTTGATAACTATTAAATATCCACTTTTCAAAGTTATAATAATTTTCTTCCAATATTTTCGTTTTAGATTGTTCCTGTTGAATTGTTTACTAACAATTGTCGACTAAGCCATCTGATCACACCAGCATAAGTAGTTCAATGGTTGCTCCGTGTGACGGGGAGGATGAATTGGGCCTCGGTTTGATCCCTGCCACCATCCATTTTATTCTCACAGAGTTGTTTCGTAGCTTCCCTCTGAAGCATAATCAAATGCAGGGATGGTTCCTACAATATAAGCCACAACCACTTCTTTACCATTCCCTAAGAAACCTTCATCTCATCTTTGCATCATCTCAGTAATCATTCATTCAATGCCAATAGATCTTGAGCATTACAGTGCGTCATTGAACGCAACATGAAAAAATATTTCATCACAAGTGTTTTATGCGAAAATAACTTCACGTGTTCATTGACTCCATCTTTCTCAAGGATTACTTACAAGTATGCAAAGTACAATGACCACTATCTATATATTCAACCTTCTTTTATCTATCTTTCAACTTTTTCTTACTCTACTATAGCCCCCTACTTCTCTTCATTTTAATCAGATGAACATTTTCATGTCAACCTTCAAACCATTGAACTACCAAGTAAAAAACTTCTTACCATACTTTTGAACAATGTGGCATAACATTTGGAACTATACAACTGTGCATGCATACATATTCATTCAACAATTAAGAGATAAGTTTTTTCAAAGATGACAAAGGTAAGTAAAATGCATCTATCTTTGAAAAAACAAAATATACTAATTGCATAGGTATGACGTGTACTGTTCGTGATAATACGGTAATTGAAACAAAGGAAGACAGGAAATGAGTAACGTAAATGAAAAAAACTCACACAAGTAGGGAAAATATAACGAGTTGAATACTGGTAACAAGTTTTATCAATACATTGCCTTTTAATTTTGAACAGTTGGATTACAAGCCATTTTACATTTTTATAAATTCAAATCGTTTGCAAATTACAATTGAATCTAACTTGACTAGCAATTGATCTTTCAAAACTATTACAATTCACTTTCTGTTGGGATATTCTGTTATATTTTCATGAACAAAACTCTCCAGTCTCATTTGGCCAGAGAAATTTTATGTGAAATAACTGCTCAGCATGACCAACAAACATACGGTACCGATAATTGAACATATAGTCTATTACATAAATTAGAAACAGAATAAAAAAATGCCTTACTATTCAATATTTACACGAAAACTTCTCATAATATACACAAAAAGCTTTTCCTATCGATTTTTTTCGATACATGAACTTTATCAACGATCATCGGAATTTTACATCCTTGATATCTCTTTATTCCCATTCCTTCATTACACGTTCATAGTCACTGTCTTCAATAAACGGCCTATCAATAGCTTTGATCATCATCTCCCCGCAATATAAACACTCGGCCGCGATGATCCCGTCAATGTCGGCCTTCAACTGATCTCTCGTTGACAACGAAGCCGAACCAAGTGACACGTTGTCGTCTTTCGATGACATCGATGCAAGCTGTCGTTGCAGTTCTTTGAGCTTGTTGCGTTTGCCTGGAGGTAACATCGGACTCAGTTCAGATAAGATGCAGTCCGAGTGAAATCGGTGGCCGCACGGGAATAAGTAGAAAGGCCGAAGAAGGAGTTGGATCTCGCAGATGTTACATACGTCACGGGACTGGACGAATGCGTGTCTGAAATCAGTGAGAATAAAGGAGTCTAGAGAGAATGAAACTTTCAAATGGCTATTTTTAAGACCAGATGCACCTGGCAATGGTAGTTTGGGGCGCATGCACAACATCTGCATGGGGTGATATAGTTAGATGGTCTAATGAATAGAGACTGTGATAAAACTTGATTCAATAGGAATCTAATAAATAAATTAATACCTATCAATAATGATTCAAGATGAATTAATTATAAAATTGAAGCTGGTTTATCACATGCTAGTATTATTGTGGTATAAAACTACAAAAACCGAATTATGAATTACCGATACAGTTGTGAAGAGCATAGTCATGATAGGCGAGATATTATCCGTGTGAAATAGACGTTAACGTTTTGTTATATCTCCATGATGTACGATAATAGAAGTACAATTAGTTGCAATTGTATTTCACTGCAGTTGTTTTGATGTTGTATTTTATTTTGTGTCATTGTTATTCACATTGAATCAAATTGTATTCTTGTCTTGTTTGTTTTTGGACTAAGTGTGACATTTGTAATGTGTATTATTTTTATGCATTCATGATTATTCAAAGCAAAAACTTATAGCAATACTGTGAAGAGTTATAATTTATTGGGTTATAACTACAGCAAAAAGTACTTACTCAAGTCCAAGTGTCCACACACAATTCAGTTCAATAATTGAGTGAAAACTTTCTATCAAAATTTTAGTTTCGAAATGAAAAATATTATTTTGTGATGGACGATATGAGATGAATGATAGATGATGATGTGGGTTGAGAGAAACTAGTGATGTGAGAATGATGAGGTTGGAGGAAATACATAGATAGAGCACAAAAAACACACGTACATGTGTGGACTGGACAATGCAAGTACTGGGAGATAGGTTTCACAAGAATCACAAAATAATATTCTTTAAATCAAGTCCTACTTTCCAATTAGTTTCGAAACAAATATTGATCGTATTTGAGTATTGTATTTTTCTTATTTTCATGATTACTATTTCAATTTTATCAATACAATACAGTAATGTAACTTAGTTCAATACTACCCATCTTCTTTAATCATCAATTTCATTTCTTTTCATTCTTGATTCTTAAATCCCTTAAGAGCCCGCATCTTAGACAGATTTCATGTTGAGTACAGGGTGCACTTCCATCACATATATCTCAAGAACTACAAACACTACGGATTTGCGATAAAAAGCAATTGATAAACGATACTCTCACAATTGGATATGCCTAGTTGAATATTGAAGAATAATTTTAATATGGAGCAATTTTTGAATCAAAAAGTGCCAATTTGATGGTTTTCATTGCCTAATTCCCGGTTACCGAATATAACTAGAAAAAAATTACAAACGCACATCTTTAAGTTCAACCTTTCTCATCAATATTCAAAATCTTGATTTGCCTATAATTCAACAGTCTTCCCGTTTTCCTTGATCAAAATGTGTCATGTAACTTACAGTAACTAGATTTTGTCCAAATTATAAGTTGGAAAACTCCTCCATCTAGCGGTGACACTGGAACTCTTTGAAAATCATCCCCTTTCCACTTGTCAACCTAGGTAGGAAGTGGACCCGAGCCATGAGTGCTGTCACTCCAAATGAACCTTTCTTGGAACGGAATAAAAGTGATTAGCTGAAAACCAATATACCGATATATCACACCAATCAATTGTATTTAGTTGTAAGTGTCTTCACATTCTCATTACAACAAGAATACATTTTTTATTTTAGTCCTAGGTGCATTTCTCACCGATTCAGTGAAAATAATTCCAGTTGACTTCATACCCAAGTAGAAACTCATTTTTTGGGTCAATGCTCAAAATCAGAATTAAAACTATTACAATTACATTTATTATCGTTTGATGAATTATGGAGTGTTGAAATTCGGCTTCTCGAGTTGTTTTTAACACATTGTTAGTAGCCCATCATTATATTCTACAGTGAAACATAACATGAGAAACATAACGTGAAAAACGACACAAAATATAACAAACACGATTTATCACATTTCATGTTTCCACATTGATTGAGTGATATCACAATTGAAATTTGAAATTTGATCGCTGAATCATTCCAAGAAATGGTCACAATATAATTAATATAATTCCTAATCAGTTTCGAATATGCTATGATCATTTATTGTAGACAGAAACGAATATAGGAAAAAACTACGGTAAGATTTAATATTGAAACGAATTTTAAAATCATCATATTTGAAACAAAATTGATTACTTTCCACATTGTTAGGGTTCTGATGATGTGAATATATATATATATATATATATATATATATATATATATATATATATATATATATATATACATATATATATATACATATAAATATATATATATATATATATATATATATATATATATATATATATATATATATAAATATATATATATATAAATATATATATGAATATATATATATATATAGATATATATATATATATATATATATATATATATATATATATATATATATATATATATATATATATATATATATATATATATATATATATATATATATATATATATATATATATATATATATATATATATATATATATATATATATATAAATATATATATGGATCATCTTTCAAATTTGATCACACGCATATTCGAATAGTTTGAAAAATGCCCAGTTTTGTTTGATCCCGCGATCTTTTTGCCCGCGATCATTTGTTCACGATCTTATTACCTCCACGGTATTTTTACCCGCGCTCACTTGGCTCGCGATATTTTCTTCTCCGCGACCTTATGTACGTGCGGTCATTTCACCCTACTCGATATTATTGCTGCGAGATAAAATTGTTCGCGGTCTTTTTGCCGGCTACCTTAGATTTCGACCTCACCAACAGCTAGGTTATTAGGGGGTACGAGTGAGCTCGCAGAAGAGAGACGGATGATGTTCACAAAAACCCATGTCATATGCGAGGCTCGAACCTAAGCCCCGCTTGACTGGAATGTATGAAGCAGTGCCTTAGCTGGGCCTGGATCAGTCAAGGTTCAAATAGGTGAAGTTGACCTATACATGCACACATATTTTCAGTGTAGGCAGCTACGACTGATCTGTGTGAATTTTTTCACGATCATCTTATCTTATTCTCTTCGAAAAATGTGTCCTGAGAAAACTTCCACGAATGAGTTGCTTGATTGGCCTGACACTTGCGTTCACTTGTTTTGAAAATAAATATATTTCCTCTCTATTCTCTCAGAATATTGGGTTGTACAATTTTCCGCTCACAGTTCATTGTTGTCAGATTTTGTGAAAAAAGAACACATATGTGCCTATACGAAGCGAAAACAATTATTCTTGAAATATGTACAAAGATCATATACAAATACATGCTGTATTGGCAGTTGTCTTCATCACTTTGCCATTCCATTTAAAAAAACTAAACCAATAATAAATCACTGTGATTGATGGCTAAAATTGTGTGAATTTGTTTATTATTTTAGAATTAGTCTCCGATTGACCATTCAACTATTATGTAAATACTACATATTGTGACAATTTAATCAATGAAATATTAAATATATGCATGAAATAATTCTGAAAGCGATCCTAGTATGGGCATAATAACTGAAAATAAGCTTACACAAAATCTAAAATCGACATAACATTGTACTTTTGACGCATTCATTTATGTTTTTATGTTGGGTTCAACTAAGCACAGTAATGAATGATGACTAAGACCTATTGGCGTCGGTGAATGATGAATAAGGTGATGACTGATGAGAAGATTAGATGGAAGGTTACTTTATTATGTGTTTTTGTATAGTAAAAAGGAGTCGGTCGTGGTCTGTTGCAAAGGAATCATCCCAGTATGAACCTTAACGACAGAGGGACACCACGAAAAAACTCTTCTTGGAGGTCTCTGTCCAGAATCGAACCCCGGTCTCCTGAATGCCGCGATCCACTAGTCTCACTACTCATTTTGCACTCATCTTATCATTTGTTTATGACTAGGAAAACGCTATATACGCGTTGTTAGACGAGCGGAAAGTAATAGTATGTCGACTTCATTGCCAAACTTTTGCCTAAATTCGCCAATTGGGTAACATTTTAGTTATAAATGGGTAAAAACGGCTTC
Source organism: Brachyptera risi (assembly GCA_964007535.1). Taxonomy (NCBI): domain Eukaryota; kingdom Metazoa; phylum Arthropoda; class Insecta; order Plecoptera; family Taeniopterygidae; genus Brachyptera; species Brachyptera risi. The sequence goes on from OZ023337.1 coordinate 19,390,813, forward strand.
GAGTGGTACCAATTTAGCACATTTCGTGTTTTTTCTTCAAAATGGCTGACCCGATCAAGCTGAGAATTCCCAGAAATGTGTATCAAGATGTTATTCAACTCCACACAAAATTTCAATTATTTGGAAAATAAAAATTTAAAAATTTAAATTTTTTTAAATTTTTAAGGGTATTTTTGAAATGTCTGAAATTCATAAAAAAAGGTTGATATCCAATAATGCCACAAAACTATACAGATCTGAGTTAGATAAGGAACCATGATGAAAAAAAGTTTGAAATTGATAGCTGTAGCCTTTTGACCTGTGGAGAACCGACAAATGAACATAAAAAAAATATATATAAAAACGAACACCAATTTTTTTCAGTATGTGAAATTGAATCCTCGCTAAAGCTCGTCTAATAATTGATCACTCATCATTTGTTATGATATTTTCCTACGAATTATACTTAGTTATTATCAGCATGATTATTTGTAAATTTGCATCTACTTCCTTGTGGTCAACATAATCTCCGTATACCCCTACTTTCGAATACAAGTAGCAATTGTGACTAACCAATATAAGTATCAATGAAATACATAGCTTGTGGTATATATTTTCTCATTGGGGAACAATGATTTTGTATCCAGTATCAATGTTATGAGGAAAAAAATTGTGAATATTACTTTCCTCGATTTCAGAAATAACAGCATATTGTATGGAATCACAGCTCGATTATCTGTGATGGAATCTGAATGAGTTTATTGTGAGAGCCATAGCTAAAACGTTTACCAAATATCTCTTCAAAATACTACCTGCTATTCAGATGGCTTTTGTGACAACCTAGTGACAACACGCAGAATGACGGTCTAGGACCCCCGAGTGTATTTGTTAACTTATAGAGAAGGCGGTAAATCGGAACGGTCAAATGTTGTTTCCAAAGTGCACGTCTTTTTTGATGAACACTTCAAGTTACAAGAGAGAGAGATAGCCATAGGAAACTGAGAGAGATAGCTGTCCACTACCGAGTTCCAAAATCGCACACCAAACTTGGGTCGCGCATGTCGAAGAGAAATATTCTCAGCTAGGATACGGGCTCTTAAATTACTCAATTTTCTATGTATTATTTTCAAGTTATCTTTTTTACTATCCTATAATTTTATTGTGTAGCACGTTGGATTCCTGTGGTTATTCACAAGAATGCATGCTCAGCTGCCAAATAAACGGATTTCTCTCGAATCATTACAGCTCCAAACACATTTTATTTCGCACCTTTTTTTTAAATGCCTCTACAGCTGAATGTAATCCTTGCCACCACTGTAAGACATTTTTAAATGTAGGCCTACTACATAATAAATAAATAGGAGGCTCTACTGCCTCACTCAAATTAATTACAGTGAAATCTCAACGAATCAATAATTCCAGAGCCATTTTGAAGTGTGTTGTACTTTTTCCGGACAAAGTTTATGATGGAAAACGCGACTGTACCTTCGAAAGCATCAAACTCGTAGTGGCAGAGATATTGAGTAATTACCAACAGTTTCACGATTATATAGTTGACTTATTATTTTACTATTTTTATTTATTCATTACTATATTCATTTTACTATATTATTTTATTATTTACTTCTTCCGTGGATACGGGTTCACTACTACTGTAGGACTTACCTGTTTCTAAAAGCATGTACTTCCTCTCGAATAACTTCCGCTGACTTTGTAGCCTCCTCCATCTCCTCCTTAATATCCTGGATATGTTGGTTGTATTCTTGCAAAGAAGTGCAGATCGCATCTTTGAAATGATCGATAGTGACAAAGTCGGAGAAGAACGGCAGAATATCTTCGATTTTAACAAGATCGCATTGTTGAAGGAACTGCATTGCTTGCTGGATGTCGTCTTTCTCCTTCACTACGTGTTGAGCTGAAATTGAAATAAATAGAACTTGTTTTAAAAGTGTCTCATTTATACAATACATTTTTTGACCCAACGATTTTGTGACCCATAAACGCCCCATGTTAAATAGTTTTATTAACACATTTTTCATACTAATACATTTTTCTAGTCTGATTCCCTGTAAAACGTACTAATGAGGGTCCATTAGTACAGTGTTCTTGATCACTGCAGACACGGCTGTAATTTTCTAATAAACTTGAATTGAAACTATTTGGTGAAATAGACCCTTTCACAAATTATATGTACAACATCCATCCATGCATTCTGAATATTTTAGTATCTGTATAAAATATTGTTACTTATCCATGACATAACAAAACCACAATGACAAATAAGTTGATAATAAATCAATCAATTGCTTGGAGTAAATGTAACATATTACGCATAATAAAGATGCTGTTGTGACCTCTCATACCAAATATATTGTAGATGACAACGTGATAAAATAACAGAACTTTCAAGTGCAAGTATTTAAAATCGTATTCTATCCTCATATGCATTTGGTTATTTTTGTATCTTATTTTAATTTCATTTTATAGCTCTATTGATCTTCAAGAAAGACTTTTAGTGAAATACATTAGGGTTGCCGTTTGGATATGAAATTCAAAAGTCAAAACGATATCAAAACTTCAAATTTGTATAGGCCTATCTATCAAAATGTATCGAAATTTGAAAATTTCAATCGACATCGAATCGAATTGAAATAAATTCCACATTGGAAGTCATGAATCTCAATCGAGTAGCATTGTTCCAGTTTCAGTTCATTTTCCATCTATTTTATAATAAATATATATAGGCCTACATACATCTCAAACCCAAATAACCAATTAAATTGACACAGGGGGTTCCTGCTAGTTCTGACTTCTTCCTCCTCTTCTTCTTCACTACTACTATCATCTGTTTCTTCTTCTCTTGCGATGAGTTCCCTCCACCGTTCTTTATCCTCCCACCATCTCTCGTCTATCACTTCCTCCCATTTTTCTCCTCGGTTGACTACCCCGAACTTGACTCCCTCCTGCCAACTTTCTCTTGGTCTTCCAACTCTTCTCCTAGCTCTATCTCAAACATTGCTCTCGGTATTCTCTTATTTTCCACTTGCCACATATGCCCGTACCCTTTTAGAAGTCTCTCCATAACCTTTCCACTCCCACTTCGTTCCTTATATTTCTGCTTCTCCTTTATAATTGACCCTTCAGACACAATATACCCTCTCACACCTAAAATTGTTTTCTCTCCCTGGAAATAGTGTTTATTTGTAGATCTTGTTTCCCTCTATCAGTCGAAACCAACATATGAAAGTGTTTGCCATGTTTTATTATTTTTAAACTCTCTCAAACATGTAGATTCACAGGTAGATTAGGGTTTATATTTTATATTGATTGGTTTATTCATATTTTACATGTTATTTTACGTAACTCTCTCCATAAGCCTACAGAATGGCAATAATGAATTACACTCTAATTTTTTTCCAAGGTGTACAATGAAAATCTAATGTATGGCATTCTAATCAAAAAGGAATATTTAACCCACACATTTCTCGTTTAATATATTCCTAGGATAAGTAATTTGCTTGATTCAATTCAGAGACTGGCATTGATAAACAATTACTTATAAGTAAAAAAGTGTTTGCTGACAGTAAAGTTCAATCAACTCAGAAGACATACAACTGCAGGCTTCCTTTCAAATTTGAAAGCAAGGTGAGAGAAGAGACGTACAGATTTCTTTACCTCTACTTTTTTTTGTTTCACTTTCATTAAGAAAGAGTTATTCTTATATAAATTTATCGTTTTTGTATTACAGTACAGTAATCATAAGGTCTTGAATATTAAAATGAAGAATAAATAGTTTAATCATAATCAGTTGTATATCCAAGCAAATTACAGTATGGTAAAAGCAACTGTCTTGGAGCACATTTGAAGTAACCTACGTAATGTACTATAATGTCTTCTAGTTCATACAAAGAGTAAATAATAAATATTGATTGAATATTGATCAAATCCAGATCACACAATAATTGTTAATAAATTGAACATTTTTCATTCTCTATCTCCAAGGTTTACATTCTCACTGGGATTCAAACTTGGGCCTCTTACATGACTCAACCACTTGGTTCTCACAGCAATATTATCATATGAATACTGTACCTATTTACTACTTTTACTACTAATGAATAATGCAAATATATCGAGTTTAGACCTACATTATTCATCACCAATTTACATAAAGTAGTTTATACTAATTATATTCTAACAAAGTGTCACCTATTATTACATCATGCTGACGTAGATAACTGTATTCGCCAATCTATTCAACTTTGAAATAATCATCATCATAGTATATTGTCTTGCTCGTGTCTATCAAAATCCATCTCAAAAGTACCACCAATCTACCTTTGAATTGTTTCAATAAATTGAAATAACGGTTGACTCTCGTATCATGGATACTGTCTTAGATTTTGCATAAGAATGTGATCCAGTCAGGTACTAAGTTGACAGAACGGCCTTCAAAAGTTCAAGATCCCAAGCAGGCAGTGGGTGGGGTGTGGGGCATGGAGAGGGGGGGGAGGACTTGCCTTGCCTAGGCCTGGGGCAAGGTCAGAACTTAATAGATCCTACAGAGAATCCTGTTCTTAGATCTAACAGTCATTCCAGTACACCTTTGTGACCCCGCGAAGGTGTGAAATGATGGATGCAGGTTTACCGCAAGAGTAATTTGTCACACATTATGAATTATAGGCCTACAAAAAAAAGTATATATGCAGTTACTTTCTATAGTTGCATCCTGCAGCTACCTAGACATCATAAATTCACTTTTTAATTGAATATAATTCAATAAATATCAGATTTTATGTATCTTCAAATGAATATATTATTAAGGAGAAGTATGAGAATACTAATATGAAAACACTATGAAGACTCAATGAAAATAAATATGTCTATATATTTTTCAAGATCATAATTTATATTGAGTATTTAAAAACAGGCAGGCGTTCAATCTGTCGCATAGTCAATTACATGTCAAGGTTGGTATTTATATTTCAACAAAATTATCTATCAACGTGAACCCATTTTATTTCTTTAGTAACAGAATGTGAGGAAAATCAATTTGATATTTCAAAAACTATGGTTGTGAGAGTTCACGGGTTGGAGGCTTACACGCCTAGCAAACATCTGCGGGTTAAGACACTATTCTATCAGAAAATGTTGATCAAAAGTAACAAATTATCTATCAGTTGAGTTTTGTGCAGATACCAGTATCTATTTTAATTGACCCTGGTACTACAGTTGTAGTGAAAAAGATAAAACTAAACCAGTATGTAAATTAGTGGAAAAAGACACGTTTTAGGGCAATGTCAATTTGCTATTCCAAGTAGGTGTAATTGAAGAAAATTACATTACTTTAGTAAACGTAAAAAACGAGAACAATTAAAACCCACAGGCCTATGGAAAATCCATCAAGTCATTAAAATTGAATCAAACTAGGTGTGGTTTGTCAAATGGTTATGACATTTGACAATGTCAAATGTCAAATGGGTACATGGTAAATGGTTATGGGAGTATGAACCATCGTTGGTTACGACAAAAATGGTCTGATATGAAAGACAAATAAGCTACCAATTTAACAGACTATTGAAAAATCTTATGCCTTGAGCTGATAACCACGGCAAACACAGCATTTCAATAGCACAAAGACTTCTTACTCCTTACATGCAATCATCGTCAAAAAAGTCTGTATTTCACAAAAATCAAAAAATTCAATATTTAATTGAACAATGACAATAACCTCAAATGAACACCAATTAGAGCTACCTATGCAAAAGTTTCCTTCACTTATCATGCAGTTAGCAATGCACAAAGAAGTTCAAATATGTTTTTTGAAAAAAGGTTTTTAAAAAAATATTTCAAATTCTGGTTGAATGCCAAGATGACAGATTTGGTCACACATCACATTACAACTAGTATTCATCAGAAACAACCTTAAAAGAACAAAGGATGAATAAAACTAAAATATCTTACTGTACTGTACAATGAAAAAATTCGTAGACAAATATAGAATTTTAATAGCATCCCGTCGAGTCCAGCCCTACATTTAATCGCCGATCCTAAAGTGGACATGGACTTGGTATTTATACGATGTGTGTGCATAGGAATGACAATGGCCCTGAGCCCCGATCCTGTATCAAAGAAGGAAGCTTTGAGCCGTCTGTTAGTAAACCAAGAGTCTCAAGGCAGTAGCAGCCAGCTACTAAGGCGACCTTGAAAACTGGGTGTGGGCCCTATTTGATGAGGAACACTAAAGACGACCCAACCCAAGCCTATAGACAATTTGCACACAGGTTGTAAGCTGGTGGACTATATAAAGGTATGGTGGTGGTAATGTAGAGCACTTACACTCATAGTCCTCAACAAACTAGCATCATGAAGTTCTTGGTGAGTTGGAGTATACAAAGTGCAATCGAAAGTGGATTATCATTAGGAAAATTTTAAAATCTCATTATTTATTCTCGTTTGATTTTATATGAGGGTTGAAATATCGGTTATTACGGAAGGGTATAAGAAATAAAATGCCTGAACTTTTATCCGAAAAACACTTTTGAAAACGTTGAATTTTAAACATTTAAAATAATTTTGTGAATTTAAAATGATACTTGAAACTAAAATATGAACACAAATCAAAATTATAAAATCATTATCAAAATCATTTTTATATCAATATTGAATTGCAAATAATTTTTAAAAATCGATTGGCTTGATAATATCAGTTTTTGAAACACTTTCATCACCGGTAGAAATACTTTTGTATTTTTCAAATGTATAACTTCATCTTCACATTTTTTCAATGACTTTTTAAAGTACGATTTTATATAAGGGAATGAGCTACTATCGGTTTGATACATTATATCTCCATCTGATCTATCGTTTGAATGAAAAAAGTGTCAAAAATTCAATCTTTGAATTTTCTCTGTTCTTCAATTATTTCAATGATAATATATAATTCATCAATTAGAAACTAATCATGACATCTGTTTTCTCGTAGATTGTTCTCGCAGCCGTCGTGGCTGTTGCCCTCTCCGGTGCCGTCACACCATTCGGCTACAACGGCCTTAACTTCGGTTACGGTTACTCTGCCCCCGCCTTCGGCTACTCCAACCTTGGATACTCCAACCTCGGATACGCCAACTACGGATACGGATACGCTGCTGCCCCCATTGCCCAAACTTACGCCGCTGCCCCCATTGCCCACTCTTACGCTGCCGCCCCCATTGCCTACGCCGCTGCCCCCGTGGCCGTCGCTGCCCCCATCACCACCGGATTCAAGTCTCAATACCACGCTCAAGATGAGCTCGGGCAAGCCAGCTACGGACACAGCGAGCCCCTCCAGACTCATAATGCCGTCCAAGACGTTCACGGAAACAAGATCGGAAGCTACAGCTATGTCGCCCCCACCGGAGAGGTAAGGATTGCTTTATACGCTATTCACCTAACAAATATGATCTTGATAAAAAGTTTGTACAACGTTAAAAATGGATTACAGACTGAAAATTTCAACTCAAACTATATCAAATTTGAAAACCTACATAGCCTAGGTGTACTAACTTGGAAATGTTGATGATCTTTACACTTTTAAGCACAAGACTTTAAAATGGATAAAAATATACCATTATCTCCATTGCATTACATTGTACGTATTTACATTATGAAATGAACTTTATAAAGCAATGGCATAATTTCAGTTTACTCAAACATTCTAGAAATTGTATTATGAAGTGAGAAGAATATAAATTCCATCTCAAATATCACATTCTAATTCTAACACTGCTATACAGATATATCTTTCAGTTAATGCATCTTCATTTCAAATCTCTGAAACTGTAGACTAATATTTCTTCTCGCTTCTTCAGGTCTTCCGTACCGACTACGTCGCTGATGCCGCTGGATTCCGTGTTGCCTCCAACGCCCTCCCCGTCGGACCCACCGCCCTCCCCGTCGGCCCCGCCCAGATCCACGACACCCCCGAAGTAGTCGCTGCCCGTGCCGCTCACTTGGCCGAATTCGAAGCCATCAAGCACCGTACCAAGCGTGGACTCATCGCTGCCATCGGTCAATTGCCCGCTAGCACTGCTCCCCTTGCCGCCCCCATTGCCTACTCTGCCTACAACCCAATTGCCTACTCTGCCTACAACCCAATTGCCTACTCCGCATACAACCCAATTGCCTACTCCGCATACAACCCAATTGCCCACTCCGCATACAACCCAATTGCCTACTCTGCCCCCATTGCCCACGCTGCTCCCTTGGCCATTGCCGCCCCAGTTGCCGCCCCCATCGCCTACTCCGCAGTAGCCGCCCCCGCTGTCCGTGAAGCCACCCTCACGACGATTGTCAACAACCCCGGACACGCCGTCTCTTACCGTGTCGACAAGTAAATTATTTTCCTATGAATTAATAGCGAAACAACATTTCTTTCGACTTCTGTAGTGACCGACTATCTTACCGTCTTTTCAGTCGTTGGTGTCATGTAGTGATTATTTCACCTAGTTGTGAATTGATCTTTGCAGGCATGTGTGTGTTGATTCGAGTGCGAGAACTTTTTTTTAATGCTAAACTATTGAGTGAAGTTTGATATGTATGTATATGATGTATGATTGTGTGTGTCTATTTGTTTCTATTTGTACATAGACAAATAAAATTTGCAAACAAAACAAGCTGTTTAATATTGTTATCACCTCTACATTTTGTCCTGAGAAGTAACCCATTACATAATTGAGTGCTAGGCCACAAAAATGTATCCCTTGAATACATCTAAATAGTCAAATCCATAAAATGAAATCATTGAAAAGTAGACTAATTGCTAAGTGAAAACCAAACAGTCAATTTAATAACATCATCATTAGTGGCCTAATGGGATGCATTATTATGATAAATTACAAATATAAATTATTTCTTTACGAAAAATTGCAGAAATCAAGGTTTTACAAGAACTTGAACTTGAAACTTGATATGACATTCTGCTTGCTCTCATTTGAGTTTAATACCTCCTCTTAAGGCTCACGTTCGATTTAAATAATTTTGTTTCAGTCGTTTAAAATTCAAATCTAGCCCCAAAACAACGTGAAGTAGGCTACACAACCGGATCAACTAATTATCCCCAGTGAATCATTATTCATTAGTGAGCCTACCGGTAGAATGAACAAAAATAAGACAATGAAATCGATATTAAAAAAATCAAAATTGACTTTGATTATGGGAAAAATTTAAAAAAAATTGTAAATTGATGACTTAGGGATGTGGTAAACTTATCACATCATTCGCGGGGACTGAGGCCAATAGTAACTGTCACTGCAACGTTCAGGTTAGACTATTAGAATCATTTGCTTAGATGATGATTACAGTGAAACCTCGATGCATCGTTCCCGGACATTGGAGTAACTCCAGGCATTGTGGCGAGATTTTGATGAGGCTCCTCCTATATGTTTCTCTTGTTTCATTATTCTTACCTCTGCTAAAGAGTTTAGTGAGTTTTAGAATTCGCTCATATATCAAGGTCATCAAGGTCAGGCTATCAATGGTCCTTATAACGAAATATTGTGACTGTAGATACTATAAAACTATAAACTACATTATAAAACTATAAAATACACAGAATTCTCGCCTGGATTCGTCTTAGTATCAACGCTCAGCCCACAAAGTGACCAGGGGTACTACTAATCAGCAAAGGGACTGGAAATGTGCAGGGGAAATTCAGTTTCGTTCTGCCGTACGAACGACATATCTTGGTAGCATATCCAATCATCCCCATGCTATCAGCCCCCATCATCATCCATCATCAGCCCAGCAGGGCATGCTATCCATCATCAGCCCATGCTTATAGGCTTACAATTCATGACTCACCGATCTTAAGCCACAACTTCTTCTTGAGTTCTGGATCATTCTGCGGCATGCTAGCCGTCTGCCGCGCGAGGTCAACGTTGATGGTCAGAGCCAGATCTACGGCAGCTTCCCACAAGCCGAGTAATGCTGACAACTGGACGCAAGCTTCAGTCAGCTCTTTCTCCCGACATAACCGCAAGGCGTAGTGAATGTCATAACAAACCATTGTTGCATCTTGGCCTGAAACACGATTAATACAGCAATGAATATATATAAATATATACAATAAATAAATATAGTAATAAATAGGCCTACCCATGATGAGAGAAACCAATTTTTATAACACCATAAGAATACTAGGAGAAACTAGGATTTCGAGACAGTAGCATCACTAGAAATTATACTAGGAAAAATTCATGAAAATGTATTCAATTCAAGTAGGCATAGGGGCCTATAGGCCTACTATTTTCAATATTTATCAAAAGTTTCAGTACTGAAATTTCTCATTATTTATACGCAATATATCAATATGAGCGTAACTATTCAGATGGCAAATGTACCGGTATTACATTATTTGCTTATGAAGACCTAATGTTAATATTTATGAACGATAATGCAGGCAGTACATGCAGGCGTGTACGACAAATGGTAGCCAAGTACTATGCATGTGCTTATAAGATACTTATCATCTTATATTCAAATATTCATCGTATTATATATCTATTCATATATCTATATCAATCTATATCTTCTAGACCTATATTGTATATCTTCAAATAGTATCAAAGAATTTCAACTAGAGTCCAGTCTGAAATATAAAATCTAAAATTATATAACCACTTACCCTGAACAGCCAAATAGTGCATGAGTTTATCAGGCTTATGTTTGGCATAAAGCGACAGCAAATAGTTATGTATCGCCTGTTGTTGGCATCCCTGTGTCTGAACGCAATACTCGAGATACCGTATCGCCTCGGCAGCGTTCTTCTCATCGCACGCCACCAGAGATGGCAACAGTCGCGCAGGATTCAATGCACGGCTCTGCGCAATCAACGTGTTCACTGTCTGCTTTGGTATACCTTGCATCAATGCCGGGGCAAACTGGTAAAACAGTTCCTTACGGTTCTGACTCTTCAATACATCCAGAGCTGTGAAACAAAAAAAGGAATTATTGAAATGTACTGAAAAATATATAATACCAAGTACAATCACAATTATTAGGCTCACTGTGCATTATTGAGAAAAATAGGCCTACATTACACATTACACTGTCTTGTGAAAGGCAGTATCGAATTTGTGAAATTACCGTCAACACATATAATTTGAATACAGGATGCAGTACAGTACACGTATTTACATTATACAATAACGTCATAAATTCAAGAAATCAAAAAGTATAATGTTTTGGTATCTAAAAGTTACATACTGAAGTTCCAATAACATCTGATTTCAGTACTCAACAAGCTCAACTCATTTTTATTGAAATAAATGAACAATTATCGAAACTTGTGAGTGCCGACCATGTAGCAGGTGTTGGGAAATGTTCAACCTAGTCCAGTCCCAGCATTTATGAATTTTGTGTCCAGGCCAATTCATCACTCACATTACATCACTCAGGATCGTAAAAGGAAATATGCATTGCACCCTCGAGTCAAAATGGGTTGAATTTGTTTCCTCATCAATATACTTGAACGTTTACCTTCTAAGTAGTTGTTCATATGCAGGTGATGTTTGATAACACGTTCGAAGTCTTTATTGACGATCGTCAGCTTGATCAAGTTATCTTTATCACCGTGACTTGCCATCAGCTCGTACACGGTGGTTCGATTGTTCTTCACGCACTCAACCACCTGCAATCGGAGAAATCGCTATTTAAGACCAGGCAGACAATCGAGACAAGCTCAATCGCTCGCGTAGTCAATCATGCCAAGAGCTCAGAACGTGTATTTTTTAGAATTTCAAACAGTTATCTATTTAGTAACAAGATGGATAAATAAATTAATCTGAAACATTACAGTTGCAAGAATAAACAGCATGGGGGCTTACATAACTCGTCGACGCATGCAGCCTCTTAACTATGACACATTTGTATTCAAGTCAGTGAAAAGAATTAATGTTGGGGTTTAAAAGCACATGGACAGAAAGGTCATTTTGCGACATTTCTTCAAAATGTAAGGTTCATAGCATATCCTGCCGTTGTGAAATCGAAGAGCTCGTGTCACTTCAATTGTTGTCATCAATATTCCTCATTTAGTACAATCGAACCATATAAATAAACTACTGCCACTATCTTTACAGCAGATAAGACTAGTTAGTATTTGAGCATAGATTGAATGCTGCGTGTAAGCTGCTTATATAGTTTTGCCATCGTCACTCTACCTACTTTTATCTAACTTTAGAATACAACTGAGATGTCGGATAAATTGAATATAAAAAAGTATAGACCTACAGGCCTAATAAAAAGTATTGGATCAAATCAAAATCTAGGCTTCTGTTTTTTTTTTTAGCAAACTAATACGTGTATTTCTGAGTGGTACTCAAGTTTTAAAATCAATATTACTCAGCTTATTCATTTTAGCATTTTTACTTCAAAGATGAAAACCTCTGTTAGTATGGACGACCAGGGCGGGAATCAAACCCTGGTCTCCTAAATGACGGTTCAGTGTATTAACCACTCGGCAACTCGTCTCAGTATTGATAATTTTTTTCAACAACATAAACACGACATGAATTTATAATTGAAATTTTTGGTGGTAAAATTACAACAAAAGTTATATATGGGAATTAATTTTCATCGCTCTCTCACCTGCGGTATGCTCAAGAAGCCGTCCAGCTGTTTCTGCAATAGCAGGTACTTGGGTGTGCTCACGTTCCCTTCGTCACGCATAACGCCCAGCTGATTCATAAACAACTCGATCACCCACATCGTGATCATCGTGATCTGCGTCTTGTCGCCCGGCTTCAAACCGTCCAGCTTCTTCTGGAGGAACGTCTTCAACGCTTCGATCTGCCACGCTTGAAGAAACTTGAGCGTTATCTCCTCGAACGAAGACTGGGTCTCGGCATAGTGGATTGCGCTCAGTTCGTACCTGAAATATATAGTTTTAATTTTCAAATATGGTGGGTATGAATTTTCTCGAACATGGAAAAATTGGATACACAAAATATTAGTCGACCTTCTGAACACATCCAGACTTAATCATTTTTTAACAATAAAATACGCCACAAATTCATAATTAAAATTTGGGGTGGTAAGATCATACTTGTGGTGTCCCGTCCGAACGATCTTACCTCATCAACCTTGGGCCCGATTGGAGACAAATGACTTTGTCAAGATTTCAATGTTGATAAAAAAAATCGTCTTGTGATTTTTCAAAATTATATAATTTTCTCTTAAAAGTGTCCGATACCTTTTATTAATTATTAATTTAATTTTCTCTCCAGGGTAAATTGAGTCCCAGCTAGTAGCTAATATAAATAAGCTTATAACTATAACTACTAATTAACTTCAATTTAACCTGTTGGAGCCGATTACAACAGAAATTAGCAGAACAAAAAAAATTTAGCGAAATATCACTTTTTGGTGATGACTTTTGAACGGTACAAGATATCAAAATTCGAATGTGGAGGAAACACAGATACTTTAAATACCTCCAAGATGTTATAAGTTATACGGAACTATTCAACTCAGATCGCATAATTGTCAAGCCTACACAGTTAAAAAAAATAGCATTTATTAGACGTATAGGCTTGACAATCATGCAACATGAGTTATATAGGCCTAAAGTTTGATTTTATACCATCTTGAAGGTAAGTTGAAGATATTTGTGTTTCCTCAGTATTACAATTTCGATAGCTCATAGTCATACCGTTCAAAAGTCATCACCAAAAAGCTGATATTTTGCTAAATCGAATCCCATGCACGCTTAGAAGTAATTTTTCATGACAAAAAATTCACACTTAGAAACAGCCATTCTTTACTTTTCAAGTAGTCTGGTATAGCGCAGAGTTGTAATGAATAAAGTAAAAGAAAAAATACCAACTCACTGTTTATTATCAAAGTACATGTCAGCCTGTTTCACCAGCACTTGATCCATGTGCGCCGGGTTGTTACGACAGTACTGCTTTGCCAACTCGAACTGGCCCTTCTCGACGTAGATTTGCCAAATGTTTCTCTCCTCGCGGGTTACTTTGTAACGAAACACTGCCTTGTCCGTAAACGCCCAGATCGTACCCTTCACAGGATCTTTTGTGATGTTTATCAACCTACCGAATGACTGGGAACAGAAAATTTATCAACATTGTTATTATGTTGAAATATGTTTTTATGTCATTTCTCATTAAGTATATTTATTCATATTGGGTTTGACGACATACTGCAATGATAACTAAGATCTCCTGGCATTAAATGAATGATTAATGAGATGATGGTATGATGAAATGAAGGTTTCTTAGGTAATGAGAGAGATGGAGGGAAAGAAGCAGTCGTGGCATATATCGTTGGAACCATCCCGGCATTGACCTGGGCTACAGAGTGGAACCACAAAAAAATCTATAAATATGGGCAGTGGCGGGCATCAATCCGAGGCCCGATCTGACCTCACCTCCCCGGTCACATGGAGCAACTAGCCTCAACCAAATTCATTGAACACTTCAGTTTATTCAATTTTTTCAAAACTTTTAAATGAAAATAGACTTGATTTCAGGGTCCAAATAGGCCTGGAATACATTTTAAATAGATTGTCTTATTGTAAAATCGGAAATAATGAAATATTTGTTCAATATAAAAATGAATAGCTAAAATCTCACGCCCTTTCTCGCAACTTTCAAGAGTTGGAACCCACAGCTTACCTCGTTATAGTTATCCTCGAAGACTAACTGTTTATTGAGCAAAGAGAGACCCTTGACGTGATCGGCGTAAAGCAACAGAGCGTGGAACTCGGTGATGACGAATGCTATTGGTGCCGTGGTCGGCGGAGGAATGTACTGTAGTAGCTGGCTGTTGGTGAGAACGGTCTCCGTGCCATTCGTGTCCAACTAGAAGCAAAGTAGAAACGATATTACTCAAAGGGACACTGAAGTCAAGGTACTTGAAGTTAAGTTGAATTCTTTATGACAAAATATAGGCCCAAAAGCAAATTACTGTTCTTCAATCAAACAAACCTTATTTCAATTTGATTGGCCTAATTGCTGCTTAACGTTTGAAAGAAAAACAAAAAATGTATTTGGAGCTTGCTATTCATTAAAATTGCAATAGGCCTACTAAGGTTTTTATTTCAATTGTCTTCTCTATGTAGAAGAGTAATCGAAGATGAAATAAATGAAAAATATTTAAATGTTTTCATACTCGTTACTCATACTCTGCATATTCGTTATGTATTCTTACCTCTCCGTGGAATATTCCTGGTTCGATAAGCCAAGCAAACGTCTTTGGAATCCCTCTTGGTCCCTGATAATAAAACTGCAACTTCGAGTATTTCAAAGAGCTCGGAATCTCTTGAAAACTTTCTGGTACAGTCAGATAATAATTGAAGATCTGCTGGAGCAAAGGTTTCTCGTCGGAACTGGCGACGGTGCCGATGAACTGGTATATCCGTTCGCACGTTGTGACTAATATGAAATACTTGTCGGTGGTTGGTACTCTGTGAAACTCGAGCCCGGTAATCAGAGTGTTCGTTCCCTTGCCGATATCAAAAACCTGTTGAAAGAAATTATTTTAATTACAGCTGAAGATATTGCAGAATTTTGAATGATGTGTGAGTGGGGGCAGCCGTTGAGTTGGAAGAGCAGGCTGCCTGGGTGAAGTGTTGAAATTGCCGGTGTTTGACGATGGGTACGAGTAAGAGTGACGAGGGTTAGGTAAGACGAGCGTAGCGAGATGGTGTGTGAGTGCAGGCAGCCGTTGAGTCAGGAGTGCGGGCTGCCCGGGTGAGGTGTTGAAATGGCTGGTGTTTACTGGCGGGTGCCCTAGTGACACGTATCACATGAATGATGGAATGAGTTGCATACGTCTTCTAGACGATTGATATCAGCTGATAAATGCACACTGCATACAAACAAAGCCCTCTTGATATCAAGTGCAAGAAGGAACAGGGAGAAATTGCAACTAGTATGTAAACGGTATCTTTCCATTTTCAACTTGGTTATACGGTTATGCCTAATTGCTTCTGGCAGACTTGTAATTTACATCAATTTAATATAGAAATTTATGGATACATTGATATCACATTCAATGAGACAGCAGTGCATAAAATGTATACATTTATCACTTATGGACGATACGATGTTTGGGACAGGATACAAACCTAGAGGAGAAGCAGAAGAATTAATGAAATTGTAACGTAGACATATTGGGAATGAACAAAGAACAAACAACCCTAATATAGATGTAGCATTCTATAGTTTGGATCAATTTCTACAAACATAAACTCATTAATGAAAAATATCATTAAAATATTCATTTTTTGAATAGATTATATAAATTCCTTTAAATATATGTACAGTAATAAACTTACTCAATATTCAATGACTTGAAAGAACACATTTTCGTCATTTTGAAAATGAGAAAGCAAACCTAAAGGTGCACCCGCAACACCCATATATGCATACTGAGCGCAAAAGAACAGAAAAATCAAGTCAACCAAAATTGAATCTATTCAGATCATTTAATTATAATAACTAAGGTATGGAGTAAGGTAGTATGAAGTAAGGTATGTCTTTGTAAATTATTACTAAATTAGTATAGGTATACTGTATGAGTTGAAGCTATACAGTAAACTCTCGTTAATCCAAACTCGGTTAATCCAAAATTTGACATATTTTTATATTATTTTGATAGTCGGTCCCCGGCTAAAGGTATAGGCATTTCAACGTTAATTAATACGGTTGATCCGAATTCCAGCTAAACCATCATTCAAACTGGTATTTTGACCCTTCGATTGCTTTAGCACTGTTTTCGGATTGGATAATTCGAAATGGTTCAAGTGAATTCCTTGAATTGATCATTATTTTCCCAATTTCCATCCTTTTTATTTGATGCAAAAGAATTAGCCCAAGCCAGCTGAGCTTTTCGCTACTTTGAGTGTGTCATCCGAGTGCGCTTCGACCTTGACGAGCACAAGATTTATGTTGAGCCCGGAACACTCGTTCGTCACTCGGGACGGCCGAGCGCCAATGGAAGTGGACTGTATAACAATCGTGCGCTGTCGGAGCTGGCCGAGTACACACGATCGGTGAAGCAGTTGCTTACACATGTGACATAACATTCTCTCGCGTAATACGATGTTGATTAAATTCTAACCGGGAAGAGTGATGATTTTCATAGAAATGGAGTTTTTTGGATAATGCAAATTTGTATGAATCAATATCATTTTTTGGCGTCCCTTGCATTTCAGATCAATGAGGGTTTACTGTACCAGTATATTGTGTGGATTTTAGAATACTGCATGATAACCTACCAATCCATCCACTTCCCTGGCTCCGTACAGTGGTAAGTAGCTCGGTAGCTAAGTCCAGCAATTAAAAAGGAAAACAATTCAACAGGGAACAAGCATCCTATTATAGAATCACAAGTAAAACAACTCTTCATTGTGAAACACCTTCAAAATTATACGTGATTTACCTGTCGCCAATATTGTTCCAAGCTCGTCTGAAATATTCTATCTCCATCCGATCCGATCTCTGTCTCAAATATAAGCCCCCTGGAAGTACCCAGTAAGATAGAACCAGTTGTAGCTTCAGATTCATTGCCAAAGTTCCATCCGACTGCAGTGACTTCATGACCTTTGAACTTTCCCGTCGGTTTCAACTTGTTCGTTTTACGTGCCAGGTAGAGCAACTCGGCCGAAGTGTCGGGATGTCTCGATGACAGACTGAGTAAGAGGTGATGACCGAGAGGATCCAAGAACAAACCACTGAGTTTCAATTGCTGAGCATACTTTCCTAATTCAATCTCTGTAACAAACAGAATAGTTGGTATTTGTTAGGTAGGCCTACCTGTTTAGCTAAAATATAATAAGCCAAAATGATCAAAAATTCCAATGTATTAGTATTCTATTCCTGAATACAAAAAATCTGATTGCAGCAATTCAAAAGACAATTCACAATTCAGAAAGCCAATGTCACTTACCTTCAACTTTGTCAGGCTGGCGCAAATCTATACGCAGTAGTACATTGTTGGCCATTGCAAGTACAAGGAATTCACTGGCCACTGAAAGGTGGGTAATAGAATCCGTTGGCGAGAAGTTGACTTTGTGTTTACTGAATATTGGTGCATCTTCTTCAAGTTTCATGTGGATGAAGCCAGTAGTGCTCTAGAAAAGAATTAGCCCAAAATGTCACGCCCAATGTACCGGTAGGCTGTGTATTTGCGAAAAGATGATCTGGAATACTTTTCTTTATACCCCAATGACTAGTTCTAAGCTTGACAGGCTACAAATCACAATTTTGAGATTAAATTTATATGCTCCATTCATATTTTTGGTATGTCAGGTAAAGATTGATCAAAGATGAATTAAAAATATAAATTTATATTCAATTAATATAGTGAGATCAATTATATAAATTTTGTACGCCTTTTTGGTATTACTTTAGTAATATTTAAAATATCACTTTTCATAAATAGACTTGAAACTGAAAATATGCAACAGCAATCCAAAAACTTTCTATAATTACGTGCATCAGTCACGAACACGGGCCCCACACTTCCGGTTATTATTTATTGGTATGAGTATGGTGATAAAACTTAAAAATTTTGCCACAGTCGTAGTTGTTTTTGAAACTGTACTCCACACTGTGTTTAATTAATTTAAACACGGTTTTTTCATAAATATTTACAACAAACTAACACTAATTTGTCTGCCTCTCTCCCTTCCATCCATCATACTAATAAACAGATGAAAATGATGGACTCTTCATTCATCATAAGATTTCATTCATTCATAAGATCCTTATTACCATTTCTGGTCGAACCCCTGCTGCCTGCGTACTCTTGAAACGTTGTGAGGCCTGTTCATATTGGTCAAACATAGACGCCATGGTGTATGATGAGCTAGAACAAATAATTACGTACATTAGTTGACCTGTACCTAACCATGATCTAGGCCTATCATAATCATGTAGCAAGATATTTCTTTTAAATGTAAATTGGACTTGATGATCCCATTGAGTTTAAAATGTCCTAGACAATCCTAGGAAAGGCCTAGACAATCCTAGGAAAGGCCTAGACAATCAATGATACACTCTAATGATGCACTCTAATCTTAACCAAGATGGAATGAAATGTTATTTTATTACTATAAGAGGCTATTCACTTGAACGACTGAGGAAATCCACAGAAATACTCAGACGGAATGATCGACCATGGCAAGAATTGAATCCCGGTCTTCTAAATGAACGTTCAGCGTGCCAACCACTGATCTACCTTTCGCAGCGAGTGCAGGATGAAAGAACATTTTACTCCAACTAGTCCTACAAGATGGGGATATCGGCCTACAGGGCCTACTATCAGTTGTGTCCCTAATCAAGTTGTCTTGAAGGCTCTAAGGCTCTCGGTGTAGGCACCGGCATTAAGATTGTACATTACAATCTCAATGGCACCGAGTAGGGTAGGCCTAATATGGTGTAGGCCTAGGCCTAGGTATAACAGGCAGGAACTGCCATAACAGGCAGGAATAGGAAATTTAACCTTTTCTCGCCTTCAAGATGCATCAATAGCCATCATTATCAATAAGGGAGGAAATAAATTCGGCAAGTCGCCCAATTCGCAAGAGCAAATTATTATTAACCTAAAAAATGTGACAAGGCTCAGACATGCTCAGGGCCCGCATTATCAGCCATACACATCCAGCTTACCTTCGATACTATTTATTTACTAATTCTGGAATTAAACTGTGTCAGTCTGTATCCTACCACTATAGTGCTATAATTAATCAGATCATATTTATTATATTTTTAACTTCATCACCATCATCACAATACAACAACGCCCACTTCAGAGTCAGAAACAGCTGCTGCTGTCTGAGCTGTCACTGTAAGACATTATTGCCAACTGCAAACATGAACTTATTTTGATTTCGAACATTTCAAATTCTATTTTAGTAATTATGAGAGCCTTTCTACTTACTACTCATTATACCTATTTGACCTTATTTTGAAAAAAAAATCTACTGTTTTATGTCATTTCAACCCACATAACGTCAAAAAAATAATAATACAAAAATTAATGGTAAAAATATATCCTCATTATTACAGCTTTGAGATGGAAATTCTAATAAAATTAAGATTTTATTAGGAAATTCAAAATACATTGATGTTGAGTTTTAAGTAGAGGTGTTTGTTTTTTCGCAAGCCACGAAATCGTGAAATGTTGCGTATGTTGAAACACCAATATGAGCATGTTTCAATAAATTCTCAATCGATTATACGATTTCCAAGTTGCAATAATATGCAAAATGTGCCTAAATTTGCTCACAACACCGTAACAAGTTTGATCTGCAAAATATTGCACAAAAATCACGTCTTTCTAATGTTTCATCATGAAAAAGTATGATTTTCCCAAATTACATCTTTTTCCATCTTTTTATCTTTTTTTACGCGTGAGCTGTCCACTGCTTGATGAGTACCCGTCTGACCTTGACAAGTTGACGATCACAAGACTATGATGAGCTCGAAGCACTTGTTCAGCCGAACGGACGGCTGCTTGGGATGGCGGAGATTGTGATTGTCGGAGCAGCCGACTACAGCCGACGGTTTCTCACTTGTACTCTCGGCCGGTTGCCTAGCTCTTTCTCGCAAGCAATACGAAATTGGCTAAATTCTAACTAGGAAGAATGATGATTCATATTAAAAAAGAGTTTTTGGCTAATCCAAATTTTCATAAACCAGAATCATTTTCTGGGGGTCCCTTCCATTTTGGATTAACGATGGTTCAAGTGTTTACTGTTTTTCCTTTTAAAACTTCATAGAACGTCATTTCCAAACGACATTAGGCCCAAAAAAACTAAACACCACCCACCACCAACATTTGCAAATACAAATGCAAAAAACACGAAATTATAACACCATTTTCATCATAACACCTCTAGTTATAGGAGGGTGTAATATATTGCTGGGTTAGGTTGGTCAGAAGCTTATCATACAAAACTAAATTTTTCAATTCAGGGGGAGGGAGAGGGGGACATGTACTTTTTACTATAGGTTTACCAGCAATTCTTATTTCAATTGTGGATCAGTACGCCTTATTGCTCAATATTTTTCACACTCTTGATGCATGTTAATAAAATATTCTAGTATGAATTCTAAAAGCATTGGTAGCTACTGTGAAGTTTAGTCATAATTCGGAAAACTATAATCAGGAATAAAATTATTAGAGCAGGATAAAATGAGAAAGTGATTACCCAAAATAACTAAGTGAAGTCTAGTTTATGTATGAAAGTTAACAACAAACTACATTAATGTCCACTATAATAATATAATGTAGGCCTAATATAAATCTGAGAAAAATATTTATTAGTAAGACTGAAAAAAGGACAGATTTTCAATAGATAATATTTAATAATCATTCATTAATGATATATACATTTTTTTCGTGCCACCAAATACCAATCAGACAACTTATTAGTTAATACTTAATATTACATTAGTATATTAACATATTCTTAGAATTAAATTGCACTTGGAGCGTACATTCAGAACAACGTATAATCACGTAATACAGTCTCTCGATAACCTTCGAATTTTATACACCAATAGATCAATAATGTATAGACCCTCATGTAGGCACATTGCAACAAAAAACGTTCAACAGCATTCCTGTTGAATCACGCCGCCACGTCGAAGAACCGATCTATAAGCGCTGAAACCTGCGCTGGAGTGTATTTAATATATTTGTCAACGTTCTTCGTGAACTGTACAGTACTGTACTTGTCGTAGAAAGCGTTATATTTTGGGAGCAAATATTCTTTGTTGTCACGTTTCAGGCTCTCCCGCAGTTCCACGTCTGGTATCGAATAGCCACGTTGGATGCGTCCTATTTCTTCCATCTCTTTGTTGAAGCCCTGTGAATAAAATGGAAACTGAGTGTTATCACTGGCCAATCTCATACATAAGAATGAAAACGAGGAAGTAGAGAAAGATTTCGGATTTCAGTGTGAAGCCTACAAATGAAATACTGTAATAGTACTTTTCATTTTAGACTTTCATTGATAAGGTACAAATCAAAAGATGGGTTACAATTTCATTTAAAACTAGGAACTGTGAAACCTCTATCTGTAACTCTTCGAGGGATCAGGAAAACAAAATATCCAAGCAGAAAAATGATCATGCAGGATATCTTAACATTGGTTATAATGGGGGTGAGACAAAATTAATAATAAAATCAGGAGATCAATGGATATGGGAACAAAGCTTAGAGGTTTCACTACACAGTATAGCAGTGTTGAATTCAGGCATTCAGGGATGAAAACATAGAGCACTAGATACATGGTGAATTTTTTGAAAAACTTGTATTTCGATTCTCCCTTGCCCCCCGGGAAACACAAAAGCCCCCCCCCGCAACAAAATATCTGAATTCAACACTGCAGTATAGGCCTGCATTTTTTTTTCATTCCTCTGCTTGGTACACCACCAGTGCTTTTCTCAATAATTTGAATCAAATCAGATACCGGTAACCAAAAGAATAATCATTTTTCAATTTAATAAATTAATACATAATGAAGCAACGTTACTTGAAAGTACACTACAAGTATATCAACGTAGCATTAGGCAATATGCTAGAAGAGAAAGAAGAGAAAGAAAGAGATAAACTCACGGCAAAGCGTTCCTTGATGATGTTTCTATCCTTGTCTCTCAGCTTGCCTAAATGGATCAATGCAATCGGACCAGTATCTTCCGGAGTCCAGATATTGCTCAGCACTTTGCTCCAACTGCATTAACAAACAGGAAAGATGGTATTATATTGGTAGAATGCTCACAATAAAAATGGAATATTTTCTAAAACACCAACTGAACAAATTTAAACTCAACATTTCAATTAAATAATCTAAAACTACTAAAATCAGGAAATCATCTATTTTAATGAACTGTAATGATAATATAACACTCAGTATACTAGATGCAGTTCTACTCCAAATACACGAATGTTTGTATGTCTCAAAAACATAATATTTTGTCAACTAATAAATACATCGACAATCACGATACTTTTTTTTCTTTGTCGCCACTTAAAATCATGCTACCAAGTTTGCCTCAGTAAACGCACCTCATGCTGTAAGCCTTCTTGTGGTCTCGTATCATGTCGTAGTAATTCTCCTCGCAGTTCGGCTCCGACAGTCTAACAAACTCGAGCAATCCTGATCTCTGAATCGCCTTCAAGATATAGTTGTTGTTGTTGAGACGGAACACAGCTCGTAAGAACGAGTCTCCGTACAAGTCGCTCTTAGTCACCAACGTTAGGTTCAACTGCGCCAGCACTTTTTCTAGAGAAACAACAAAAATGTGGGTTTATAAACAACAAAAACAAGTGCCGTACTATTTCTTCGGATAAGAGCGACCATACAAGAATCTTCTCATATTTATTTTACTTTACACCCAATAGAGCCTACGTATTTAGTTGTAAAATGTAAATATTATATTATACCGGTACTGAGATAAGTTTGAAAAAACAAATGTATTGATTACTGTACCACATATTATTTACCCTATATATTGTTAACTGTGTCGATCAATGGAAATAACTGAAACAACTCTAATGCAGTATTTATTTAAACTAGTCTCAACAAAACTGGGCTCAACAAAACTAGGCTGCAACAAGAGCAAGCGGTACGAATTTCACCCATTCTGATTGGCCAGGAAAAAAAGCCTGCCGCCTGCTGCGAGCCCTGAAAACGGGCCTTTATAGAATCGTTTTATGAAACAGTTTTATGAAACCGTTTTATGAAAACGGGCCTAAGATCTATTGGCATCTGTAAATGATGATTGAGGTGATAGAAAGATAAGATAAAACAGTTATTTGATAATGTGTTTTGGATAGTTGGAAGGAAATGGTCATGGTCTGCTCAAGAAACTGTCCCAGTATTCTGATTCTGGTTGTCAAGTTCAAGGATAGGAGACTGAGATTTTATGAGCGAGTGCTACAAACTAAAATAATCATAAAAACTCATCTCCTATAGGCCTACCATTCATTTTTTGCTAATGGCCAGAAAACTGAAAATCAAAATTGGTTTATAAAATTAAATACTTTCTCATGTTAAACTAAAATCCACGAGTTCAGACAAGTGTTCATATTTACCAGTTGGTAACATTTAACTTCTAAAACTAGAAGTATGTCTGAACTATCAGCATGCAAAGTACAGTTATAAACACTTACTGATGTATATCCCCAGCAACGTGTTGTTCTTGTTTGCGTTACTAGCCATAGTCGTCTTGTACGCCGCGTCTTGGCCCAATACACCACCGATTGTGTCAACGTAGTCCAATAGCTGTTCCAAGAAAACGAGCACGTTACTCGTTAACTCGTGCACCTAGAAATATACATTCTTATCACTTTAGTTTTTGGTTGAGAGTTCACAGGACACATTTAAGTAATTCCAACTATACTAGGGTTACCAATTGACATGAAAATTACAAACAAAACTAACTTCAATATCTAGTATGGATCGAAAGATATCAAAGTTTTCAATTTTCAATCTATATCAAAAGTATGGATTCAAATCGAAATGAAAATGGGAATTGGAAGTAATAATGGGTCTTGACTATGTGTTATGACTTATGGGTAGGTCTACTACAGTTCTATCATAACTTAGTACGGGCTACAGGCATGATTGAAATCTGGACCATATCCATGGACTGAGCAGACTGCCTCTGGGATATAAAAAAATCACAAATTCTTCAAAATACATTTTAAAGTGGAATTTCATCTATTGTAGGGTTATTCTTATTGTTACTCACATAATTATTTTACTTACGCACAGCTTTCTAATATATATTGATCAATATTTAGCTAGTGATTTTATCAAATATTCTAATTCACAATGGAAGTCCTAAAAGTGTTGAATCGATCGAAAAATGAAAATATTGAAATCGAGTGGAAGCCCCAATCTCTACATATAAATACACCATATGATCGGCCCACAAACCAAATGATTGCTTCTGTGTTTTAAACAATAAAGTCATGAGAAATGAACTGAATGCCAATTTAGAATACCAAGGTAAGCTGCTTGTTTTCTCCTCCATATAAATGTAATAAGGCATTAAGTAATGATAACTAATAAGACATTCGTGAACTCACTGTTCCATCCCGTGGCAGTTGACTGCTCGGATCGGATCTCACACTTTCAATGAAGTCCTCCAATGCCTTGGCTCCCTGTAAACAATGCAATCAACACAAAATTATAATATGCAAAGTCAAAAACATTCACAATTTTATTATAATTTCATTAATTTGATTAATTTGATTTTTTATAGAGATGATAAGACCTAATTCATATTATTGATTAATTATTACTTACTAGTTTTAAAAACTATAATATAAAATATACCGGTAACTTAAAAGAGGACAAAATATTTGATGTTTCGTGAAACATGTAGAGCATTACAAAAAAGCAAGATCAACTTGATATTGGAAAGTGGTCAATTGTCTTCCTTACCGTGGAATGCAGAGTATTAAGAATGGAGCTGAACTTGGACCGCACATTGACGTCACAGCCTTCTACAGTGCGGTCGAACTCTGGCTTCATCGATTGCAGATGTTTCAGGATAGGAAACACGACTAAAACTGCGGCAAAGTCACCACGACTTATGCAGCGTTTGGCTCGGGCAGCAATATTCTGAAACACACGTAATGCCAACTTAGAAAGATGCATTGGAGAAGCGCACTTGGAAAAACTTGATTATATAATTGAAAGTATTACAAATTTCTATGCCACATTTCAACAATAGCCTCAATTTAAGCAAACATTTAGCTAGTGAAAATAGAGTAGAAACACAATGCTCTACAAATTGCAGCATACCCCAAGTTGAGCTGTGAATCGACTGCCAACAAAAAATGCTGTGGGAAAGCAAAACCTCCTGCTTCTATCAATATTATTTTGTCCCACCCTAATCTCATAAAACCAATGTTGAATTTTCCTGCATGGATCGTTTTTCTTCCTGGAGGTTTAATCTGGTACCTTGAGAAATGATAGATAGGGCCTAGTGGTTCCACTAGAAACAGAACTGTTAAAAAGAAAGTGTGATTATTCTTCACGACTAATCTTCAGTTCATCTATGAACTGGGTAAAAGAAAAAGAAAGAATAGCAGCTTTCCAAGATTTATGAGTAGAGATAGGCCTACTCATAGTGGAGAGCCCGTTAATAGAACACAGAGATGAAATTAAAAGTACACACAATATTCTGACGTTTCGGCTATCGTCTTGGTCACAGTAAAGTACCCTCTGTTTTGTTTTATAATATATCGTATTTTTTAAGTTCACTGGAGAACCTAACCAAATACAATCAGCTCTCTATTCACAACTCACGTCGCCATCCTGCACGACAAGATCCATAGCCTCCTTGATGATGATCTGAAATATCTGGTGGTTGTGCTGCTGCGGTACTATCCCGTGCATCAGCGTGCGCTCGCCAAGCATCAGGCGCTGGAGCGTCATGACGCACTCGAGGTAGTTCTCCATCTCTTGTTCGTCCACCACGTCCTCTACAGAAACACACATTCATAGACAACCGGTTAGCACTCAGTAAGCAGTGATATGTTTGATAGCACAAACTGGGCAAATAGGCCCCTACCATAAGTTATTTTTGTCAACCATTGTTGGCAGGACTCAGGTGGTATGGACATATGCGGCGAATGGATAAGGGAAGAATTCCGAGAGTTATGTTCGAGTTAGCGGAAAAAGATGGAGCTAAGAGAAGAGTTGGAAGGCCGAGAGAAAGGTGGCAGGAGGGAGTAAAATGCGGTGTAGTCAACCGAGGAGAAAAATGGGAGGTAGTGATAGATGAGAGATGGTGGGAGGATAGGGAACGGTGGAAGGAATTCGTAGGAAGAGAAGAAGAAGCAGAGGAAAGTAGTGGTGAAGAAGAAGAGGAAGAAGTCGGAACTGGCAGGAACCGATGGAGAGGTGAATCCTGCCCTAGCTGAAATGGTGGAAACACCCCCTGGGCCCAATTTAATTGGTTATCTGGGAAAGATATATATATATATATATATATATATATATATATATATATATATATATATATATATCACAGCCTTCTTTATTCAGATCATTCTTCTCTGATACTGCCCTTTCACTCGGGGTATGCTTCCCATGCTAACCGATGTCCAATTATTTTAGTTCACAAAATCGCCGATGGTGCCGTTGTTTCCAGACCATGATGTCACTTTCCAAAGATGTTCAAGTAAATCGGTTTGTTTGAAGTGTCATATCTGCGAAGATACCAATAACTTCGGGAATTTCCGTAGGATAATTTAAATTACGCACGCATTCTATCAGGCCGTGACTTCGCGAGTTCACCAACTAGTAAATTTGTTTATGATAATAAATGATATGAAAGATTTTATTCAATGATATAATGAATCCGGAATATCACCGGGACAAGTTCTTGAATGATGTTCATTGCTTGGGTCAACATAAATATCGTTCACGTCTAAATCTGGGTAAGCCTATAGGCCCTCGCCAAAATGTAGATATGACATAACCTCAATAACGTTGCAAGAGATTGACAGAATATTGTGACAAGAATGACAGTTGAAAAGAATGACAATTGTTCGAAGTTGGAACTTTAGATACCAGGGTGCAGTACATACCAGACCATGACGTCATTTTTGCCTGCGCGAGCAAATATGCGCGAACCCGTCCAAATAGCCCGAGTGAAAGGGCAGTATAAGAAATGAATGATTTGAATAAAGAAGGCTGTGATATATATATATTGTTGGCAAAGTGCATTTTTCTGAAAGTGCATCACAAATCTGCAGCGCCAGCTCGTATCCTGTGCAAGGAAGGACGATGATCAATTAATTTTAACTAGAAAAATGCAGTATATGCGTTGTAAGATGAACGACTTGTATATATGAAGTGTAAAATAGTAATACGAGTCTATGCACATTGGTTTTTCAAATTGCTGACCTAATTTTCAACGAACTATTCAAACATTGTGTCATTGTTTCTTGCAACATCCACAATTCAAATTTTTGGGGATAAAAATGTTGGTGTTCTTTGGGGCTATTTTACTGTATTTTTAATTTGTATCAGTATTTCCATATTCTTCAGAATTTCAAACACTTCTTGA
Organism: Brachyptera risi; assembly: GCA_964007535.1. NCBI lineage: Eukaryota > Metazoa > Arthropoda > Insecta > Plecoptera > Taeniopterygidae > Brachyptera > Brachyptera risi. Next base: position 19,418,892 of record OZ023337.1, read on the forward strand.
CCTGGTTTATGCATTTCTAATTTAGAAAGCTAGTAGGCCTAATGCCTACCAAAAGTTCATATAGATCGGTTTTACCTTGAGATCTAAGGTGCAACCTGTTTTTATAAAATGATAAACCAATAAGAGAAAGGCAAGATTTGGACCACATAGATGCCCCAAAATCCGAAAACCATCAAAAATCCGGAAACCATTCTAAAAAGTCAATACAATCATAATCGAGTAGTTCAACTCATCACTTGTAAAATGATGTTTAGAGAAACTGCAGGGATTTATCGGCAAACGTCAACTCTCGCAGATCAGTTCACAGAGAAATTTAATGATAATAGCGATTCAGATTGTGGCCTTCTAAGTATGTGGTCTGTTGCTAAAGTTGTGAGAGTGAGTGAGTAAGAACGTTACCTACTGCTCGCTCAGAATAGTAACCCACCCGCGCTTCAGATCTTATTCAGGACTCAAACCTAAGCTCTAGTTGACTTGGCTTTCCTTGGTGACTTAGCCAGATGGGCGATCTGGACTCTACAGTCATGCAATAGAATACACTATCGTAACGTTTTTTTCATCAAGGTATAATACCTGGCATAACAGAACGGCGCGGACCCAAGCTCAGACCTGTTGACTGCTCTAATGTCTGTGAAGCTTTCAGCAACATCTTATTGGCTTTCTTCTCAAACCTACAAACAAAACCGTGCTATTAAATGATCCAATGGACTCCGAGCACACTGATATTGCTTCTTATGGCTAGACATCGCCAAGATGGCCGCTAAGCATTTTACACCAACACGAAAACCAACATTTTATTTTAGCAAATAACAAAAAATTTGATGGAGTTTTCATGCTTTGACACAGTTCATATGACATGAAAATAATGTCAAATAATAGTTGGAAGAAACCTACAAGAGCGAGAACCATAACAATTTAACTTTACTTATTTTTTTAGTATTTTCGAAGTAGAAACAGAAACGTTTTGGTAGACTGTGAAGTATTATTTTATGCAGATTGTAATTTTGACTAAAAGTGAAAATGAATAGGTCTCAAGCAAGCTCAAAATACCATAAAAAAAATACATAAGAAGGTCATTTGGGGGAAGAGGGGGAGATTTACGTACACGTGTTGCAGCCTGCGCGATGCACGTCGAGTTGATGTCTCGTGGCGGTTCTGAAACTTGGCACGCTGGAAATAGAAAAAATAAATGAAAAATAAAACAAGCAGGCTGATTTTTTTTAGAGTGTAGGCCTATTGAACGAAGTAGAAAGTCAAATTACAGGCATTAAAGTTTATGGTGGGCCTGAATATCAATTATTTCATCACTTTAAATTTAGACGAATGGCTAAATTTTAATCTATTTGATTATTTTCTCAGTTTTATATCCAAATGAACTTATGTGTCAGCAAGGTAACAAGGCTTCTGGTGATTTATTAAACACAAATGGTTCAATTCTCTCTCAAGTCTTTGCTCCACTTTGAATCAGTGTATGCACATTGGAAGTGATAATTTTACTTCAAATAAAGCCACACTGATACAGTGAAGAACTTATTATGCGAGTAAAAATAAATTCTAGTTTTAAAATAATTTAACAAAAACGAAGTCTGATTTAGCGTAGGCCTAACTGATTTCAAATGTACTCCAAAGTGATTATATTGCCTGACAACTTGAATCATAAGATTCAAGTTTTTGTTTGACATGATTCAATGGTATACAGGAGTTGTGATCAGGATTGATAGTACACATACTGATGTCTTGTGAAATGAAAGTAAGCTGTTAAATATTTACTGGCATTGGTGAACCAGAAGCATTCATATTCTGTAAGCTACCACCGCTGGCAGTTCGCTGATGATCTTTCAATTGTTGCAGCGATTTGAGCAGAACCGTCGCTCGTACTCGGGCGTACACGTTCATGTATTCGTCGCGATTGTTGGCAATAAGCCACTCAGCAATACGAGTTAGCTCGTTTGAAACCGCCATAGGGAAGTGACTGAGTGAGGCTGGAGCGTCTTCATTGGAAGTATCTGTATTAAGACAAACACAAATTATTACAAAAAGGTCCACAAAAAAAAGGCCTACAAAAACGCATTCAGTTCATTTATTAAAATGTTGCTCAACAACCCCACCAACAACTAGGTTATATGGGGGTACGAATGAGCGGGTGATAATAAAATGATGAAGCGATGATAGGTGAAAGGACGTTTACAAATACCTATGCCTTATGCGGGACTTGATCTCACGCCTAACGTGACTTCAGTTTCCAACTCAGTGCGCGTTAGCTGACTACCAACAGGGACGGCAAAAAGCATTTGGTTATTGTACAGATTACGTACCAAAACAACTTGGCTCCAATCATTTTGTCTATATATAATAATTATCTGAAAATAGACTGCTAGCTTCATAGTGCTGAAAGTTATGAACAGTTTCAAAGTTTCCTGATTAAAAATTTATAAACTGATAGTTAGCTACATATGAAAAACTGATAAATCTAAAACATTTCACATCTGTAAGGTCACTAATTTATGGCATATTAAATAGGTCTAAAGAAAATGCACAATTTCCTCAAGTTCTATTAGGTCAAATGTTTCAATTCGACATCTAATTACAACTAGGCCCTACCATGATCCACATACTATAAAGCGATACTATACTATCATACAAAATTAGAGATTTAGAGAGATGTTTTACCTTCATCGTTGCCTACTAAATCAAGTAGCATCATCGGCGGAACGGGTTTCGAGTGTTTGAACAAAATGTCTTTAAATTCACGATTTAGTGCGTCACCACCGGAGTTGTATAACGTCGACTATAAACACAAGAAACAAAATAAATTTTATAGATTTCTCTAAACAGAGATCAAACTAAAGTGGGGGCCTATCTCTGTGCAACCAAGAGAGAAATCTTATAAATGGAAAACAATAAGTGGCAATCTAATAGACCTGCCGGTACTAAAATGAGACACAGTATAATTTACTTACATAAATTGAGCCTTAATATACTGGTTATGGCTATTGAAGCATTCTTCACACCTGAATTATAGCTTCTAAAGGATAGACACACAGTAGGCCTACACTGCATAAACATTTATAGCCTAAATATATTGTCATTACAGCACTTATGATTGTTCTGAAAAATAGTATTTTATACGTACCACATTTTCTAGCTCTACACTCTGCGGATTGTTCTTCTCAAAATATTGTAATGCAGCATGTAGCTTGGCCATGGCCTTTAAAAACACATCAAGGTCTGGATTCGGTCCTGCTCGTACAACTGGCTCCACTTCCTGACTCACTCCGTAGAAACCAACAACGTGATCCAGTGAAGTGAGAGTCCGTTCAATATCTAGAAACAAATTACATTATAAGAACCATTTAAATCAACCTACCTGATCTATAAGTAAGTTTGCAAGTACCTACTTATAGCACACGCATATATGTGCTCATTGCTAGATTAAAAGCTAGCCCTATGATGATAAAAAGAGAGCTATCAGGAGCCAAATAACCTCAGTCAAGAAAACAATTGTTAACGAGATGTTCTTACTTTCTTGGCGACGTTGCAAGTTACCAGTCTCATTATAAACTGGAAGTATGGTTTCTTCGAGACGAGCAAGGCGATGTTCGAATGAATTCAAGATTCCGACCATTCCCTTTGTAAGTTGACTGCTTTTCTGTGCTCGTTCTTTCAAGAGGTTCAAATTATTCAGTTCCTGAAAAATAATTGATTGATGATTATTGTTTGCTTAACGACCCCACTGGTTCACATCATGACCATTTACACGTTTGGAGTATAAAATCGCTAATAATACTGAAATTTAACCACATCATCTTATAATAGGGCCTAGTTAATGCCCTAACGGTAAAGACCAGAATCTGATCATTTACATAACCTAAAAATGTATAATTCCTTGTAGGATCAATACCATCATAATAATGTAAAAGAGTTTAAGAAGTTTACCTTCTCTAATTTAATTTCAATTTCAAACTTTCTCTCTGAGGCATCGTTCATATTTCAGCCGGGCTTAAAGGTACAATATTGGTAATTGAAATACAAAACTGGCAGATGACGCCCACAAAACCATTTGACAGCTGAGTCAAGCAAGTATCACGATGCGTTACCAACATGACGAACTTTTTTTTTGAATTGAATGAATATTAGGGTTTTAAGGCGCATCGATTTTTTTTTTCTAATTAATGAATAGGAATAGATAGATAAATGATCAAATACATTTTCAGCTAATATCTATTGGCATCTATAATTCATTAATTGATTATTCAATGAAATGATGAATGAATGGATTGATAGTCAATTAATTATTCACGAAATGGGTAATGAAATAAATACATTGTCCATTGATTTATTGATTATTTAATTAATTTATCAATTTATCAAATAGTACGTGAATAAGTGATAATATAAATTGATAGATTATTCAATGGATGGATAAATGAATTAATAAATGAATGAATAAATAAATAAATGGAAAAATAGACGAATGAATGAATGGATGACAAAGTAAATAAGCCTACATAGATGAATAAATGAATAAATAAAAATAGAAAACTCATAAGTACTCACACGATAACAATTGCCTACCATTGGAATGTAATCGTCGATATGCAGAACATTTTTTTTTTTTTAATAAAATATTCACTTTATATTGTAACAAATCAATTCAATTTATTTACATATTTATTATTTTCTGAAAAGAATATTGACAATTCAGAATTCAGACTCAATAATCTAATTCAGTAATTGAGTAAGTTAATGTATTTTATCGTGTTCTATTTTCTTTTTGCCAGTGTTGTGGACACTTTTATTTTGATGAGGTTACACTTACTTCTTACATTATGTTGATTAGGTTGAAAAACGTTTTTATTACAGTTATTTTTTCAAGAAAATACTCACAAGGTTATGCGTCGATCTGTTCAAATATTTCAATATATTTGTATATTTTAACATTTTTATATTTTCATATTTTAATATTTTGTATATTTGTATATTTTTATTTGTATCGTATATTTTAACGTAAACGGACGATGCTGACGATGCTCAATGTTGTAAACATACAATCTAACGAGTAAATAAAAAATCAAATCGAATACTGAAATTGGGCAACGCCATTATGTAACTCAAAGGGTATATTTAGGATAATATATAAAACACTATCTATTACTTTTGAACGATACAATTTGGAAGCGTTCCAGTTGGTATTGTTACTTTCCCTGTACAACGCTTCAATTTAATTTGCAATAAAAATAAATATATCAAATGAAAGTTCGTAACTGTCAAAATTTGGTCAAAACTTGCTCAGCGTTGTTACTTGTTAACCTCATACTTCGCCCTAGACCAATTACTATAGGCCTACTACATGCTCTCGACTGTTACAACTGATTAACCTGTGATTAACTAACACATACGCTTCTGTCACGTAACAAATAACAAACAATCGTTACCATAGCAATACAGCTAACTGGTGGACTACCAAACATTTTGATCCAACTGGAGTCTGGACCCTTATTCCTGAGATAAATGAGATGTGAGAAAAATAAAAGTGAGTGAGATAATCGTTTTCTTACTTACTTTTATTTTTCTCACATCTCATTTATCTCAGGAATAGGGGTCCTGGTGGACGATGTTTGCCTCTTGCAACAATGGGTGACGTCACTTGAAATGAAACGATTCGTCCGGAATGATTTGTATGTTTGTCTGTATTTTATAAATATATATATTTATATATATAATAATATATATATATATATATATATATATATATATATATATATATATATATATATATATATTTATATATATATATATATATATATATATATATATATATATATATGTATATATATATATATATATATATATATATATATATATATATATATATATATATATATATATATATATATCAATGACGCCATATAATTGCATGTTTTGTCAATTCCCCCATGGAATAAAAAATATCAATATGAATATCAATTGACAGAAGCCCATAAGTTACGTAATAATAATTGATAATCAAATATTTCTCATCCTACAACTAGGATGGGCTTCGTTTTCCTAACGTTACAGAGGAGATACATATTAACATTAATCTGAATATCAAAAGAATGAAACTCAAAAATATTACTGAAAAATAAAGTAAATTAATTTGCCTTGATTTCAAGAAGAAAAAAAGGTGTAAATCAACATAGGCCTATACGTGTGGTTTTACTTTTACTCCTTTGAAACTACAAAATACAAAAAAAAAACACGATTGACGTGCTTTCTCCAATGTTTATGTTGTTATAAGAATGGTAATTTGTCGTATTTCATCATATATCTTGAAATCTGGGCGGACATTTTTTTTCATTTCTGTCCTGGTGTCAAAGAAAATTATTTTAATTCAGAATAGTCTATATAATAATTATTATTTGATGACAAGTGTGCCGCGAAGTCTTGAAACAATAGAGAGGCGACACTTCTGAACGGTTTTATTAAATCACCTTTACCTTGATAGGAAATATAGGTGATGGGCGTTCCTTATCAATCGACCATCAAGATCTGTAATATGAGACAACCTGATTGGAGATTTCATAAATTCCCCCAATAATCAGCCCACTTGATTTAATTTTGTGTTCTGTACCGTCAAGAAGCAATAAAACGTAAATGGTCAATTTTGAAATAATGATTAATAGTTATCAAGATTGCGATGCTATTTTTTTTCTAACTGTTCAATATACTGCATCCGGATTATACTTCAAACAAAGTCTAAATGTTCAAGTCCAAATTTCTCCAACCATTTTATTTTCGTGTCGAGCCCCAAATTCCACGAAACCCACCCTTCATGGTCGTGATCCCAAGCATCAGGTCACTGTCCTCTTGAAAACGCAACAATGCATGCATGTTCGTGTTTTAATAAGTGTTAGAGAAGGCAGTGACTGTGCATGCGTCACGGTCTGTAACTCTCTTCGATCATCAACCTATTTATTGCAATATCTCGTGCGCCTTTCGGTGCTTTATACAGTGCTTATTGCTCAGCTTTTACAACGAACTTGGCGTTATATGATCTTGTCAATCAAGGTTATGTAGCGGAAACAAAATCCGGGTGCAATCGTCCTTATCGTCCTTGATCGTGTTTTAATCGTCTTACAATATTCCTCACAGTGAAAATTTTGAATAAACGGAGTAGAAATCAGTGTCTTGAAAAATTGTCAAATGTACACAAATATTTGCCAAGTGTAATCAATGTCTCTTATTCGTGAATTGGAAGAGCAGTCATTGCTCCACATGCATTGTCGTCAACTATTAATTGAATTTTATATTAACGAATTAATATCTGACTAAACAACGCGTTTTAATTATGATAAAGGTGTATTGGCGTCGGTGAACGATAAGAAGGTGATGAGTGATGGTATCAAAAAGGTGATTGGATGTTGAAATGAAGTTTTTTCAGATGAATGATTAGTGCGAAGATGGGATGATTGAAGCATGAAGTTTTCTTGATAATTGGAAGCAGTCTTGGCCCATATTATAGGAACCATCCCGAGATTCTACCTATAGGATGTAGAGCAAAACTATAGCTTTTTTAAATAATTGAAATGGAAAATTTTCAATATTGGATCATATCATATTGCGATATTGCAATTTCTAAAAACTTGTACCCTTTTTGAAATTTTTAAATAGATTACAGATGAATAAATCATTAAACTCGCCCATCGTATAACGCAATCTTTGTTGTGCTTTTTAACTTTCTTCTATCTCGCCTTTCGTATCATGAATTCATTATTGTTTGCTTAACGACCCCACCGACAGCTAGGTTATATAGGGGTGAAAAAAAATCACTCATAATTTTGCTATGTAATATAAAATAAAAACTCAGAACGTATTCTATACGTGGGAAAATAAATCGGGGTAATCACTTTCAACTATTTACAGTCCTACTGTATGGATATCCCTGCAACGTATTACTCAAATAATGACTCACATGTTTACCCATGCCATAACGCAGTATTATAAGTCCATGCTCATGCTATTTGTTGTCACAAAATCTCAGAATAACGCCAACTCTTAGAACTGATAATGAAATAATCAATTAAGTACGGGATGGGGTGATGCATTGGGTTAGGCCCAGACTAGATCAGATTGACAGACCCAAACACTTCATATGAGATCTGTGCATTGTAATTCCTATGGGATTTTTGTATTCCTGAGTCACAAGAATTTTAACAACACGACGAGTATCCATAGCGTTTTCACACTCTCCCATCTTTGATATAATTTGATTTTAAATCACGCGCCTGACTGCAAGACAGGGTGTCAATATCAAAAACAGCATTTCAAAAGCAAAGACAATTTTAACTATAGTTAAAAATCGTAAGCAGTAGGGGGATAAAAAGGTGAAACATGTTTAAGCAGTATACGGAGACAGGCAGACGGGAATACACATTGTAAAGCAATCCCGAAAGATTGGTTTCTACAAAACATAGTTCTCGAAAAATATTCCAATATCTGGACACTTTTCTTTGAATTGTTTTTCCTGCTGGGTTATTCTTATTCAAGGATTCATCCAAAAACTGATGTCTAATACCAATTATTATTACTCTCAGTCTCACTACCATTGATTGAGCATTTACAAATATGACGGCGACGGCAATATGACAAAATATCATCTAGTAAATGCTGATATTCGAATATTATTTAAAACAAAACCATATTCAGAAAGGTTTTGTTGTATAATTGATATTAATAATAGGCTTTCTAGACGTATAAAATTTCACGGTTATTACGTCAAAGTAATTATAAGAGGCAATAAGGTAGGTTACATATCACACACGTAATTTTATTTTTATGTTTCGGTTCTTAACAATAATAATTACTAAAAACTTGACCATGAGCTATAGGTTTAATATATATAACACGAAATAATAAGTTCCTAAAATATAAAATTATATATAAATTATCTTTTTAGGTTAATCACTGAACAACATTTTTAAACAATTTTTGTGCTGAATGAGTATAGGTTATGTTTTGTATATTTAGGCCTATAACCAAATATTTCCACTCGGATTTGGGGTGGTAAAATCGCCCTCATCTGAACGAACCTTGTCATTCTCTGCTACGTTTTACATTCTCTCTCTCTCTTTCTATATATATATACATATATATATATATATATATATATATATATATATATATATATATATATATATATATATATATATATATATAAAAAATATCAGATTTTGACTTATCGTTTTCAAGCTATAAAAATCAATCAAAAACATGTAATCAATTAGTTTCATGAAGTTATTATCTACTTTATTTCTGGAATCCATATTACATATAAATTGATATTAAAATAATATCATATAAGTTTTTTTGAAGTTTTTAAAAATCGAATCTTACAACATTATAGTGGCTTATGATGGGCAAATATGAATTTAAATTGCATGTTCTATTCACTATTGTTATATGAAATAAAAAATGAACCTAATATAACCTATATAGTAATTTTATAATTTTGAGGTTATAAAAAAATATCTAGTTTTGTAAATTCATTCATGGTCCTCATTTGGAATCCACTATGCACTATATATCAGTACTTATCTTACTCTTAATTGTTTCGGCCAGTCATTGATCGGCAACTAATTGATTAATCGTGTAATTAACTTTAATTAGTTGGCAGTCTATGTGTATCGATGTATATCACACATTGTGCACAGGTGCGGTAATTAAGTATACAGTAATTGCTATCTAGAGGCTCTATACGAGCACAGTGCCCCTAGGGAGTTAGGTCGTCAGCACCTTATGCCCGTCTACATTGGACCAATCAGAGCATATAGCTCAGGGGCCTCCGAAGCACTGACACTGGATGTTGAAGATGATATACTATATTGTATTACTGTTTAATCAAAAATGCATAATGATATGTTATTCGAGGATAATAAATTATATTAATAGTTTTATTTAGTACTTGATGCCATTTATGGTATTTAGAACTACCTTGATGCCTTCAAGGTATGCGGACAATATATTTTTGGGGGGAATTTCAGAAAGAGAATTAGAATTGATAAAATATAAATACCTTTGAATTTTTTCAATTAGACAATTGGGGTGGTAAGATCGCCCTTGTGGTCCCCCGTCCAAACGATCCTATCTCTCATCCTCAGCCTTAATTGGGGAACAATAATTTTGAATCAAGTTTCGATGTTACTGAAAAAAAAAAAAAAAAAGAATTGATGTGGGATTGTAGATGGTCTGTTTGAAGGGTGAATAATGATAATTGGGCGTGATAATTGATTAAAAAATCATATAGTTGAAGTTCGATAGTATCGATGTTACGGTGAATCAATCAATCTGAGGATATTTTCAACAATATTCATTACTTTCAAAATAGATTTTTATTTCAGACAGCCCGCACACAAGAGTTTTCTCTTAGGCGGGCTTCTTGTTTCCAAATTAATTTTAAACACAATTGAAATCTCTGTCTTAAAATTAAAATTGAATTCATGCGATTCCAATTTGGATTGAATTCCATTTTACCTCAAAACGTTTACAATTATCGATGTTTATATTTATAGAGTTGAGATATTGGTTCAATGTATTGTTAATTTAGTATTATGAGATTGTTATAAAACTATATGTTTAAATGTATGTTTGTAACTGTGCATAACTTATAAATATGTTAATCTTTCATTACATGAACAAGAATAAAATGAAATTTGAATTTAAAATTGAATTGATGACTAGATGATTTTTTTATGATTTGTAAACGCATTTCAATACAATATAAGCTATTTACAATTTTATAAATAAAAGTCAGAATAGATCGGATAAATTATGTATTTCATAATAATAATTTGAAAACTAACTATTAACACTTTATGTATCAGTTATACGATTATCGCCAACGTTATCCGATGAAAATAAAAATGTGGAACAGATAAAATAAATCATGTATTTTTATATGATATTTTGATAATTACTATCACTACTTTATGCATCTGTTTTATGCTTATCACTCACGTTATCCCATGAAAATAAAAATGTTGAACAGATTGAATAAATTGTGTATTTGTTATAATATTTTGAAAATTACCATCACTACTTTTTATGTATCTATTATATGATATCGCTAACGTTATCCCATGAAAATAAAAATGTGGAAGTGCCATGTTATTCTCAATCAAATATACTCGCCGTCTGTTCACAAGTACAAAATCGATTGTGTTTAGCCGATTGAATTCACAGAAAACATTGTATCTTCACTATGAGTTCCGCCAAAAAAAAAAAGGTCAAGGCCATCATAATCATCTCGTAATATATTGTTAGTATAGATGCCAAATTTGAATGAATCCTTTCATTAAGGGAAACTCATCCACAAAAATGTATCACATTTTTTGTTATTCATTGATGTATCAATGTTGAATTAGTATATTCAAAATGGAAAATGGAAGAAAAGTGAAAAATTTCCATAAAATTTTGGAAAAACTAGTTCAAAAATACGTTAAACCGTTATACACAACAAACCAGTGAATAGTTAGCATCAAGATAACAGTTGATACATTACATTGGTTGACTAAATCTTCCTGTATCAGATAAATTGAATTTCATCAGCATATCTAAACCGTTTTGATACCAATAAATAGTTTCTGTTAACTTGATTTAAATCAAAAAATGATGTGACTTTCCCTGGTCTTGTATGACAACTAATACGGTTGATTTATTCATTTTTGTTTACTCCAAAGGCAGTTGTTTTATGAACACATCGATACCATCCTAGATGAAATATCTCATGAAGAAGTAATTATATTAGTAAGGCGAGATGCATGTTTTGTGACCATGCATAGTGTCAACTAAAGCATAAACAATCGTAGTGGCTTTCCGGATGAATGTATTGTTGTGGAAATGCATCACAACATCCATAATGAACATTCACAATCACAAATAATCACCCTGGTGGGAACTTTTTGCCCTATCCAGACTGGGGACGCCTTAATACCAAATATTCCTTCAAAGTATAATAAGAGATAAACCTAATTGGAGATTCAATACCACAAATTGAATCAAATAATTATCCAATTGAATATTCAGAACTGCACTCTTTTGGGGGAGCAAATATAGTTTTTATACTTGTACAGTTGTACCCACGAAAAAAGAATAGCTGTGGTGGTTTTAGAATATGAAGCTTTTTTCAGAGCGAGATTTACGATAAGAAATGTGTCTGCATCTTTCAAAATCGGAATATCCTTGAAGTATCAGCGATATTATGTTATTACACCATAGTAATTACAATTATTTTGGTGGAAGAATACAACCTCGGATTATTGGTATACATAAACTTTATTAAGTCTCTGCTCACAATAGAGTTGCCCGGAGACACAGAATAACAAGCAATATAAAAACATTTAATAAAATTACAAATCTATATGAATGTGCTTATGAATGATTGATAAAATGATGTCTAGCCTATTATGAATAAATACAAAAAAAAAATGAAAGAACACGGGTGACGAAGTATTATATCAAAAGTGGAATAAAAATAAAATGAAAGTAAATGAAGATGAATAAAATGTGAATATGAGTTGTCTTAATGAAATGGAGGAAATGTGAATATATATGATTTTTACAGTGAGTGATGGAAGGCGATTAAATCAATGATTGACCATAAAGATTTTAAGAATGAGAACTGAGTCGCGAATGATACTGATGACAAATAAGAAATTATCCCTGAAATTTCAATCAACGTTATCAATGATTCTAGATACAACAATGTGTATCTAGCTTTGAAAAAGATTTATTTTTATTTTTTATTTATTTATTCATCCTACGATGTCGTTACATTTCCAAACATTTCATGAAGAAATAATGATTTATAATATAACATGAAATGGTAGTCAAAGTATACATTTGTCACATAGTCATTCAAAATATGAAAATTAAAAATTCATCGAAATATATCAAATGAAAATATACATTGATACAACACATAAGAACACGTTAAAATCCCCACCAACTGTTTAATGCTGTTCAACAGGTAGTAGTGAAACTACTTGAGAAGATTTTCAAGAAGGCCGGAGAAAGATGAATGCATCAAGGAAGCCATGGAAAATTCATTATATTTATTTTTTGTGACAGATTCACGTCAAATTTCTGAATTTTTAGTAATTATATGCATACTTTTCATATAACCTCGCTAGGCCTATAATCTCATTTAACTTGAATGTATTTAAAAATTCTAAATTCTGAACGTGGTACACCATCGAAATAATATGTAACTGTGAAGGGAATCTGGTAAGTTTTTACTTCTATCTAAGAACTAAGAAGTAATGCGCAGTTTTACCGTAGTGTGAAATGTATTTTTATGAGAGGAAAGTGAACTGTGCAAGATAGGATGAAATAAGGTAAATATATGCAACGTAAATTGTCAACGTTTTGTAAGTATTTTTTGACACTTGTCCCTTAATTGTCACGTGAACTCAGTAGTAGCATAGTTGCTCATTGTACTGACCCAATTGAGCATTTGTTCAGTATTTTCCAAGTGTTCTAATTTCAATTATATTACCAACGTGGGAGTAACTATAACTGATAATTCAAAGCTGTTATCACCATGGTTACCCATGCTATTTGTTTGCATCAACTCACAGATAAAGGCTAACTGCAACTTGGTAATACCGGGCCTATATGCCAATGTAGATGTTAGTGATAGGCAGGGTCTTCACTATAGTTTGATTATAGATGTACGTCATTGTTATCCGTCAAAATGACCGATGCGTTGATGATGCACACTGCAAATGTAGGCTACAGTAGGCTATCCAAAATTTCTTGACAAAAAACCTCACGATGTTTTATAATAACTATAAGCCTACCAGTCTACTAGTCTAGCTAACTAAATAGTAAATACTATAGTTATGAGATGGATCTTAAGGCATGTATATAGAATCCAGTAATACTAAAGTGATTATGTATTTTGAGGATGTACGAACAAAAATATCGCTCATGCCTTCGATGTAATGAGAATGAAATTAATAAATATCCAAATATAAAAATGTCAATTATATAAAAAGTATCAATATATTATGTTTTACACTTATCGCACATTTACAATTATTTTTCAGCTTCTTCACCAATGGGCCATAGTGCGTCAATTCCAGAGACTATACTTGACTCTCCGTTAAACCAGAAAACCTTCCCCAATGACCAACAAGACGGAGACATCACCATTACACATCAAACGTCAAACGTTCAAGACAAACGAAAGACAAATCACAAAACACATCACACTGTACGATATTCGTACAGAGCCGAAACTCCTGGAGATGTGAAAAACATGCCAAAGAAAAATGGTAATAATAGGAAAGACTACGATCCTGGTCCTCCCCTTGATGAGAGAGCTCATCATCGACATAAACGAGCTACCGTCATAGAAGATGATGCTGTATTCAGAAGAACACTTCAGGAGGCTCACATGAACAATGCCAGAGAAAAGAAAGAGCTTCGTTGGTATCCAGATCACGATATACCTACAAGAGATACTCCTCATGACCGTCACAGGCAAGGTCCCGGAGGATCTTTCATTATTCAACAAAATACTGGTATTAAAAATTGCAGCCCCTATGATTACGACACTAGGATAAAGGAAGAGTGTTTCTCAATACCTTACATCCAGCAAGAGAAGAAGTTGAGGGAGGACGCGATGAAAAAATCTTTAAAGAAAAAATTAAGGAAACACACAATCAACATCGAGGGAATAGAATACGAGAAGAAGAAGTCTGCACATCAACTGCTAAAGGAGTTACTCAAGCCTGAATGCTCGTCGTCGTACACTGATGCTCTCGCAAGATACTCTTGCAACGAAAGAAGAGATGATCAAAATAATTATGTTTCGAAGAAGACTTCTCCCGTAGAAAAGAATTCAGTAAGTGCATCCATTAAAGAAAAGCGATTTGGGGTTCGAGGTACTTCAGAACGGAAAAAAGAGGTTACCTTCGAAGATCGTTCAACGAAAAATGCAGGTAAGTCAGATGTGGCCGCTAGATATGCGTCTTTAGTTGAATTTGAAAGAAGAAGAGACGCTCAAGATACTTACGCTGATATGAAAGAGTCTTCTTTCGTCAACACTTCATCTATCGGTCCCTTAGCTTCCAAAATTAAACATGCATCGCGAGTTGAGCTGGAGGCCAGAAATAAATTACGGCATATAGATGTTCCTGTGAAAGAAGTATCAAAAACTAAAAATGAAATTGGTATATATTCTGCTCAAGTTAATAATTCGTCTCAAATTGAATTTGTGATAAGAAAGGACAGGAAAGATTTTTATAGCGATACGAATACCTCTTTGTTGGTAAATAATGATATAGTCCCTTCATCTGCCAAAGATAAACATGCATCAGAAGTCAAATTGAAGGCGAAAAGAGAATCACGGGATAAGTATGTTCCAATAAAAGATGAATTATTTACTAATAACGCTGTCGGTTCATCTTTCGCTGAAGTTAATTACCAGTCTGGATTGGAAGTGAAAAAGAGACAAGAAGCTCACGATAGCTATGTTGATATCGATAAGAAGACTTCATTCTTGAATAATAATACTCCGAGTGCCAATCCTGTAGAAGCTCTTTGGTCTTCACGAGTTGAATTGAAACAAAGGAAACCTGAAAGCAATGAAGAGTCGTTATTAAAGCGTTCGGAATTACAGACCAATTCAATTGATCATTTTGCGTCACACATTGTATTGGAACATAATAAGAAAGAAATTAAAGATTCTCACGTTGATACGAACGTAATAAAGGCCACAGTTCCATCCAAGGATGTAGTTGAAGATAATAAAGAAGAAACTAACGCTCTGTACTCAGTTGAGACACTGAAGTATCAAAAAGGTAAAGCTAGTCCAGAAGGGAACCCAATTGACCCTTGTGGTGAGAAAATAGTTGAACCAAAATCGAAGGGATCAAAGGTAAATTCTAGTGTGGAGCTTTTTGAAGCAAAATCCAAAATTAATTCAAGTAAATCGGTCACTAGAGCGTTTGTTTATGCGGATGAGCCTCGTTCAAGCTACTCAAACACGATACCGAATGCCAACCAATTTATGTCGAACATGTCTGGCGTGCAGTTAGGTGGATCAAAAACATGGATAAAAGATTCGGAAATTAAATTCAAGTGTATCTCTAATCTTAACTCGGCCCCCAATTTGAAACTGTTATCGAACACAAACTCGAACTTGTGTCGAAGCAAAGATGTATCTCCTCGAGGACTTTTCAATACGAGCCCTATCGTGATGTCGTGCCAATTGAACGTCCAAGGTAAACGATTACCACCTGTGAACGGAATGGGGTCTTCTAGGATCGTGCCCTCAAACAGATGTTGGCGTCATTCCTGCTGCTCCGCGCACAGTATACCTCAGCAATCACCGCCAATGAACCTCGAGTGCCAACCGGAGACCCATGAAGTTGAGGTAGATGATTACGATCCATACATCGACGAGTTCTGTTCGAAGAGTGTACGTTCGAAAAACAAAATGTTCGAGACACTTGCCGGAAAGACTAGGCCACGAGTAAAAGGGAGGTTCTATGGTAATCCTATGGTGCAAATACCAACAGAATCGACTGAGTGCAGTGAGTGCCAACACCAACATGATCAGAAGCACCAACATTACTGCACGAAGAAGCGTCCCTCCGCTCCTCCTGTGTTCACCCCTTGGGATCGAGGAATGATTCATAACAGCTTACCTTGTCAATGTGTGGACGATTACAATAACAAACGAACGTATGATCATAAAACCATCTCGAAGAAGGACCCATCTGAGGAAAAATCGTGGTCACGTCGACCGGATAACAAACTGGATCCTGAACGAGTAACTCATTTCGAAAAGAAGTTTGTCAATTCGATGAGGTGGAGAGCAGTAGCGGGATATGACGTCACCCATCGTGGAGTATGCTCATGCTCGGTGTGCAGAAGAAACAATCAAGCAGAACATCAGAAAATGCATTTAGAAGGTAAAGCTGACACTTGCCAGCGTGTCTTGAGTAAAGGTCAAGCCAAGTTTTCCTTCAAACCCGCGTCACACTTTTACCAACCAATAGCAGAAGAGGGACAATTTAATTTACTACCGAATAGAGAACAACAATGGGGGATATCACGTGAGAGACACTATCAAGTACAAACTGGGAGAGAACACAAATGTCAGGGAAGAGGAAGAGGAAGAGAGAGAAAATGCGAATTACAGGAAGAATACGAATGTGTGATTAGCGCGGAGGATTCTGCAAGCAATTACGACCCGTTTTTCAAGGACTCTCAGCGGGCATTGTACAGCAATGCGCGCGCAGGATGGCATGAGCGTGATCAGCTGGTGGTGCGTCAGGATTGTCGACGTGTTCGTGGCAAGAGGCGACCAATGGGGTGTCGCCACAGTGGCGGGTCAGAGTCCAGTTTCCACTCACATCGCAGGGAGACCACGTTGCGCAAACCGCTTAGGGGGATCTTGAAGCGATGTGGTTGCCAGCGCGGAGTGCGATGTGGTAAGAAATTGAACGAGGGCCAAATGTAGGAAAGAATCCGAAAGATCTATAGGGAGAAATGAGTAAACAAAATACAAATATACATTTTTTATCTTATAGAACCAAGAAAGATTAAAAACATACGCCCATATTTTACACTGACCAATCAGCAGAAAAATTAAAAGGAAACCACAATTTTCAAATGATTGGTATGTTAGTTGTTGTTCTGTTAGGGTTAGTCGAGTCTTGTTTTTTCTAGGCAAAATTTAGGAAATATATAAAAAATATATATATATATGAAAAAATGGAAAATTTCATTGAATTAATCGTGATATAGTAATCTCTAGTAAGTGTACCTGCAGCAGTAAGATTAACCTCTTCGCTGATGAATATATATATATATATATATATATATATATATATATATATATATATATATATATATATATATATATATATATATATTTGGGATGTTATAGTTATGCATCTTTTTCGATATGACTAGGCCTTTAACATCCCAAATATCTCGATATTGGATCGTATCCAAGAAGTTTAATCATCACATATATATATATATATATATATATATATATATATATATATATATATATATATATATATATATATATATATATAGGCCCCTATATATATATATATATATATATATATATATATATATATATATATATATATATACACCGGAATTTATTTATACCCCTGGTTTCACTTTCACTGTTGCAATAATGATTGTAAGTTTGTACTTGAAGAAAATTGTTATCAACAGTAATAGTGACATATTAGTATCATCTAACTTCAAACTTTCGAAGTCTCAGAAAGTCATCTCAGAGAGAACATGGCATGAAAAAATATGAGCAATTTGTATGAAATAAATGAAAATAAACACACAATTTTGAGATTGTGGCAGTTGTCGGAACGCTCATAATTTTATCATAATTTTTCATATTTGAAACTCCATACAAACTCATTTGAGCTTTTTGAGCATTTGAGCCCAATTGAGTCTCAAAATAATAAGGAAGGATCTTTTGTACTATAGGCAATATGAAATTTATTTATCAGTTCTCGAATCAAATGCTTGAATGAAATAATTTGACCATGAACACTAGTATAGAGAGTGATAGGTCAAACTAATTAATTATACCTATTTTCCAATATGCCAATTCACTCATTTTTTCTCTTTCTCACCGTATAATGATGAACATTGAACTGTAAATTGTCTGTACATCTGGGGCCGAATTCACAAAAAGCCATAGCTTTGATCGGGATCAACTCTGATCCCGATCAAAGTTGCTACAAAGCTACTACCGATCAACTTTGATACTGTCACAAAAAAAATAATAATAGATTGATAATAATAATGGATTTGATTGAAAAAAAATTTAAAAATTAAAAACAATGGATAGAAATATAATATCTCTAGAAATTGTCGTAACTTCGAGCCGGACCAAAGTTATGACCTTTTGTGAATTCGGCCCCTTTTGTTATTGGAAGAAGTAAACATTCCCTATAAGATACTAAAGTTCAAAGTGGAAGCTATCAACAACATTCGTGTGTTTTGTTTACTCTTAAAATGTTGGATCACAAAAACGGTTTATATACTCACAATATGTTCCGACTTTTGGAAATCAAAGGACTTTCATCTGCGACGAAAAAGTATGGTCACAGATAGAGCAGTTCTGTGGTATCAAAGTTCATTCATTTCAATAATCAAAATGGGGTGGTTAGATCGCCCTTGTGGTGTCCCGTCCAAGCGAGTCTACTTTCATCAATAGCCTTAATTGGAATACAATGATTTTATATCAAGTTTCGATGTAATTTTAATTAAAAAAATGATTATAACTCATTTTTTATTTATAATCTTAAGCTAGCTCATCAAAAGAATTATCTGACACATGAACTCTCGTCGTATACTCTCTAGTTTACATCACATTTTTCTGTTTTCTTCAGCCGGTGATCGTTGTCGCGCTACCTAGCGGCCAATTGGACATGCGAGAGCGATCCTATCCCTTCCTCAACACTCTTGATATACGACCAAGTATCACTGTAATGTAACAAACACTCATTATTTAATGTCAGTATAAATCACCAATCCATCTGACTTACATGGTCATTGTTTTATTGTTACTATGGCTACCATCTGTCAAACATGTGCGATTTCATAGAACATCTGTTTTCTCTTGTATTGGAATCTCAGGTTCGACTCCCGGCGACTTCTCATATTGCTTGGCAATGTAAATTAGAAGTGAGGTGTATAAAACTTTTTGAAAAAAAATGATAATGTTGGTCTTTTAGAATTGTAAACTTGAACCAAGTTTGGTTATGTTGGTTTAAATTTCAAAATTAGATGAACGACTTCATTTTGAGTTTTGCGCCGTAAAATTTGGTTGGTCATAAGTTTGGAAACAACGGTGACGATTGGAAAGCAACCAGTAAACAATTTTCAGTACCGGTATCAACAAAACTGAACTTTTGGATAGGCATTAACCGGGGAGTGGTCAAAGAAGCAAATTGGTTCGAACTATCGATTGATTGATTACTGTTTGCTTAACGACCCCAGCAACAGCTAGGTTGTACGGGGGTACGAATGAGCAGATGATTGTGAAACTATGAAGTGACGATATGTGAAAGGACTTTCACAAAAACCCATGCCTTATGCGGGATTCGAACCCATACCCAGCGCTGACTTAACAGTGTTGCCTCAGCTGACTGAGCTACCGAGGGCGTCGATTCGAATTATCCTTTTTATTATCCTATAACCTTTTTTTTTTATTACATCGAAACTTGATAAAAAATCATTGTTCCCCAATTAAGGCTAAGGATGAAAAATATAACCTATAACCTATCCTATTTTTAGCGAAATCACTCGTCTAAAAGGATTCCTATACTCTCCTCCTTTTAGACGAGTCATGTCGCTATTGCATTGTTGCATCAATTGAGTTAGTGCATCATACGTGTATACACTGCACATCAACCGAAGAGCTAAGTTTTATAATATAAGTTTACAAGTTAGGCTATACATATAAGTTATTTATGGGGGTTTATTGCAGTTTCATATAGAAAAAGTACAGAACTAGTGTCAATTACTTTGAAAATTATTATTAAATATCAAATAGATGTGTATATCTAAAATTAAACCTAAATTATGCATGAGAGATTCACTTCATAAAATATGATTTGTACAGTTTTCGTCTCAAATTCTTCGCGCACCGAACAAAATCCCATCCTTACAATTCCTTACTTATGTAGCACGTTACATGCCAGTATTGTGCTGTGTTGACCATGGAATATTTCCAATTAAATTCCAATTATAAAAATCATAGAAAAACGAAATATTAATTTATTGCTCTAGATTAGTGTAGATTACTAGGGATGATGGAATGGCAGACAATTGACTAGGATTCTGTCTTTAAAATACAATTCTGAAGATGACTGAAATTGGAAAATTAACAAATGGAAAATACAAATTATGTACTTAAAATAATAAAGGATATGCTCTTCTAATTGGTCTATATAGGCATACTCGGAGTAGATGGTAAATTTATATTTAGACTTGTCTGCAATTAAATCCAATTACTAACGTGTAAAGAGTATGTTTTTGTATAATATAGCTATATATTTTTTGCAAGAATAATTTGAATAATTGTTTAAAAAAGTAAAATATTCGTACAAGTTCAGTTTGGTTTTGCTAAGGGCAGGCAATATTTATCACGCTTCGTGAATTCAATTAATTATTTCATTAAATTAAAATATTAAATTCATCTGATTAAGAATGAGATACAATTAATGTGTTCCGATACCAGTAATGATATGATGAGTAATATCTTAGATTACAGCCATAATTTATACGATACCGGTATAGCTATGTAATCCAAGGTAATGAACATGAATGCATTTCACGTATATATGTAGATCTCTCGCTGAAGCGGACAACAATGTATCCCAAATTGATATTTAGGCCTACCAATAATTTTTGTTGAAAATTATGTTAGTAATTTGTTAGTACGCGTGCACAAATTTACCAACTGCTGTTGTATATATGAATTTAAATTCTTTATTACTGAAAAAATAAAGACTCTGCTTTGCAGAAGGTTGTCCATTAGACACAGAATAATATTTATGAAAATGAAAATAACAGATTAATAAAGAGAGCAAAAAGACAATACAAATGGTGTTTTGAGACAAAATTTAATAATAATTTGGGCTATAGATAGACTAGAAAAATCAATATTGTAATTGATTACTTATTAAGAAAAATAACAGAAAAAAATATGGAATAATTAATAAGATATTGAAAAAAAAGAGGAGCAGATATTTGAAAAAGTTATTTAAAAAAAAAAGTGCAAAAAAATGCAAATTATTCTTGAAACTTGAAAGACTTGATGAACTTATCAACAGAAGAATTATATAGGCCTATCATAATAACAACAAAATGCATAATACAACATTTTTAATATTGTAATTTAATTGAGAAAATGTTATGATTCATATATCGTAATTAATTTAATAGAACACTCTCAGTGCCATGTTGAGATGATCGTTGGGGGCAACATCATTTTTTTCTCAAATTAAGTCACATTTCGTTCTGAATTGGGCTAATGTTGGACCTTGGAATAGTTGGGCGTGTGGAAATCAATCAATAACGATACTGAATAATATTCTGTATAGCATGAATAAAATTAATATTACCAGGAAAACGCCATATATGCGTTGTTAGATGAGCGGATAGTAATAACGTATATGTCGACATTTTTGCCAAACTTTTGCCTACATTCGCCAATTGTGTGACATATGGGTGAAAACTGCTTCGAGTGGTACCAATTTAGCACATTTTATGATTTTTCTTCAAAATGGCTCACCCGATCAAGCTGAGAATTTCCAGAAACGTGTATCAGAAATCAGAATGTAATTCAACTACATGCAAAATTTCATTTTTAGGGAAATTTTTTTTCATCATTATCATTACCATTATTATTTTATATTTATTTTATTCCATCCTGACGTGGTTTTTCGTGGTTTCCCACAGTCCTCGAAGCAAATGCTTGGATGAAGTACTAATTGGCCACGACCATTAATTAGTAGAGCGATAGGCCTAATTATAACATTATAGGCCTATCACTAATTTAATTTGTGCTTTTTGTATAATGATCAATTTTACATCTGCTGTCAAGGGAAAGAACTAAGAAGTAATCATTGCCCAAGAGACTTAGTTCAAAGTGGAAGATATCAACATTCGTGTGTTTATACTGAAAGACTTTTATCTACTGCGAAAAATTATGGTCACAGGCAGCGCAGTCCTGGTGTTGAAGACCATTAGTTTTAAATAATCAAAATGGGGTGGTAAGATCGCCCTTGTGGTGCCCCGTCCAAACGATCCTATCTTTCATCCATAGCCTTAATTGGGGAACAATGATTTTGTATCAAGTTTCGATGTTATTAAAAAAAAAAAAAAAAAAATGTATTTTCCGCTGTGTTATTCTATGATGATCGAGTATTTTTGAAATTTGTAGAATTCATAAAAATAAAAGGTACCACTCGATAATGCCACAAAACTATACAGATCTAAGTTAGATGAGGAACCATGATGGAAAAAACTTTGAAGTTGATAGCTGTGGCCGTTTGCCGTGTGTGGAGAACCTACAAAAAACATGAAAAACAAAACAAACAGAAAAACATATAAACAAACACCAATTTTATTCAGCATGTCAAATTGAATCCTCGCTAAAGCTCGTCTAATCATTTTATGAATGGTATGAATATTATTTTATGAATAATGTCAAGGTAAAGATATCAATAATATGAAGATATCATTTTATCAAAATTCTATAAAAATTTAGCAATTATTCAGCACTTAATTCAGTTCAGTTTCGCATTCCTAGATGAATGTGGTAGGCCTATAGCTAAAATCCCTCGTCAATCTATGATACAGCCCAATACATTATTGATTGCTCATTTCATGAGAAATTTACCGCATCGATTAATCTCTCATAAACGTATTTATTGATTTCGAACTAAATGTCACAATATATTGTAAATTGTGTATACAAGTTCTGTCTTGTAAAATATAAAATATATAAAAGCATTTGAAACTGAATATATTTCGAATTAAAAATCCATATAAGAATTTTCAATGATCTATAAATGATAAAATTATGAAACTACCCTTATTGTCCTATAGTCTTCAGTCTAAGCGCTAAAAAGTGTGTGATGTTTCCCACAAACCAATCAATTAACATCGCTTCTCTGTATCAACAAGTCATTTATAATGTTTAATTACCACAACGATCACTTCAAACATGACCTTAATGTTCCGTCTTGATAATTTCATTATTAATAATTTTATTCCCATAGATATCGGACACTAGTTAAGGTTTTCAGTGCGTATAGCCCGGTCAACAATTCTCGCTCGCTGATTGGTCGCCGAGCTCTGCAACGCCACACCACGGTGCTAGCTACATGCTAGTGTGTTGAATTGCAAGCTGTTAGTCGAGTGCGGTCTGTCTTGTGAGAAGGTAGTGTTGTTTCGTGCTAAACGTGGAACTGTCAGTGCTGGAAATACGTGAAGGGTGATAGTGTGACAGTGTGTGTAATTGCAATATTAACAATCGTACATCTTTATAATAACTAAAAGGTAAGGTGAATTTTAGTTTTGTAAAGGCATTGGTTACAGACAAACCCTTGTGACCCCGGCAGAGTGGTAATCGATAGTAGGAGTAGCCACCCTTCCAGCAAGAATGGTGCTTTATGTACACTTGAGCAAAAGCTACAAGTCAAATACTGAATGAAAACATGGAAGCTTAGAAGTATTGGTTGTAAAGATGTAACTGTATTGGCTTGGAGATATTTATTCGACATAGGAAGCGAGTGACCCGATATTGTAATTTATTGTACCAGTTGTATAGAAGTGGTCCTCGACTACTACAAGTATAATAATAGCCCTCTTCGAACTTGGATTTGACATCTATAGTCTAATTTATGATACCCGGAAGGTGCATCTTCCTACTTTAAATTTTTTTGAATAAAATGTACTGAAATACAGAACTGTGATGGAACTCATTGAATGGAAGATAACTATGTCCAGTGGCCGGTATAACCTAACGTTGCTAGGAGCTGCCATCCTTAAAATCCCAACTGATTGAAAGAATTTTGAAATGAAAAAAGTTGACGATGCTAAAAATGAAGTTGTCGACAAACACAATTTTTTTTTCACGATGGATATGGGACACCAATCGACTGAGTCAGCGAAAGGGCACTGCCTTGGAAACAGACCGCCGTGGGTTCGAATCCCGTATGAGATGTGAAATTGTTGTAGGCATAATTCATCCGCTCATTCTTACCCCCAAACAACCCAGCTGTTGAAACGGTCGTTGAGCAATAATAATCGACAGAGGAGCTATTCGGTCACACGTGTAGTTATAAATATAAATATATACATATTGATACATAATAACCTCAGCCTATATATCATTAGGCCTACATATTCTGGATAGTTTCATGGATCACGGATCACTTTTTTCATTAATAATCGACCAACGTTTAAACTAAGTGATCCATGAAAATACCCAGAAAATGTTACTTCATGGAAACGAAATATAAAATTATATTTGTGTGAACTATACCGGTATACGTATAAATATATATATATATATATATATATATATATATATATATATATATATATATATATATATATATATAGGCCTATATATATTTAATATATATATATATATAATATATATATATATATATATATATATAATATATATATATATACATATATATATATATATGTATATATATATATATATATAATATATATATATATATATATATATATATATATATATATATATATATATATATATACGTATATATTATATATAGCATGATTGTGCATTAGTTTATATAGGCTACATTCCTGGTAATTCTTTTTGTACCGAAATGTAGGCCCAAGGTATGAAAAGATAAACAGCAGGCCTATTGTCTAATTGTTCGGTTGAGTGGGCAAGAATATAGTAGCAGAACAGAAGGTCCCGGTTCGATTACCCTCTTGCGGCAGTGCAGCATGTTGAACATGCAATTTGCATTTCATGTTTCACAATTTGTTACATGACGTAACAAAAATGAACTTTTGCTATTGAAGTCGTGGTGATTCATGTAATGTTTCCCTGTTATCAGTACATGTGTGTGTGGGGGGGGGGGGTGACATAGTGTGTCAAGTTTGACTTCTGTATGACTAAGCTTTGCATTCAGGAAGGTTTTGAGGAAGAAGGGCGTCGAACCACTATCAACACGAATTTATTTATTCGAACACCTATATTTTTGTTTGATGCAATGGTCAAATTGGGAGGGGGATGCAGCGAGCATGCACCCCGCATCCCAAAGATAGATTATCGTTCACAGTCTCACCCCCCCCCCCCCCCCCCAAAAAAAAATGTTCGGTTCATTTTCATACAAATCAAACATTTTTAAACAAAATCATTTTTAAAATGAAGTCGTAAACACAATCGTGGTCCTGACTCCTGATCAGCACGATTTTAAATAGGCCTAAGCGAGTTCAATTGAATGACTGGAATCTCAAAGTTCCGAAATACGATTGAAAAAGAATGATTTCACATTTTTACCTGCCCCTGATGATATGCCCTCGCCCACCCTGGTTCGGTACGTAGACGTATAATTCACTTCGTGGCTCGAGTTGTTATATCTACATGTCCCAATTCGGCCATTGATTTGTCCATATTCCAAATCAATTGTTTGTTTACCAATGTTCGCGATATTAGTACAATACAACCAGAGTAAAATATTAGATTTAAACCTGTTAGGCCTATATGGATTAAGGTACCTAAAAATTATTTGGCACTTCTACATGAAAAAGTAGCGTATGGGCCTATATGCATTTTTCGAGTGAAATATGATAGTAAATTCTTATCATAGGCCCTAACTCATTACCGGTAACACTCTCATTAAAAGTCAATATCCGGTTCAGTTGCTCCGATCGACCGTTTCTCCCATCTGATTTACATTACCGATCTAGAGTTTTGATCCACAAACAAAGTATCAGACAGTCAAACATATTTGCATATTTAAATTTAAAAAATAGTTACATATTTCAAATGTTGATTTTCTTAGCTGTGGACAGATAATCTAAAGTACATTTAAATTCTCAGTTAATTATGTTTAAGTAAAAACAAATAGAATAACATTCCAAAATACATTTATTAGTTTTTTGTTATGTAAATACAACATTGAAAACTTTGCGAATATAATTTAATTAGGTAATGAAAGACTTCATGTAGTTTCTATTGGTTCTACACACCGTGTTAATTGATGTTAATTAAAACCTACCGGTATATATGTGTAGTTAAGATGAAAAGCAACACCAATGTGAATCAGAGCAATAATCAATGTTGAACCTGCTTTACACATATGAGATCTTAGAAGAAGATAGTTAACATTGTATTACACATGTAAAATATACATCAGTTAATTACCATAAGTAATCAGACCATGTTGATTATTGATTACAATGAACTCATCTAGAGACCCGGCTTCGAGACTCGTTCCCAGACTTCTTCCCATTGTTTAAGTTGTCTGACTCGATCGGCCGTCCCTCCTATGTGATGTTATTTACGATTGAGAGTGTTTAACCGCCGATATTCTAAGTAGTGTTTAGTTCACTCCATTGTGAAGTCTGTGTGAAAGGTTGGAGATCATGGAGAAGAAGTTCAATAAGAATTATGAGGGCTTTGGTTAGTCGACCAATAAGTCTTCATCCGCTTTAGTTTTTTATTGGGTTTAAGAGCAGGCAGGCGTTCAAGACAAACTCATTAGTTTGCGTAGGATAATCACGCACCAAGTTCGGTACCCGGTAGCTGTGATTGGATGAGCGTATAGTGAAGACTCAGTTTAAGGGTACTCGAAAAAGACGATCATTTTGTTGTTGTTGTTGTTGTTGTATGCCTTGTTTTAGTTTGCGCTCTTCAGGTGAAACCAAAGTAAAGTTTTTTTATAAAATTCGCCATGCATATAGGCCTAGTCATCATCCAACTCGATACTGTGTAGTTTTCAGGCAAAATCGGTTGAATCTTTTTTGATAACTAACCATATACATCTTAAATCACCATTTCCATTTTTATTTCAACTGTACTTTTGTGAAAGAATATTCTTCGAACCTGTAATTATTTTTACTGTAATTTTATGAAAGGAATCAGTCATATTTGAAAAAAAACGAAACTAAAATCTCAATTCTAAACCTTCTCTTGCATTTTTTTCCACTTCCCACTCACAATGAAAACGTGATCAACGGAGATAATCAAGAAGTGCAATGTGAGTGCAATTATTAATAAGTGTTGTGACTCGTCACCGTTTCCAAGTAGGTCTTCTATGGTCTTCTAACTCTTCTTCAACTCGTAAAGCAGCTGTTTTAATACCTGTTCATTGTGCAACACCAGCAGTCCACGGTTCACTTTAATACAACATTCCTGTTGCATGTATAGGATCGGCGCATGGGAGATAATTTAACCGAAATATACTTCATCATTATTATTTATTTATATTCGGTTCAACGACGCACTATGATGATAGCTAAGATCTATTGGCGTCGGATGAATGATTAATGAGATCATGGGATGATGAAATGAAGGTTTCTTAGGAAGGATAGTGGGAAGTAAGCGGTCGTGGCCTATTTTGTAGGTACCATCCCGGCATTAGCCTAGAGTATAGACTACTGAAGGAATTAACGAAAAAACCCTATAAAGGTGGACGGTGGCGGGGATCGAATCAGGTCCAATTTGTCACTTACCTACCGGATCACATGAAGCAAGCCCGCTAGCAACTGAGCTGCATGTGCCGGCAAAATTTACTTTTATATATTGGTATATACTTCTATATACGCGGTAATTTTATAGACGGTATGATTATATTAAATATTGATATATTCAATAATTGATATATTCAATTTTATACCCATATTTTTTTGGCTTCTCTGGTAATAATTTTTATTTTATTGGTGATTCATTATTCAATCAAATGTTCTTAATACCCGGATGACTATCTAGTTGAAGGCTGAAGGCTTCTTTCAACTGGACTGTCGTCAACTATGGCATGAAAGTCAGCTTAAGTTCATGAGGGTAATAAAACAAGTTTGTCCTTTTATAGAAGCATTTGTTATATACCGATGTGGCAGGTCAAAAGTCAAAACAACCTACCTTGACCCTAAAGCTTGCAAATCATCTAATATTTACTGTTAAGATACAAGTTTGTTGTTAATAAGTATTCTTTTTTTGGTGGTGGGAAGGAGGGGGGGGGGGGGGGGAATAGTATTAACCATTTACACTTATAAAATAATGCACTTGAAAGTTGAAAGTACAGGAACATGCAAGGATAAAGTCGAATATAAAATACAAAAACAATCAACATTTAAACGTATACACTCACACGTGGAATTATAAATGGTTGGCCTACCTGCTTTTTTATTTATATTGAGCCAATTGCATTCACCACGCGCGTCAAATATCAATTAAAATTAAGCAATTCAAGATGAAATTATACGTACAAAATTATATTATATATTTTATTTAAATATAGACATGTATAGATAAATTATTAAGGAAGGTATGGGATTGAAACAATTATGAATAAGAAAAAACCAAAAATAACCTCTGTTATGCAAGTAGGCCCACTCTAAAATAAAAAATTGGTAATTGCAAATACTTGTGCCTACAAAAAAAAGACGGTCGTCTACCAACTAATTAATGATGGAGTTTTTGATAATCACTTAATTTCAGATTCTGAAAGATGCAGTTGCTTTTCTAATCGTAATCCTTCTCCTAAAAATTCCACAACTATATCAACATAACGGTTATATTTGTGTGTATTGCGTTGGTAGGCGACTTATACTTTTTTTGTTATACACAAATAGTATATTGACTATGTCTATATAGGCTGTCAATGAGAATATTCAATGCTTTCTGAACATTACTTCATATATTGCAAATGTATCAAGTAAGACCAGTGGTTGAGTGATTAGCACACTGAACCGTCATTCACAAGATCGGGGTTCGATTCCCGCCATGGTCGACCATCCTGACAGTGGTTTGTCGTGGTTCCCCTCTGTCAATTAGATCAATACTTTTTTTCCAATAACATCGAATCTTGATACAAAATAATTGTTCCCCAATTAGGGCTATGGATGGAATATAGGTATTCCTCAACACCTAGACAACAGGCCACTACCGACGCCTTTACACTTTCCAAAAACATCTGATAAAATAATCTTTCATCTGATCATCTCATTTATCATTCACCGCAGCCAAAGATCGTAGTCATCATTACAGTGCGTCGTTAAACCCAATATGAATGAATGAATGTGCAACAGTCTGTATAACGTAGCCACTCATCCTCGAGGCTTATTGAGCATCATCTACATCACGCGACTATTTCTCCAAGACCACCAGCATTGTGATCTAGATAACATGGGTTCGATCCCACTCTATGTCGTTGTTTTCTTTTCTCACGGTTTCAATTAAGCTCACGCACAGCAGTTCCGTTCAACTTTTTTCATTCACTTTCTGTAAATACCAAATGGTTCACTTTACTATTTTCTTCTTATTTTTTATTTAAAATATATTATACAATTATTACATATTTAGAGCTGGTATTTCTCTTTTGGTGTCTTGACCGAACGATCATACCTTATTGTTATTCTTAACCTTGATTTGGGTACAATGTATTTGCGTTAAGTTTTCAATGATGATGAAAAAAGCCACAGCATTTCTGTTCGATCAATATAATATTTAAATTTTTGTTATCTTTAAAATAGCAGTTTTAACTTTTAGTGGAGTTTATAATTGTTTAGTTACTTGAAAATATTTTGTCTCTAAAACTCTTTTTCGTCGTTTTTTTTCAACGTGATTTCTCTCTGACGATTCTGACTGATAAATTCACGAAGAAATCGAATGTGTACGGTATCAAAGTTGTTCATTTCTTACTCCGGTATTTTTTGGTGTCGTTAGAATGGATCTAGCATATAGATCTCCTTATAGTTGAGCATAGATCCAGTGTATATAGGCCATATCATATCTTGACAATCAACCGCGGTTCTTCAATCTACATTTAACTTTACGACAATGTAAACAATGAAACAATAAATTGACAACAATGCCAATAAAATTATCTTCATTCTTCATCCTTTGATAACATTATTGCATGCAATAATCAACAACCGTATCATATATCTTCGTTGTGGTCAGCAATAATGATATCAAATGAAATCACTCCGTTAGATCTATGGATTTTTCAGTAAGATGGATTGCATCCACCAAAGAAGGAGGTAGTCTACCAACTAAATATCGTTAAAATATCGATGTGAATTTTACCATAAAGGAAAGGTGAATGATTTAACAATTTGGAAATATTAAGTTGCGTTTCTTGTCGTAAAATTTGTCATAAACAATCAGTCAGTCACTCATATTGGCCTAAAATTCCGTAGCTATACTCGAGTGTAACGATCCTCTTCTTTCTTTCTGTATAGTGTACTATATGCGTTCACTAACAATAAAATCGTTAACAACGTTGGCCATATCATAGATTTATAACTGTAAGGTTATATCACATGGGCTTGAAATTCAATTTGACTATAGGAGTAGAAATAAAATAGTCAAACAACAGTGAGCCGCAATAATAATTTTAGAAATACTGATCAAAATTTTGAAGACCGTTCGGATAATATTTTTCTGAAAATTCACTCATGGACTTGTGATTCTAGCTCAATAACTATCGGTTTATTGGTAACCGTACCAAAATTATACTATATGCAATTAAGTTCTGGTTAGTTATTTCTTTAATTAACGCGTTTATCACCATGATAACACGAGAAACAAGGTTGTAAATAAGTCAATTAAAATACTAGCTATGCCATTTTAGTTTTAGATGTTATTATTGTAATTGAAAATCAGAAAGGAGTAATAGAGAAAATCTTGAATAAGATATTTGACTGATTCGTTTGTGTGTGTGTGTGTGTGTGTGTATGTGTGTGTGTGTGTGTGTGTGTGAGCTGGCACGGTGAACCGTCATTCAGGAGACCGGGGTTCGATTCCCGCCATGGTCGACCAACATATCAAAGTTTTTCATGGTATACCCAAGTCGTTTAGGTCCATAATGAGGTGGTTTCTTTACGACGACAGACAGACTACGTCCGACTCCTTCCCACTATCCAAAATTATCTAATAATATAACTTTTCATCTCATCGTCTCTCCATTCCTCACTCACCGACGCCAATAAGATATTAGTCCAGTGTGTCGTTAAGCCCAGTAAGAATAGAATAAAACAATCGAGTTGTAGGCGAATGTTGAGTTGTGAATTAAAATTCAATGTTATACTATAGAGAAGTGATAATGGAGTCGGATAGAATGGAGCGAGACTATACATTTCCCTTGAAAAAACGATGACAAAAAGGTTTAGGCCTAGTCTTGGCTGTACGTTCAGTCAGCAACTGTGATAGGCATGGTCGTCCGTGACCGTCTTCTCTATCATTAAACACCAATGGTTGGGTATTCCGATTTGCAATTTTCCTTACCACAAGTATCATAACTATTATATATCCAATTGTTTTTTCATCAGATATTTTTCAATACCTACTTCATATTTGATTAGCGATTCAGCGTAATATAATGTTGCTCTCAAGAGTCAAAAGTCTCAAGTAGGCCTATTGTTTACTTCACAATCTTGTTTGTGATGATGATGATGTTTGTTCCCACGTTTTACTTGTGAACCTTTGAAGATCTTTGGTTTGTTCGACATTAACCATGATAAATGTGCGGTCCAGTCAGATATACGTATATTGATTGTATAGCTATTGTGTATCAATCTTCAATTGATCAAAAGCTCATTTCATGCCTTTCAATCAGGCTGATTTCTTTGTGGACTACTCGGGTAAAGAATGAAGTCAACAAATGAATTCCATTGGAATAATGACAAAACTTTCAATCAGTTGTAACTTCTAACAAAAAGATAAACTGTCATTATGCTTGCTATTCTTTGAAAGTATTCTCTCCCTCCTTCTCTCCCTTCTTCCTTCAGACTCGAGATTATTTTGAAGAAAATTCATATAATATACGATTACTACATAATGCTATACAATACAACTAAATAGCGGATTCATACACATTTGGTTCAGGAACTGTGTAAAATAATGAACCAACAAAATGTTTTATAATTCTAGTAACCGTTTCTCAGAATTAGTATAGAATTGCTAGCTTCACAATTCAAAACCTTTATTTGCGTTTAATTCTTTGAAAAAAAAGTATGCGAAAGTTATTATGTATAATTGTATGTATGTTCAATTGAACAAAGAAGTTCCAAAACCTTTTTAGAACTGTTACATTGTATTCAGTTACTGTTAGCGCTTGATGCAATTAACCTTATTCTGAAAGTTGTTGAAAACACACAACATGGGTAACCATGGTGATTTAATCATCTATGTTGTGGCTGATCTATTAGCGACAGTGAAAGATGAATTAGAAGATGTAATGAAATGTAATTCTATAACCGGTAGGCTCTTATGGATAGTGGAAAGGATTAAGGAATAGGTCGTGACTGATGAGTGATGAATCTAAACGACATAGGGAAACCACGATAGCCTCTCAGGATCGAACCCTGTTCTCCTGGATGACGGTTCACCACTATGATGATAACACTGTTCCGATACGACGTTTGATCGACATGGTCAATTTTTCCTTGCGAGTTCATAATGAATTTAGTCGATTTCTCAATTAGAATGATTTGAAAATTTTCGAATTTTTTAATTTCTATGGCCGGTATAGAACCTTGAAACATGACAAACTAACGTCAACTTTTTGAAGTATTTCTTATAATTCTACTTCAATCACTTTGATATTTTTTAGATATTTTATAAAGGCAATTACGTAGATTATTCACATCATTAGTTCCCTTGATAATTATTAATTAGTCACTTGGAGCTATTTTCATGTAACTAATTTCGTTCATACGTGCATTTATTAAAGTACCTGTCCCCGGGTACAAATCCTTCTGGGTTTTACAGTTACCCGCTCAATACACCCTCGTGATTGCATGCTTCATAGTACATACCCTCTCACTCTAACTGACGTAATTGGTCAGCTAGTTATCTCTCTCGCACTCGCCAATACCATGACGAGTGACCACAAACAGGTATTTTGTCAAGAATGCAAGTTTTACTTTACACGCTCGAGCGATGAGTAAGCCGCAAATCACCCGATTTACCAGGTCGAAACTCCTAAACGCTGATGTTAATTAATAGAATAAACACCCGATCGGAACCTTTACTAGATGAATATGAATGTTGATGGCTCGAAACTGGCGTGTGGTGATGTTAATTGATCTACAAGACGGTTGATCGTAAACGTCAATATGTATTTGAATACCTATTGGTGTTGGTACGTAGTTTACCGTACTTCTTTCTGATACGCCTTTATCATCAAGATGTTTGTATTGTTGACGAACAGAATGCTAGTGGGTCAACAATGGGAAACAGTTGAATTAAAGTAAACATCACTTTTAGGAGAGAAATAGTTCGAAGACCTGTGGCCGCGCTTCGTATTATACTGGGACGTATTACTTCTGATGAAACGTATTGTAATTCATAGTAAGTAATAATTCGAGTAATTCATAGTCGCCAGAGATACAAATATCGATTGTCGAAGATGCTAGAAGGACCAGCATGACAAATGATATTAATTCAAACAGGCATTGTATTGTACTGGGTTTTATACTTTAAGAAAAGAATCGTGTAAAAATCATACTGTTCTGAACATTCAAGATTCAATAATCAATAGTACAAAGATTCAAGACTAGTGACAGAGAGTAAAATTAATTTCTGTCGAATTATCATAATTTTTGTAATATTTGTATAATGAATCATTTTTGGGGGTGACAAGACCGCCTGGAAGTCTTGAAACAACCAAGAGGTGCCGCTTCTAAACGGTCCATCACTAATTCATCCTTTACCTTAATTGGGAATCGACTGATTGAATATCAAGATTTTGATGTTGATAGAAAAATCATGAAAAAAGATGATCATAATCAATCTCATTGCTGAATTATCTTCAGGAATAAGCGAGAAATAAGCTAGATACGTCTCCATGAAAGCTATATATAAAATTCTGCATGGCATAAAGAAATTATTAAACCTTTCAAAAATGTTTACAGCGCACGCATAAGTTGTTTTGATTTTAATACATCTACTAATCTATTTAGAGTGAAAACATAATTTCACATTTGATCAAACTCATTATTCAATATCAACCGTTATTTCTCCGACATCAGATACTATAGTCTGGAATGCATCACATATGAAATTTGAATTATGAAGATTCCTGGCTCATTCTCTTTGTTCTCTCTCTCTGTCTCTCTCTCTCTCTCTCTCTCTCTCTCTCTCTCTCTCTCTCTCTCTCTCTCTCTCTCTCTCTCTCTCTCTCTCTCTCTCTCTCTCTCTCTCTCTCTCTCTCTCTCTCTCTCTCTCTCTCTCTCTCTCGGTTCTTTGAAGCTGTCTCGAGACATTGCTAATCGGTTTCTCATCTTGTGCTCGGCAGCTGTTGTGTTGTATATGTCGCGTGCCATGTGTGTGTGTTGTGCTAATCTCGCTGTGGGTCCAGCCACAGCATCCACAGCTGCTACAGATCTAATGCAACTATCGGCCAGACTGAGAGATAGACAGCAGTGTGTCTTACTTTTTTGACGAGATCCGTATTGGATTTCGAAGAAACTTGAGTGACGGTTTGGGGCTGTATTGAAAGCTCTGTAAGGTTTACTTTGACGGATGAGATTGGGTAGGATCGAGATCAGTTCCATATTGAAAGATTTTTTTTTTTTATTACAAGTATGGTCTGAAAAAGATGTGGGCTTATACCCTAGACATTGATTTTCTTATTATATATAGATATTCGTAGATAACATTGTGGAAATGTTATTTATGCAGTAGGCCTATATATCAATAAAAATATCAAAGATTCCTTTTGAAGTTACACATAAACAGAAATGGCTGAATTAATTATCCATGAACTTATTATTATTATTTCACTATTCAGTACCTTCAATTAGTTAAATGAGTTATACTATAAGTCAACCAGGAAAACGCGTTATGTGTCTCCGCGTTGATGGATGAGCTCGAACTGCTAGAACATATCAACTAATCTTTAGATGGTCATTCATGAATATATCCACCTTAAGATCCCTGCCCTCCTGGTTTATTCATTACTCATTGTAATTGATTTATTTAATAATAGAGAAGGCCTTTTTTTGTCGTTCTTAATTAATTGGTGACACTTATTGCTTGGATTCAATTGACCATGTTAAAAGCTTTGAGCGATGTAAGCATTACATTATATATTTTGTTACATCAGAACGGCTGATCCGATTTGAGTGAAAGTTCGGAATAATATGTATCTTTATTATATTGAGATTCTGTGAAAATTTAAACTCTTCCGTAGGAAATATTTTTTATGAATTTTCTCCTTTGCATGGGTTGAATTCTTATGTTTTTTTTTTTACCTTTCTCAGAAATGGTGCTACCGATTGCGCCTCAAAACTATACAGTATCGAATTAAATGAGGACACTTGTGTATGCCAAGTTTCAACTGAACTTGTATTTTTTTTTACCTGTGGAGCGCGAACAAAAAAAAATGTACTTATATTTCGAGTACCGGTACGGTGCAATTGAGTCTTGGCTTTCCTCATCTGATCAATTATTTCCCCGCAGAGCGCTTGAAAGTCAATTTAGCAAAATATCGTTTTTCGGTTATAGCTTCTGAACAAAGTATGAGATATCAAAATTCTAATGGGGGAGAAACACGTACAGATCTATTTAATACCTCCAAAATAATATCATTCAAAATTAATAACTTTGTATTCTAACATCTCCACAGCTGTATACAGATAAAGTGCTTTTTGTTGTTGTAAAAAGTTGTCTTTTTTCGTGCCCTGTACACGACCGTCCTGCCTTGTCTTCATCATTGTCTTCCCGTTCTTGTCTTGTTTTATTTTGGAACTGAATTTGTGTCACGTTCTAGCTGAAATAGAAAAAATCATGAAAATGAACCAATAGACAAATAATTTTGAACTTTAATATACCGGTACATATAATCCATTCAAAATAAATGGATGGTTTTTATTGTTTTTTGAACGCTATCACAAAGTGAAAATATGTTATTCACCACGCTACCAGAACTGCAGTTAATATAATATATCACGTGTTTGTTTTGTTGGTGCAACTGTAAACTGTAATAATTTAAGTTATATCAATTCTAAAAAAATATATATTTTTTTTATTTTTGAAGTTGAAATTGTTTTATTGATTCCCAATATAAATACATACGAGTTCGTAATTATAATTGAAATTACGTACATGTCATCAACCACTTTGACCTGTATTTTTGTCTTCAAATATGCTGACACAAATTAATTACATAAAACATAAAATATTATCGATATATACTCAAATATTATCGATGATCCCAATACAGTTGGTACCTCTACTTTACAGTTACACTTGTTCAGAACAAATTTTCTAAACATATTCAAACAGTTGAACCACGCAAGTGTAGAGCTAGGTTTCCGACAATCATACGGTTCTGCTTATCGTATGTGTAGTCGTGTAGCGAGCGCACGGTTCGCTTCGCACACTTCCGGTCTGCGTAGAGTACATATTCTGCATTCACCGCGGGCACTTTGCACTTCCGGTGGTCTTGACTGACTGCCCTTCATTCATCTTCCATCAATCAACAGTTTCTCAATTCTGTGGACCATGTAAAATATGATGACAGCCGTTTATAGAAATCCGATCTGTTATATTCAATATTGCCGACAGCAGCAATTTATTTTATTTGACCATTATTGTAGTCTTCAGTTAATAATCTTCGTTCATTTAGAAAAAAATATTTAAAAATCAATATAAGACTAAGGCCCAGTATTACCAAGTCCAGTTAGTATTTATCTGAGAGTTGGTGAAAACAAATACCACAGGTAACCATGGTGATAACAAGTTTGAACTGTCAGATAAAGGCTAACTAGACTTGGTAATACCCTGCCTAATTTTTTTAGTGGAACCATCTTACTTTTTAATCCTACGACTGAGGAAAACCACTAGAATGGTAGGTCAAAATGGTCGCCAATGTCTGGTATCAAACTTTGGTTTCCTGATTGCCAGATCAGCGCGTTATCTATCTCTACCCGTCAGGCAATAATATATACAGTAATCAAAATTACTGACAAGATATTGCTGTTTAGGACATCATTGGAATCTATCACGCTGTGTGAAACTGTCATCTTGTATTTATTTTATTGTTACTTTTTTAAATGGCTTAAACAAGTTTGAAATTTAAATATGTTAGAGGTGGATCGCTTTGTATGTATCCATTAAATTCTATATACAAACATTTACGGTGAATATTTTCAACTGAGGAAAGGTTTGCAGGTTTTAAAAAATTACAGTTGGTATTCTTAACCAGTGTGTCCAATCGATTTTTCTCGAAAAGTAGGCTATGCAAATATAAAACTTCAAAAGATTTCATCGAAATTCAATGTGTCTAAAGAAAGTTTGGTGACCCCCAGCTGATATTTATAGACCTATTCAAATTTCAAATATACTAATTGGACAGCTTAATAAATTATCAAATAAAATCCTCACATCTCGCGTACTGTATAGTACATATACGGTAAATTAAGTAGTATGGACTCTTCGATATTATTTTTGCCCAATTATATACACATGGATGAATCTATTTATTGGTTCAAGTTACTCAAAACATGAATCCGACCTTCATGTTTGTTGAATAATAAAGTATATGTTTAGTCTGAAAGACGTAAAAACTCCAACTGTGATGTTACAAACTATATAGTTATAAGTTTCGTGATCATTTCCTGTGATTAAATGAGAGCAAAAATACTTATCGAATACACGCAAAAATAATAATTGGTGTGACTCAATTTGATGTAACATCTATACCTTATTAATGATTTATTATATTTTTCCTGTTCATCATCATGAGACCTTTAGATGAATATTACTGTTGTATATATTTAACTTTTTTTCTTTAGATATTTTCGTAAAATGTTGATATTTTTGGTTGTTGTTCCATCGTTCCTCTTTTTGTATTGAACCATGGTCGTCGTATTCTTCCTCTATACCGGATTTCTTAAATGACATTTTACTGTATTATTATAATTATTCTCGATGAATTATAGTTACTTAATTATACAGCTAAGATATGTCTTGCAATCTTGAAGTCACGGCCATTTTAGTTTGACATTTTAAATTATTTATACATTATGAATTAAGACTTGGTCAAGAACATTGATCAAAATGGTAATGGTGACCTTATATATACGACCCCAAGTTCAGGAATAATCGAGCAAATCAATAACTTGCAGTGGAGACAATTGATCCCCGATTATCTTATTGATCTTTAAGAGGAACTCACCCATAGCGAAACATTTTCAGTGTCGGCATAACATATAAACGATCGTAGTGACTTTCCGTCTGAACATATTGTAGACTTTTGTAGTGAAACTGCATTATTCAGAGAAATTTCTTCTAAAATAATGTAGATCCGGATAATAAACATTCACAAATATGTTACATGTTATTTGTAGGTATAACGGTCCATGTTGAGGTAGAAATCGATGGCAAATATAGCGAGTGTTACGGTTACATACACGTGATCTTCTCACCTTTGTTATCATAAATCCTGACTCATTAGCATTTTTGGCATATATTGTCTGCGTGATTATTTGTTGATTTTGTAACTTTCACAGTTCAAGTTTTATGATGATTTATATCTGTATAATCATTCTAGCGGGAACTTTTTGCCCTATGAAGAATAGGGACGCCGTATAACTTCTTTTACTCAGATCTACTTCCGACACATTGCTGCTTCTTCTATTTCTTATAACATTTGACATCAAATCGATCGTTGCTCATAAAAGTCTCTCATGATCATTCATCTACCAATGTAATTTCCTCAAACGTCTATATATATATATATATATGGTAGGGTATCTAAGCCGTATTATCAAGGGGGAAAACTGAGATAAATCAGAAAGTTTAGCAAAGGCTGTGAATACAAACACGGTTGGAACTGAAAAAACATGAAAAGTCAGGGAAACAAACTGTCGTATTTCTGTTCGTTTATCGTACTTCGTTAGTCTGTCGTTTTTTCCCATCTATTTCTAGAGGTATTTATTACTACCGTTAGTAATTTTTATTTGTTTTTTACGTGTCTGGTAGAAGAAAAATATCAAATCGAATTGATCGAAAATTGGAAAATTGTCATACATAATTATTATGCTGTATACAATATAGAAGTACGTTCAAGTATACATATAGTTTATAAGTATAGTAGGCTACAGAATTTGAATAAAAAACGGTTATTTTTCTCTGTTTCTGTACTTTTTTTTGTCAAGATTTCACCAAGGGTATCAGTATGGTACAGTCTGTATGATCAGTCTGACATTAGCATGTCAGACTGAATGATTATAATTTTCTTATGAACATCTCGAACGTAAAACTTCTCAAATGAATTTCCGTTTCATTTCTTCAGCTCGTGCATGGCTGATGTGTTATGAATACGTCTTTGTGTTGATCGACTGCTTCGTCTAGCTTCTGATTGGTCCTAATTGAACACAGATCAACATGTTGTTATGCCACGAGTGTCAAGTGCAACACTCAATTCATTAACAAGTAGGCCTATATACTATGACGTCACTCTATTAGACAGTCATTGACCCAATATCAGTATAGCATTGCGCGACTATCATCTATAGAAACTTATGCTATAACTCCTATAGTCCATACATCACGATGTATAGTGTTACGAACAGACTTTAACGTAATATAAAGAAGGTGCATACCCGCTCCCATACTAATGACATGGCCGTATTTGTGCTTCTTGGGGACAAATCAGAGCCAAAGGTCCCGATTGCTGGTCGTGATTTAGCGGATTTCCTCGTGAACTAGATGTAGATAAGAGTGGCTATGCGGTGCCGGTGGAAATGTATAACATTGTTAAACTATGTGTAGTTCGATATAAAAGCGATAGTTGCTCTATGCGAGCAAATGGGACCCTGGATGCAGATTCTGACTCCGAAAATATTTCACTTTGAAGACGCGAGTGGGTACACTGTCTTTATGTTATGATACAGTTTGTTGGTATCACCACATTGTGGTCCCTGATGTAATTTGTATTTGTAATTCTATCATAATTTATTCCCGAATTCCGAATGTGGCTTTCCAGGAATAGGGGACGTTTGGATGCGTATAGCGATTTCGTATTTTTTATTTGTTCCTGTTTTTATGAGGTCTTTGAATGGTGCATGTAAAAAGCATTCGTGGAAAGCCACCTCCTCTAGCAGTGAAAAACAAAAACTTTCCCAATACAGTAGAACAACCGAAAAATTGCAAATGGATTCTAGCTGTTCTATAACATTATAGTTGTAGAGTAAACGTCGTCCCTGGATGATAGGATATTTATCTGATTTCTATTGGTTGATCTCTCAGGGCTGAATAATCCCTGTCAGGAAGAATTAATTTCATGCATCGTGTTGCGTTTCCCGTCAAGGCTATTAGGTTCCCACCACGTCAATGAATGCACTTGCTACAGTTTGATTGGCACTAAAATTAGGTGAATGTCAATCTGTTAGTGTGACCGTGGTATGGCGGCTGTTCCAGTTAGAGTCGACTTTTTTGTATATCATTTGTATTAGACACAATTAAATCACACACTGCATTTATTGCATATTTTTACATGTATTGAACAAATGTTCTATATCAAACTTAATTTCATTGAAAATATAGATTTTATTCGTTTGTTAATTATGTATGCTATTAGAGCGATTGTGTTAGAGAACTGAATGACAATTTTGTATTTATATTATCAATATGTCCAAACTTCACTGTTTAGCAAGTGTTTTCCTTGGGTATAGATATTAACGTACGAAAATGTGACACAAATCAATTGTTAAGGCAGAGGGTGCATGAGATGCAGAGGATGCATGGGCACCCAGAATAAATTATAATATTGTAACTCATTTAATTGAGTGTATATAAGTGATTAAAATCCAAGTATAGGGTTAGAGCTCATGAGAAAGTACCTACTAATTAGTAACTCAGTTACTTACAAGTTTTCAATTATCAACTTAATTATGTGTTTGGGTAGAGAAATCTTCACCTGAATTATTGTTCTTGGCGCCGGTTTTACCAATTGATGATAAGAAGTGGATTATAAGCAATAATTCCTTCGATTTTCTTCGATTCTGCTTTGTCGTCTTTGCTTGTAATATTATTTTATTTCACATCTCTTTTTTTACGGTATTTTATATTTGTATGGATATTTATAGCCAATCATGACACTGACTTGCATCTTCAATTCATCAGGTATAATTTATCACTGCTGATATCTTCTTACCAATACTAGTAAAAAAAGCAATAACATCTTGCTTATGTATTTATAAGCGAATGTGTAATGTTGTAAACTTTATGGTTTTTCGTTCCATTTATTTACTTTTACGAGTTTCAAATGAAATCAGCGTGGATGAGATACTGCTTCGTGATATGGGAAATCTGTCCAATGCAATGCCTTTTATTTCATGATAAACTATTGATTGATTTATTAACTAGTTGATTTCTGCTCTTCAATAAAAGCTTGATATAGCTATAAACTGATCGAGTATCCATAATCTGTTATGGACCCGGTTTTGAACTTTATTGGCAAACGTATTTTAGTTACGCTCGAAGAATGGTAGCCCGAGGTGAGTCCTCAAGTAAGGTAATAATAATGTACTCTTACTTTATTGGTATTTTTAATCTTAGGGATAACCGATAGCTAGTATTTCCTAAGCAATCCTGTGAGACTTATATGTTCAAGTATAGAGAAGTATACTTCTCTATGGTTCAAGCTTGAAAGTATAATAGAGTTCATGCTACACGATGCCGAAAATTAATTGTACAAAAAATAATCTAATTTCAAATTATTTTCATATTAAATTCATCGAATGCAACATCGCGTGAGATGGACAAATTAAGAAATCCCTTTGATACAAATTCTCGCTAAACGCATACTACCCGATTGACGTTCCAAAGATCCCCGCATGAAAAATCTACTTCATATAACATATCGGAAGTGGTCAAATGTGAACTATGATCAATTTGTATCTATATTTTGCGTTCAACGACGCACTACACTG
The DNA here is from genome assembly GCA_964007535.1 of Brachyptera risi. Taxonomy (NCBI): domain Eukaryota; kingdom Metazoa; phylum Arthropoda; class Insecta; order Plecoptera; family Taeniopterygidae; genus Brachyptera; species Brachyptera risi. The sequence continues at coordinate 19,461,603 of OZ023337.1, forward strand.
ACGACTAAGATATAATACTGTCCTAAAATAAATGATGAATGGGAAGATGGGTATATAGATGAAATGAAAGATTCTTTATAACGTGTTTTTCATTAGTGGGAATATGAGATGTTCGTGGTCTTTCATTAAAATTTTCCCAGTATTCATCTAAACCTATGCCTAAACGACAGGAAAACCACGAAAACTGTTCTATCTGGATGGTCGACCATGACAGGAATTCCCTGAATGATGACTCAGTTCAGCGTACTATAATGTGCTTATTATAATATTTTGTATCGACTTTTTTTCTCATCAATCGTATAGCGAATATAACGATTGTCTGAATTTGCAGTACCTTGGACCGAATCTCCCTCTTTGCAGATGCTGTGAAGCGTGTGATATAGATCATCTTAAATCACCGTGAACATGCAGTTTTACGCGTAACCATGCATAACCTCTCCGTGCGTGCGTGCGTGCCGTGCGTATAACTGTAGGCACGTGACACTATCATGGTGTCTTGTGGGATGGAGGCGATGTTATACGTGGTTGGTGCACGCGAGAAAGAGCCTCAATTGAGCTGAGAGAAGCGAAGAGGTTTAGATTAATGGAATTGAAGCAATTGATTCAATTTGAGAGGTCATTGTTGCATGAGTTGAACGGAATCAAGCTATGAAACTCGATAAAAATTAGAGCTTGATGTATAGAATTGACCTTCTCGCACTCTGCTCTCCTTCTACGATATAAAAACTTCCACATAATACTTATGGCATTTTTTTTTTGGCATTTTCAGAAAATATTTCATATACATATATATATATATATGTATGTATATATATATATATATATATATATATATATATATATATATATATATATATATATATATATATATATGTGTATATATATATATATATATATATATATATATATATATATATATATATATATATATATATATATATACGTAGATAGCTATAGTACTAGGTTAAATGCATGTATAATGAATGATAAATTCACTCTGTTTATCATTTTCAGTGCTGCGTGTGGTGAAGAACCGCCGGAAAGTAAATAATTGAAAAAGAAATAGATGGTTGAACTATATAGGCTCATCCATTGCGGAATTATAGTAAATGATTGGAAATAAAATTTTGTGGTTTGTGGTACAGCAGCTGGTCTTATGCACTTAATATACCATTTGCTTTTCGTGATTGGTTGGGATGTTACTCATACCACATTAGATGATAATGGGTAACGTTTCAGGCATTTCAACTGATCATCGAGTTTTTAAAAACATTCGTTGTGTATGAGTTCAGTCTAGATTCGAATTTCTACAAAACTAGGCAGACTTGTATTTGTGTCTGATGAGACTTAGCAGCAACTTGATATTAAATGAATATGCTTCGATTCTAAGAAGAATGCTGCAGGTCTGAAATTAATTTGATGAACTTTTGAATATATAGTCGAATCTGTCTTACTAATTTCATAGTATTTTTGTCGTCATAGTTAATTATATGCCAACAATTTACGTTTTCTTTCTCATTTATTCATATATATATATATATATATATATATATATATATATATATATATATATATATATATATATATATATATATATATATATATATATATATATAGGCCCAGGTACACGTACGGTACATTCTACAAATGTATTGTGTTGAATAAATTGTAGAAGAAGATATTTCTTTAAACTTTGAACAGCATTTCAATGCATTGAATTTGTCTCGCATGTAGAATGACATTGATTCCATTTGTAGTTACATAGTTTTTCTGCCCAATATACAAAGCTTTTACATTATATCGTATTATATCTAACACAAAAACATAATAAAAGAATTATATGTGTACCTTTTGTTAAATCGATATTTTGCTAGTCATTGTTGCGAGTATGTCAGTGTCCCATACCATATGTGTGTGTGGCAGCTGGACGTCGAGGCTGGCACCACTAACACACTTGCATCTTACTCTATAACATACACCTTCCTAATTATAACTGTCCGTCATCTCTTCTATCCTCTCCATCTTCTAATCTAAAACATTGAATTTGCAGTCAGATACGTGCGTATATACATCGTATAACCAATGCGGGCGTTGTTGTTGTTGCTGTTGTTTCGCGCAACCTGAATTGATCGATATAATCTAATTAACCGGAACTGACTGAGAGTCTGACAGAAAACTAGACTAAAACCGTCGTGTTGAAAAGTATCATCACTTAACACTTTGGTTTGACAAATAACCACTTCGCAAATTGCATAGTCTTACTAATACGTGACGTATATATATATATATATATATATATATATATATATATATATATATATATATATATATATATATATATATATATTGATTGATTATTTGCAATATAGGCTCACTATCCCATCCGTAAACAACTTTAGTGGTAAATATACAAATAGCTTATTACCATTGTACGGAGATTATGAAATCAGGAAGTAGCAGTGGTTTCGACTGGTTTAGAAGATAAGAAACTCAATTAGGTCAGTTTCCTCATAAGCGAGTTGAAACTTACAACCGTCGGTGCTAATGGATATAGGTAGACGGTCGATCGGTACAGCAAACATGAACAAAAGTGTCGTGGACCTATCTCAATTTTTACTATGAGAAGTAGTAATATTTTTCGATTTAAATATGTTTCGACCGATCAGTTTTTGTATATTTAGGATCGACTGCCTATTCTCAAAATATCTTATATATTTAATAACTATGCCATTTTTTGTTTTGTTCTATTGGTAGACAACCTTCAACCATTTACGAAAGATATACAACCAAGACATCTCACGCAATGTAAAATCAGACTAACCCCCACTTTCTCCCTACTACCTCACCACCACTCTCTTCTAGCCCATCACATATAACACCTGTAGTACTTATGCTGATCATTAGAAAGCGCTACAGGCATGCTGGATTGTGCTGCTCAGTGCCCTTCTTTCAGTGGCGGGCATAGGTAGTAATTATTGCATACGTATAGGTGAGAGGAATAGAGGTGTGTACGGGGATTTGTTCTTGTATTTTCATAAGAGTTTTGAGTAGTTCTTTCGTCTGTGCTTCAACTCACGTGGATATAAGTATTTCTTTTCAAGTTGACGGCGTTGACAGAAGTGATAGGTGTAACATCTGTGTGGATATATTATAAGAGTAAGGACCAATTAGGTTTGATAGGAATGATGATCGTGATGGTCACTCTGGTACAATCAAGTGGAAATTTAATGGAGATATGCTTATCATATAAAGTGGTTTGTGTCTAATTAAAGAAGTCTTTTATGTTTATTTAATGATTTGCCAGTTATAGTATTTGCTGCGATATATCGTGTCGACCTTGTTTCGCGAATACCTGTCTTTCTTCTTGTACCGGTACCTTCTTTAAATGTATCCATTCAAATTGGTTGTAAAGACGCACTTTAATAGTAATAAATAAAGCGTATTGACGATAGATGAATAGATTGGATAGTTATTTTGTTCCTTATTTGTTTGAAAAATTAATTGAAGACATATTATATCTCAGTTTTGAGAGTATAATTTAAATTGAATCATTTCTAAATGATTTTATTTTGTTGTTGTTGGTCATTTTTGTTTATAAAATATGTTTCAATCATTCATTATATATTCTTATGTAAATGTCCATGTTTTCATTTCAGGCAATTTATTCTCTCAAAATCTATTTTAGAAGTTTTATGTAATTACTCACCAATTCGTCGTTTTTTTCATTTTTTTTGCTTCATTATTATCAATAAAATTCATAAAATATTAAGTTAATTTTCAGAATGAATTATATGAGTCATTTGAAAGAATCAGTTTTCAAAAAAGATCTTCATGATATAATGAGATGTACCAATTATTTTGCTGTTTCACTGCTTGTAATAACTAACTACATATTATGCAGTGAACTAGAATTGCTAGTTCACCATACCAATCTCAAAATAAGTGGCTATTGTTTACCTATAAGATTTCAATCAAAAGCTATTGTTGTGAATGTTTTGGATGAACGCATTATTTAAATATATAAATTATGTAGCAGTGGATTAGTGGTCATAGGGGTGGAAAGATTTTACGGCCGTAAATTTAAAAATTGGTAACTAGGGCCTATAAAAGTAAAAAAAAGAAGAAAATAAATAAAGAAAAAATGAAAAAAAGAAAGTAGAAAATGAGTTCATCTTCAAAAAAAAAATTGACCATCAATTCCTAGGAAGTACCACCCACACTTCACTATACTCAGTAAAGCAGTAACTATTGAATTATATTTTTGTATCATATTGATTATTTAACGATTTATAATTGTTTACCATAATGATACTAATCAATGTTATTATTTACAAAAGGTTCAATGTCTAGATGCGATGGTAAATATTTGATTTGAGTAATTTCGTTGAAGATATCAGTATAAATTTGTTATAGCTCAATGTCAGTCATCTAATAACCAAGAGTGTTGGCTTTTATATTATTTATTTATATTGGAAAGCTCAATATAGAATGCTTTTAGCAGCTCTGTTTATTTTTCCACACTGTACGAGGATCTGTTCAATTTGATATTTTTATATTGAACTTGCATTCTACGTATACTTGTGTGCATTTGTGCACAAGGGATGAGCCACAGGGGAAAGGTCACAGCGCACGCGCACGCAGTTACAAACATCGGACAATTTCATTCAATCTTCGCAGTCATATAGTTTCATTGACTTGAATTTAATCAATGAACGAGTCTTAGTATAGGCCTATGTTGCCCATTTGGCTCAGTCATTCAAGTTCTCTTTTGAAACAATTTATTGTGAGTTATAAACGCTTTACTCGTCCATAAAGGCCCTAACCAAAAATGTTAGTATCAATTTCAATTTAAATATCATTTTATTCTTGTTCATGTAATCAAGATTAAAATATTTATAAGTTATGCATAAACATACAGTTTTAAACATTCGGTTTCATAACAATATCATAATAATAAATTAACAATACACTGAATCAATATCTCAACTCTATAAATATATACATCAATTAGAAACGTTTTGAAGTGAAAAGGAATTGATGGAATGAATTCAATTTCAATTTTAATTTCTAGATGGAGGTTTTAATTGTGTTCAATCTTAATTTGGAAACAAGAAGCCTATATTCTATAAATACTACTAATATATGGCACTTCATACACTATATTTACACTTTATAGGCTTCTGTCAAGTAACAAATGACAACCAATCGTTACCATAGCAACACAGCGAACTGGTGGACATTGTTGTCTGTCTCTTGCAACAATGAGTGATGTCACTTGACAGAAGCGTATATAAAGTGCTACATATTCTAATAATATACTATTACAAAGTGAAGCTTGTCTCATCGTGACGATCTCACGAGCGGCCTTTAAGGAGGACAGGTTGGACAACATACCGACTTGACTGGTCCTTATTTGTTTACCTGATGCTAATTCCTGACAAACTTGCAAACACTACAGACGTAAATATCACGTTGTCATCTCGTGTTCTTTGAATTTACTTCTCGCGGTCTCTCGTTAGTACAATGAACACACGTCGTCACGAAAACTGGATGAACGTTTTGTACACTTAAATTTTCCTTTTTTTGGAGTTGGTCCTCCTTCATGATGTACTTGTTCGAACGATCCTACCTTTTGTTGGCGTTAATTGGGGAACATTGACTCAGTGTCAAGTTTTATGCATGGTCAGTCACCTCTTATACTTCAACTCAAAAAATAAAATATGTATAAATATCTGTTTTTTTAACTACATTTAACTCTAACTACATTTCTGGCTTGAATACACTTTAGAAATGTGATATTTTATCCTATTTTTCCAATTTTGTAGTGTCGTAGCTTGAAGTCTTTTCGTAAATTAAGATTTTCAGTCGAATTTTAAAGGCAAATAACAGCAGGTATATTCAATTATATTTATATATCTAATTGTTTTGTTATCTAATTGGAGTGATACCTAATTGGAACATTTGATCTATTCAGGTTCACCTCTCGTGTAATTTTAAATTAGTGTGACCATAAAATTTCAATTTAGTATCCTTTTTACAAATTAATGGAGGTATAAAAAGTTTACCGTTCTTCTCTGGATCTTCAAAATACGTATTGAGGGAGATTGTATAATTTCATCTAACCGAGATTTTAATTGAGCCATGTCATGCATAAATAACGGCTGATTTCTGTGACAGTGTGTAGGCATAATAGCATGGTCATTCAACCACGTCAACAACATTATGGAAATGAAGGAAAAAAACATTTTCAGCGATCAAACGGCTTAACTCAAGTTGAAATGTCACAAGTACTCCGCACTCTGGCATATTAAATACTTGTTTACATTTTCTTATTTATTTCAATATGTTATTTGTTGAAATTACGGATTTATATCGGGTTTCAACGACGCACTGTAATGATGGCTAAGATCTATTGGCAGATTTATGCATTGAGTGTTTTTCGCCTTCACCTCGAATTATGTTCTGACTAAATCCTTATAATTAATATAAATCATTGTAATTATGCACAGCATTACCGGTATATCATTTCTTAGAAATTATAAAATATTTTTTATTAAAAATGTACACATTATAGCAGAACAAGATAGTAACGAATTATCAATATAGGTCTATATATGGAAATATTTTATTCATTTACGCACGATATTACCAAGTCCAGTTAGCCTTTATCTGACAGCTCAAACTTGTTATCACCATGGTTACTTATGCTATTTGTTTTCACCAACTCTCAGATAAATACTAACTAGCCTTGGTAATACTGGGCCTTAATAACAAGATATAATCGTATGTTTATAAGAATCAAGATTATTTATTCAATTTTTGCATTTAAGTGTCATTTTTTGGGTAAACAATATTAGCAATTCTTACAGAAATCTTCATCCATCTCAATCTTCAATTCAAGTAGTATTCAAGTAGTAAATGATTACAAATGAACTTCTTTGAACTGCATGAATGAATGAACTAAATTTAAACTGTTTATTAATCAAATACAAATTGACTTTGAATGATCTATTTTGAACCTAATGAATGAATGAACGACTATATAAATTGAACTAATAATTATTCAAAAACTAATTGACTACAAATATGGGAAAACTGCTTTATTAAATTATTTTCATTACTATGTAAATGTATGTCAAAAAATACGTTTTCCACAATAAACTAGTCGTAACCTGATGAATGAAAGTTTGTAAATCGTGATTCTAGTGAATCAAAATGAGAAACATTTTTATATTTCTTTATAGTTTTATAACAGCTATTCATCAACTGATTAATGAATACAAAGTAGGTTATTAACATTCTTCTATGTTCCAAATATCGTCCACTAATTAATCTTTTCATCATTTTTAATTAACAGTTCCTTACTATTTTATTGTTGAAGTTGTATATTCCAGCTGACCAGCCATGTGTTGACTGGTCGACACACTTGACCGTTAGCGCTAGGTGATAGGAAAGACGGTCAATCGGCAAGTCAGCGTTACTATGAATATCTTGTGATTCAGCATATTGCCTGACATAGATTACAGTAGCGATTTATGTGCAAGAGGTGTATGTATGTATAAGGTGTCTTTGCAATTATCACGTCACTAAAAAACACTTTTATTCATTTTTATTCATCAATGAATAATTGAAATGATGATAATAATAATAAACTAGTATTAGCATTCCTACCCAATGAGATGCTACCCGAAAAGCAGATAAAAAGTGTGGAAAAATATGTGTAGAATGAACTCATTGTTGAAACCAAAGCCTATAGACAGACGTGTGCTGTTTTTGTTTTCACAACAACGAAGTGATTCAACATATTCAGTTTTGTGACTTAGAATTTATACCACCAAAATAACTTCAAAAAGAATACTTTTAAAAATGAGAATAACATATATTTGATAAAAGCATTTTTCTCCCTTTATATAATTCACCGTTATACTAATCCAATATTTTTTTCTTTTCAAGGCTGTCAATTTGTATCATCTATTAATCGTTAAATCATGTCATATACACATAGATATAAATGATCAATCCAGATTGTGGTAAATGGAAAACGATTTTACACAATAATCATAAAAACAGTGTACATCCACAACAATAGTCTAGTTTTTAGACAAAAAAAAATATATTTCAAATGTTTATGCTCATACCCGGAACATATCCGTTGTTCCATTGTATTTTACAGTTGGGACAACTGTCTTGTCTCCAATCATCAAAAACTCATGACTTGTTCGAAACTCCTTACCGCCATTGCTATTAAATAAGAGGAACTATCAATCGTAACCTTGCTTGAAATGACGTATCATATTGACGTATCGAAACTTCTTGACGATAGTGATTGGAGATGTAGGGAACTGTCAATCGTAGACTTCAGATTGATTTAATGTTTGGGATCTCATTGCGATGATGGAGGAAATGAAGCGGTAATGCATTTGATGAGTCCGCTGACTATAGGTTGTTCACCATGCGATTTTATTGCCGTTAGCTAGGCATCTATTTTGCCGTGACTTGAAATATAGAATTAGATGGGTGTGTCGAGCATCGTTTCTTTAGAAATGTATTTCTATATAATATTACATTTTTTCATTATTATTATCATTATCATCGAAAACTTGACACATAATCATTCTTCTAGCTCGTATTAGGAGCGGGCAGGAGTTCCATATACGAACTGAAAAATCTCAATCGTTTTCGTAGTCAATCAAGTATCGAGTTCAGGGTGTGTATATACTTTACTGTAGGAAAACGCAACATATACGCGTTGTTGGATGAGCGTTGTAGGAACATTTATATGAAATTTAATGGAAAGTTGTATATTTTACACCTCAAGTTTGAAACAATTATGTCACTACCTTCCTGTTTTATTTGTTGCTCATTTCAATCGTTTTATTATTAAATTAATTGGTTATACCTGATGCTTACATTATCGATGGGTTTATTAATATTGATTGAATATTTGATTCTTAATTGATGTGAAAAAATACATTATAATTTTTTACATCAAAACGGCTGATCTGATTAATGTGGAACTAATGTGTGTCATTATTATACTACAATTCCGTGAAAATTTTAATTTTTTCGAAATTTTTTTTTTCTAATTTTCTCCCCTGGGTAATTCCTGTATGGGCGTTTAAAAAATATCGAAATAGTTTTTCTCTAAAGTGGTAATGCGATTGCGCCTCAAAACTATACAATATTAAATTAGATAATGACATGATGTGTGCCAAGTTTCAACTAAATTTGTACTTTCGTTTGACCTGCAGAGCGCGAACAAAACAAAAAAAAAAATGATTGTTTTTTCCGATTGTTTTTCGAGGTTAGGCCTATTGTGAAACTGAGTCTTCGCTCCGCTCATCCAATCAATATTCTCTATTGGGGTGGTCCGATATTAAATATCATGATTTTAAAAATAATTCGATATTCCAAGAAGTGCAGTTCAATTAGTGAGAGACTACAAATAGAGCGGAAATAAAAATTCTGAATAGATCGTTTTTTTTTCATTTTATTATAACTTTCCTCATATCAAATCTAGTACAAGATGACAATGTTCAGACAGGACACCACAATGGCGTTCTAACCATTATAGAGACATCACTATGATCATATTATCACACTCAAGAAAATGTGTAATTATAATGTGGCTCTACCTCTTTCAGCAAACTATAAACATCCAGGCAACTAATTATACCAGAAATTTGAATAATCATTCGTGAAAAAAAGAATTTTCGACCTTCTTACTTAAGGTCTAATCTCCATTACCTCATGGTCATGAAAAACTTATGATTTTTTGTCAGTCGATTCGTTTTGATGTGCTCGACAATAATATCAAAACAGATGGTAGGCTGACCGGAATAAATTTTGAGTTATATCACTACAAATACTGGATGTTTCCCTATCATTCAACACGCAACCTTCAAATTTCATGCGTTTTTATCATTCAACAGATCATTTAAATATACTAAAAGGAATGACATTCAATCAAAAAACTTGTCTTATTGTAGATGAAGATGTTACGAATAGAATTATGCAAAAATAAATATAGGTACCCGTTCTCATTTATAAATTACACTCATTTTGATTTCTCACCAAATGAATTCAAAATAGCAACTTAATATTTCATTAAAGCGCTGTAACTTCGGCCAAAAAAATATGACAGTGTTTCTGATGTAATTTCAATTCAAGAATACACATGTTCAATAAATCTCTACTCAAATTTCCCCAATGTAGAATTAATTTCAAAATTACTTTTTGAATCTGCTGACCAAACGGGTGTTAGACTTTAATTATCTTCATTTTCGACATCGATAACAATACCTACTGAAATAATTTAAACTAACATCTAGAATAAAACATTTTACAGATATAAACGTCATTTGTATCCTGGTATAGTGCAGCATTATGCCGTGACTTGTTTAACGAGAGAACAATGTGGGTGTTAACAATAGATTTCTAGAAACAGATTCATAAATAGTTCATAAACCATTGACCTACCCCAACTAACATAGCATATTACGGGGAAGTGTATAAGTGGAAACTTGTATATTCACCGAACCGAAGAGCAATTGCGCATTATGAAAATGCATCTTTTAGTGATTGGAATTATTTTTCGTGTAACATTTTCATCATGACAAATATAGCTCTTAATGCTCAATTCACAATGTTTATGATATGGTTTTATGAACTATGAAATTCGCTGATCATGATGAATGAAGAAGATTGATAAATCGTATACTAGTTTTGATATTATCTATACACGAATCTCAGGTTTTACTCAAGTTTTAATAATTCACTAGTTGAAAAGTTTTGAAAAATGTCATCTTGTTCAAAAAGAACATAATTCAACATTTTCCACTTTGATGGTATGATGTGAAGATGGCTTAGCACAAAATTGTGAATTGTACGCATTAAAAATATAGTAAATCTACCAAAGGTGTAGTACCAGAGGTAGCTTGAAGACCACCAAAGAAATATTGTCTTTAGTTTTATATAACCTTTTAAAAAACGATAGGATCCGAGTTAATTGTTCTAATTCATGACGTCGTTCAGCTATTGAAAAATACTATGATACAAAGAAATATAGAAAAATGTGGAATGAAAGAAACTGATGAAGAATCGAAGGGTAAGGAGAGATCAAGGGTAGAATATAGGGATCGATAGGAAGATCATGAATTAGTTTTCCCCCAAATGATTGAAAATGTGTAGAATATCCCTGAACTTATCAGTTTGCCTTCAGTGAGCTCCATTGTCAAATGAATTATTTCCTTTGAAGTGATAAGATCGCTTCCAAAAGATGACAAAGTTTATCATGCTTTGACAAATTTCAAAGGATGACAAAGTAGCAACTATTTTGTCATTTATTTTATCATGCTTCTATACGAATTGATAACTACTTTGCAATCGCTCCCTTTGAAGATCGCCTCCAAAGGATGATAAAGTAGCAACTACTTTGTCACTTACTTCATCATGCCTTGACAAATTAGTAACTACTTTGCTATCGTTGACCAACAATGACTTTGTCAAATTTAAGATAAACGAAAAATTATCAAAATATCAAATCTATACCTGACTACCAAAAATATCACCAAAATTATCTTCGTGTTTTTCCTAATCAACTCCCAGTCATTTAGTGATAGATATGCACACCCGACACAGAAATAGATTATTGATTGACTGCCTGCTAAGATATATTTATACGTGTAATTGACGCGAGTATGTCATTAACACCTCGAGTCTTATTGATGTGCCTGCAGACACGTCAGCTGTTCGTAATTATGGTGTTTGCTTGATGGTTAACAGCAAGCTATGAGGCACGCAGTCCGTGCATGTTTCACATTAGATACGACAGATTCACGAGCTATAGCTCCCCCATGCAGACTAATTATATATTTTTTGTTTTACCAGAGAACATTCTGCATGTGGAGAAATTTGAGATTGTGTTTTTAAACATTTTCCACTCAAGAGTTTTTTGTTATTCAATGTTGAAAAATATTCTAGTATTGTCTCATTCTAATTCGAGAATAAGAAAGGGAAAAATATTTATTTTCTGAAAATGAATGAATTGACACGATTCCATGAATATATACTATACTGGCAATGGTGACATTGTTTGATATCTTTGTTTTGACTTTGTTTTTTAAATTGAACCCAAAATTTGCATCCAACAATTCTACACTTCTTAAAAATTGGATTTGATGAAATGAATGTTAAAGAATACACAATAGTGAAATTAGACACCCAACATACTTTAAAATTGGTTAATATGCCTCATTTACCTCGTGCTTTCATTTTATATTTTCTCTGCTCTTCATTTTTATCCTTGATGAGATAATAAAAGTACATATTATATAGGCATGTGATGATTTTTAAAAAAATTGATTGGAACACACTTTGTTTCACTAGTGTAGATCTAAGCAAAAATTTACACCGTATACTGAAATTAAAATTATTAATGTATAAAGTTAACCTTTTGACCTGAGGAGCTCAGACATCGAAGTTAATAATATATTATCCACTCTAGACGAATGCAATTTCAATACAACCCTCATCACAGCACCTTATACATATATCTTCTCAGGAATGTATCTAACATGTTTGCCATTCTAAGCTTAGCATATAAGCTGTCGGAATCCCTCAACGGTTACCCCCCAAAATGTCCTACCCTAACCATCGAGGTGTATTTCCATTCGAAAGCTAGAGGGTGGACAGCCTCGGCATCCCTTGCCGAACTGTGTATTGGGGTGGAAAGTGTTGTTTAGCGGCAGACAATATGTCTTCATATGTACACGAGGGTGTTTTCATGGGGGTGGTAACTATATATGCCGGGTAGGAGGGGATGCATTCATAGAAGCGCAATCAATATAAATGCACGTATACATCGCAGATATCTCCGTTGCTATGACGACTGTAATATTCGTACGTGTTTGTTTCATTCACTAGTCTATAGAGTGAAACATGGTTGTGTCTCACTTGGGAGTTCAACAATATTCTCGATTTTTGACTTGTTTATGACGCTGACCAGTACGTGTCACTGCCCGTTCTCACCAATCTGTAGCAAGTGTTGGATATCTTAATAGTTTGCTCATCTATTGTCCGGCTAGAAGATATGTAACCATCTCTACAGACTTCATTGGACTCATACACTGTTGCATTCTCTTCAAAATGAATTATACTAAAATCTAAAATAATCTTCAAAAGTTCAAAGTTTGAATAATCTACAAACGTAAAAATTCAGAATGGGAACCACTTCTGCAATTATTTATACTATCGTCTTCAATGAAAATTTAAATATCAAAAATAACTATGAATTTTGATTTAATAGATTTCTGTAGCGATTTAGATACGTCGCACCACAACCCTTGGGCCTACTTATTTACAAACTTTTCCTCAAAATGCAGGGGAGAAGATTTCCTTTGTTACTGTTGACTGTTGAGTTATGATTGACATGTTTACCTACTTGGCAGTTAAAACTGGTCGAAGAGATATGAACACTTGCCACAGATTGGTGAGACAGACTATACCATGAGTACACCACGATGACGTATCTATGTCGATATTTTATAATGATAAAACATGCTTGGCATAGAAGTTAAAAAATGGTGTTGTCGGGTTAGTTTAACTTTGATTTGTTTCATTTAGGTTGCGGATACATAGACTATATAGATTTTGGTTAATATTCTGTCCTGGTCGATTAACGTCAATATTTGAAGATATACTATCTACTTCATGACATGCATGCCATTTGTTTTAGTAGGCTATGCACATCATTCCAAGTAGCCCATTAATTCAATAAAATATTTGGCGATATAAATTATGTATTTTTTTCTATACTTGTTACCAGCCTAATTGGCAGATCGACAAATTCGAGTGTCACTTTAGGCATTCTAATTGATAGGGACGACATATACAGCCTTGTTAGCCAACTATCTAACAGCAAGATGATTCGTACCCGGTATACATTTATATTTCCACTTCAAATTCAAATTAAATAATATACTTTACATTATTTAATCAGTACACTTATGATTTCCTTCTTTCGAAAAATGTGGTATTATTATTTTCGACAGATGTATATCTTTGGTCAAGTGATTGGATTAATCGAATTATCCCGGAACTTGTACGTTTACAACTATTTACAGTTTGTTGGGTGGTATGATAATCGAGATAAATACCTCTTCCTCTATAGGGTAAGATCATCGTTATCACTGATCGTCCAACCCATCAATTCTTCCTTTTAATCGTAGTAGTAAGTGTTATCGTAAATGTAGTAGTATAGGCTAACCGAAGGAGTAGTTGCAATCCTATAGAAGTGAATGGAAATCGATTTAGCGAAATGGCAGTTCTATGGTGATAACTTTTGAACGTTATGAGATATCAAAATTGTAATACTATCAAGACACACCGAATGATGTGAATAACTTCATATTGATCTCGGATTATAGCATTGTCGCAGGTATACTGCAGCTAAAAATGGGTTTTCTAACCATTCCGATTTCCTCGGAAGAGGGTTAAAGGAATTATTGAATAAATAAATAAATAAACCTCTTATTAGCTGTTGAAATTATACGATATGGAGGCCTAAGAACTTATGTTTACGAATACTATATCTTGAAGGTATTCCTTGTATTCCTTGGTGTTAATTGGGAAACAACGGCTATTAATGTAAAATTCTCGAAGTTAATTAAAAAAGGGCAATAATCAAACTGTCACGGTGTGTGTAACTTTTATGTTCATATTCAATATTTTACTTGTCCTGCCAGTTAATTCCTCCTCAACTTGTATAAACCAGAAACTCGATTAGTCGCGCCAATCGGATTAGACTGGATTATATCAGCTTAGATTTCACGATGTGATTGTTATAAGTCGTCTAGTGGAAGGGGGCACGCTTCCAGCTTGTTTTGAGTCATGCCACGACCAGAAGCGCATGCTGCTTAAAATAATCATCAGCTAATATGGTTAATCCCTTCTGAAATGTTATGCTGATCGAAACCGACGATATTATATTTGATGTCACGACATTTAGTTTCACCCCATATCTTCGTGCCCTTATTACATCTTCACGAGGGGTAGCCGTGTAGCAATATTGCATCTACCGAAAATATCATACTGCTGCGCTTATAAACGAATATAATAAGAATATTCGATTATGTAGCTTTGAGGAAAATATATAGAAAACTCAATAATGTCTATGAAAACGCAATAAAAATACGACTATACATAACAATTTTGCAATGTTTTACCGTTCACTCTAATAGATCTTAGTCATCGTTACGGTGCGTCCTTAAACCCATTATAACATTTCATCATTTTGTTGCATAATAATTGTCACAAACAATAAAAACAACAATGCATTCTTTGCTATATAAGACTCTGAAAATTACATTAATCTTTTACCCAATACACAAGCTCAAGTACACACTTCCCACTGTGACTGCCCACCTGTCAAACTCAACCATACTTTCTTTTTGGACAAGTTTGAAACAATTTTGACAGATTTTGGCAGTTGTACTGAGCCTGTTCCTATACTTCTAACCTCTCGCAATACAACCGTCATCCTAATTAGAAACATTTAACCGCGACCATGTCATTTTGTGCTACCTACTTTGCTTTGCTTCTTTACTGCCTCAAAGTGCAGATAGATATATCAACTTGGTTATATCTAACCATAGAGTGTAAAGAAGTATCCCACGGGATAGAGTGACAGTCTACAGACCCTGGTAGTGTTACGCATGGTAATCCTGCTAGGAGCGCTGTGATCACAAAGAAAATACCATTTTGCTAGAGCACTGTTGCTGTTGGGGGCGCTGTGGTCATGCCAACTTTTTCATTGTTGGTGAGAAATTGGTGAGCATAGGCTCTGGCATACGACGTTGCCTATCCAGACAATATACTTTATCAATTATCTAACCCACTGTCTTCTTGTCTGGTTGCAGCTATGAACGGCATCAACGGACACCACAATGGGGACACCGGCGAGCTCATTTCGGCCAACATGCAGAAGGGCTGTTGGACAATTGGGCTCATCAACTCCAAGTTCAAATACCTCACCGCCGAAACATTCGGCTTCAAAATCAACGGCAACGGCGCGTCACTCAAAAAGAAACAGGTAGGCCAACAATACAAAACAATAATTTCTATAATTCAATAATATTTATAATTCCAAGTATATTATGCGTGACTGCCATAACATATATTATTATTATTATTTTTATTATTATTATTATTTACATTTATTTTATTTATATATTCATTATTTAAGTTAGTCATCTCTCTGGCCGACTGATATAGGCCTATATCATGTCTTCTTCATTTTCACTGTAACAGATTTCATAAAGTTGGTTTTTCACAGTATGAATCTAGTATAGAATGAATATAGTAAAATTGAGTATGAATTAAATTGTTACTATAATATAGGAGTAAAATATACTATTTTGGTGGAGGTGCCGGGTTTCGGAAGACCCCACAGTTTCTTGTTAGTTGAACACCTCAACTTTGCTTACTTTACTTTTGTTTGTTTGAGTAAAGAATAGAACCAGAAAACATACTATACATTTTTTCAATTAATTCATTCTGAGCTTTGCACTAATGTTGTCATTTTGTAAAGATCAGAGCCGTGTATCTAATTTTGTTATCAACAATCTGGTCACCAATGTTTGAATGGAAATTCTGCACATTTGTACTTCTTTTTCGCATTCGCCACCATCGTCTATTCATCCATTATCCACAAGCTTGTAGTGCAGTCAAAACCGGGATGTAACCATCCATCTTCCCCGTTTATTCCCTCAGGTCTGGACCCTCGAACCATGCGGCTCCGACTCGTCCATCTACCTCCGTTCACACCTGGACAAGTACCTGGCCGTCGACTCGTTCGGCAACGTCACGTGCGAGGGTGACGAGAAGGAACCGGGAGCGAAGTTCCAGATCTCAGTGGCTGACGACAACACTGGTCGTTGGGCGCTGAGGAACGTCGTGCGCGGGTACTACCTGGGGGCGTCGTCCGACAAGCTCACTTGCACCGGCAAGGTACCAGGAGAACAGGAATTTTGGCATGTCCATCTTGCTGCAAGGCCTCAGGTAAGTCGTGACACTCCTCATTCACTATGTCACATTTAAGATCAAATATCATTCACCGACGCCAGTAGATCGTAGTTATCAGTACAGTGCGTTGTTGAACACATTCGAAGATGAATGAATAAATATAAAGTCCAATACTGAGACGGACGGAGATCAGTCGCTATAACGCGCTGAACCGTCATTCAGGAGACCGTGGGTGTGGTTCGATTCCTTTCATGGTTCGGACGTTTTTTCTCAGTCGTGAAAGTGAATACTGGAATGGTTCTTTAATTTCAGGCCATAACCGTGTTCTTCCCGCAAGTTTAGTGGGAGCATAACATAAGTTGAAGTTATGTTAGTTGAATTAGGTTATAGTTAGATTAAGAATTGTTTTAGGAAAATGTATCTTTTCAAGTTATTGTCTGGCACCCATGCATGCCGTCTAGTGGTATACTACTTCGATGAAAATGAAGTCGATACCACCGTTCCTTTGCCGTACCACATTAAACTAAAACCTAGTGTTTGTTGAATTTTCCAGGTAAATCTCCGCTCTATCGGCCGCAAGAGGTTCGCTCACTTGTCCGAAAACCTGGATGAGATCCATGTGGACGCCAATATTCCCTGGGGAGAGGACACCCTCTTCACTCTGGAGTTCCGTATCGACGAGTCTGGCAAATACGCCCTGCACACCTGCAACAACAAGTAAGTCGGGATATAGCTCATCACTTATGTATAGACGTCGTCGAGGGGACGATTTTTTTCAAGGAATAAAGTGAAATAGGAGGAGATTAGATGAACAAAAAGAGTAGCTCCACTCAAGCTATACAGTTGCCACCCTCGGTAACTCACTCAGCTGAGGCACTTTAGAAACTGAACTCACCGTTGGGTGTGGGATTCGAGTTCCGCATGAGTTTCTATAAACATCCTTTCACTCATCATCACTTCAAAGTTTCATTAACCCCTGCTCATTCGTACCCCCGTATAACCTAGCTGGTGGTGGGGTCACTCAAAAAACAATAATCATCATTGTGTACCTTCTCCAACAGATTCCTCTAGTATCACTCTACCGGTTTTTTCGGTCCCGGTAAATCATAAGTTCACCCAGTCAGAAACTTTTCATACATTTTCCGACTTACCTAAAGTGAAAAATGTGCAGACGTGGCGCTTCCACTGAATCTGCGTAGTGCTAGTAAAGATATTCCGGCACCTCTACCAGTTTTCTCTTCCTCCTCCACCAGATACCTGTCACGTGATGGAAAGCTCGTCGACACCTGCAACCCGAACTGCCTGTTCTCCGCCGAGTACCACCAGGGTCAGCTGGCGTTGCGTGATCGCGGCGGTGCCTATCTCAGTCCGATCGGATCGAAGGCGGTGCTCAAGTCGAGGAGCACGTCCGTCACTAAGGACGAGCTGTTCTCGTTGGAGGATTCACTCCCTCAGGCTAGTTTTGTCGCCGCGCTCAACGCTAGATACGTGTCGGTCAAACAAGGTAAGAAGGAATCCACAGTTTATTTGTAAAGCTATAGTATTGTTTAATAGGTTCAAACTTTTTTGAAAAAAAAATAAAATGAAACATTTTTTGAATCAAAAAGCTTTTTTGCCAGCATTTTCAATTGTGTAAGGTTATGAGTACCGGTTTTAAAGATTTCAATTTCAACATTTTTAAGTAAACTCGAAATCAAAATTAATAACAAATTTGTTAACAATTGAAGAAAAACATTGCAGTCTTCTCCTCGGTCTTTTATCCATGTTACTTATTGTTGGAAGAAATATACAACAATGTCCCTCGAATGGTGTTTACCAATCACATCCATTAATTGTTCCCCAACTAGCTATTGCAAAGATTTAAATAAGCCTCTACCGACATTATTCAAAGAAATTTTGAACAAATATAGTCATGGAAGAAATACAAACCCTAAGAAAATAATACACACGTGTGAATTCATTTTATAAATATGCATTTCTTTGTTATCTTTTCCTGATTCTAAAACCCGTGCAACCGTGAACATGTAGGTATACATTTTTTTCGAAGAATTAATGGTGACTCAGAAAAAAAGTAGGGTCATTCTAACAATAAACCACATTTTACCACAATTTGTCGTGTCAGTGTCATGGTTAAGACAATATACATTTGACACCCTACAATTAGAGAGAATCGTCTGTCGTGTAAGATTATATTAGGAGGAAGAGAAATAGAAGATATTCTGTTTCCTCTTCCACCACGATAATTGTTTGTGAATCACCGAGGAAGCCGTGCTTGGCATGATATGCTGTGATATACAACAGGCTGTGACTGACTCAGAGACAATGGTGTATTCGCGCACAGGTAATGAAAGCTTATCGCTTATAATGGGGAGTTTTTTATGCGTCACATCTGACAATAACATGCGTGTTTCATTGTCGTATTTCTCACTGACAACTTATAAGAACCAACAGTCAAGAAAAAGTTATTTTTAATTGAGAAGGAAAATACTACATAATTATATAAAATTGTATAACATTGTACCATTCTCTTGTAATAACTCGAAAAAATTAAATGTAGATTTAAAATTCCAACACGTCATGAAAACTATTTCTACAACCTATTATCACAATGATAACAAATTTTAATATGGTTACTTTTTTTGTAATGCTGCGTAACGACCCCACCAACGGCAACAGCTAGGTTATACGAGGGTACGAATGAGTGGGCGATAATGAGAAGCTGAAGTGATAATAGGTGAAAGGTCGTTTACAAAAACCCATGCCTTATGCGGGACTCGAACCCACGCCCGACCTGACTTTAGTTTCTACTGCTAATGATAGTTTTTTTCTGATCTAACAATTCTTCCCACATTCGTTCTTAATCTTATAATTATCTAAAAAAAAAGAAATTGATAATGAACTGAAGTTTTTCTCTTATGAACTTATTTCAATGACTTGGTTGATTTTTACACAACTGCATCTTCCAATAACGTTGATTATTCAAAACTATGAAAAGTTTGTGAAAGATTTTACAATTGTGGGTAGGCCCTATACTTGGTTTGAAGACTTCTATCCTATTTCGTGAATTATGCGGTGTATTCCAGAGAATCTCCTTATCTCAAAGAACTTATTTTTTTGACATATAAGTGAAAAAAGACTTGAACTTTATCCTCAATAAAACAGAATATTTATCGTTGAATGATAATAAAATAATTTAATATAAAATTCATGTCCTATCTCAAGTCGGTTCCACTAACGGACTAACCTGTACACTATAAATAATTTCTCATTTACTTTTATGGCTTGTCTGGAATTCTAACAACCATATGTCACAATTAGAAATACCTCTTGTATACTCCGCGCTCTAGCATGTCAAGAATCGAATTAAATAATACCTCCATCCATTTCATCCCCGCGTATACATTATGTGGTACCGCCCTTCATTTCCAGCCCACGCATGCACGCACACGCGTGACATGTGCGTGACACAGTGTATGTGTGCGTGCATTGTCGGTGTAGTGATTTCTTGAATCCAGAGGGCGTAGACTTAATTCTTACGGAATGTTTCCTAGTTTTTACGATATATGATAGTAATTCAACTATGCCTTAACTATATAAATTAAATATACGGAAATGTCTTGGATGATTTATTGTAAGTTTTGTGATTCCAGTTCGAAAGGAATATACTCACTTTAGTTAAGTGAACATTAATCTGTTTATTTATGTATTGACTGATACATAAAATAGAGTTCAATCAATCTGGACAGTCTGGAATATATTATATACCTGGAAAGGGAAAGGTATAAAAGAGGCCAAAAATCAACAAGTAGGATATCCTACTTGTTGATTTTTGGCCTCTATGTATCCGATTATATGATATGGAAAAACCGAGAAAAATGTAATATGTGGCCTAGCTATATATTGAATAATAAACGTATTTTAAATCTCTTCGTAACTTTTTGGTGAGAAATTGTTTGTTTTTTTTTAATTAAGAGATCATATAAAAAATATTTCTGCTAAAAAAACTTCACCCAACAGCAAAATAAAATCAAATAAAATGAATAAAATCAGATGAAACCATACCTTGAATTTGACGAAAATAGACCTGGGTAAGAGGTAAAACTAAGTTATTCGTAAGAATAGGACTAGATTTATAAGACTATTTGCTAGTTCATTTAATGCGATTCACGACGAACAGTATAATAAATCAACTTGCAAGGGACAACACGACACTAACCCCAACGTGCAACCTACCTACGTGCGACCTAACCACTAACCTGCAACGAACACTAACCCTTATCTCATCTCATGTACCTTAAGATTAGAAGCTCCCGATCGGCCGTTTTCTCTATTCATTAGCATTAACCTTAGAATGTGTCGACCCGTCAATACTCGCAGAAGAAAATAATATAGTCTTCAACATGGAATAAATAGTACAATACAGCAGCACAGTTTGGTTGTCTTGGCGATCTCATCCCCATCTAGCGTAAAAAAGATTCCATCTTACTTTTTGTCAGAGTCATTCTATTGGCTAATCTGATGGCACTTAACCTCAAAACTGATTGATGAATGTCTGGAGACTTCTCAACCTTAGTCTAGGAAAAGAATCTTTCCCCTCCAGACTTCTGTAAATGCCATTAACCAAATTTTAAAAACGATAAACTCAGCTATGAAACGTAAAGTGCATGAGTTTCTGAAGACGCCCGTCTGGCAGTCAGCAGAGGCACTGCTTTGGAACATGAATCAAGTCGGCATTGGGTTCGAGTCCCACATGCGGCTGACTGTTTGGTTTTTGGTAGATCTTTCATTCCTTATCCGCTCATTCGTACCACCGAATAACCTAGCTGTTGGTGGGATTGTGGGAATCAACGATAATCCTCATAATTATTTGGATACGTTTTTTTTTTTTTTCATTTATTTATACTAAAAATTCTTTGAATGACCTTTCATCCTTAGCTTCAATTGCACGGGGAACAATGATTTTGTTGCAAGGTTCGATATTGATGAAAAAAATTACTAGCTGCTTATTTTGATACAATTTTACATAGGTATTAACTATACCTATTCCCATAACTATGATAATTAGTCCGTTAACTATTCAAGTATAATTATCTATTACTAGAATACACTAGTGTCTCTTTCATTATTGAGAACAATTGTCTCGATTCAGCTGTATTTAGCTATGACACAGTGTTATAATCATACTAAATTCATTAATTACTAAATTCATTATAATTTATTATAAACAGTATAACCAGCAAAAATGAGAGAAAGTATAGAGGCATCTATTTTGAAACATCAGCCGTTTAAAGTTTCGTTTCTCTAGAAAATCTGAAAATCCGAATATCAGAAAGCATATTTGTTACGATTGTATTTATTTTGTGTGGCCTTGTGGGTAATTAATGAAGTTAATATATTATTTAATTTTCAGATTTTATAACTTTTTCAAAATCTGTTCATTGTAATTGTTACCCAGCTGTTATTATCATTATTTTCGTGTGCAGATGTTCCTTCACAAGGGGAATACATGTGGTTTCTTAACGAAGTAGGCCTACTATTTTTAAAGAGAGAATAAATAGTGAACAGCGCTGTTCGTTGTACAACACGCAGGTGTTGCATTTTAGAAATCAAACAAAATCGTAATTGTAGAATAAATTTGTGTAACTACAATTAAATTACAATATAAACGTAGAATGAATATACAATTTAATATTTTGGCAGACATTTTCCAAAACACACTTATATACTTGGATTTTATTATACTATATATGCCTTACTTTCAGAAAATTATTCTATATGTGTTTAAAAAATAGTTTCTTTTTTCTTGGAGTCGGTTTTATTAATCTTAGTTAACTGTTGATGCGCTAACTATTATTTAAGGCACGAAAATAACATGCTTAACCAAGGGTGATAACAAGTTGATCAGCTAACTATCGCTTAAACCACTAACAATCAGTTGACAAAACCGAATCTTGGTACTTGAATCATATTTTGAATTAATTTCTTTACAGGTTGTTTTTTATTTTAAAATTATTTCCTCTAATTTTTACATACCGGTAGTAGAAAACAAAATAACATTTTTTTGGTGAGTTAATAAAGCAGAACAATGCACAATTTTGTGAATATCAAGTGAATCATTTTTGGATGGACAAATAAAAAAAAAGTTGTATATTTTTTAACCCAGATCTTCCAGTGGTTATACACTATATACACTATAATTCACTCATGATTCTTCCCCCTCCATTTCTTAATTTTTCAATTTTGTCTTTATGTGTGTGAGGGGGGGGGGGGAAGTAGCGTAAAGCAAATGCACTTGCGATCTGCTAGTTCAAGTAGGCCTATACATATACAGTTTCAGTAATTTTTTTTCAGGATTCATTGTTATATAGGTTGATCGACCACATTATGTGACAGCAAGTATACACTCTGTCTCAGGCAACATGTGTCTTCTATTAAAGTGCATTCGATGCAGTTTAACTGTTTAAGATGCATCTGGTTGCACACAGAATAATGACTTTGTTTTTCCTCTCAAGCGATGCGCTCGCCGATGCAGTTAATCTGCAAGTCACTGTACGATCTTTCGTTCTCAGTTGGAAGTCATAGTCGGGGCAATTAAAGATTTTACAGTAACACAATAGCAATTATGCACTTTATCGTACATTTCTTATATTGGTGTGAAATAGGTAGAGAGTTGAATTATCGAAACGGTCGGGACAAGTCTTAATAGATAGGAAGGACTGACGATTAGACATTCAATTATCGTTGCATGGTAATGATAATGTGGTACATTCTTGGACATAGTGTATAGACTAAAAAGTGTGTTAGTTTTAATGCGGAAACGCTCCTGAACATTGCTTTTGGTCAAGACGTGAGAAAATGTTGTTTTTCAGTTGTTGTTTTTGTCGGGGGATAAAACTAATTATAATTCATCTTGCTGTTGAAGAGAAATGTTGCCATGCGGTGATAAATTGATCGATTGTTTGTAGTTTCTATCTTGAAGATAATTGACCATAAAGATCCAGCGAACTAAAATAAAATATTTATAAAGATATTGATTACTATTTCTTTTTAAATGCAAAACATATTGATACTTTGAAATACAAAAAATACAATGAATACATTACTGAAATTGAACATTCAACCAATAGATAAATGTGATTCAAACGAATCATGAATATAGCTCACATTTGACTGTATTTTGGTTATAAATTCTCTTTAAATTTCAAGATATTTCAATTTTTACCGACTAAATATATCATAATAAAGGTATATCTTTGATTTGTTTGCATTCTTATCTCAGTACAGTTGATAAAAGAGTGAGCAGAACGAAACTAGCTGTATATATATCTGTATATCTTTTGTTATTATCTTTACAAAGATCATATGATAGGACACGATGCTATGTCGGCTCTCTTCAAGACTGCTGTTACGCTCCACTAGATTGAAGACTATATACAGCAGGCATTGACATGAAATTGAAGAATAAAATATATATTAGTATAAGAATAAAATTACACGAGCAATTGTATTTCTGGTATGATATTTTATACTCACTATATAAAAGCATTCAACCATACATTTAATACTGTTAGGTTTCAGAACCATATCAAAATATAGGTCAAGTGAACGTTGACGCTTATTTTTGGTCACCAATTGGGCAATTAGAGATATTATTATAAATAATGATGAAGTGAAGATGAAATCAAGAATGAAATAAATATAAAATATAAATACAAAATCCTTATGAAATGAAGATGACAAGTTGTAAGAATGGTTCGTATACAAGGGCGATCTTACCACACCGTATAACATATTGTCGAGCATACGAGTTCTGCATAAGTAAAGACGCTGTTTCATAAAATAAAGTACCAAAATATAAAGTATCCAAAATAAAGTATCTCGATTATGTTAATTGTTTTGTGCTAGGTTAACAGGTCAGACGGGTCAAGCTTCAAACTTTCCTCCAACTTTAGAATAGAGAACTGTCCATTTTATGGGGAAAATCAGGTGAAACACTTTTGAGCAAAATATTAGTGACATTCTTTGCAATTCGTTGAAAAAACCTATAGCTTGAAAAAAAGAAATTGTATGAAAAAAAATATTCTTTAGAACAAGGAAAAATATTAAATTTAATTAGACACATTTGGTCTTTATTTTGTTCATTTTCAGTTCAATCACTTGAAAATAGTCGTTTTTGAGGAAAACTTGATATTTTTTTACATTCTCATGTACCTTCTCTCTCTCTCTTTCTCTCTCTCTCTCTCTCTCTCTCTCTCTCTCTTTTTCTCTCTCTCTCTGTGTCTCGTACAATGAATCTTACGGTGTTTTCCTAGTATAACTGTGTTATGAAATGGCTGAATTGAAATGTCTTAGTATACGGAAGCTTCCTAATCGTTCTTTGATGTCTATATGACATAGGTAAGGACTATTCAATGTCAAAACTGTCACGTAATCATAAAACAAAGACATTTCACGTCTTTCAATATCGCAATCTCCTCATCAGTCAACG
Organism: Brachyptera risi; assembly: GCA_964007535.1. NCBI lineage: Eukaryota > Metazoa > Arthropoda > Insecta > Plecoptera > Taeniopterygidae > Brachyptera > Brachyptera risi. Next base: position 19,487,113 of record OZ023337.1, read on the forward strand.
TGATTTGCAGTTTTATTCCATCTTATTCAAACTGCAACTATAAAATAGCTATAATGTGTCAATAGATAATTATGACAGAATCGCATCAATAATGGTTGTGTGGATCAAAGAAAGGAAGCTGACACGGAATTTGCCACCGACTTTTTGCCTGTTTGTTTATTTGTTTTTTTGTTCATTTGTTTAAAGACGTTGGACAGTCAACATGCAGTCGGCCTTATCGGCATAAAAGTGTGTGTCAACATTTTCAACCCAAAGTAGAACCACAGATAATCGATCTATTTAGCTCGATTATATGTGGTAGAACTGTCTGTAGTAGGCCTATTTGAGAATTTCAGGGTGGGCTTTTTTCGCTTATTGAATAATCAAATTTTATCAAATACCGTACGAGGAGATAAATTCCAATTCAATTTTTGAAAATTGGAAACTTTTGTTTGGCTTATTCCTACAAGTAAATCAACTCGTTTTTAAAAATAAATGTAAAATTGTAATCTTCACTTAATTAAATTATACGATATATTTTTTATATCCACTTGATTATCATTATATTCACCATAATATGTCAAAGCGTTGTCAAATATAATTATAGTACTGAAGGCTCACCCATTATTATATAATCTGATTCCATTATTCGGTCTTACCGAGGTATTTCCATTGACTTTATTTTTAGTTGGAAAGTTGGTGTACATGTATCCACGAGAGAAGAAGATCGTTTACCAACATTACAACAAAAATATCACTGTTATAATTGTGGAGCTGTGGTATTTTCAAGGGTTTATTGTTTTTCAAGACCAGGTTCACGATAAAAAACGCAACTGCAACTTTGAAAAATCGTTGAATTCTTCGAGTTATACAGCGAGATTATGTAATGTCTCAAGTTTTTGCAATTAGTTGTTTGGTAAACGACCTTCTTTGGTGGAGATAAGTATACGTGAAAACCATAGCAACAATACTTAATGAATATCATATTATCTAGTTTAAACATTGACCCGATGAAAACAATCGAACAAGATCCACATGCAGTTTCATACTTCATATTTGTCGTACATTCTATCTTTATTTTAATATTTGACAAGTCATGCATCACGTAGTGGCCGGAAGCACCTGTAGAGTTACTGACAAGTGTACTTAACATTATCGGTATATGTGCTTACAATGCAAATCCATCTCTTCGCAAATAAATATATATATATATATATAATTTAAGATTTGAAATTTTTTATTCTTAATACATCATTCCAACATCAATGAATAACAACAAATTTGAAACATTTTTGTCGGTGAGTTTCCCTTACTTATTTATTATTTGTAAAACCTGAGCCGACTGAAAATCGTCATGAAAAAAAATAAACCTCTGGTTTCCGATTGTTAGATGATATCAAAGTCAAGTATTCTAAACGACACACGATCTTGTCAACAAAAGACATCTCATGTTCCTATATCCTATTGGCAATCTCTTCTCATTGTTTACACTTGCACGTCTATCTACACACAAACGTCACACAGCTCATACACCACGGCCAGCTAACCGGAAGTAAAGGATGCGTAACAAAGAGTAGCTCCACACACTTCCTGTCTCAAAGCCAAACAGAAATACTAATAGCCATTTGAAAAGCTATTAAACTCAAGTGTGTGCATGAGGTGTAGTAAAGAGTTAGCCATGTGGGGGCACATGCCCCTTGAGTCGGAGCACATCTGCGTTTGACAATCACCTCTGAACGGTGGTTGCGATTGGATGTCTCTCGTATCCGCTAGCGACAACGTCGAGGTGTTTCGATCTGCAAGTTGTCTAGACAGACTGTGCGGAGGGTGATTGGATATTGCGGATTATAAAAATTGGCGGATCGGAACGTCCGTAGACCAGTAGCATTCGGAAGCTTCGACCGTTCAATGGTAATTATCTTGGTTTTTATGGTTGTCAGACAACATAATGGGCTAGAAACTTGACAGTTATTGGAGTTAATTTCATTTAAAACTAATTGCATATTGGAAAACTTGAGCTTAACTTCATAATCGTTTTCATCATCGTTTTCACCCAATCCTATTGGCTATTATAATTACGTTTATACAGAGTTTTTTCTATGTTATCATATACAAACAACTGTCATCACTCGTGACTTTATAGATCATCATAGATGGAGAAAAAATATTTTAGATATTCTGGTGGACGTGCCGGGTTCACGAATCAATTGAACCGTGTATCTTGTCACTTATCAACTGAACTCGCCCGTCTTTCCGTATAGTTTTCCTCAGTCATTACCCTGATAACTTTACCGTTTTGCGTTTCCGCACAAAATTACATATAACAAAAGCCTGTTTTCCATTATCTAGAATCTACAATGACATTGATGTCATATCCTCGTTATCGCCCTTTTAAGAGTTACGAGTGTGGAAAGGAGGCCTACTACAGTAATTTCACCAGGGAAAAAATGTGTTTACATATAGGTATACACTGTTCAATATAATTTATAGGTGTCCGAATCAAAAGACATTTACATACATAGGTATAGCCATGAAAACCAACTCATTATTATTATAATGTATATTAAACAAACTTGGGTCGGGTGTTGAAGTGGGGAGATCTCACCGCTGCAGCAGGTCGTATTTTAGGGCTTCTTGAGTTTGTATATCGGAGAGGTCCTTCCCCCCAACGACCCGGCACTGCATATATGTATACAGAGAGGGGAATTTTCGGGCTCCAGTCTGGATCAATACGGGAGGGTGTAGGGGGTTGGGGTAGGTTTACAACCTTTAATTCACCCCCTTATCCCCTCACCTTTTCCGATATAGTATTCTGTGTAGACGAGATATATTTGCTCGAGTTTGCAGACATGTTTTTCTGGAGTTTGTCTGGATTCTCGTATATAGCAGTTGAAAGAGTGAAATAAAATGACTTCGTTTGATAAAGCTCTATACAGGCATGCACATGATTCATGAGACTAGTATACAAAAAGTTATATAATATGTAACGAATCTATGAAAGCATATTGTAAGAATTAGGTTAACAGAGGATGTTCAACCACACGTAATGGTAAGCCATGCAGAAAGTGTTTCGTCTGTAGGGGTCTACATGCAGATATGCTTCTTTACAGTGATTATTATTACAGGAATTAAACGGAAGCGTCGAGTTTTGAAACTTTGAGTTCGTTTTAGAACTTGATGAATCTAGGTTCGAATCCCGTCTTGCCGGACAATAATCAGTATACAGACTTTTTCTCAATACTAGGCATGTAAAAACCTATCGCTCCCAATTAACTGGGCATTGCTGGGGTCATTCAATCCGTTTGAACTTGCCATCTCAAAATATACTCGACAAAAGATTCACCACTTTTTCTTATACATTATGTTTCTCACATTTTGATTTATGGGGAGGAAATATATAGGACACTATTACAAAAGCTTACAAAAGCTATGTACGAATAATTGAATAGGCCTTACTAGAATATTGTCAGGATGAGTGAGACTTGAACACATATTTTCATTTCAATCTTGTTTTCAGTTTCAAACTCGTTGGGTAACAAACAATGCGGTCTTGAATCTCCAGGAGGTATCCCACAGCGTTCAATAATGTCTTCGTCTAGACGCTAATAAAAATATACAGTCTAAATTATCATCAGTCCTGGTAGTTTTCTCTTGACTAAAACTTACACCGTCGTGTAACAATATGAATATAAATGTTGTCAGCTTTAATCTAAAACTACACCCAACGATGTATCATTTCGTGATATGACTACGAGTAGACCGAGAGAGAGAGAGATAGAGGGAGAGAGAGGGAGAGATAGAGGGAGAGGGTGGGTGGATTCCTTGCCTGCATCAAGGGCCACCCTCTTGAGAAAGGGCTGCAAAAAACTACCCCTGAGCCCGAAAACTCACCTACACCCAGATGTATAGTCCATTCAATGAAAGATTATTTACTGTCTCCAGTAACAGAACTAGGTACTAACATATATCGAGTTTGTTTTTGCTCTTCTCTATAATTATTGTCATCTGTAGTTCACTGAATTGCATCAACCGAGATGCGAGCATGTATCGCACTTATTTCTTTTCAGTTCGATTGAAAATCCTCGAAGCAAATGCTTGGATGAAGTACTAATTGGCCACGACCATTAATTAGTAGAGTGATAGGCCTAATTATAACATTATAGGCCTATCACTTATTTATTTCGTCCATTTTGTATAATGATAAACTTTGCATCTGCTGTTAATGGAAAGAAGTGATCATTGCCCAAGAGACTTAGTTCAAAGTGGATGATATCAACATTCGTGTGTTGAAACTGAAAGACTTTTACCTACGGCGAAAAATTATGGTCACAGACAGCGCAGTCCTGGTGTTGGTTCATTAGTTTTAAATAATCAAAATGGGGTGGTAAGATCGCCCTTGTGGTGCCCCGTCCAAACGATCCCATCTTTCATCCATAGCCTTAATTGGGGAACAATGATTTTGTATCAAGTTCCGATGTTATTAAAAAAAAAAATCGATCATTTTATTCAAACTTATTTTTGCCGATATCATGATTTTTATTTTAGGATCAATTAGATTACCGAATTCAGTATTAGTATACCTTCCACTGAAATATCCATTTATATCTTCATGCTATGGGTGAAGTACTAATTGTCACCACCTGTAATTGGTAATGCAGTCTGAATGGTCTCTAACAAATAGTCTAACAACCAGTATTTTTAATCAGAGTGATGTTTCTCATTATTATTAGTGTGGTTAAACCTTAAAACCTCCCTGATGATGAAAACGCCCCGTGATGAAAACGGTCTGTGTAGCATTTCGTAGTTTACTGCTAACACGAATAACCATGGTAGTATTTTGACGTATAGCAATACAAAACATAGATACGAAAGCTCTCGGTTGGAACTGTTTATTATGAAATCATTGAGGAGAGGTGGAGTTATGAAATGAGTGATTATTAATATAATTTGATCATGCAAATATTTATATCACTAAATCGACAGACTATTACTATTTAAAACGAGAGTGACGAGTGTTCGTAAATCGTATGATATTATGCTTTTCCTATGGGAGAAGTTGGATTATTAAAGCAAAATACTGTTAGTTGTCAACGTCACAATTATTTCTCAATTCCATCTTATCTACGTATGCTCTCAATCGGCGTGTCCGTCTCAGAACCTCGGCTTCGTGTCGTGTGTATACATTACCATATAATGGATTAATGGAAGCAATGCACTCTGTTTGGAACCGCGACCGTGACGCATGTATTACTCTTTGAACGGCAGTGGTTTTGCACGTCGGAAATAGGAAACGAGACTAGGCCTACCTTACCTTCCTTTTAATGGGAAATAGCGTATGTCAAGATTCCATACAACTAGAAAAGTTGGGGGCAAAGAAACTATTTATGAAGTTGTAATTCGAGAACACAATTTTGGAATGTTGTTGTTCACTTATTATTACAACAATGTGTAACATCCCTATCAAGTACCTTATCTTGGATATCAGTCTGATTTTTATACAATTCTTATTTCTTATTGATTGTTGTAATGTAATGGCTGCTTTGATATTGATATGATTGGCTTGGAAATTCGAAAATGCATACTCTACTCTATCATTGCTTTAATATTGTGAAATAGATTATCTTCTTTTGTTTCTTGATAACAAGTTTCTGTGATAACTAAAATAGATATGCAAATTTTAAAAACTAACTGGAAAGTGGAGAACTACCACTCAAATTGTAATATTACATATAATTTTATTATTTTTATTCATTTGCATTTCTTTGACGCACAGTAAGTGATATCGAATATAATAAATACACAGACATGAAAAATAAGAAATATGCTAAAATAATTAAGTGGTTAAATAAGTAAATGATACATACCGTACTATTGAAGTATTAATGATGTAGAGGCAATAACAAAATTATACTTGTATGGAACAAGTCAGTAAAAAATACAATTCTTCAACATTAAAGGTTAAAGTTAGTGACTAATGAATTATTAAATAATGATAATAATGATCAACTAGTTATGAACATCATAAATGTGATGTTTTTATCTGAGGAGAGTCAGTGATATCTTTTTTTACTATCCGTAAGATCGCCCTTGTGGTGCCCCATCCAAACGATCCTACCTTTCATCCATGTAGCCTTAATTGGGAAACAATGATTTTGTATCAAGTTTCGATGTTATTATTAAAAAAAAAAATTATCCCCAATCAGAGAGAAACCAAGATTATCATCCAAAGACATGTCAAGTTCAATTTCTCACCACAATAGTTGACTGAATGGCGCTAATCTGAAATATTATGTTTAATTTTCAGGTGTCGACGTGACGGCTAATCAAGATGAGATATCCGATCACGAGACATTCCAACTTGAATTCGACTCGTCCACCAAACGGTGGTACATCCGCACGATGCAGGATCGCTATTGGACTCTGGAAGCAGGCGGTGGGATTCAGGCGTCGGGCGATAAGAGATCGTCGAACGCTCTGTTTGATCTGGCATGGCAAGCGGACGGGTCGGTAGCGTTCAGAGCTAACAACGGGAAGTTTGTGGCGACCAAACGTTCGGGACATTTGTACGCCAACTGTGATGAGGTCGAGGATCAAGCCAAGTACTTCTTCTACCTAATCAACAGGTACAATCTTTGACTTCTATTGAACATTAATAGTATGTAAGGTACCAACTGCCCTAATTTTTTATTTTTCAATTTCATTACAATTTGTCATTTACTACTCTACTATTCTACTTGATAAAAATATACCAGAAGCGTGTAAAGTACTGACACCAAAGCTTAAAAATTGTTAATATGAAACTACTGACCACAATAAATGAAATTATGTATACAGTCTGCATTGGAAGAGCCAAAACTGAAACTCGGGAGTCAAAACTATTTTTTTGAAAATTCTATACTATTCTATTCAAACAAGATTGTTTTTTTTTATTGCATGATTCAATTCAATTTGAAATGCGTTTTATTCACACATAACACATTAAAAACATAATACCAAAATACAAAATACAAAAAAGTAATAAACATTTATACGTGTGAAGCCCGCGTAAATATATATAATACCTTGTGTGCGGGCTAGCTAATAGACAAATAATAAAATAATAGATCTAGCAGACAGACATACATATATAAGAATAATAATAACAATAATGATAATAATAATATGATTAAAGTACATTTCTTTTGATAAAATAAAATCTATATTAACTTCATGATATACCAGAACAGTGAAAACTGAATAAATAATGATAATAATAATAAACTGATGCATAAACATCCAAATAATTAAGAGTCCACATGTGCTATCATACCTTACATAAATTTACACAAAAATCTCAACCTGAAATCCTGAATTCATTCAAGAATGATGGTTCAACAAAAATTATTTCCGTTTCATCTTGACACTTGAATTTTCTACTATGTGTATGGTATATATTTTATCATTTCTCAATCTTATAATTGGCTGATCAGACCACATTTACCACCGGTTTGATGCCTAATTTTAGCCTGTATCTGTATCTATGCCCCACAATTGTGGAAAGCAAGTGCTTGTTACTGATCCCTGATTGGCTATTGTTTCAGACCAATCCTGGTGTTGAAGTGCGAGCAAGGTTTTGTTGGATACAAGAGCGCCACTTCAGTCAAGCTCGAGTGCAACAAAGCCACCTACGAGACCATTCAAGTCGAGAGAAGTGAGAAAGGAGTTGTCTTCTTCAAAGGTAAGCCCAAGTTCATGTTTACAATCTTTGTTCAGCTAGAAACTGGCACGAGAGCACCAAATCGACTTTCAGACGACCAGGATTCATCCACCGTAGTTACTTTGGATATTTCATGATTTCCCTCAGTAATTGAAGTGAATACTGGGATAGTTCCCAAGAACAGGTCACGAACACTTTCTTCTCACTGTGAAATTGACTTTCAGCAATGTCATTTACACAAAATAAAAAAAAATAATAATATAGATTGTAGCCAATCATACCACTTTCCTTCAAATCTAAAAATTATGGAAATTGTTTTCTATGCATAGACTTGGTCACAGTTTACCTTAGCAACTAATTTGTAATTTGAATGCTAATTTCCAACGATGACTTCATTCTTACCATTCATCTCTTAGTCATGAATCATAATTATTGTCATGTTGATCGCAGGTCAAAACAACAAGTACTGGCACGTGGATGGTGAAGGAGTGACAGCCGATAGCGACACACCGGAGGGATTCTTCTTGGAACTCCGTGAACCGACCCGTATCTGTATCAAGAGCATCGGCGGGGAATACTTGACGTCCAATAAGAATGGCTCGTTCTGTCTCGGTGGCACTGACTACGAGAATGCCACCAAGTGGGAGTATTAGAAACTGACTCGTCAAGAAGTCAGCACTTGTCTACAGACTGTACTTGGCTATGTCGAGTATTTTGAGGGAAAACTTTGAATTATCAATATAGAATGTGACACAATCTGATTGCAATATTGGCCTCAAAGGATTTATAAGCTCCACGCTGCCAACCTATGAGGCCTAAGTTGAATGTTGACAACCGTTCATCTCGAGTAAGACATATGACCAAACATACCCTCACTGCATTGGGTAAAACCTTGAAACATATTGCAATCGAATTACGAAATGATCTATTAAAGTCAACTCTGTCCAATTTTTCCAACCAAACAAAATTACAATATAATCGATCAATGCGTATTTAATGCTTGCCACATCTTGGCTTTCAATATTACGTACAGTGAATATTCAAAATATGGCTACTGATATGAGCTAATCTAATGAAAGTTAATGTATCTTATAAGTGATTTAATACTCGACAATGATTATTTAGACTTGATTGAAATAAATTGTTCTTTGTTCGTAAATGTTATCAGTGCCTAAAGTTTGCTAAATATCTACTGTGAATTTATCCTGAGGCACAAGCCAAGATGTGGAATGTGTTCTTGTGCTGTCAAAAGTGGAACGGAAGTTATACCAAATATGAATGTTGTAAGATCTGGATATTAGAAACTAGCGCTGTTAAGAATAGTTATTTATTTATGTTAGAATCGAAGGTATTTGGCTAAGCGGCTCTGTATTTATATTATAGTAATAGCGATAGTGGTGTTAGTGATTATTATATTACACTGCTTAATTATCTATTAGTGAGGAAATCATTTATTCAAGTACAATAATTGGAATACAGCCAGAACAATTCAACACAAATATAAGATTGTACTTATTCTCTGGTGGCAGTATAGTTGGTTGTTCAGTTTTTTGCACATGTACTGCCACTCTGAAATTAATAGTGGAACGTACTATTTTAGATTTATGTAAACTTTTTATATTGACTGCTCCAAATTGGAATGGAGATTTTTATACGTTTAATGTGTGTTTTTTTATAATATACAACTGTGTATTTTCATTCCGATGAAACGCAGCAATTTTTGTAATTGAAAATATTATTATTATTGATAAGATAAACTGATCATAATGATTGGTAATCCAGCCTCAGTACTTTCTCAACTATACTCATGGATATATGTATATTAATATGCTACATAATTGTAAGAAAAAGAGAATAGAGCATAGAATCTCTCTGTAGACAATGTTATTAGAATATTAAAATTGATTATTTATTATATTCATTAAATGTTTCCAAATGTGTAGTCAAGAATCTGCTAGACACACAAAAGTTGCCAGAGTATGCATTTAAATAAATTCGATTGATGGAAATCCATCCCAGCTTTTACTGGATTGATGGTCTTGTGCTTTTCTATCGTATAATATTTATCATTCCATGTTTTGTAAGAATGTAACTTGGTGTGACGTGACTGTGGCCGTAATTCTGTACTTCTGTTAGAAAAAAAAGGAGTGTGTTTTCTATGAGTTTGTTTAGCAGTTAGTTTAGCTTATTTATCACTCATGTTTTTTAATATTTGTAGCAAAGTATTGAAATTACAATAAATGTATAATAATAGTATTGAGAATAGTGTGCTCTGTTATTTTATCCTGATATTGATTCCTTAATTTCCAATTCAATTTTCAATCATATTTTTCAAATAATTTCTAAAAATAGAAATCAATTCCATCACTCATTGAAAATAACTGTAAGAAATCACATACCTTCCTTATACTGTATAATCTATTACTTTTCAAGTAATACATCTCAACTCAAAGAAATTACAAATAAATGCCTGAACAATCGATTTTTTGAATTAGGTCTAATATAAATACTTATAATACGGTACCAGTACTTATTATAAATAATATAAATAATTAGTTGAGAGTGGAATATTTGTGTGTGTTGTTTACTCTTAATACCAATGCTGGTAATATCCGATATATCACAGAAATGGTTTTTACTAATAATGTGTTCGTGACTTTCGGAAACTGAAATAATTCTATCTGCGGTGGAAAATTATGATCACAGACAGCACAGTTGTTGAAGCTGGTTGGTTTCGAATAATTGAAATGGGGTTGTAAGATCGACCTTGTGGTGCCCCGTCCAGACGATCCTACCTTTCATCCATAGCCTTTTGGGATCAATGATTGTCTATCTAGTTTCGATGTTATTGAAAAATATATATATAGGCCTATATATATATATATATATATATATATATATATATATATATAGAGCCTGAATACAATGTTCGACATATTATACAGAGAAAAATCATCTAACTAAATAATTTAAATGTTATGAATTCATGAGCACTTATGTTATAAGTGCTATATATGTTATAAGACATACTGCATACTTCGATACCGTAAATATTAAATTTAATAAGATGCTCTCACTTAGTGACACCTAGGTGACGTTTTTGTGGAAAAAATTACATAGGTCTTCTGATTAGCATCACGAAGCAATTTTTAACATTCGTACAAATGGTAACCCAAATGGTTGGTTCAGAAAATTCTTATTTAAATTTATCTGTATGTTGGTACCAACATTACTTTTAGTATTATTATCCACAATGGCCAACGTGAGCTCTGAAATTTTATTAACAATGGCGCATGCCAGGTGACAACTAATTTTTCCAAATTGATTTTTTGGTATACCAAGCTATCACTAACAAATTCATCTGAGTTCTTGAGGAAAAATGTGTGTTTGAATCCTTCTTAATGAATAATTATATCATAAAGTACATATTCTGTAAGTTGCCTTTTATAATTATCCCACAACTCTCATACTCCACTGTGAAACGTAATCATAACCTCAAAAACTTACTTTTGACCATGCCGAAAGAACGAATAATAACCCAGAACCTACAGAAAGTTCGATCCAAATTGAAAGAAAAGTCTCAAAAATATGTCCCTGGTACTGTCACATTGAAAGTTTTGGGTAGCGGTGCAAAAGGGGCACCTCGATCTCTGTATGTATTTACCGATCAGTCTCGATATTTATTCAACTGTGGAGAAGGCACTCAAAGATTGGCACATGAGCATAAAATGCGTTTGTCAAAGCTAGAACAGATATTTGTAACATATCCATCATGGGATAATATAGGAGGACTCCCTGGTATTGCATTGACCATCCAAGATGTTGGTGTCCCAGAGATAACTCTACATGGACCTGCTGCATTGGTAAGTAGCCCTAGAATTTAAACTTAAAACGTATTCCACGTAACATATATCTTGTCATATAATACAATTTCTTACAATCTTGGTGAAATATTGTTGTTATGGCTTGTTGTTGAACAAACGACAGTGCACATTGTGTAAGCACTGTAGGCAATGATGAAATTGTATTACATATTTCATCAGACCTGCATTACATGTAAAGCCTGGCAAAGTCATTTGTCAAAATACCAGCGTATTTTACTCATTCTAGGATGACATCTTCCCAGCTACAAAGAGATTTGTCGTCCTCAAAGATTTATCGGTAAAAATGGCCAACTGCTCCAACAATAATAAATTTCAAGACGCTGTGATGCAAGTTAATTACGTTCCAATTCATGGTGAATTGCCAGAAGCAAATGAAGGATCATGCGAGAGGCTTGAAAATCTACTGTCGGAGAGCGAAGATGACATCGACTATTATGAGCACGAACGGAAACGTAAGAAGACAGAAGACGATGGTCCTAGCAATGTGAAACGTAGTCGTACTATTCCTCCCAAGTTGAACGTATCAATGTCGTATATATGTAAGCTACAAGATCGACCTGGTTCATTGTGCCTCGAACGTTGTGTTGAGAAGAAAGTCCCATCTGGGCCACTATTGGGACAACTGAAAGCAGGACATGATGTGACATTGAAAGATGGAAGTGTTGTCAAGGCCGAAGATGTGCGTCTTCCCAACGAACTTGGCCCAGTGTTTTTGGTCGTTGAGTGTCCAACTTTGGAGTATATTGAGTCTCTAATCAACGAACAAGCGTTTGTTAAACATCAGGCAACGGCTGATAAACAGGATAATTTAGCACAGTTGGTTGTACATTTTACACCTCACAACGTTATGGAGGATCATAGGTAATTAAAATATTATCTCAACTAATAATCCACATCCAAAATGCATGAATGTATTAATCTACAGATACCTACAGTACCAGTATCTATAAATAGTCAACATAGATGTTTGAACGCCCAACGTTATCCAAACTGTCTATTCACAAAAATCACACCAACATAAACATATCACATGAAAATATCAGCCAACCAGAATTCAAGGTTATTGCCATTGTCACTGTACTCCTTTTAAATTTGGCGACCAAATTCAAGTAGGCCCCCTACAGCACCGGTAGTTCAGTTTACCTACCACTTTCTCTCATTGTTCGGAAATGGAAGGTTTGTAGGGCCTATTGACTGACTGATTCTTGTGTTTTAAAACTTGTAAGCTTTCATGTTGTTTCCATTTATCTCAGCGTTGTGTTTAGTGGTGGTTGTGAATAGACTCTAAATTTCAATCTAGATCAAATATTTTGGATCGAGCTCGAGTCTTAATAAAAAATTTCATAGCTTGCATAACTCTAATATTTAGTCAGGATGAATATTGGATAGATGTCCAATAATAGATTTTTTTCAGTGAACTGAAATAACTATCATTTGCAGGTATCGCCAATGGATGGACAGATTCTCACCGAGCACCCGACATCTGTTGCTGAACGATACCAACAAGTGTCTTGGCAGCGTTGCCGTCCACCGCATTCAGCAGAAGCTCCACTTGTTGCACCCCGATATATTCCCGCTTTTAAATGACCATGCCATCCCTAGTGATTCGGGGCCACCTCCAGGTATAGCATTATAGGCCTATTCATAAAGTAGTGCAACTCCAATGTTGCTGAATGAGTCATAGCAATCTAATAATAATGATAATAATTTAAATATATGTTCTTCAGTTGATAAATATGATGTGAACATAATTTTTTCTAAAGTGGACAAAAATATTTATCATTGAAACCTAATAGGCCTATTCGACACTGATAGGGCCTACAGATGTAAGTTGAATAGTGTCAATTTATATAATAAATCCTATAGTCCTAATAGGTCCTATGGACCCTATTTTCAAAATGGACTTGATATGATGAAATGATGAGTTAGGACAGGAGATTGACGTGTTAAACAATCAAATAGAAAGCTAAGATTAATAAATAATAATCTTCATTAGGTTTATCGTAATTACCGGTACTGTAGTTACTACTTACTAGTTGTACTACCGGTACTCAGAATGACCTTATTCATTCTTGTCACAATTCATAGATTAAGTGATTAAAGTTTTATTTTGTTTCAAAGTAAATTATCATGTTCAAAGGTTCGACACCCTGGTTTTGTGAAACCCCGTCAAATAGTTCCATCGAGACAGTCAACTCCGTTGACTCCGGCCGTTTATCCAGTAAAACCAATTCAATCACGTACCAGTTGGTGGAGAAAATACGATCACAGATAAAGGCGAGTGTAAACCAGCACCGTGAGCTTGATCAATCCAACAATCTTCATCCGTTTTCTGGTCATTCACAAATTATTGACGGTCACACGTTCTGCAACTTTCATCTGAGGCCGTTGAAAGGATTGGACAGGTATGCACTGCTTCAAATTTGTTTTCAACATCGTAAATCCGAGAATAAAATGTTCTCACCCAGGGGATTTTAAAGATTTTCAACCATCATATTTTTCATATGGATATAATATACTGTATCAAATATATTTTGCACATTTCAGAGCTGACGAACTAAAACAGTACCCACTGTATTACGCTGAGGAAACGCTGGCAGTTCCAGAGTTTCTCGAGACGCTGCAGAGTTTATCGTTAAAGCTCGAAACTGTAGCAAAGATTCCGTCACGAGATTACCCCCGTGTAGTATTCCTCGGTACCGGCTCATGCATTCCGAACAAGACTCGGAACACCAGTGGTATTCTCTTGCACATCAGGTAGGCAGCAGACACTAGATCTTAGTTGCATGTTTGATTGAATTTTTTTTTTTAATAATATCAAAACTTGATACAAAATCATTGTTCCCCAATTAAGGCTATGGAATAAAGTGCTACTATGGAATAAAGTGCTATTCTTTCTGCGTTCTTAGGCCTACTAACATAATAGGTCTATGCGTACAAGTGAGAAAGTTTCTTGCCTCAACTTGGCCACTAAATTCTGTGAAAGGCCATGCATTTGGGGGAGTTACTAACCTATTAGTAAATTGATTAGTTCAAATTGATATGATTAGTTGATTACAGTTGTTAGTTTGATTTTATTCAATCATATTTCTTCTGATTGGCAGCGACACTGCATGTATATTGCTGGACTGTGGCGAAGGAACGTATGGCCAACTGGTGAGATTCTACGGCAGTAAAGTGGATCAAGTGCTACGCAACCTGCGAGCCATCTACGTATCACATTTGCATGCCGACCACCATATAGGGCTTATAGGTTTGCTCAAAGGTATATTGATTGAAGTTTCCAATAAGTTATAACTTATAAATCAGATTACTCAGATTAGTACTAAGTATTAGTTACCAAGAACAGATTATTACCAAGTATCGTTATATAGACAAGTAGAGATCAAAGTTTTGAACCAGTACAAAATCTAGTTATCTCATATAGTTAGGCCTATAGTTTATTTGTTCCATTCTTGCCTAGTTGGTATATTAACTTTTACATATGTTTTTTTTTTTGTAAATAAATCTTCTTTCCACAGGTCGCCGATTAGCTTTTACCAAGTCTAGTACGGGGGACAATCACCAGAGTGAGCCAGTGTTCCTCATCGCGCCGAAGCAAATAAAATATTGGCTCAATTACTACGACAGGAGGTTCGAGCCACTCATTAAAGACCTCCGGCTGATACCGAACGGTACGCTGGTAAGTCTCACTGGAGGAACAACATGCTCCAGTAATTACAATAAAGATCCATCCTTTCGGGTTAAACTAGCATGCAGTCAGTGTCAAACATTACAAATAAATGTGTGTTGGAAACTAATTTGGAAAGATCAAAGTGAATCATAGTTATGTATCAAGTAGTAAATACTATATTGCATTGGTTTTGTCTGAATTTTTGTCAACATTTTCAACACGAAACCTTACCGAAGATTGTTGTTAAACTTAGTTTGTACTAATTTCATTAGTGTATTCATATTGCTTATAGCAAAATGAAATTCAGCTGAGCTTCCTCAGTTTTTTACAAATAGGCCTATATCTATTCTCGGATATCTCGGAATTAATGAAATATTACATCTTAGTTTAATAAAGTTTTGTGAACAATAGACCCTTACTATTATCCAAGTTTTCATAGATTCATAAAATGCTAACTGGGATAATTGAGGAAATAAACAATCAATACAGTGAAACAAAATAATAATCTTGATCTATAATCCTACATTTTTAGTATTTGAAAATGAAATGCATCTATTATTACCAGTGGCAGTACCGGTATTGAAATTACTACAAAAATTGTTCATCGGTTCTAGTACTTGGATGATCACAAGGTAGAAGAAGATGTTCAGAACCAACTGTATGACCGACTGGACATGTGTGATATTAGCACTGTGCTGGTGCATCATTGTCCCAACGCGTTTGGTGTCGCCCTCACGCATCGGGACTGGAAGATTTCGTACTCGGGCGACACGATGCCATGCGAGGAGTTTGTCACACTTGGTAAGCTGTATGCAACAAGTGCAATGTGCCAGCACAAAACTCATGTCCTAGATGGGAAATATAGACACTATTTGTATTTATATTTTATACTAGCAAAATGTGTTACATTTTTATCTATTTTTTTATTTTATCTATTTATCTAGGCCTATCTATCTTTTCATATTTTTAATTTTTTATATAGGCCTATTATATATATTATATACGGTATTTATTTTCACCTTTTTATATATTAAAATCATTTATACGGACACTAGTCGCAGGTAAACATCACAGGTCTATAATCGGTATATTATTTTAATTTCACATGTTTTTAGTTATTGTGTTGTGATATTTTATAATTCTAATATTATAGTAGGCCCATGTTATTTTATTGTTATTCTGTGTCATATGGCAACCTATAAGACAAAGGCTGAGTCTTTATTTAGTAATAAAGATATATATATATATATATATATATATATATATATATATATATATATATATATATATATATATATATATATATATATATATAGGCCCTATCTATTATTTACATCTTGCATTTACAGTTTTCACATATCATTTCATTTATTCACTTTTTCTATGTTAATTGAAAATACATTGATTTTCTCCACTGTGGGCTATTATTATTTGATTTCTTATTTTTGTTGACAAATGTGTGTAATGTTTTGGATCAACCTGGTGAGCCTTTTTTGATTATTGTTTGCTTAACGACCCCACCAACAGCTAGGTTATACGGGAAGAGCGTTTTTATGTATAACTTCTAAGTAGGCTGACCCCCCCAAACAGATAAGAGTTGGGATTTACATCCCGTAAAATTGGAATTTTTATACAAATCGAATTAAAATAAACAGCAGGGCTTATTTTCAGAAAGATTTTTTACGTTACATTCTTTTAAGAGAGATAAACCAGCATTTTACGTCATTATTTAAAACAACAAACTCATCTCCTTTTCGTAGTGTTCCTAATTGAGATTGATGTAAACTTGCTGTTTCAGGACAAGGCAGTGACCTCTTGATTCACGAAGCCACAATGGAAGATGAACTAGAAGACGAAGCCCGTCTAAAGCTACACTCGACTACGTCGCAGGCTATCAATATCGGCAAGAAGATGAACGCCAAGTTCACACTACTCACTCACTTCAGTCAGCGTTATGCCAAGCTGCCTCGACTGGACGACAATATGCTGAGCGCTAATGTTGGTATAGCATTTGACAACATGCAGGTAAGTTCACATTACAACGATTACGAACTTGTCAAACACATTGTGTTTTTGTATTGCTTTAAACTAGGAAAACGCAGCGTATGCGTTTTAAGATAAGCAAGATATCTTTATAGAAATACTTGAAAGTCATGTAGGCCTACACACCATTCAAATTTCAAATTTTCTTGTTCATTCATTCATTCATATAATTCATTCTTACTTGCAACCTGTGGATTATCAATGAAAAACTGTAATCTCAATACTGGTCATTTTTTCAATTTAATAGGCCTACAGAATTTAATTTCCCAAATATTTTAAGCCAAATAGAAAATATGTAACAGAGCAATATCAACATTCAATGAAAATTTCATGACATATGGATGAAATTCAAAAATTTATAATTTCACCCTGTGCTATTCTTAAATGGGGATTCTCCAGTTTTCAATTTTTCCATGAAAAGACCTTCGAATCAATTTTGCTCGAGAAGAATCTCAACCTATTCTGGTATGACACCAATCTGCAGAAAAAGTTTCAAGTGATTGGCTACTTTTTCTGACCTGTTAGCTGCCTAAAAAATACAAAAACATAGAAACAAAGACTGATTTTTTTGGTATGTGGAGTGGAAGTCTTCGTTGCGCTCATACATCTAATAAAGTGATTGCTAGAACTTTTGATATTGTGCAATCAAAAATTGAAATGAAAACACAAAATATTGAATCAATCGAAATCAAACAGAAACCGTAGACGTGATACCTAATTCAAATTATGAATTCATTATTATGCCTATCAACTATTATTGTTAGGCCTAGACCCTATATAGGCTTACTATGTATTCATCACAGCCTTCTTTATTGAAATATTTATTCTTTATATTTCTTTATTTCACTCGGGCTATTTTGACGGATTCGCTCATATTTGCTCGCGCAGGCAAAAATGACGTTATGTACTACACCCTGGTATCTAAAGTTTCAACTTCGGACAACTGTCATTCCGTCACAATTTTTCAATTTCTTGCGACGTTATTGAGGTTATGTCATATGTATCTACATTTTGGCTGGCCTATAGGCTTACCCAGGTTCATTCTTGAACGATATTTATGTTAACCCAAGCAATGAGCATCATTCAAGAACTTGTTCCGGTGAAATTACGGTTCCATCATATTATCGAATAAAATCTTTATTTTTGTCATAAACAAAGTTGGTGAACTTGAAGTCACGGCCTAATAGAATGGGTGCGTAATTCACATTCTCGTACGGAAATTCCCAAAGTTGTTCGTATCTTCGCAGATATGACATGTCGAACAGAGTAATATACTTGAATATCTTTGGAAAGTGATGTCATGGTCTGGAAACAACGGCACCATCGGCGATTTTGTAAACTAAAATAATTAGACATCGCCTCGGTTAACATGGGAAGCATACCCCGAGTGAAAGGGCAGTATCAGAAAAGAATTATCTGTATGAAGAAGGCTGTGGTATTCATGTATTACATCCACATGATCATGTAATTACTAATTAGGCCTATTTGACTATTTTTGTTTTTTTATACCTAGTCAAAAAGGCTTGTTAAAAATATTAATATCATTTTTGGTATGCGGGATGCAGTAGACCTAATGATATTGAAAATTTGTATGTTTTTTTTGCTTGTAGGTTTCCTTGGATCAGCTTCCAATCCTTCCACTCTTGTATCCCTCTTTGAAGTTGATGTTTGCTAACCACCATGAGGAGTTGGAACAGAAAGCCATTCGCAGAAATCTAAAACGAGAGCGAGAGAAAATGGAAGCAATAGTACCATAGCATACCTTGCTATTTATTTTACTTACACACCATACACGATTATACTGTGATCTTATGTAAGTGGCAATACATAAAAGCTAAGAAAGGGAGAAAAGATTTTTTTGTTTGACCGTTAAAATGTATATCCAAGTGAAACAATAAATACCGTACTTGTAAACATCAGTGTGTTTGATTTGTTTTTCAGTGCTTTTCTTATACTATCAACCAGAATTAGCTACCTGGTGATATCACGTCGAAGACCCATATTGATTTTTTAATTTCATTATATAAGCTTGCAATATAGTATAGCATATAACAACATTACTGCTAACATCATAATTCTACCACCATGTAGTGATACCAACCTATTTATCATAATATAAAGAAGGTGTTCCAACTCCAATACTAATAACATGAGAGGCATTTGTAGTTTCTTGCAGTCAGTTCAGAGCCCGATTGAAAAGGTCCCGATTGTCTGTCACTATTTAGAGTGTTTCCTTGTGATAATATTTTTTAGATAATATAGATGATATCTATAATTTAGATTATGATAAAGTATATTGGTATCACTACATCGTGGCTTCTAGCTACTTGTTAAAAACTTGCTCATTGAATGATTATTTTCTTCAAAACGTTTAGTCCTATCCTAATAGAAATTTGTCATAATATTATATTATCATTTTGTTTTTGCATTCAGTAAAAATTTGAATTATTTAAAAAAAAAATCCGCCTAGCCTAATCTTGTGGGGTTCTTCGAGAATTTCTTTATGCAGACCTTTAGTTAAACCAGTCAGTCTATGGTTAAACTAATAATAATAATATATATCTTTATTAGCAGTAAGCTATTTACATAATTAAATTCTAAAAAGAAAAAGAAAATATAGTACCAAGTCATTTGTTACAATTACAATTAGAAGTTATTTATAGTTGCACACTCACACATATTCTTTTAATAAGTACATTTATCCCAAAAATTGAGATTATTTTTCTCATATCCCTTAGGAATGATCTTTTTTTCTTTAATTAACTTACAACATTCTCATTCTAAGATTTTCAACCAAATGTTTTTACCCTTTTTCTGCAATTTGCCTTGAACTCCTGCACTTGATTTTTCATTCTGTCAGTCTGAAATGTAATGTAGGGCTAATAAAATGTAAATTTGGGTTAACTGTTTATTCATTCTGTAACAGTTTCAAGTAGCCTAAATCATGAAATGTCTTGTAATTCAACAAACAGAACTTGTATTAATGTACCGCATAATAATTGTAATGCAATGTTGCTTTACTGATAACTCCTTTTCAACTCACTCATCTGACAAGAATACGAAGGGGGTTCAAATATGAGTTATATTGATAATGAGACTCCACAATGAGGCTGATATATAACTTAATTAGCTTGGTCTCTGTAAGGTCCATTGTACATTCATTATTAGTTAGTTGGTTTGTTAGTGGTAGTTATTATTTATATATTATTATTGTATATTATTTATATTTATTGGTTATTATTTATTGGTCCATTACAAGTAATATTGGATAGGTCAGCATAAGAAGGTGATAAAATACAATTCAATACAGTAAAGGAGCATATTGATAGATATAGGCCTATGCAGTATAACATTCTACATTCAGTAGAAATACATGGAATAAAATAACAGGTGAATTCATTTTTACAAATTTGAATACAGATTACAAAGAGTTTAATCAGTATATTAGTTGGGATAAGCATGTATAAGGTCGTACACAGTATTTTTTCGGCCTGTTGCTTGATAAAAATAGATTTGTTATTTTGGAAGAACAATAAAAAGCGTTTGCACAATGTTTTATATACCCACCATTTTGGAATATGTGATTCGACCAATCACAATCCAATGACAGAATACTGTGCTGCATTCTGGTTTTTACTACCGTCAACTCTTCGCTCGCTCTCTCGCTGAACATGCGAGTACGTTATCACGAAGTAGGTGTGAAAGACAATGGCTCTCGGTTGGCGTCGAAATAGTTTTATTACTTGTCACCGTTAATTAGACTTGTATTTATTTTATATGAATGTTTGTTGTGTCTTTTAGATTATCTATATTTTATATCGCCTGTAATTATTAATACTCAATATGTGTAGTGTGCCACAAAGGTTTTATGAGCTGTGCAGGCTTTGTTTATCCTGCGATGGTACGAAGTCATCTATTTTCGATGATGAAGGAACTCAGCATAACTTTCCACTTAAAATAATGACGTGTCTCTCTATATTGGTATGTAAAATAATAGTTATTTCTAATTTGAATCCAGCATGGGCTCTTATCAGTTCTAGTTTGACAGTTGAAAGTGTGTTTGAGATAGTTTTCAACTAATGGAGATTATCAGATAAGATAAGATGATTGATAACATGGGGGCCATGATAGGCCTAGTTGAGGCCTCCTCGAGCGCGTCAAATTAAAACCAGATTTAGGTTCTACATCTGAATCATGGAATTATGATTCATTGAGAATTGACCACGAATTACTGTCATAGGCCTAGTCCTAATTCAAACTAGCTATTTACATGTGCTTAGAGTTTTATGCAATCAGTAGGTCTCCTGCATATAGGCCTAGGCCTACATCATAAAAAAGAAGTGCACAGTCAATCACTTATATAATAATAAGGGTTAGTTTTGCAATCGCGTATTTTCACCCTGGGAGACATGAGGTATGTTGAGGGCCTACATGTAACATTATAAATATGATTGCTGTCACTTATGATGAGAGGTTATCTTTGTTGATTTCCGTTTAGGCTTAGGCCTAAGCCAACAAAAAGCTTGGAACATCACAATAGGCATAATATTTGTAGAATAAAGATATGATGATCTCTGTTTCAGGTTTCTAACCAAGATTTATTACCGCCTTTAATATGTAAAAGCTGCGTCTATAAATTAGAGCTGTTATACGAATTCCGTGAATCGTCCAGGAAATCGGATGTGATACTCAAGCAATACCTCAGTTACACTGAGAACTTATCAGATGGAGCTCAGGTAAGAGATATCAACTGTTGGCACTAATCAAATAGAGGTGTTATTTCGAGATATACCAGTCTTGTGTTGCAGTGTAAATCAAAATTCTAGCTAGGCCTACCATTCAAAAGTTGGGGTTGTCGTTTGATATAAAAATTGTAAACGATATTGAAATTTATAATACTGGTATTGGATATCGATTGAAATTTCCAATCAATGTCGAATTTAAAATAGACATCGAATCGGAAAAAATGTGATTTTGAAAGTCATGATTCTCAATCATGAATGTAATAATACAGTTTCAGTTTATTTTTCACCCATACCTGATATATTCCGGATATAGGTACAAAACAAGGCCTATATTTGATGCTTAAGATGGTCAATTATTTTCTCAAAGGAGAGTCATTGACAATTTGGTAGGTAGGCCTATCTTGTTCAATCCTATACATAGGTACTGGTAGTTATAGGTCTAGAACACATTACAAGCACGTCAAGCTTTTCCCCCTACATACGCATACTGGTAGCCTACTCTCGGCATACAATTGATATTAAATATTCCAATTTGATATCAAATTGATCAAATTCACAATTTGATATCGAATCATTTCGAGTCTTCAAATATCAAATTGGATTGAAAATATGGAAATCGAATGGCAACCCTAATTATTATGTAACGTTTGTAACAGGAACAAGTAAAGAAAGCTCCCAATGGCTGTGTGTTGCCGAGCGAGGTGAAATTAGAACCTAGCGACCTTGTTGAGATTGAGATGCGAAACGGTGACGATGGTGACATGATGACCGATGAAGAGGGGGGATCTGACAGCTACGACGACCAAGGACTAGATATGTCGATGGATGTGAGAGAGAGACGAGTGAAAGAAGACGAAGCTGATTCGGAAGATGAAGTTTCGTCAGACGACTCAAACCAACACTGGCAGTCAAACAAAGGGTAGGTTACAGTACTATAGGTGTATATATATTATATATATATATATATATATATATATATATATATATATATATATATATATATATATATATATATATATATATATATATATATATATATATATATATATATATATATATATATATATATATATATATATATATATATATATATATATATATATATATAGGCCTATATATATATATATATATATATATATAGAGAGAGAGAGAGAGAGAGAGAGAGAGAGAGAGAGAGAACTTTTATAGTACTTGTAGTTATATAATTTTACAGTTCATTTTACAATTATAGGCCTATAGTACTTTTACTTACAGTACACGTATAAATACAGTGATGACGAATCCAGTCTCATTTCGGCTAAACATCACTTGCTAAATCCCAAAAGATGACGCATAAAATTGGCTTGGACCTACATTATAATTTCAAAATACTTTTTAAAATAGCCCAATATGCTTAAATAAATTCTTTAATTTTGTGAACTTCATAGGCCTATCATTTATTTCATCAAAAGATTGAGTCTTTGCAATGTTTTTCATAATTTAAGACTTTTAAGTAGATCCTGTTTTTAAATGTATCATGATATTTATAACGCTCGAGTCTAGGTGTTTCAGCTACGAATGTACAGTACTGTGAGCTGGTATTTTAAATAGGTATAATTATTATTGCAGGCCGCGCACCATTGAGATTGACATAGGCAGCGGCGGAGAAGCCAGTAACCTGTTGCGCACGCTAATATCTTGCCGCAAGCTGGGCATAACGCCGACGGAAGCGGCGGCCAACAATCGCGTATCTCCCACCCACATGTCTCTGCAACACTCGCTCAAGTCACGTAGCAAACTGTTTGCGGCGGCCAATCCGGACCCGCACTCTCCAGTTCTCGGTGAGTCGCGGTAAATCACCGGTTTGAAAACTACACTACATGAAACTACAATCTGTAGAGCAACTCATCAAGAGATGGAATCTTACCATTCAACTGTTGTTTTGATGTCTGCTCTACCGTGTGGATGCAAATAATGATGGAATTACATTTTTGGAGGGGAAATCTATCCTGTTAATAGAGCTCAGATTTTGTGGTTCTATAAATAATGTCATTTCGTTTTTAAAATCTAAAATTTCATTTTATAGGGTTGTATAAATCGAAGATTTTCCTTTTTAGCTATGATGTCAGAAATTAACAACATATGTCAAATTGGGCCTACACAGATTTTTGTAGAATGTATGAATTGGGGTTAGGATAACCTGTAGCCAGGTTATTACAGGAAATCCTCGTTCATTTGGAACTATGAATGAAACATTTCGATTGATAAAATTCAAAGTTACGTGAATTAATGAAAGAAACGAAAGACAAAAAATTGCTAGTGCTATTAGGATGGATATTACACGCTCAATTGTGGAAGTGACCTTGTGTATAGCTTCCACTATGTAGTAGGCTGGTCGTTGATGTCGAACGGAGTTGAAAAGACACGTAGGCGCCAGATACTACGTCAAAAGACTTTGTATATACGGACTTATGCCAATCATTTATTACGTACTTTGGGCGTTGGAAGTCGCCAATAAAACATACATAGACTGTAGATGAGACATTGGGACGAGAAGAAAGCTGAAATCAAAATTTATAACAAACACAAGTTTTGTAATCTTTGAAGAAGATATTATCGCCTCGGTACAGCAGTTTATTTTTTGTAAGATTGCTGTTTGATAGGCATAAATTAACAGCGGGATGACTGTCAAACAGAAAAACGTGTATTTCTTTTCATATTGCAATGTAGAAATTACAGATTTGAAGGTCAAATTATATGGTATTGCTTATATTAGTATGATAAGTATAAAAGGCATTTATTTGAATGGAAAATCTAGCACCTGTTTATATCATTTTTGTATAATTTCAGTTCTATGTACCATAGAAAATGGCAATTGATAAACTGTCATTGTCAGGTTGAAAGTTTATATAAACGTGGTTGTGTATACATTTCTCAATACAATGGAATTCCACGATTGAATATATGTGCATGTGCTATCTGCACCTATAGTATATGAAAGTAATTATTGATAAACAAGGCCTAATTGCACTTATTACGCAACTGTAAGTTACATTGATATCAAGTATTGATAGTCTTGTTTGATGTAGGTCTATCTATTGTTTTATCAAATTATTATTAACCTCGAAAATTTGAAACATAAGTCCGGTAGGACAAGGTAGGATCGTTCAGACGGGGCACCTCGAGGGCAGCGGCGACTTTACTGTCACAGTTATAGAATAAGTGGAATAAAAAATGAACGTTTTAGCTAGTTCTGAAATAAAGTACCTCATATATGGCACAGGTTTTCGTAACCATCATTCATCTATAATGTGCTAATTCGTACCTCTAAATCACCTTGCTATTGGTGTGAAATTGTTGGTCAATTTAGTCATCATCGTAGGTCAGTAGGCCTACAGTAAACCCTCGTTAAAACTCAAACTGAAGGTTGAAATTTGGTCAAATACTTCAAGTAACATTTCTGGTCTTCATTAAGTTTTGATCCCTAAGCTCAATGTCAAATATTTCGACCCTGGTAATTCAAACTTTTATGATTCAAAATGAGTTTTTTAGGTCCATTGAATTTTGAATTAAAGAGGGTTCACCTTACCAATATAATGTTTTTATTCTAGCGTACCGTTATTTATAATCCTGTTCTTGTGTATTGCGGGGCTTGTTACAATTGTAATAAGATCAATGACTCTCATGTCTAATATTTTAAATTTGATTGTAGGTAACCGCACTAATCTACCTTCCGAAGAGGGTGCGTCGGCGCTGTCGATGGTGATCAAGTCGATGGACCGGTCTGCAGTGAGCAGCCGACGGAAACAGAGCTGTCCGGCCAAGGCCGACAGCGCAACGGTGATGGACGACGCTGGCGACGTAGTGCCGGAGGGAGACGGCTGCGTGCCGGAAGGATTCTTGCCAGACTTTACGGGTCACAACCCGTGGTGTAACATAGCGGCCAGCAAAAGCGGACGGGTGAGTACCCCACGTCTGTTCTCGACTTTGATTGCTTGGAGGGTGAAATTTCTCGAATTTATAAGGTACTGGGAAACCTGGACTTCTAATTTACAAGTACGGTACGATAGGCCTAAGTGTACTAGAAAACCAAATACATTTTTGTTTTGTTCATGACCAATTACTAGGCCTAGTGATAACATCGAATAATCGAGAATCGATTCTAATGTAAAACAATTCTCAAATCAAAAAAAATAATTTTTTTTTTTTTTTTGGGGTCAGTGCTGTACTTCTTCACGTCGCAATACGTGATCATTTCGTTGTCTATATCATTTTATATTGCTGAGATTCTACTATCTGGACACGAGCTATCCCTTCGGTTATGTCTGACGGCCGAACCTTGACGGAAGTACCCGAATGGTACAGTACAGTTCAAAGAAGTCTCTAGCAGCTATTTTTCACGTAAAACGCCGCGGAAAGGTTGAAAAAAAAGTTTAAAATTACACAACTTTTTTTGATGATGAACTCTTTTTTTTCCAAAATCGATTTCTATTCGATTCTGGAGCTTAGAGAAGGAATTCCCGATTTTGAGAATCGATGTCATCACTACTAATTACCATGTATGCTATCACTTGTAAAAAATTCAATTTTAATAATTTGTGGTACATTGCAACTTGTATAGAAATATTTGTGATGGATGGTAATGAGAAGAAATGTGGTGTATTGTATTTATTTTCCACAGATTTGCTCATTATACAAATATGGAAGGTATAAAAACTTGAGACTAAAGATAAAAATAAGTCAACAGAAAGTAGGTAATTGAGTCCAATAATTAGAATTGAAATAGAACTTGTAGGGGACTCCTGAAGTTGATATCTAGGAGACTCCTGTGTGTCACTCTAGGGAAATCCCTTGTATAAGTCAGACAGGGGAATCCTGCAAGGGACTCCCCATGATCTAGTGACAATATATAAAGACCAGCAAGAAACCTATGATTCAGTTCAGAACAAGTGATTGGACAGTCAACATGTAATCATTATATTTCACTGGAACAATGTCTATTAACATGGATGAATTTTATTGATCAGTATGAATAAATATCTAGTTATATTAATTATATTAATTATACAGTGCTACCTTTAGTATCGATGACAACCTAACCTCGCACCCCATCACCAACGCCCACTAACTCATTGAAACAATGACACATAAATACATTGTACAAAAGTGTATTGGCACATTAACAAGTCAATTAATGAGGTTAATCATGGGATCATTGTCCAAATCATTTAGTGTGTGTTTTGTACACTCCATGTACGTATTTCCATCAAACTGTACCCACCTTGCTATTTACTGTTATCATTTGTTTTTCTTCGTCTGTATTATTATCGATCATTCATCTTGCCATCATCTGTCGGTATCACAAATAAATAATCTTCAAATCTAGCTTCAAAAACTATATAAATATCTATGGGCTTATTAATTCGTATTCAAAATTTCTTTATATCAATATTCTATATTCTAGAATATTCTATTTCTAGAATATTCTAGAATATTATATTGAATATTCTATATTCAAATATCAATTTGTATTATAAATAAATATTGATTGATTGAAAAAGCTCTACGTACTATACTTGCTTTCAGTTCAGTCGACAGTCAATTGATGGGGCAGATGGTTGGTTAGTTCCGTGAGTTTGAATACCTCGCTTGTAAAGTTATCCTGTACAAAATAGTAGACATTTGTTACCGTCTTGCAATGTTTCTCAAATGTCCATTCGTTTTCCGCAGCTCGCCGCTAAGCGAATAGACCTGTCATGCTCGAACTGCGGCACCCAGACCACGACGATTTGGCGACGCAATACCGAGGGCGAGATGGTGTGCAACGCATGCGGTCTCTACTACAAGCTGCATGGCGTCAACCGGCCGAGCACCATGCGCCGCGACACCATCCACACCAGACGCCGGAGGCCTAAGGGAGAGAAGGGCGAGAGGCGACGGCACAGAAACAGTGAGTGTGCTTTCGAGTTTGTCTTTCAAACAGTTGAAAAACTGTTGACCAACCGTCGAGACGTGGTAGCATTCTTAGTGAGAGTGAAGGATTACTAAATAGATTGCTTTTATTAGTTATATAGATCTTATTTTTTTTCTATGTCATTTTCAACCTTCTGTTTCAGGAGCTATTTTGCCAAACGACATGACAGTTTTAAATCAAGGTAAGAATTGTCTTATAAACGCCATATAGGCCTAATTAAGACCTAATATCTACACGATGTTGTTCGATCCTCAAATGTAGTATCGTTTGAATCAAAATCGTTTAAATTAAGATTTGCATCATTGAAGTCTAATGTAGTCGGCTATATAGGTTGATGAACTTTAATGTTGAATTTCACTAAGTTTATCAATTTTCATGCTCAATCATATTACATGTAGGCCTATATGAATAAAATTACATTGAATGCCAGATATCAAGAAGATGTGACTTGGCTATTGCTGGTACCATAGTATCATTCGAAAACCTCGGTTATTACACATGTTATTATAGATCCGAATGCCAGCTTACATAAAAAAGCACTCAACTAACATTTCCTTTTTTTATGCAGAGTCTCCCGTCCCAAGCGACGAACCCATCGACATGCTGGCCGCCCTCCGTCGCCAGATCCAGCCACACCTGATGCTAGCGCTGACCTCACCGCCGTCGGCCAATCACAGCCGAGACAGCGCACAGCAGGTCAAGTCGGAGCCGATGGACAACGACACGCCTCTCAACCTCGTTGCAACGTCGGTGGCCGAGTAGTCACCCACTCGTCAAGGTCAGCTGGGGGGTGCGGACGAATGCTTGCCGATTATGCTAGCTTTATGTATTGTAATCGTGATCAACTACACCGAGCTTTCGGTGGCGCGTTCGTTTTTTTCTCTATCTGTTCAGCATTTGTTCTCTGTTCTTTGGCGTACTTTGTGCAGTCTGTACAATTCTGATCTTTATCAAAACATGTTGGTTTTATTGAAGCAAGACTATCACATCTATTTTCAACCCATCATATTTTATGATCTTATTTTATGATATTTATGAGAGATTAATTCAGATTATTGAACAACTTTGAATGTAAATGGTCAATCAGTTTTCAGAAGAGTGTATCGATACACCATTCTAGTCAAATTGCTTTTTTGTATGTATATATACCCCTGGCTGCTGTCCTTGAGTTTGAATCAGTTGTTGAACAGTATTTTAAGATTTTATGGTCAGCTCTTTAGCTACACTCGATGTTCAAGATCTCGGTATTCATATACTTTTTAATGAAACGTCAGCCCATGTCTTCTGGAAGGGGACATTTTCAAGTAGTGGGTTTACCAAATTTCAATCATTTTTCTCAATTTTAAGATTTAAATTATCAAATAATTGAAATGTAATGGGTATCCTACCTTGCAATATGTGAGAAAAAGTGATCCCTCAGTTGCATTGTACTCACCGAAAATTACGACTATCCCTACCGTGTTTTTAACTGTAGTGTAAATATTGCCCCGAGTTATATTATATACACTTCAATTTGTAAGCTTTACCTCAATTTACGAGCCGCGGCAAACTAATTGGCAAGCATTCTCTGCATGACTTCCATTTGTAGACTTATTAGAGCAGCTTCCTTTGTTGAGCGAGGAAGCGTGATCGAACGAAATGCCTTTTCTTGTTGGCACTATAAAGTGTTGCCAACGTCACCAATGCCAGTAAATAGTAGTACAGCTATTTAGTATTCTGTTGTCAAGACTTAAACAAAACATATGTACTAATATCAGAAAGCAGCGCTATCTACTTAAGTATTAATTACGTATCTATTTCCCGAGACTTAGGTAGGTTATTACAATGTATTTTGCTTCCCTTAAGATATTTATTATTATTAGGCCTATTACTCGTTGAGTTAATGATATTTTTCTAAGTATTAATTGCGCCGGTGTGGTATTTGTGGCAAACGAGAACGAGGATTTACGTAGCAGTAAGAGAGAAAGAGAGCAACTAGAACCCGTATTCATGCGTTAGCCCAAACGACTGACCTCTATGAGCAGAATAATATTGTTTCAAAAGTACGTAGGCCCAAACTTAATTATTGTGTATTTATGTTTCTTAATGAATTCCTATTTAAATTCAAATATAGTTTTTTTCGTACCTACCCTCGTTTGTTTGTTTCAACCCAAGTTATATCAAATAGCGATGATATTTAGCTATTAGTGATGACATTGATTCTCGAAATCGGGAATCGATTCTCTAAGCTCCAGAATCAATTAAAAACCGATTTTGGAAAAAAAATGAAGAGAAGAAATTTAACCCTAAAAAAAGTTTTTTTTTCAACCTTCCCGCGGTGTTTTACGCGAAAAATAGCTGCTAGAGACTTCTTTGAACTGTACTCTACCATTTGGGTATTTCCGTCAACGTTCAGCTGTCGGACGTAACCGAAGGGATAGCTTGTGTCCTGATAGTAAAATCTCAACAATACAAAATAATATAGACAACGAAATGAGCATGTATTGCAACGTGAAGAAAGAAGTACAGAATTGTACAGAAGTTCAGAAGAAGTACAGAACTGACCCACAAGAAAAAGAATGATTTTTCGATTTGAGAATCGTTTTACATTAGAATCAATTCTAGATTAATCAATGTTATCACTATTGGCAATCCATGACATTATTTGTATTTGAGATTGATTCATTGTATAATAGTTTTATACGTTGTTTTGTTTATTTGTGGGTCCAATTCAGAAACTCTTTCGTATCTCGTTTGCCACGACAGTTCTGTCGGAAAAGATTTGACTAACATGTAGGTAGCTTCCTAGCAATCTGTTAACTAGTAGCTTCCCCTTAGCGATCTGCTAACTGTAGTATTATAAATGCGCAGCAAAGTAAGTTTTACACACTTTGTAAGGTTGGTAGTGGTAACGCTGGTGTTTTTCGTATTTTTACTAGCCTTTTTTTAATGGCGCAAGAAAAACATCTTTGGTGATGATGTTTATATATATTTTTGCTTAACTTATTTTAGTGTATAGTTATCTTGTAGTTAAGTGTTTCGTTTGTTTGTTTCTTTTAACTCGACTTGAAAATACTGTACCAGCCATATTAAAACTAACGTCAGGTTACTCATGCAACGTCCTCCAGTATACGATAACTGTTTTGAATAAGGTAACGACCGATTTCATTGGCAACTTTTTATAAAATGGTCCCAGTTTATATGTAGATATAATAGTTATAATACGGCGAAAAGAAATATTTTGCAGCTATATTTATTAATTGTGGTTTGATATTATCAACTAATACTCTTAGAGAAATCTGATATTTGTGTGTGATTGAGTGAGATTATTTATGTTTTTTATGAGCAATTTATACTTACTTTTATAATTTCTATATATATTTTAGAATAGTTGATGTTTTGTACTATTTCTCCTGGATGCCCGTGGTTTTTATCCTTCTGCCTACCGGCAGTCGACTTGTTGTACTACGTATTAAAAGTGCCTCGTTTGGTCTGTACCTGGACGCGTAGCCTCGACGGTGTCTTTGCATGACGCGAGACGGTGTCTCTACCGTGGCTTTGCGTAGCCGGTTAAATGTTCAGCATAGTTCAGTGTATGCCAGTTCATCTTTGCCAATGGTCAAACCACCTACTTGACCTGCAGTTACGTATAGCTCATCAGGTAGGCCTATTGAAAAACAATAGCCTAAACAATGTCAATGACAGAAATTTGCAATTCATGCACAGCATCTTCAAAACTCAGCAGTGAAATTGAACATGATATGACATTAACATTATTATGGTTGCTATTTAAAATGGTTATGTTGGAACCTAAAATTGTAACAAAATTTCTGCACGACATAAACTCTCTTGTTAGATGAGCGTAGCAAAGATTTTCATTTCATATACCCCCAAAAAAATGGCTTCGTTTTTATGTTTCTTTTTTGTAATTTTGTGCGCGGCATACAGGTCAGGAAAAAAGGCCAATCGACTCGAAACTTTTTCTGCATCTTGATGTCATTTTAGAATAGGTTGAGATTGTCTTTCAAAAAAATTGGTTGAATTGTTTTTCTGGAGAAAGATCAGAAAGTTTGTAAAATTCCCATAAGAATAACCCAGAGAGAAAATACTTGGAAAAAACAAAATTTTTCCAAAGCTCCAAAATTTGTACTGAAAATGAATAAAACATATTTTCAGTGATTTTCACAACAATCGGATGAGAAATAACGTAGAAAACGTATTTATAATGCATTTTTTCACATCAATCAAAGCTATGAAGAAACCTACTAAGAAAAAGCAACAAGTGTCACAAATTAATTAAACATTTGAAGTAATCCAAGGTCTGTAGATGTGGTTTGAGCTGACAGAATATTTTTAATTCTAGATCTCTATACTTCTAAGCTAATCTCACAATGCATATCCTGCATTTACCTAGCTAGAAAAATGATTGTCCTACACGTGAATTTGAACAATATTTTTTAATAAGATCGAAAAATAGTTGTCTTAATGTGGAGTGAAACGTAGAAAGTGAGAAGTATAACTGATCGCTAGTTTCACAAGGCTATCTAGGTTGTTTTTTAATAAACAAAAGCTTGCCGAAATCAGTTGCCATACTAACAAATCTTCTGCAGTCGTAGCGAAGACGTGTTTGCTCACTTTTGTCGAGGCTCAGCGTCCAGGTCATGGCATGTGTGTATCTCTGTGACTCTTATGAAACGAAAGGGTATTTTGAATTCAAGTATTAGGTTAGTTGTTAATCCCTTAATAATTCTTATTACTACGTAATGTTATTCGACTGATGGTAGTTATGTACGAACTTGCTGCAGTCGGAACGTTGACAAACAAATACTCAATAGAATGGCTTTACAAGTTGAATCCATTTGTGTAATTAAATAATAAGTATTACAGTATAATAATTAATAATGTTGTTTTCTACGAATGTAAGTCACTTATTTGCTGAAGCACGGAGAGGTTGATAGTACGGAGGAATAATGAATGCTCTCTGGAATATTTGTAGCCAGACAAATAAACGCCAAGTTTTTAAACTGAAAACAATAATTAATAAAGCATAATGTTCTCTTAATAGCCTTGTTTTAGTTTTTTCAAAATGATCCTTATCTCTTCCTTTGTGTATTTTTTTTTCAATTTTAAATATTGCTTAATTTATCATTTTCTTTTGGAATCCACTGAATCGCGTCAGGCTATCTGCACCTTTGGCTCTGAACTGACCGCAAGAAACCACAAATACCGTCTATGTTATTAGTATGAGAGTCGGTACACCTTCTTTATATTATGATGAAGTATGTTGGTATCACTACATCATGTTTTATGTTTACTTATCAAACACACATGTTCCATTGAATAATAAGCTCTTTGTATTCTTTGATTTGCATCGTGTGGCCAATCATTCGGGAGATGGTTGAGGAGATTGATATCTTCTGTAGTTGAAGTGAAGACTGAAATTGTTCCTGAGTAACAGGCCACAATTCCTCCCTTTCCTGCCACTGTTTGTTCGGCTAAAGGGAATGTAGCAAATGTCTATGACTTTGCAATAATTATTGGACTTGCTTGGAGTAATTTTTCGAAGGTGAATTTGTTTTAAATGAAGTAGAATTGTTTTAATATCATTAGGCTATATCTATAATTGAACATTTTAGGGCGTACTGCTCGATAACTGCACTGAGATGAGGCCATGTGCTAAGACTTATGAAAGTGTTGGAGGATTAATGTTGTTCCTATAATAACTGACTCGAAATGGAAGTAGTATCGAAACTGAGTTACCGGTACTGTAATAAACAGTTGAAATTGTGCTTGGTAAGTATCATTGGTAGATCAAGTTGGTTGAGTTACGCTACATCAACATCGTCCCACACCATTTTCTTAAGTAACTAATAATCAACAGCCTTCCATGGACATTAATTGTACATATTAAGTAGATGAGCGTAAGCAAAGATGCCGTTTCATATACTGGCAAAAATCAGACTAGTATTTTTCTTTATGGGGCATACTGGTCAAAGTACCTAACTAATCGTCAATCGCCTTGAATCTTTTTGTGGACATTGGTATCATACCAGAATAGATTAGTGGTGCTGGTAGGCCTACCGTATTTGTCTGTCAAATAGGTTCTGCACTTTTTTGGAAAGATCATATTGAATATTTGAAATTCCTCGTACGAATTGTACTGGGCGAAACTCGCAATTTACAAATATCTCAATTTTATCAATTGAAAAAAAAATTTCACAGAATATTATTGTTTTAAACACATGTTTCTACTAAGTTTGATGAAACTGGGTTTTGTCGTTTCTTAAAAAACTAATTATCATTCGATGGGAAACGAAGAGTTTCAAGTTTGTTAGGAATGATCGACGAGATGGCTGTATAATGAAGGCAGTGTCTAAACTCAATGTAGTAGTTTCAAAATGAAGATTTGTATATACATTTGTATGGTACATTCTATATAGGCCTACATATAGTGTGTTCGGTCAACTATCGCACTGCGTTAGCTAATGAAGTCGGGCCGGGTGTGGGTTTGAGTCCTGCTTAAGGCATGGGTATTTATAAATGTCCTTTCACCAATCATCACTTCAATGATGAATCATCACCCGCTTATTCGTATCCCCGTATAACCTAGCTGTTGGTGAGGTTGTTTAGCAGTATTAAAATAAAAAATAATGATTTAACATGTACAGTGAAACCTCTATGCATCGCTCCCGCTTCCATCGTTCATTTTGTTTCACGCTACTACTCCCATATCACCAATGTTGAATTCTCCTTAAAGGATCACTCTCCTGCATGGATGGGTCATTTTTCTTAGTCCCTTGAAAAATGATGAATTAGAGGTTTTACTGTATAATATCACGCTCGTCTTATAACGCATATGCTGCATTTTCCTGGTTGTATTAATTGGGTTTAAAAAAAAGTAAAAACAGCGAGTACCTTGCTGTTGCGTACTGTTATTCGCTGTAAGCGAGTAACCTCGCTTACCTAGGTTTATAAGTAGAAATACTCATAGTGGAGAGCCCATTGATAGAACACAGATGATTACACAAACGAGATTTTGGCGTCAAAATCTCGTGAGTTCTTCTAATAAACTGTGTTCTATCAACTGGCTCTCCACTATGAGTATTTCTACTTATTAACCTTGGTAAGCTGCTGTTCTTTCTAATCCTTTTTTATCCAATTCATATATCGAGCTCAGACTATTTTTTCCTCCAAACACCAAGTCATTCGACATCTTTCCTAGTTGTAAGAGGAACGAGAGTCGATGATGTAACTCAATAAATTATAAAATACAGAATACTAAACTAAGCCATGTTCTAATTAAATAATGGTATAAACAAAAGGTGGAATAAACATTTTGTGCATACACAATGCAACAAATATTCTTGAAGTAAAGAACGTACCTACTACATATGTCGTATAGGATGAAAGAACAAAATATCAGAACCTACAACTAGTTGAATACAAACGAAATAACACTATGTGTAGCACCCAAATCAGCAGTGAAAACTAGACTTGAATATAAATGTTGGCTGCTCGCTCGTAGATAATTCCTTTGGCTTCTGGAAAGAACTGCAACATATTATACCAGGTATCCAAGTTCAGTGTAACAATATCCACAATGGTTCTCGCTCGAAAGGAGAAGTGATGCGGCAGCCCGTGATACAGACCCTGTGCCACACCAAACACGTCGCCCGGCCTCAACACGTCGTGAATAGTCTCGGTGAGGTTCGAATGAACGGTCAATACGTCCACTTCTCCTCGATGAATGAAGTACATGTTCTGATCAGTATCGCCATGCTGTACGATATAATTACCGGTAAAATAGACGTAATGTTTCAGCCTGACCGTTAATTGCCGTAAGAAATCGTCATTGAGTTTGGTGAAAATGTACGAGTTCCGCAAGTGATGCCCATACATTGCGTTCATCAAATCGCTCTTTAGAACGTACGGAGCAGTGTTGATAAATCTCGGTGTCTGTTTCCCGCGGCCGTGTTTCCACAGTTGCCTCACGTAGTTCCACACTTTCTCCATCTGGTGGGAGCTAAGATACTGATTGGACAGCGAATCCCTCAGCTCGCTGATGCCGTACTCGTAGTTGACGAGCGTTGACGCGTACGAGTTCAACACCGAAGTGATGTCTCCGATGAACAACGCAATCGCAAACTTGCTGAATATCATCATGATGGTACAGAGAACCACTTCGAGGATGGTGTGCGGTACCACATCCCCGTAACCCGTGGTCGTAAACATCGCGACTATGAAATACAGCGATTGTAGGTATTTATCGAATGGCGTGTGTTTAGGGTCGTTAAGGTTGTAGTAGGCCCAGGTGTACTTACGGCATTTGGCAAGAGGACACGAAATGATATACCACAAACACGCAAAACCGTGAGATAGAAGAGTGAGCCAAATTATGATGAGACTCATTTGTAGGTATAGTTTGTTGACCATCAACAGGTTGGCACGACGTTTAAAGAATTGAATGATATACACAAATCTCAGCAGGTGCAAGAGACGGATAAACGAGAGCACCTGCATACGTCGACCGTACGGGGCGCAGAATGCCAGAAGATCGACTGGTAAGTTGGGAATGATGTCCAAGAGGAGACGTGTTTTGTCTTTCATGTAGCGCAATCGTATTTTCTTGGGGTCGACTACGTAGTCACCGTAGTGATCGATATATGCTTCATGTAGTTCTATCAAGATCTTCAGGAGAAACACGATTTCTAGTGAAATGCTTACCATGAGAATTTCGAAAGTTGTGTCTTGAAACGAAACCCTAAAAAGATTATATTTCACTTGAAATGTTTCTCTATTATATAATAGTCTGTTAGAGTATATCTACTGTAATGTAGTGAAACCAATAAAAATATATCATTTTTTAAAAATCCAAAAATATATTTGTTTCTCTATTTTTCCTCAGATAGATTTGATAGGCACAATGAGTAATTAGATGAGCGATGGGCTTCTGTCACGTAACAAATGACAAACAATTGTGACCATAGCAATACAGTTGACTTACAAACATTCTGATTGGTCAATTCCAACTGATGGACATTGTTTTCTGTCAATTTCAACAGAGTTGGGTAGGAACGTAACTAAAAGAAACGTGTTCCTTTTTTGGTAACCTCTAAAGGAACTAGTTCCTTTCTATAACTAGGAACTTTATCAAGAACTTCGTTACTATTTTTGTGGAACGTAAGAACGAATTCACATCCTTTGAAAGTTCTTTTCAACATCACTGTACTTGTTGAAGTTATTTTTACATTATGCGTGATTGTTATCAATTGCTATTTCCGGTTAATTAGTTGTCAACAAACCCGAATGGTGAGTCAAACTACCCTCAGGTACGCTTTATGCTTTCTACGATTGCCCAGTCGTACTAACGCGCAGGTGTTACATCGACTTGACCCAATAAACACCACCAAATTGAAAGTACCGTACCTACGGTAACTAATAATCTACCTAACCCCGCAAAGACAGGCGTCGACCAGTCCCTTTAACTGGCATTCCTGAGGTCTGACGTCATAGTTGCCACTACACCAAAAGGGAAAAAAATAACATCATCAAAAACCAATCAGGGATTGATCAACCAATAGGAAATACGGCTCATGTAGCATCGACTTCGAGCAGACCATCGATGCCCACATGGCTCACACGTTTCATTGTTGTTTATACTTTCTCACTGTTTGGTCACGTTGTGTATTTTTTCGAGGTCTTACTTCAATTAATATCACGGAAATCGTCATGAGTGATAGGCCTACTCAGGTAGGCAATTTTTTCAACTTTTCCAACTGTTTTGCAATCCACAAACTTTTCATCAAGTTCAGCATTCCCCTACTGTACAGTGCTGAGAATATTCGCACGCGGGATGGGGGCCTATATTTAGAGACAAAAAGAGGTAGACTTTCCAATAAGAATTTTGAGGCTTGAGGATTGGACTGTAAAAGGTCTGTATTATAAATAGGATCTAGGATATTTGTATATATATTTTACCTCATGTATATACTATTATAAACTGCGGCATCATTCTAACCATTTTCTTTGAAGAATCGTAGAAAAATATGTGTGTTAATAAATTCAATGAACCTTATTAAATACAATTCGATTGTTTTCAATTTTTGGGGAAAAAATCCAGACTTGTCTGTATCAAGAACTTTTAAAGGAACTTTTGTATATTTTGGGAACTTACATGTTATTTTTTTCTGAGGAACTAGGAACTTAACTTAGTTCCTTCTATAGGCAAGGAACTGAACTTTTACACAGTTCCTTTATTTTAGGAACTTACCCAACTCTGAATTTCAACAATGAGTGACGTCTTTTGACAGAAGCCTATAGTGAAGACCTTCATCCTACTCTATGGAGCTTTGTCTGTGTGTGTTTTTTTTCTGTCTATTTGTAAGCACTGCACAGGTCTCAGGGTTCAATAAGTATACCGGTAACTCTAAATTGCAGTTGCATTTAATTTCACGTCCCATGATAATTGCGTTGATGTCTTTTGAGGTTTTAATTTATTTTTTTTCGGGGGGGAGGGGGATAAAAGTGAGGAACTAATGATGCATAGGTGGTGTAAAAAATGGGTGATGTTCCACCAAAATAACAAACACAAAATCATCACCATATTTGTACAGCTGCAGTGAGTATTTTGAGGGTCAGTGATTTTTAAGGCCAAGAAACAACTATATGTTTCAAAAGTATAAAAAGTTCTGCATTAAGTTCCTTCGATTTCCAAAGTTGTACTACTATTTAGTTGGTAGAAGACCTATTATATGGCGATAGAAGTATACTAACCGATAGCTGATGATCGCAATGTTGAGGTACGAAGCTACAACCACCGTATAACTGAGCACGCTGTAGACGAATGAAGTGGGCAACAGAGCAAAGTGGAACCACTTGCTCGGCATGAGCAAATTGGTCGCATTGCCCGCCATGCCTCGGCTAGTGGTGGTGTTGCTGGTCTGGTTAGTGCCGGTGGTGTTGATAGTGGCGCCACTGGTGTTGACCTGCATATGGTTTTCACCTTCCATCGTGACGTTGACTGAGGTTGGCGAGTCGTTTTGAAAAATGGTGGTCGGCATGACATAGTCCTTTGCCGTACCTGACAATTTATTCAATCATATTGATTCAACGACATACCATAATAATGACCAACTCTATGCATCGTTCCCGGATCCATCGTTTTCCTACTTGTACCATTCATTTTTTCTCACCCCACTCCTATTTAACCAATGCTTAAATTTCCCTGGATGGATAGATTTTCTGCATGGATGGTTTTATTTTTCTGGTCCCTTGAAAAACGATGGATAGAGGTTTCACAGTAGTAATTTTGTCAGATATCACATAATATAATAGTGAGAAATGTGACTAAGGAGACCATGCAACATGATAAAGCATTAGCATGATAAGGGATTAGCATGTAAACACGGCAAACTTTGAGAACACATATTTCAAAAACGGTTGAATAAATTCAAGTGAATTATTTTCATTAATTTTGCATCAAGTGTTAGCTATGAAATGAACCTTGATGATGTTTTGTGATATCATCAATTTTATATTGAATTTTCATATTCATGTCTGTTGTTTTTAAATCTACGATTTGACTTTTTAAAATTATTTCAAGTATAGATGTCACACATTTGAATGAGGTTCATTTCCATGTAAAATACTGCCAGTAAGAGGCACAGAAATTCTCAAGTCTAGCACAAATACTTTCTGAGATAAATGTTCCTGAAGTCGTAAAATTGTTATTTCTCGTAAATAAGCTTCGAAGTTGGGTGTTGAAATTTCGAATATTCACGCTGATATCTCTTCCACTATGATCAGTGCATTCCAGCATCATAGCTAGGTTGATATCGAACAACTTGATGGCCAACTTATGAAAGACAGAATAAGCTACAAAATGAATAAATCGCTGAGCTAGCATGAGTTGAAACTAAGTTACTGCAATTTGAAAATGAGTCACTCGTATTGTAACTTGAGTGAAAATGTTGGCACGAACGGTGATGAAATAGTTGTTCATGACCCATTCACTCAAATGCAAAAAAAAAAGAATATTGATTAGAAATCGGAAAATCACCAAAAAAAATTATATGAAAAAAACTGAAAAAAATATTTTTGTCGATAGGGTCCTCTTGAAGTTTTCCCTGTGACATGCCTATTATTAAACCTTCTTTCATGAATACAAGTTTACTTAGTATATGCATGCTCACCTAAAACGATGTCCATATTGTGCTTGATAGCCGGGTACATCTTCAGAACGTTGTAGAACGTTTCGCTGGGGATGACGAGTGCATCGAGGTTGCGTGACGCTATGATGGTCACTGAGCACATGTTCGGTACGCTACTTGCGATGTTGCCAAATAGACCTGACAAAAATTGGACACAACGTACGCAATCAATATGAACTTACTGCATTGTTTACTACACCCTATCTATGAGGCACTCATTTCTTTTTGATAAACTGAATAAATAAATAATAATTCAAGATATTTCAGTTTATTTTTTGTATTATTTTTTTGTTCCCTCCTTTTATTTCTCTTTCGATATATTTATGATCTCATATTTTCTTCTTTGATTTTGTTTGTAATAGTTCATCTTTTGAATGCTTGATATGTATAGTGAAAAGTTTTGAAGGCTTACATGATATTGTTGTATAAATTAGCAAAGTCAGAATATAAGTTAACAGTTCTTTCTTGACTAGGTCTGATTATCAGCAAATACTTTCATCAATCAGTTCAGTCGACCTGTGATCAAAGTTGAAACAATACATACAGAGGCTACTTCCTAGTCTTCGAATAGATTTATCCAATTATCAATTAATAACAACAATTTAAATTTAATACAGTGACACCTCCACCTTATCGTTTTTCAAAGAATCAGGAAAGAAACATCCATTGAGATAAACAAAATAATTCATGCTTGAAAAATGAAACTTGGGTAATATGATTTTAAGGGTGGGACAATACAAATGATGGAGCTGGGAATGATGTATCAAAATTTCACTCTACGTAATAACTTTCATTTGCACAGTAATTGTTTGAACATGATAAGTTTACTCTCATGATACTGTAGTTGATGAATCTAGCAGTACCTCATGATACGCTTTGATGATTACAGATACAAAATTTCATTATCACTGATGTTTCAGCTCATTGCCTCAGTCACGTTAAAAAAATTATAAAAATAGTTTGAATGTCATGTGATTGATTTAATTTATTGCAATTTCTAATTTTTTACTCCATTGTACCTATTTATTTATGATGACTTGGTAATTAATGTATGTAAAACTGGTAATACCTCCTGGTCCCATGCACGCAATCATCTCATTATATGTGGATAACACCTCCACTTTGCCGCGATAGATAATGTAGATATTACTCTGTACGTCTTGACTGCGTATGATAGTTTGACCGCGCAGTATGTAACACTGTTCCAAGTGTTTTCCTGAAAACAAGTGGAAATATGGAAATACAGAAGCCCATTAGGTCACTAGATAATTTTTTTATTATTAAAATTTGTTATTGTTTTCAATACAATATGAATTAAGCACAACATACGAGTCATAGTCATGAACGTAAATATTAATAATTCACAATTATTATGTATTAATGATGATAATTAATTAATAATCAAAATGGTCCATATAATCAATAGTAAGAATTGTTGTTCGATATTTTCGAACGCTATTCGATATCGATAGATTATTTCGATATTGAATAAATGAACGGCCAATTGTCGGCTTCCTAACAAATCATCATAGTGACAATTCTATGCATACTGTAGTCCATGGTCAGTTTGGCAGTCATTTGTTGACAAAGTGAAGTCTGCGTGTCAAGACAAAGGCAAATCCTCACTGCGCGTCACAGAATAATTACAGAAGACTAAAAAGTAATGATTTAGTTCTAAATAGGCCTATATGGCGATAATTCATATCGATAATCGATATTATCATTCATCATCAGTATATTTGGTATTGCTTACAAATTCTTGCTCAAACGGCAGCCCTATAATAACCAGGATGAAGATGATCTACAAAAATCTACAATAACTGACTGACATTTGATCATATCAGATGTTTTTACATCTCTCTTACCGATGACTCTGAAGAAAGAGGGCTCAATGTTTTCGAACAGCGGCACCTCTCGCAACGTCTTTTCATACATCCAGAGCACAGCATCTTCCATCAACGCCGTGTGAAGCGTATCGAAGATTACGTGAGACTTGATCCCCGAAGTGCGTTTCCACTCATATTCGAAGTTGTCCAGCAACTTCTTCTGCAGGTGCTTGTCCACAGACTCTCGATCCATGAAGCAGATCAATTCTTGGATCATTTCCTGGTGATGTAGAATGTAAATACTGTGAAAAACTAAATAACTTTGCAAATGCAGCATATGAGCGAGGTATTTTTTCTAATGTCTAAATTTGCTCAAATAAGCAACAGATGGCAGGGCATGGCCATTCACAGTCATTAAACGTAAAATTTGAATAGGTGTTTAGTACATGCATTTCAGTTCACTCAGATCTCAAACCAAAACTAGTACTAAGGAACAAAGAAATTATACAGATTTCTCATTTCATGTCATTTCTGTAACTTGGCAATAATTTTAGGGTTTTTTGGATTCTATAACGTGTAGAGCTATACTACACCTATCAACTTCCTACCTATATATCAACTTCTACACCATACCTGATAGAGGGACATCGTGCTATGCAGACTGGCTTTTGAGCTGGCTATATTGGCAAACATATATCCGAACATTAGTATTCCGACGAGTATCATCAACATCACCATGTAGAGTTCGAAGTCCGTCTGTGCCGAGATCTCGCCGAAGCCGACGCCAGTGAAAGTGGTCGTGACCCAGTAGTAGGCGACGATGTAGATCTCAATCGGATGGTTCAGACGGTTGAAGTGAGACACGGACAGCCAAGTGCCCGTGTGACAGTCCATATGGCCGATCTCATCTTCACTACTGTTTTCGCCGGGGTCGTGCTCGTGCAACTTGACAGGCTCTTCCGTCTCGG
This sequence comes from Brachyptera risi, assembly GCA_964007535.1. NCBI lineage: Eukaryota > Metazoa > Arthropoda > Insecta > Plecoptera > Taeniopterygidae > Brachyptera > Brachyptera risi. Next base: position 19,530,068 of record OZ023337.1, read on the forward strand.
TCATCTGACATAAATACAATAAGATACAAACATATGATACAATAAATAATACGTAAAATACAACCTTGAAGCTTCCAATGCGGCCAACAACTCTTGTCAGTACAAATCATTGTAATATCAAGTTGTTTGGAGCTTTCGAAAATAGATTCTTCTTCTAATAATTCTATGAGCAGGCACTTACTTACTTACTTACTTACATTACTGATGGAATGCTGTGTTCGTGAGATCACTGGTATTGCACTCTGGGTAGCTTATAGAGTTTCCACTTGCTTCCACTCAAAGAAAGAAACTGTAAACTGCTTCCTGTGCTGCCTTGCCAGGGCTTGCACTGGAAGCAGTAATTGGTATTTTTTAAATCAAGCCCTACTTTCCAATAATGTAAGTGATAGCTAAGGTAGTTATGTATGTGGCTCAACTAGTAAATACTAAATATAATATAAATGGAATTTAACAATTGAATAATGTATTAAATGGCAAAGAAAATATATGTAACACTGTAGCAGCGAGATCACCTTGGAGCAAACAGATTGTATCGTCATAGTTTTTTAGCACAGAATTGAATATACACGGATTTACAAATTGGTAATTACTGTTATTAAACATGCAGTACACACCTGCTAGACTTCTGTACAGTATTACCAATCTTGTTGTTCTTCTACCTTGGAATAGCATAGGAAGCTTATATATTTGAATAATATATGGACAGAAGCGCACGGTACCTTCAATGCAGAGAAGCGCATATTCTTTTCTAAACTGGCTCCTGGGTTGTAGCTTTGATTTCTTCTCGATTCATTTAAACTTGTGTAGTTAGCCAAACTAAAGATCTTGTCCCATTTTGGGATGAGGGAGGCAGAATTGTTTGTCTCGGCAATCTTTTCACTCCCCTCCGAGATGTTTGACCTTGAGAAGTCAGTTGAACCATAGTTGATGCTCCGCTTTGACATTTGTGGAGCTGGACCAGCCTGCTCTGGCATATTTGCGTAATTGTCCATAGCATCATGATAGTCATCGGCATCATCAGAGCTTAGCACTTCGGAAGAAGCATTGAAGAGTCTGCTAGCGTTGATGCTTAACAACGTCAATGAATTCTCGGGGTGATCGGTGCCTTCGTACCTAGTGTGACAAATTTGTCGAAAATATGTTGTTTTTAAAATCATATATTGACTGAATGAAAAAAAGGTTTAATACCTGTACCTGTCTGTTACAAGAATTAACAGGAGGCAGTCTGCATGTGTCCAAGTACAAGCCATTCAACAAAATGAAGTTTTAAAATATGTTCTGCATATAATCTTTGTAAAAATCAATTGCAATTTTCAATTCCATTAAAATTTGTTTCAAGTATCGATATAAAATCTTTTGAATAACCGAAATCGAATTGATCATTTAAAACGAAATAAAACATGCAACGTGAATGTTGGACTACTAGACATATTCGTACCGGTATTGGCAATTGACTGACACCAAAACACTGGCCCACATGTTGATGAGAACAATAGTGAACGGCAGGAACTTGACTACGCGGATAATGTCCGTCTTACGCAGAATGTCCTTCTCGAGGTAACTGAACGCGCCCGGAAGGCGATGCATTTGAAGCACGCGGTTCAGGCGGACGATGCAATGCTGCGGATGGGTGGTCTCGAGGTGGTCCTACAGTAACAAACAGGGTGTAAATACTGAATTGGACCTCGGAAATGAGTTAATAAATTCAACCTAACATTGCCATTAATCAATTAACCACTTACACATTTTATAATTGATTGATTATTGTTTGCTTGACAACCCTACCAAGCTAGGTTATACGGGGGTTCGAATGAGCATGTGATTATGAAACTATGAAGTGATGATTAGTGAGAGGACATTCACAAAAACCCATACCTTATGCGGGACTCGAACCCATGCCCAACAGTGACTTCCGTATCTGAAGCGGTGCCTCAGCTGACTAAGCTACCGAGGGTGGCTCAAATTTTATAGATTGTTCAAAACAATAAATACAGCATAAATTGAATATATATTCCTCCAAACTCCTTCTGTGGGGTGAAGTGTGCTTCATCGTATTCATATATGTTTTACATGAGTGTCTACAGTTCTTTTTTCAAAACACATATTATTGACACACATTATTTTCCGTAAAATGCAGTCTCAGTACTTTGTTCATCATCATACCTATTAAAACTTTTACATTCATGAAAATATTTAGAATATATAAATACTTCAATAAACTGGGAAGTGATTCTGATGCTCACCTGAGCCGTGTGTCCCTCCGTATGCGTGGGAAATATCGTGAGTAGATACTCGACAGGGAAACAGGCGATGAAGTCGATGATGAAGCTTCCAGTCAGGTAGTGACGGGCCGTACTGTACGGGTGAGTCACTAGCAGACCCTTCTCGTTGAAATAGCCCACGTGGAACATCAGGTACACGTTCATGTAGGCAAAGTAGTCAAGTATGTAGATGCTAAATGAGTCGTGCAACAAATAAGGTACAAAAATCTGTAGTAGTAAATATTTATTTGACTGTCTTATGTACAAGATTATTTATATACTGTACATATCAATTTATTGAGAATATAAAATTGAATGATAATAATTAAATTATAAAAGTTGAAGTAAACGAATGAGAAAATGTTCAAAATAGCAGCGTAATAATAAAACAGATTTAAATCTAAGAGCCAGATGTTGTATGAACTGAAAATTGGTAAATTAAGAATAAAAATTAGTCAATTAATTTCTTATTCCCCTTAGCTACTCCTGCTATTTTCTACTTTGACTACTAATTTCATATTCATATGTTCATATGAACGACCCTGAAACAAGAGATTAATAAAATAATAATACAAATTAGTCCTCAATAATGAAAGCTGAAAATAAGTCATAATTTTTTCGTTTTCTTTTCATCAAAATCAAAACTTGCCACAAAATTATTGTTCCCCAATCAAGGCTAATGATGAGGTTGACAAACCTGCATGACCGACTATCTCTCCTATTGTGCAATTAAGATTGGGTGCGTTGATCCACCAACTTTGGTGAAAAAAAACTAAATTAGATATTATTAATTATGACGCCAACTGGCCACGAACGAAATATTCATTTTATTTCAGAAACAAGCTACTAGGACACCCTCACAATCACTTATGTTTGTCAAAATACACGATTACTTGGGTTAAATATTCTTCTAAGATGGTCAAAACTCAAAAGAGAACCCCTAAATATATATTATTACATATTGATTTACAATTATCCTCTCCTCCCCCCTCCCCTCCCACCCGCCCACAAATCAAAGTTTCAACGCACCTGCTAATGAACGATATTACAACCAAATTACTCACATGAACATCATGTGTTCTCCGTAAGGTGACACGCTCTGCTGAAGTGGTCCCAACACACCAACAATAAATGCCGCAAAGATGCGTAGGATAGCCCAAACCTTCATCAGTGAACATAGGAAAAAGTATTATTTCCACATTTTTGAATACTCTATTTGTTACAATGATATAAACTTTTGCAAAAGTGTTAATTCAAAATTTAAAATCTTCAGAACAGATGAGGGAAGTTCCCTTATATCCCTTAATATCGTGTTCTTTAGAACATTCTTGGAGAACTTGCAAAAGTAATTGTATACCGCATTTGCATTGTTGTTTGTTTATTGTTTGTTCAACGACCCCACCAATAGCTAGGTTAAACGGGGGTACAAATGAGCAGGTAATTAAAAAATCATGAAGTGATGATAAGTGAAAGGACATTTACAAAAACCCATGCCTTATGCGGGACTCAAACCTACGCCTGACCTGACTTCAGTTCCTGAAGCGGTGCCTCGCAGCTGACCGAGCTACCGAGGGTGACGTTTGCATTGTTTTGATGATTGATACGAGATGCCAGTATTGTGATACTGACACCAAGAGAAAAAACTATCAACAATTTTCTTTCATGTTTCATGTTTATGCTATTGTTATATGTTGGTTTAAAGACAAGGTAAGGTGGAAGAGCAGTTGTAAGACCGAACCTCACCCTTTTGATTGTACACTTGCATACAATGGAATAAAGACATATCTATCTATCTAGTTGGAATTATACCTGCACTGGAATTTTCCTTGTAAGTTCTTTTCAATGTACTGGGGAAAAATTCTTAAAAACACCAAAACTATCCTTGGTGACACGAGAGTTGACGGAGCTGATCGACGCTACCTTGATTGTCATTAGAATCAAGCGTAGATTGTCAACTCGCCAACACTCGTGGACACTCATGTTCTTGCCTTCATGAGCCGACCGTGCGGCAGGATGCAGATCGGCAGGAGCAGATAGCGGCAGAAGCGAAACTTCCCGAGCTTCACGAACGGCAAGTGATAGAACTCGGCAGACAGTCGGCAGTGACGCTTGACGTTGATACACGACTCTTGGATTTCTTGCCTTAGTTTGACAATGCTCTTGACCATGCGTGCACGCGTGTTGTTAGTGTTCAAGTGGTGGTGCTTGTTAAAGTGGATCGTCTTGCGTTTCGCGTGTAACTTGGCAATCTCCAGGGCAAACTAGCGGAAATAATTTGACATACTCACCCAGACAGACAGAGAATTTATTATGAAGCACATAATGTAATATGTAGCAAGGTACTTTGGGTCTACTGCTAACATCCAATCCTATCATTTATGGTTCATTAGTATATTTCCAAAATAAAATGTGAAGGAGGTTTGAATCTATATTATTTGAATGTGGAATCGAATATAAATTTCAGATCTTTGGTGATATTTTTTCAAAAGTATAACTGAGAGGTATTGGATAGAAAATTAGTAGAGCCACATATCTTATGAGTTATGAGTTCCCATAAAACTGTGTGAATTTCAACTATTAAACTTGAGTAATTCCATTTCATCATATATTTGCAAACACATATCACCCTAGATATATATAGATTGTATTTTTGAGTGCTTGACAGAAAGACGGACCTGCGGCTCATTCATCAAGTCCTGCATCTCTCGAGTGATGTTCGGAAAGAGTGAGATGGCTTGTGAGTAGACAGAATACTCGATGCTGATAAGTTTGCAATGCGTGACGGTTTTGACGGTGACCACCATCGTAATGCCGTAGAGCATTTCGAGGTCACCAAAGTGACTTCCTGGCCCGACAACACGTTCCACCTCACCAGTGACATCTGACACGATACCGCAGTAACCTTAAGAATGTGATTCACAAGTATTCAACTTTTGCGACTGATAGAAGAACGGGCAGGCTGGGGCTCTGGCGGTGATTAAGAATGCGAGCCCAGATGAAGAAAAAGTAAAACAACAATGAATTTTGATGGAGTAACTTTTTAAAATCAGATTCATAAGACCTGTGAGGGTCCTGTGAGGGATTAATTATGTTACCCATATGTGATACTGTAATTGTAAAATTACCAAACGGATTGTATTATATTTTCCAATTAATATAAAATTATAATTTTGTACCAAATCTGTCTATTTCCATTTCCCAATAGTTTTTCCAAGCTCCAAAACAAACCAAACACTGGGGTGCGGCGATCGCGCCTCGCAACCCGGGACAGTCGTCCCTGGATCGAAGAATGTATCAACAGTATGTCAAAAATGTGGCCCCACAAAAAACCTTTCTGTGAGTTGGACTGTTCAAAGTAGGCCCTACTTAATTAAAATTTGTGTCATTTAAACAGATAAGTAGTATCTGTGTTTGTGTCCCCATGAATATTCCATAGTAGATTGAGGAACTACAGTCAATTTACGTGAATTTATTCAATTTTTCATTTTTTTTGTCTTCAAAATACAGAATGAGCATCTTCTGAGCAATTTCAAAGATCTTTTGGAACATAATTCATTCTGAAGATTGGTATATAAAAAATTATTTGAAGTGCATTTGAATTAAGATCAATATATACAACATTGGAAGCATTGAAAATGAAAAAATTCCATGATCAGCAACAAAAATAATATCAAATTCAACAATTTCTCAACATGTGAAGCAGCTGTACCTCAGCTCCTCTAGGAGCCTCTAATTGGCTGTTTTAACAGAACTGTAGCTGTTGTTACTTGAATAACTAATGTTAAGCTTGTCCGTACCTTCTTGCACAACATACATCTCGCGACTGATGCCGCCCGCATACGATATGATCTCGTTGGGCGGCAGAACTCTGAGCTTTGATCCCGTTGCCACCAATTGCACGCAATCCATATCGGTGTACATGAAGAGGGGGACTTGTAGCAGCGTGTCCATGCGCTCTTTAGACAAAACTTCTTGTTTCATCTCGAGCGTTACCTCATTGCCAAGACCCTTCTCGTTTGTCACGGACTCACCTGACAGTCATCAGAGATTAAGATATGATTTCCTCTCATTTTTACCCAGTCTCTAACATGCGTGAAGAGCATAGAGAACATTAACTTTTCTTGTGGTGCTAAAATCTATTTCTAGTTTTATTTATTGTTGTCTATAATAAAAGCTAACTGATTAACGTGATGAACCATGGTGAGAATAGGAGATTGTATGGTACCTTTATTGAAGTTCCATTGCAGCTGAAAGTAAGTGATGACTCGATCTTTCAGCCCAATATGCATGTAGTTCTCCTTCATGAACATCTTGATAGCAAACACAGTCTCTTGGAAGTCGACTCTTTTCCGTCCGATCTGAGAGTAAGTAGCAGAAAACTCTGCGATACAGAAACCAAATAGTACGATCCCAGCCGCCATCAATGTACAAACCATCAACAGATCATTGGAATTACGCGGCGTTATATCTCCGTAACCAACCCCCGACAATATCATCAGAGCAAAATACTGCGACATTGCCCCCGGACTCTTGTAACACGTTGTGCCTTTACGCTGTAATATCTCGTCGTCTGTCTCTCTAGAGAACCAACTGTCTTCCGAGCATAGCTCGTAGAAACACGCCTGCATGTATAACGCTACTCCAGCCCAGTGGGACATCAACATTAGATAAATGCAATACTTGCATATTCGAATCGCTACTAAGTTAGCCCAAAGGCTTTTCTCCATCTTTGCAAAGTATGCCGGAAGTCGCCAGAGTTTCAAAAGACGATTCAAGCGAAAAAGTGTAGTCAAACGAGTGTTTGTGGGGTTAACTGTCAATAACCATCCCAAAACTTCGAGAGGAAATACTGAAAACACGTCTAGGTAAAAGCCAAAGTTTTCCATACGTTTGTATAATATAGGTAGTACTTTATCGATAACGTGAGTTTTTTCCTCGATCGCCGTGGTGCACTGAATGTATATGTCGATGACAAAGAGGGTGTCGGTGAGAAAGCTGGTCGTTACTAGCCATGGAGGAAAGGAACGTCGGTAGCCGATCTGATCGGGATAGACGAAACCGATGAATAGAACGATGCCAAAAATGATATGTTCCCACGCATTGATGAGGCTTGTTCTTGGTTGTAAGATATACGGAATATTCGACGTTAGGCATAAAGCGGGTTGCTCTTTGAACGAAATATTTTCTGAGATTTTATACATATTTAGAAAATCCACGTTGAATTGTTTCTTCTTTTCAAACTCGCTACTTATTGGTCTTTGAGCGTTGGTTTTTGCTTGCAGCTCTCGTAATTTATCTTTTAATATTCCGATGGAGTTCTTATCTGTTGATCGAGATACGAATAAACTCAATTCTACTTTGTTTTCATGATACAGGCTTTCTCGTCGTGACAAAGCATCAATTCTTGCAGCAATTGTTGCACGAACTTTTGCGTAGATTTCAGGATAATTGTTCATCATACGGGCAAAGTCTACTTTATTTAATACTTGAAGTTCAACGTAGGTAGCAGCACGGACTGTAGCTTTGGCAGGTACAGTCATTGCCATGGCTACTTCTCCTAGTATCGTTCCCGAGGTGAACGAGATCATTGGGCTTTCGTTATCTTCGTCAGACAGAATCTCAATCACGCCTGACGCAACGCAGATCATCATTGGCTTAGCTACATTCTGGTGGTAGATTATGTCACCTGCCAGGTGAAACTCATTCTTCATTAATAAAGACAATTGACGAAGGAAAGCTTCGCCAAAGTCACGAAACAGAAATGAGTTTGAGAAGTGAGATATATTTATATCATAGCAAACTTCCATTTGCAGAGGTTTGGGTAATAAATCAAAATCCGGAGCTTTTTTAACACCCAACTTTTGACTCCACAGAGTTTCATAGTATTTCAATATTGAAGCTCTCATTTTAGTAGAAATATTTATAACAGTTAGATGACTTTTAATTGCTCGTATTTTATCTGTGAAAAGAGCTTTACGGCTTGTTATGTTCACAATTTGTGAAGATAGTGATCCAATATAAATACCTGTCGTTAAAGCAAAGCCTAGGAACATGGCCCAAATGCAGGTAATCCGTTCAAATTGGTTGGTAGCAGATATGTCTCCCAAACCAGTGTTACACAGTGTTGAAAGGGCAAAATAGATGCATAGGAAATACCAGTGCATGAAGTGGTTAATCTGTAGATCCAATGAGTAATGCCCCAAGTTCTTGGTCCACGAGTCTTCTAGAACATTGCAGTCCTTACAAGCAGACTTGTTCCAAATACAGGCGACTGAATGTAAAAGTATGAACAGGTATAGGACGTAACGTACAGCAAATAAGTGGAAGTGAGCTTTAGCTGCACTGTCCCGCCATTCGTTGAAACATACTTGTACTCTATACAAACGTATGAACGTGATACTTCGAAGCCAAAACAAGATCCGAGTGTCTGGCAGCTTAAGAGTGAGAGCATAAAGATACATAGCAGGAAATAAAGTGATTCCGTCCACAATGATTGCTAAAAGTTTACGTTTACGAATCAAGATTCGCTTCCGTAGAGATCGCCAGTAACGATGTAATATTGCTAATATGAAATCAAATAGATAAATGATGTCCACTGTGTAAGAAATGACCGGTAGCTGCGTCTTCGCATCCTCTATGTTACTTTCAGCAAGAAAGCAAAACTGAAATGTTTTCCACATATAGTTGAATACAATCGAGGCAACAACAATAATCTGCCAGTTACGATTGTACGGTAGGTTGAGAATAAGTAGCAGCATACTTCCCCATTCGTATGACGAAGAAGGATGTAGATATGTGTGCTCGTCATCATTAACCTTTCTGTCCATGTTTTCGTTTCCATCCCCATCAGCCATGTCATCAGCCATCATCGAAGACCAACTTAAATGACCTTCGGCAGTCGTCGACGACTTCATGGCTACTGGAAAACCTAGTGCCAATGACTCGCGCACACTCAGTTCATTATCAATTGTACTGGTACCACTTGGAAGAATCGAGCTGGTAGTACTGACACTAGAAACGCGTTCAAAAGCATGTGCGCCTGACCTCGCTTTGCTTTTACTTTTGTTAGTAAAAAGGTTAAATTTCACTTTCCTCCACATTATGTTTCACAGTTGATAAAAGATTTGCATGTAGGCCTATTACTTATTGAAATCAATCACTCAACTCTGCTTCAAGAACACTGAAGAAAATAAAGCATTCTGGATTGTAAGGTAGAAAGGAAAGAAGATTAATTGTTGAAATATTTATTGCAACAATGGTCATACAAAACAACTAACAGTGTTGCCAACTCTGAAGGTGGCTAGAAAACAACTCACAACAATGCATGTAATGCAATACATTTAAAAAAGCAACTGTATTAGTTTTGTTCATGATGTGCATTCTCTTTAATCTATGACTTCTTAAATGAATACCAGCTAAATAAACATGGAATATATTTTATTTTTTACATATACAAGTATGCTTATTTTGATTATAGAATATTCAACATTTTCATTGTTGAAGTTTACATTTACCTCCTTAACAAAAAGTTAGAACTCTGGTTAGAACATTATACAACAACTTTTCTAATACTTGGATTCATTGAAAATGCTAGAAATAATTCATTTTAGCTATTTGCTTATTACAAGTGACAGAATATCGTTACTCATCAGCGTCAAAGGCCGTAGTGCTCACCAAAATTATATTATACGATACCCAATAAAAATTTCATATTTGATTGTTACCCAGGATTAACTCAAATTACTATGACAACAACATAATATCCTGTGACAGTTGTGCATAGAATTACCATTCAGTTTCAAGTGGAAATTATTTCATATTGCAGAAACCATCCATTTATTAGGCCTACTTTTGTTACAAACCACAAAAGTACACAATCTAATGGTCCATTAACTGGCATTTATTTTAGTACTACGTACATACATCACAATTTAATAAAATAAGTTGAATAACTGCTGGTTTTAATAATCACTCAGTCTTTGACTTGAAAGATATTGATTATTACGTTAAATGCTAACCACTTCATTCGGGTGGAACAAAAGTACGGTACATAATACTTTAGAGTACTAGGGCCTACTTGAAACATTTCAATATTCAACTAATTAATGTTAGCCTATATGACTAAAGTTAGCTGTCTTTAAAGCTCTAAGAAAAACGTTATTCCTACAGTACAAATAATTAAGCGGGCTCTTTAATAATTAACATAGCTTCCTGATGGGATATAACCTGATATTTTTATCTGCAACATTAGCAGTAATTTCAAAAAGAATCTGTCATCTACCATCGTTGAAATGTGTCAAAGTTGACTGAATTTACAAGTCATCAACTTGTACCAAGTGTGAGTGAAATCCACAAACCAAAATAGTAAAATTGAAAAGTGGAATAAAATACTTGACGTTTGATGTAATATGTTCAGATGACGTGTGTTACAGTATCAGCAATCAGCATATATTTAATTTTTCAGAATTAATTTCACAAATTACTTTCATTTAGTCAGTCAAAAAATCCAAGGCCCTTTTAAATTATAGAACACACATTTCTGTTGATAAGAACAATGAATAAATACTAAATATAGGGCCTAACCTAGAACATCTGAAACTATAGCTGTCATATCTATCTAGTTGTCTTTTTTGTCGCTGGGAAGCGTCGCTTCCGGAGGACTATTGAGGTTAAGCAGACCTCCGATAAACTGATGCAGTGCGACCGCTACGATGGCAGCAGTAACCAAGGGTGCCAACAAGTACAAGGACAGCTGGGCATACATCAAGATCAGAGCCGCGACTAGGAACAGGAACTGTGACACGAACTTCGTATACTTCCTGAAATATTTATTAATGAATTAATACATTTTTGTAGACCTGTAAATCATATTGAACACAACTAGTGGGAGTGCTAGCCATCATCAATCATTATCTATATTACGGTACAATTTGTTTTCATGACAGTTAATTTGGAAATCAGGTGGGCCCTAATTTAAAGTTACTAGTAAAATTTGTTGTGATGTTCTTATGTTTGGTATAAAAATATATTTATTCAAATATGAATTCAACAGCAAAATTTTGTAGTTATGTTTAAATTATATTACAATGTTTATTTTTCATATTATTTTTTTTGGTATATTTGTAGCTTGGAATTTTCACCACAACCACAACCTTTGAAATGCACAAAACTATAGTACTGTATATAACGGTGATATTTGTAGTTCCTACAGTGCCGTATTCAATTCAATTCCATTTTCTGCGTTTTGTAGAACCAAATTTTCAAACATTCTTAATTGAGAAGTGCAACATATATCTAGATGTCAGTGGACCATAAAGTTTGGGTGATAATAAGCTCAGTGACCATGGTGACCATCACAAACCAGCAAACGGCAAGTATCGATAATCAACTTTAAGTAGGCTACTGGCTTTTTAATTACATATAGAATGCGTATTAGAGTGCTGCAGTTTCCAATAATTGATATATTCTTCATTAAACACCAACCAAACATTTGATTGAAGTCAACTTACAAGAAAGGTGTTGGTCTATCGCCTTGCCACAGAATGCCCGCACAGAGACACAAGATGAAGCCAACTTCGAACGACGGATCGGGTGACAACTCAGTGTTGTAACTGAAAATACAATTATAATATATCTCTCAAACCAATTAAATTGGGCCAGGGAGTATTTCTACCATTTCTTCTAGGGAAAACTTTCTATATCAATTGATTCCTGCTAGTTCTGATTTCCTCCTCTTCTTCACTACTACTATCCTCCGAGCACTTCTTTTTCTCTTCCTATGAGTTCCCTCCACTGTCCTCTATCCTCCCATCATCCCTTATCTTCCACTTCCTCACTTCATTTTTCTCTTCGGTTGATTACCCCAAACTTTACTCCCTCCTGCCACCTTTCTCTTGTCTTCCAACTTATATGATAACGTTTCCACTTCCACTTTGTTTCTTATAATTCTGCTTCTCCTCTTCCTCTTCAACTTTGACACTCCTACTATGCTCTTCACAAACTTCATTTCTGCTGCCTCCATTTTTTTTCTTCTCTCCATTCAATAACCGTGTAACTGCTCCATATGTTGAAATAGGCAAGTAGTGAACGTTCTAAAATAAGTGTCTTCCCACTCTGTGGAAAGTCTTGGTTCCAAATCAGCTTCCTTTTTTTTGGAATAGTCTGTCCGCCTTTGGTATTCTCTGCTATTATTCTATATATTTTATACTCTAGATTATTCTCTATAATATATTCTATATGATGATATTTGAATAAATTTTATTTGTCAACAAGTTCATACATAATGTACATAGTGTTTGTGACTTTATATTTCATAGTTGATATCACCAATATTAAAAATATAAAAGAGCGTGTATGCGCAGTTTACGTGAGTGCAAGGATGGAGATTTAAAAGGCTCTACATAAAGACACTGTTGGTTATTTGAAATAGGAAAAGTCCCTTGGTTTAAATTCTGTCAGATGAATCCACTTTTTTCTTACTAATAGTGTGTTAGATTGGAGGCGGAAACTTTGGAATCAATAATCATCAAAAAATAGTAAGTAGGCTACACAAAATTTTAGAACAGTTGGCATTGAAAAAGAAGTCACCATGTGAACTGCATGATTTTCCAAGATGACAAAATAAATAAAATAGTCATTTTATTTAATATAAACAATATAACGTACCTGTATTTTAATCATACAGAAATAAACAAACTTGGGCATAAGTAATGATGACAGAAGGAAAATTAAAAATGTCATGTCAATTTTTATGGGTTTAAGGCTTGATTCATAGTGATAAGTTAGAAGCACAGTTGCACAGTATTTTCCATTCGGGTGAATAACGTAAGCCCATCAGAAACGTTACAGAAAGTTTCTGAATGATTCACGTGACAGAGAAAACGTGCAACCGTGTTACTATGAATCAGCATTACTATGAATCAGCCTCAATAGAAAAAAATATTTTTGGTTACCGGTATATAGTACCAGAGTTGATAAAGTGGCATAGCTAGAAACAATGGGAATGATAAAACAAGTAAATACAGATAATTATTCTTGTGATTGGAGACATAGGAACTAGTTACTACTTTAGTATGATCTCACCTAAACTCTCGTCTCTCTCTCACACTGCATCTTAAAATCCCTACTAATCACGTAATTACTAATCAACTACTAATTATTGTGACTGAGACAGTACGCCAACACGTTGCGCAGTCTTGTATATTATTGTATATATATATATATTATATTTATATATCAATATTCTAGGAAAAGCAGCACTTGCGTTGTAAAATAAGATATATTTATTTACGATGTAGGCCTACTAGGCAAACGCGTTATGTGTTTCCGCGTTGATGGATGAGCTGGAACATATCAACTTATCTTTGGATTGGTTATTATATATATATACACCTTGAGATTCAAACCATTACATCACTGCCATCTTATTTTCCTCTAATAATTTATGTGATAATAAAGAAGGCTTTGTTTTAATCGTTTATAATCAAGTGGTGACACTTGTTGCTTTGATTTAATAGGTATCTTAATACCGGTAGCTTTGAATAATTGACACAAATAACATTATATATTCTTTTACATCAAAACGGCTGATCCGATTTGAGTAAAAGTTCGGAATAATGTGTATTATTAGGTTGTTCGAGTTCTGTAAAAATTTGAAAAATTTCGGAGAACATTCACTTTGTCATTTTTTCCGCCTGGCTTATTCATATGGGTTTTTTGAAAACTTCAAAATGATTTATCTCAAGAATTGTTTAACCGATTTTGCCTCAAAACTATACAGCATCAAGTCAGATAGGGGTTCATGTGTGTGCCAAGTTTCATCATGATCTGAATTTTTGTTTGACCTGTAGAGCGCGAACAAAAAAAAAAAAAAAAAAAAAAAAAAAAAAAAAAAAACACCTTCGATTTTTCAAGTACAGTGTAATTGAGTCTTCGCTACGCTCATCCAAATAGAAATCTACACACCTTGGTGACAGCTAACCCGATTTTCATGAAACTTGTCAAACACGACTGTTGTCCTTACAACACTTTGAAATTAGGTACCGTATAACTTTTTAGTTTTCAGGCAGAATATTTTTCATTGTTTTCTTGTGTTTTCAAAATCAAAATTACAACTTTCTCAAAATTATTAATTACTATTATTAGGCCCTGGAGTTATTATTGATATTATCATTATCATTATTATTGAACCTAATAATAGGAATGAACCTAATGAACCTAATGTTTTATGTAAATGAATGATGATAATAATAAACAACCTACCTATACATTATTAAAATCTACCTGACATACCCACAACTATACAATCTTCAATATGCGATGTCTAGAAAGTTGTACCTTGCTGTCGACACGCCTTTAAAGTTTGAACCCTAATAATCAACTAATCATGTGGGTAGGTTTTACCTTGCAACCACTGGTGCACACACAAAAAACAACAAACAAACAGAGAAAGCCTAGATACTGGATAGCTAAAAATGGTTCGAGGGCATTCCTTGAAATAATAATAATTTTCTCATTTCCCACGCTCTTTGTCTTGACGTTTAAGAATAGACTCAAGCACGATGAGTTGCTCGTTGGTCTGTGAGTGCCATTCGACTGAGAGTGGCTGAGTGTTAACAAGCACGAGACCATGTTGACCTCGAAACAATTGTTCATAAGTAAGACTCGGGACGGCCGAGCAACAACAGAAGCAAGCCACATGACGATTGCGAGTCGTTTGATCTAGCCATGTACAAATGATCAGTGGATCCCTCTAGACGATTTCTCTTACGTAGTATCGACCGGTGGCATAGCTTTCTCTCGCGCGCGATACAAAATTGACTAAATTCTAAGCAGGAAGAGCGGTGATTTCGTAACATAGGAGATTTTTCATTAACCCAAATTGTTATTATTTTCAGGGGTGTGCGAATCCATGTTTTTTATTTCGAACCGAATCCGAACTGAATTTTCATCAAAATTACCGAATGCGAATCTGAACCCAAATCTTTTTAACATGCATTGTGAAACGTAATAATGGGACAAACGACACTGTTGATCAAGTTAGACTTGATTCAGGAAGTGAAAATCTTATCTCAGCATTCTCATAATTACCCCTGCATAAAACATTTTATGCAGCACAAGTCTAACCATTACAGTTATTGTTCTTGAGAATGGAGAATGGAATGTTGCCACGTTTTTGACGCCAAAATTCAAAATTTTTGAATCTTTTATGTTGGACTGAATCCGAATCTGAAAGTGGATTCGAAATTGATTAAAAAAACATGGATTCGCACACCCCTAATTATTTAGTTTTATTCAATTTTTGGGGATCATTTCGGATAAACGAAGGTTTACTGCAGTAAAGATTATTACCTGTAGTTATGAGCCCAGACCAGCACACTCGGAATGCTGACTACAGCAGCAGTCAGCCAAAGCAGCAACACCGTGATGTGAAAGTGGAGAGGCGATAGAGAGAAAGAATGTGGCTTCACAACAGTCTCCCCGTTGACGCCGCCGGTGCTTCCCTCTTTCTTACGCATGTCCTTCTTGCTACGATTCGAACCGCCTTCTCTCTTTCCGCTGCCACTGCTGTCACCTGTTAACAATTAAAAATACGTGATAAAATTATTTAAATTAATTTTTTTCTATTAAATTTTCATTTTTAAACTTATTAGGATATAATTAGATAAGGCAACGAGTTTTTTCTGATAAAATCACGATTAAACTAGACTAGACCGACTAGACACGGGCAACACGCAGGAAGCTATGAACAGCGATGCTTTGACATTTGAGCATGTACTACTCTGAGTCTACTCATGATCAACCTTTTTTTTTTTAGCAAAAATCGAACTACATCGAAGCTATACTCTCACTAACAAATAGTACAAATGATTCAGTCATATCAAAAGTAAATGCAATCAAATTTCTAGGAATAATAATTGATGAAAACCTGAACTGGAATAAAAACATAAATCATATAAGTAATAAGAAACTTAATTCTGGTATATTTGCAATGAGATCAATACAATCGATTATTGACACACTTACTACAAGACTGGTATAGGCCCTACTTCTAAAATTTCGAGTCATAGATTCACTATGATATTGAGTTCTGGGAGGTGTTCATCACACACAAATAAAATGTTCATCCGTCAGAAACATGCAATTCGAATTATCGTGAAAGCAAAAAGAAGGGTTCACTGCAGATAACTGTTCTAAAAATCAGAAATTCTGACCTTTCATTGGATCTATATCTTACAGGCAATTTTATAATATGTGAAAAAAATCTTTGAATTCAAACGAAGATGTACACACTCACAATACAAGGACAAAAACAATCATCGTATCAATCACCATAGTAAAATATTCGCACAAGAAAACTCTTATCTCAACAACATCAAACTTTTCAACAAATTACCAACATCAATAAAAAATATATCATCTATTCACACTTTCAGGAACATTCTCAAGACACTTTCAATTGTAAAATGTTACCATCCTATTGACGAATTCTTACAAGATAATAGAGAGGACTATGATCCGGAATTAATGATGGAAAAAATAGACTTTCGCAAACAATTTGAGAAGAAAAAATATTCCAGCTTGAAACACTCTTTGAAGCCTCAACAACACTTCAACACTTTAGACCTTATACTATTAAAAAAATATATATTTGAATTTTCCTCCTAGCATATCATAAAATAAAATTAGTAGGCCTAGTTGAATCGTTCTAAAATATAGTTGCATAAATCATAATTATATAAAATCATCCATGTACATATATAATTATTATATCACAAACCACGAATCTGAATTTTTTATATTGTAGAAAAATGTCTGTAGGCCTACATCCCAACAAAATAATAAATTATTATGTAATACGAATCTGAGTGACGGAATAAATAATATCACATTGATTCAATTTTTCAAATTTGAAATGTCTTTGTCATGCTCCCCCGAGGTTCAAATTTAAGTAATGAGAGTTGACTGTATTAAGTTTATTACATTAATTTGTCTGTTATAATTCCAATAAAGCCCATTAAACCACAAAAATCTTGTCTTTGGTAGGATAGGATGATTACAGAACAATTAACCACTGTTGACGTAGGGCCTTACATCAAAAATCAGAAGGAAGCATCTGATGAAACAAATTTCGTATGAATGAGGGATTCTTGATACTGTATATACTGGGGAAAACCAGAGAGGAAAATAATCAATAATAGATTCCTCTTATACACAATGAATTATGACAATTATGAATTATGAGTTATACGAGCTCAAATGAAGGAGGGTTCACTGTAACGTAAAAAATACAAGATGACAAAAACCAACCTCCACTTCCATCTTTCTTGCTTTTCCCGGAGTTATCCTTCTTATTGTTCCCACCGCCATCTTTCTTGTCACTTCCACCGCTGACTTCCTTCTTACCCTTGCCCGGCAGTAATAGTCGGATGGAGTATTTGAACAAATCTTCCAAGTAGTCCTCATACATCTTACAAAGCTGTCAACAGAAATACGAATATTAACAAGAAGTACAAACTATTTTTTGAAATTGATTTGTGTCAGATATTAATATTGTAGGACCTACCAAAAGTCTATACAGATTCCATCCTCGTTGTAAATGTGTTGACACTAATTACAATCCGCTAAGACCTAATCTATCAGCACAAACAGTCAGCTGCCAGAAATCCATACAAACTGGCTCACGTCGACTATTAAATAGTTGGAATGTTGATATCAAGCTTACCTTGAAGCAGTAGAAAGCCGCAGCTAGCCAGATGCTGAGAGCTCCGCACGTGTGAAGCGACAAGGCAGCTAACATAGCAGCGACAGCAATAGGGAGCTGAGTGAAACCAGCTAGGATCCACTCCGACCACGTGAGAAAACCAACTAGCCACATGGACACCAAACTAATAGGACAGAAAAGTTGAAATATAAATTGATAATGGGCCGAAATATTGAAAAGATTAACATGAGTAAAAAACTAATGAGCAGAACATATCTCTGGGATAGTTATATGTACACATTTTAGTACACATGAAGAAGTTGGAGTACCGGTAGGTGAGAAATTTTAAACAAAATCAATGAGCCCATTACGAAAAAATTGTTGCCTTCAAGAAAGTGTATGGAGAGGAAATTAAAAAGACTGACCTAAACTACCATCCATTTGCTATCTTTTGAGAGGAAAAATATAACAAAAATTCGTAGATACTGATTAAAAAAATACAATACATGTAGTCTATTATATAACTTGTATCCAACAGAATTAACATGGCAATATTTTGTAGGTCAATAATATAATTCAAAATCCTAAAAGGCTAAAGAAATACTAATTACTGTACAAGAATTAACAGCTACAATATATTACACAAATAACATCTCGAGTACCAGTAGGCCTATACTTTTTTATATCATTGGAGATCATCTATTACTATCAGTAGGCCTATTACGGTACTGAAAAAATGTAAAAATAGGAAATTTAATAATGATAAAATGTTCAGTAGAAAGTATGAACATACCGGTACATTATGAAAAATAAATAAGACATTTTAATTTCTAGCTAAAAAGTAATTCAGATACGAACCAGTATGACAGAATGGATAAAACCATTAGGAACTACCTTTGAATTGATCACTTTCATTTTCCCGCCCCTCTGTCATCACAAAACATAACAGCCAATCAAGTGGGATATTTATTATTGAAGATTTTTGAATTTATCAAGGAGGGTATCTCTACGATAAGCCATGGCTATCACTAGTTATTAATACACAACTTAAGATAGGTGTCGGCCAGTTAGATCTATACATCACTCATGGTCATTTAGAGATACCCTCCTTGGATACCTCAAATTAACCTCATATTAAACAGCCTACTTGATAGGATGTTATGTTTTGTGCCGTCAAAGGGGCGGGAAAACGAAAGTGGTTAGTTGGAGTGAGCTCTATAATTAATTTGAATAAGCTCTAGCAGTAAGATGAAATGTATAGAATATTTTGAAATCCAACAATCATTTCCTATTTTTTTTTGTATAATTGACCATTGTAGATCGTCCGCCCTCGTTATGTCACAAAATATAAAAACCAATCAAGTGGACAGTGAGCAGAGGTAATAGGAAAATAACCAATCAAGGTATCTAAAATTTCCCCTGCTTCGTATAAGTCACGCCCATCTACAATGGTCAATTATTTGAGTCAAGTAATATTGATAAAAATAACGATCTGATTCAGGCAACAAATACTCACCGCAATGCCATCTTGTGCACCGCATGTCCACTGAACAGGGCCACTGCCCACACGGCCAGTCCCATCACGTAGACCACGGCAAAGCCAAGAGCGTACAAGACAAACGGCAGTGCAAAGAAGTCGAGTCCTTGAGCCTGCAGCTGTACACTGTCCGGTAACGGTAGGTAGGGTTTCAAAGCATGAGCCAACGCACCACCACTGAAATCAACCGTTTGCCTTTACAACTGATAACAGAATATACAGGAACAAGAAAAATGATTAAACAAGAAACAAAAGAAGACAATAATTGAGTAATACTGATACCTAAAGACAGCAAGTTGGAATCAACTGGCAAAAGTGTTTACGGTAAATGTGAAGCTATAATATAAAAAAATTTACTGCTACTAATTTGGACGATTATTGTTGTTTGTCAATAGGTTCATACAACACAGTACAAAAATTGGTTTTTGAAATGTATCATATTCATTAGTGACTGAATCATCAACGTGGGAGTAGCTCTAACTGGGAGTTGAGAGTTGAGAGTTAACTTGGAGTTACCATGGTTTTATTTATATTGGGTTCAACAACACACTGATGATCAAGATCTATTAGCATTGGTGAATGATGAATAAGATAATGGGAAGAGTGCTGAAAGTTTATTTTGTTATCTGTTAAGCATAGAGGTGTTTGAAAATGGTGTTATGATTTCGTGTTTTTTGCATCTGTATTTGCAAATTTCGGTGTTTGGCAGTGTTATGTTTTTTTGGCCAACAGTCATACGGAAATGACATTTCATGAAGTTTTAAAAGGAAAAACAGTAAACAAGTTTACAGTACACAGTTTACAAATAAACCATCGTAAATCCAAAATGGAAGGGGCCCTCAAAAAAAGATTTTGATTCATAAAAATTTGGATAAACCAAAAAACTCCTCTTCAACGTAAATCATCACTTGAGTTAATTTCATATTGAGAGCGAGAGAAAGCTAGGCGACCAGCCGAGAGTACTAGTAAGAAACTGTTGAGAGGATCCTCACACGATCTCCTCACTGATCGTGACTTGGCTAATTCCGACAATGCACGATCGTCAAATGACCCACTTCTATTGGCGCTCAGTCGTCCCGACCGGCCGCCCACTCGGCCAAACAAATGTTTCGAGCTCATCATAGTCTTGTGGTCGTCAAGGTCAGACAGAAAAACAGCAATAAATGACAAAACATTCATGTTTCATGATAAAACATTGTAAAAAAGATTTTTTTGATGAATATTTCAAAATTTCAAGTGAATTTTGGTGTTGGGAGCTAAATTTAGGCATATTTGGCATATTTTTGCAACTTGGAAATTATATTAATCGATTGAGAATTTATTGAAACGTGCTTCTTGTTGTTTCATAATCATAAACAACATTTTGCGATTTTGCGGCATGCGAAAAACAAACACCTCAAGTTATGGAATTAAAGGAGTCGATCGCGGCGTATTGTGAAATCCCAGTATGAATCCAAACAGCAGAGGAAAACCTCGAAAATCTTTGTGAGAATAGTCAACCATATGGGAAATCAAGCCTTGGTCTCCTGCATAAAGGTTTAGCCTGCTAGCCACTGATCCATCAGTATTAACATGGTACTAATTTCACTTATTCTCAGAGGACTTGGTAATACCAGGCCTTAGTCAACTTACCCAACCAGTTTCGAAGCCACTTTAACAAGCGGCAAGAGATAGTACGGCTTTGCTCCATTGCATAGCGCTGAGTGGAACATTACACACTCGCCAGAAGTGCCGACACAAGTCAATTGAAAACGCAGCGTTAGCACCAATATGGCCGCTATGTACGGTAGCAGTTGGGGACCGTAGAAACGGACCAATTGACCGAAACTATCTGGTAGTGAACTCTGAATCCTGGAACACATGTACATTTTACTAGTAATGAAAATTTGTCTTGATACCTGCTTTGATACATTTTGATTTTGGTAAGCTGATGGTTTACCTTATTGAGTACTTGCACCCTGGGTCCAATACGAGTCGCACCATCGGACTGTCAGTTCCGTTGTATGACGCTGGTTTCGGTGTGTGGAGTCGTAACTGAAGCACGCCATTATTCAAATCACTGAAACATAAAACTAAATATAAGAGCAAAATAACGGAATTGGTATTTTTAAATTCATCAACAACAGTTTTGTACTAACGTGATATGCGTGTGTTCTGTCTCGTTGCTCCATGGTACGCTGAACACGGCCGTCGCGTGATGTGTCTGTTTAGCACACTTTCCAACGTCGACGTGCAACAAATACGACTGCCAGGAGTGTTCCAATCCTGGCAACATAACCTCAAAGTGGACGGCGTGATCAGGCGTCGTTCCCAACACGACATAGCTCATGAGAGATAGCCAACGTGGCAGGATCGCCACTACGCGACGAGACAGTGCTTGGTACACGTCCACGTTCAGTTGGACCTAGAAGAATTTCATTTACATGTTCATACAAGTCGTATTGTGACGTTGCAAGATATCACAAATAAATATAAAACCTCTGCAAAAATGAAAGACACTCACCATGTCATTGGTGGGCATAATTCTCAGGATAACATGAGTGTAAGCCAGTCTCTTCAGCTCAGCCAAGTTCAGGTACACCAACTTGCGTCTATACTTCTCCGACGGGGCAATCTGACTCATATTGGAGAGGTTGGTTGCAGTGTCACTGATGAATGAAATCAACTTTAGAATGAAACTCATACCATCTAAGCTCTGCATTAAAAATAATTAATACTAATCGTAATTAGAAAGAAACCCAAGCTTAGAATTAGTCTTGGGTCTTACCACCTCAATTACAATTATTTAAAAGCATAAAAGTTAATTCATGAGTCACTCATGACATTAATATTAGATCTGTTTTTTCTATTGAACCAGCAACTAGAGAGATGTTTATGAAAAACACTGCCGCCAAAACGGTTGCCACACGGACACAGTATAACAAAATTTATAAAAACAATGCATTATTTTTTTTAAATAAGAGAATTAAATGTAAAAAAAATATAATGGACATTATTTTAAAAAACTTTTTCATAATACAAAAATTGAGTATCAAGAGTGATATAAAAAAATGTATAAAATACTAGCCTGTATAGATGTTGCAATTAGTCATCCTATTTATGACATTACAATAATAATCCAGCCTGTAGGCTTAATGGTATTTGAGGTGAAATCCTTTTAACCAATGTACACCCAACTACAACAAAACATTAAAATATCAATTAAAATTACCACACTCTTGAGTTCTTGTGCACCGAATTAGCTTTACACACAAACACCCAGTCCTTGGGCGTTAGATAAACAGCTTCGACGGCCAGACGCTGGTGTTTTGGGTCGTCAAGGAGACGGATCATTATGTGACGCACAGCCTTGACGCCGTGAGGATGAACGACGGTATACTGGCGACGTATGTCTTCCGACCAATCGCTTTCTGGATCAAGGGTTACCTCAGCAGGGTGGACAGATGTGGACAGACGCTTGCCGGCGCTTCGCTGTAAACAAAATACATAGTTTAGTTTTACTCAGACTGCTGAATCTTTCAAAATCTAGTTGTGTACTGTATTTTATATATGTTGGGATGAAGACAATATTCAAAGACTTTCAAATAAATCCAATGACATACATGAATGCAACTTCTTAGGATAAGAATAGTTAAAAGAATAATGATAAGAACAGTAATTGTGAATAGAACAGATTCGAACAGATTCGTACCTCTCTCCGGATTCTCTAGCATATAAACATAACCAAAATCTAGGTAGGCTAGAACCAGTACTAGAATTCTCCTCAAAACATAGCTAGGCCAAGAGAGAAAATGTGAAGATTTGTTTCCCTAATTGAATAAGATTGATTTGAAACTTCACAATTCTCTTAGATAACTCAAATTATTATTAATAATGAATAAATAGTATGCCCAAGTGTTTACTTTTCCAGACATGTCCGAGATAAATACATAATCAAACCACATTAAGACAAAATTTTGAGTTTTGGTTATTCATGTCTTCCAGCAAAAAAAGATGTAAGGCAAAGATACATAATAAATAAATTGTGAGTATTAAATAATCTACGTAAAATTGAAGAACCAACTGTATGACATCTAGGTAACTATTAGCACCAACAATTGAATTGTCAGCCTGTCAATACTTGTGAGATAACACTAATAAAATTGAGAAAACGAACCTGTAGCATATGGTATTGGAATACTTGACGGCTCTCGGTAGAATTGGTCGTGATCTGTTTGTCGTGAACCAAATCGAACAAGGATCGTACGATAACAAGAACAAGTTGCTTGCACCAGACGCTACAAAGGTGATCCGTAGACAACCATACTGCGGGGATAGAAGTCGTCTAGACGTGAAAAAAGTACCACTTTATTTTTTTTATTTTCTTCATCATCAGAAAATCTTGAAGTTGAAATGCAGTTTAATTATCAGATAAACACAAGCAAAGATTCTTTGCTTTTTTGCTTGTTTTTCTAAATAAGCAGAATCTTACCATGCATTTATTGCATTTTCTAGAATAATAATTTGTATAAATCACTAATTGGTGCCAATTAAAAATAACGGTTCTTACCAGTACGTTCACATCGGCCATTTGATCTCTGATCAGACCGGAGCGGACTAAGATATCTCTTGGACCACCTCCAATTGAGACCAGTGTCACATGACTCACATTACCACCACTCTTATTATCGGACCAGTACTTTGCTACATTATCATAGTAGCCGGCAATATATCGATCTACGTTTATGACGGGTGAGCTGTGAGCAGTCGCTATGGAGATTACGAGGCGAACTAGGCTGGGCTTGAAGTCGGGCTCTAAGAATACACCTTTAGCAATCATACCACCCTGAAAAAAGCATAGTTGTAAAATTATTTTTGTTTTTACTTTTTGTACATAGGAGCTGGGCCCACTACTTTTGAATTGTCTAAAATGGCAATAGTATTATCTTTAATGGGCAGCCAAGAATCAAGGTTATCAGCATCAATGTTGAGCACCTGGTTAGCTGGGTAAATTCATAGTAAACTGATCTGTCTTAGGTTTTTTTAGGTGATAGTTAAGGTTAGATAGGATAGGTTAAGGTTTGAGCCATGGAATAGCTCAGTGATGATGTCCATTAGAAATAGGTGGTTCTAGAGGGTGGGCATGGGCCCCACTGATTTTTCTACTTACTTCATTGTTCACAAAAACATCAAGCACCAAGAACAATGCATTTTTTTGAAATTTTATAATTTGGTTTAAAAATCTCTATTTCTGAAATACTAGGTGCTGGATCAACAAAAATAATTTTTCATTAGCGTTTTTAATTTGTTATTCTACCCGTGGGCATGGGAAACATAACCTGATGTAAGGCATGACTGCAGTCTGTGAAAACAGTCATTGAGAAATGAGCACCTCTGCTGTCACACAAATAGATCATTTCCTATAATTTTAAACAACTAGGAAAACGCAGGATGCGCGTTGTTAGACGAGCTTAGGGGTATAGAAATCTAGAATGAAAAATAATTTGTCAACCCAATCTACATCTACAGACCTTGGATCACTCCAAACGTTCAAAAACCTTACGAGAATCAGTTATGTCACGGCCTTCCTCTTCATTCATTTCAATCGTTTTGAATTAATTGGTGACACTTGTTGCTATAGATTTAATTGGTTCCCGTAATAGCCTAAATTGATGGGAAAATGCTTTATAAATGCGTTTTCTTCGTTATTTCTCATCCGATTGATGCGAAAAATCTCTCAAAATGTGCTTAATAGTTTCCTTTATATTCGGCGAAAATTTGAGAGGTCTTGAAAAATTTTGATTTTTCAAGTATTTCCCTCCGGGTTATTCTAATGGGGATTTTTGAAATTTCTAAAATTCATAAAAAAAAAGTTACCACCCGATAATGCCACAAAACTATACAGATCTAAGTTAGATAAGGAACCATGACGAAAAAAAGTTTGAAGTTGATAGCTGTAGCCGTTTGACCTGTGGAGAACCGACAATAAAACATAAAAAAAACAAAAAAAAACATAAAAACGAACACCAATTTTTTTCAGTATGTCAAATTGAATCCTCGCTAAAGCTCGTCTAATGAGTGAAACAATTCAGGACCATTTCTAGAGGTGGGCGGCTGGGACGCCAAATTCAAGGGGCATCATCGACGCGTATTCTACACTGATTGTAATATTATGTATTTCAACAATTTAGCTGGTTATTGATGGTTGAATATTAATTAAGCCTAGATCATCATTGATCAAGTTAGGATAACCAAGGGTGATATCAAGTTGACTCGCTCATTTTTGCTCAACTAACCAATTATCAGTTGGTAGCTCACAATCAGTTTCCAAATAAGAATATTTTGATTCAATTTTTTAGTAAATTATTCACCCTACCGGTACTGGATCCAGTATATGTTCTTACTTGAATATTTATCGTTATTAAATGATGGATAATCGATCATTTAAATTTATTTTGCTTTTTAAACACACTTGGCCAAAATCACCTTGACCATATTGAAGAATTCACGTTCCACAAATTCCGTGTAGTTCCCAAAACGCATAGAATTGTATTAAACAAATTGAATTCTCAACATTTCACTGGCTGGGCATCCCCAAGACTCCCCTTACAACTCTTCACGTCGGCTTCGCACTGCCAAGGGTGTTGAAATGACAAGAAACGGCTTTGGAGTAATTGACTGACATGCAGGATGCAGCCGTGTCGAGTCGTATACGACTCGATATATATTGTAAGAATCCTCTCATCACATTAAGAATTAGGCTATACTTGATTTCACAAATTGTAGACCTACCACAAAATCTTGAATTCTGTATTTTCTGTACATATGCTAATAATTACGGCATAATTTTTTTAGGATCGATTTCTTGCCCCTGCCCCCGAAAAACAAAATGTCCTTCCAACAAAATATCTCAACTAAACTTTTAGAGTAACGTGAGCCTGTGGGACAGTTCACTTGTTTAGTAAGGTAATGTTGTCAAAGGTAATGTGTGCTCATTGTCAAGTGTAGACTTATTGTAGTGATATTTTATCTATATAAATCAGTGCTGGAGTGTCACAGCTGTTTTTCGACAATTAAACTCACATTTTGTATCTAAAATTTTGGTCTGCCATCCGACACACATCTTACTGTAGGCCTAGCTGACCCTAATCATTACGGAAAACAACCCTCAAACGATTCAGCACAGCTTACTATGAATTTTCTGTTCACTGTGTAAAGAAGGAGAAAGGATAAAATAAGTAGCCTAGCCATTTTATTGTGATTATTTTCAAGTAGGCTGTTGACATAGATAAAAAAGTATTGTACGTACCATTGAATGTCCTATAAGGATGACTGATGTTGGGCTTTCAGGAATCGATTTGTACAGTCCAAGAATCTTCTTGATACACAAATGTGTGAACTCTGTCTGATCTTGAAGAACACCACCAAATAAAGCTGAATATTCCTCGTTGAAGTCCATTGAGAAATAATCGAAGTGAAATGGTGTTCGCGAGTCAATACTCTTTCGCAGACTGACTGATGCCAGTGATCTCACTGAAAACAAAAAAAAAGTTATGGATTCTAGTGCAAATAAAAACTAAAATACTTTGAATAATTTGTTTTCCTACTTTGCTTGTGTGAGCCACTGTTGCCGGGGATGAATAGAACTGGTATACCATCAAAACGCATCTGCCGCAGCCTCTCGGTATGTTTGCCTTCACCATACGCGTACAACCCATAGCGTGGATATTTCTTCTCTAAATTTCCAGAGAAGGATATTTTCTACAAGTGAAAATACTGGGTTACACACGAAAATTTGTTTGAAAAGATTAAACAAGCTGTCAATAAAATATATGGGACTGGAACCATAACCTCAAAATTTTGATAGCACTTTGAAAGAGTATCTGAGTGTAGCTTACCACATACTGAGGATATTCAAACATGTATGTCATTTCACATTTATTCTCCTCAAATCTCGTTAATACATTATGAATTCCTACGAAAAAGCATATTAATACCGCCCCTGACAGGAGCACAAATAAATTAATCACCGCCATTATTATCTGGCCATGGTGTATCAGAGCAGACTCAGAGCCAGAGCTGACTCAGAGCACAGATAAGTAAACATGCTCCCATCAGGTAACTCCTACGCGACCTGTGTTCCTACTCTTGTAAGACATTATGAAAGATCATTCAACTTTCAAATACATCAAATATGTATTTTACAATAATAGTCATAATTTCTATCAATAAATTATATGAATCAATCATTCAACAGAAACTGGAAAATAAAATCCATTTTAAAATAGGTACTATCAATCATTTGACTAATTGATATTCTTGGATCATTATTTTACTATTGAAAAATAAATTATAGCCAATCAAAATCAATGAGACAAATTATTGAGTCGTACTTTAATTTTCAAAAGTAGCTTAGTGACGTTTTAAATTTAAAAAATCGTGCCAAGCCGAAAATTGCAAAAGTTCATATCAGAACAGAACAAAAGTTTTTAAGAAATCCCGGCAGAGTTTTATCGTTCAAAGTGAAAGTCAACTTTTGGGGGAGTAAAATCAATTAGAACTGCATATAACAAAGGGACTTACGATTGAAAAAAAATACATCTAATGAATGAAGCACCACTACGATTCTTCAGGACTTTTAGGAAATGTTCAAGGAATTCTTTCCGATGTTTTTGCTTTTACATTTTTCGATTAGATGCCCTATTTTGGTTCGAAAAAACTGTCCTAATGAAATTGAACTCGAGTACAGTAAATCATGTTAACACAACAATTTTTCATATAGATCTCTTCCATTTAATCAAACTATTTTTCCAGTATAATTTCAACTAGGAATGGCAAGTTATACTACTGATTTTATTAATGTGATGCCTTACTTTCAAAACGTTTAGCGCCTTATGTAGTTATGTAGCTCAACGTACCCAAAGTAAAACTGACTTATTAGATGGGCTGGATAAGCACTCATTTTTTCAGACCCCTTCAATGCATAATTTTTCCAATTCCATCTTTTATTTTTTCCCTGCATGAGCAATTTTGTTTTCATGATCTTTTGAAAAACGATAGATTAGGATTGCCTATAATATCAACACATATTGAAAAAAATGTGTATGCTTTAATTAATTTCAGGATGACAGGTCAATAATTGGAGAGAGCAATAAATTCAAAATTGTACAGCTGCATCTTTTATTATTATATTTTATATAATATATATATATATATTATATTTTATATAATATATATATATAATATATATATATATAATATATATGGATTTATATAATCCATAGCCTTAATTGGGGAACAATGATTTTGTATCAAGTTTCGATGTTATTGAAAAAAAAAAAAATTCTTATCCTCATGTTATATATAGCTGCAATCATGTTTGTAACATAAATAATTTTGTACTCCAAGAAAGTCTATGCTAGTTCAAGGGATGAAATTCAATGACAATTTTGATTGAAATATTTTTCATTCTCTTGTGCTGGGTTATTCAGAATCCAGTAAGAGAAAACAAAACAAAATACAGGTACCCTGTACTGACATTTTAGAAAAAGCAGTAATGCACATCACCAAAATTTCATTTCAATAGATCAACGATTCAAAGAAAATGACTTGAAGTACATATACACAATCAAAGATGTGGGCCTACAAAATCTATAGATGTATTTGTATTTGTATTTGTAAACATTCTTGCAGATGTGCTAGATGCACGGTGGCAAGATATTATTATTCTATTGGATCATTTTCTTGAATTCTAATAATTTCTTTGCAGTTCTTCCTTCTTCTTCCAGCTCATTCCAGTCTCTTATCGTCCTCTGGACGAAACCGTTTTTCCCTATATTTGAGTAAACTCTCTCCACCTCCATTCTTTCTCCTCCCCTATTACTTCTTTGGATCCCCTTTCCAACTCTTCTGCCTAGTTCTTCCCATCCGGTACAGTTGTGTCTTGCTTTGAAGAAGTTGCACAGTCTAGTCCTTCGTCTCCTTGCTTCCAGGGTTTCCCATTTCAGTTGTTCAATCATTATGGTTGGTCTTTCCAGTTCTTTCTGTATCACTCCCTTACTATTCCTAATGGTCCTCCATCTCTTGACTCTCCCCAATACCCTCCTCGCAGCAACCCTCTGTACGCTCTCTACAGCCTTGATTAATCCTGTGTCCCGAGGGTCCCAGACTGAACTAGCGTACTCCAGTGTAGGTCTAATTAGTGTCTTGTATGCTTTGTTTTTGATTTCAATTCCTGTCCCCTTGAGCTGTCTCATAACAAAATTTAATGATCTAATCCCCTTTTTTGACAACTTTCTAATATGATCCCCCCACCCCAAGTTTTTATGCATGTATAATCCGAGATATTTATAACCGTCAACCTGCTCCAGTGTGCTTTCTCCCATTCTAAATGATGTCACTTCTTTATTCTTTTTACTTCTGGAGAATTCGACTACCTTACATTTTTCTACATTAAGTCCCATTAGATTTGTATTGACCCAGTCATTAATTGTATCTAAATCACTTTGTAGTTGCATTGCCTCTTCCTGGCTCTCAATTATCCTGTACACAACACAGTGCACTACAAAAAGAAATAGTTTTATTCTCTCTTGGACCTAAATTTCAAATTAATAAAATAGACTATTGTGCTTTTCAATTTTCTTAGATTTCTTATTGATCTACTGTTTTATGTAACATTTATAACTAATGAAAGGCAATGACTTAACCTGTGTTTCATCTTTTGAATACCTATGTAAAATATCTCTTTTTATTAGATGAGCGTAAGCAAAGACTCCATTCCACTCTTATAGGGCTGTCTGTTTTTTTTATTATTTTTTTTTGTGGGCACTGCACAAGTCAATGTTTTTTGTACAAGCAAACTCATGCAACTTGAAAATGTCTAGTTTTAGGAATGAATCGGTCAGACTGATTTTGAGAAATATCATCTTAAAGTTTCTAAAACCCCATAAGATTAGGCTGGGCAAGAAAATTTTAAATTTTAAAAATAAAATCTCTCCAAATGAAATAAAATTTTCTGTAAATGTATGAACATGAATGATACACATATCGCGATTTTGTATGCAATTCGAACCAGCCGTTTTGAAGAAAATGATTAAATTAACTGTTTTTATTCATCAAATACGTATATTATAGAAATTAGGGCAGATTCAAGTTGCCGAGATTCACTGCTTTCTAGATTCGATATTTGCCCAACAATGAAGAATTTTTTATGTACGTCAAGGTGTGCAAGATACCAGAGTCGATAAAGTAGCAAGGGTATAACTACCTCAACGACTTTAATACCTTATTGAGATATCTCGCTCATCTTACAACGTATATGCTGCATTTGCCTAGTACATCTACAACATTGTGGTAGCAGTTTTTCCTCTTCAGAAATTATTTTCATTCAAGTTTTATTAACCTTGGATCAGATTACAGTTGATGCGCTTAGACACAAATGTAATACTGTATATTTTGTCACTAATTCTAGGTTCAATGCTCATCAGATCAGTAGTCTGGTAAAATGAACCCTTTGTACTCCAGGCGATTCACGGTGTTGACTTGATGAAAATTGAATAAACAGAGTAGCAACTAGCAATGTACCTCATTTTGTAATTTCTTTATTTAAAAATGTTCTCGCACTTAATACCTAAGTACATTATAGTAATGTATGTTATCTTTTCCATACAACTGATTGCAACCAACTTGTATCTAGACTGTAAGGCAATCCAAGAAAACTTCTACATCATGCTACAGTACATCTTAACATTGCATTAGTCAATCAGCTCAGTCCCATAATTAACCATTTTTTATTGGTGAGCTGAAAACTTTAAAGCCACTAAATTGGAAGGAAAATTGGCATTTATTGTAGTAATTAATACAATGTGTTTGTGCCATTTTTCTAAACAATGTTTTTCTTTCGAAGATAACTTTGTCCCGCACATGAATACTCTGTAAAATATCAACTCATTTGTGTATCTTAGCTCAACATTATAACATGGAGATGAAAATAAGACGACAAACACACAGCAAGTGTTTTGAAAAGCATGATAACACTATGAAAGTGCCATTGCCAGTCAAGGTCAAGTCGGTAGTGAATTTCACCAATCAAAGTATTGATCCTTGAAATGAAATGAGCTTCAAGTCAATAGTGATTTACCTAAAGATATGATTGAACTCTATTAATTTGAAAGAAAATTGTTTAGAACCCGAATGGAGCTTGACTGGCAGTTTATGAGCTGGATATCTCCAACACGTATATACAAATGTTTCCATTTCCAGAATGTTGAACAATTAGGAAATACTGCATAATATTAAAAAAAAATAACCCAATATGAACGTACAGTAAAATTGTGCTTTTAGAAAACAAAATTCAAATTTCATGTCCCCAATATGAAGTCTAGTTCGTATATTCTAAATTAGTGTGATAACTTAAAAAAATATTTTCTGTTAGTTAAACCCGATCTTTTGATAAGATCTCCTTTATCATTAACAGTACAAACCACTTGATTAGTTAAGCCAGCAGTGTACTGAGTAGTGAGTACCAACTTGAAATGCTTTTGAGAAGAGGGTTGAAATTACAGAAAATCTAGAGCCATACAAATTTTAAACAGAGAAATTTCATCTCAAACTACAGTTCATTCAGTATGTGCAATAACCTACATCCAACTAGTCCTACTATCAGAGAAAAATGCACTTATACAATTACATTCAATCCGACAACCTATTTGAACATTTTCAATATATAATATATTTGGCTTTTGATAAAACTAGGTATCAAGAATTTATCTGAATAATTCTAATGGAAAAATAAAAAAATAATAATGAAAAATAATGATACGGTACATCAAATGTGTAAGAAATATACTGTACCAGGATTTTGGATGGTTTAAAAGCCAAGATAAAATTCATTGAAGCTTATGAATCATATTATGATTCAGCAAAATATTTTGAGTGCCCATGAGTACATATTATATAATATTTTCAATTATTTATATATAATACAGTACCGTAGTCCAGAAACACAATAATTTAGCAACATAAATAAAACTATTCACTTGTCTATATAAACTGTTACAACGTCCTTTATTATAATCATCGAGCATAATTTGGCAAGTTCTAGGGATGTGTCCAAGTGTAGTATGTGCATACTTACGGCAGCTTGAGTTTATTATAAAGTAGTACTAGCCTTTTAGACACAACCCCATTTTGTGTAAAACATCACAAAATCTGGAATGACTTATCTTGCAATACATGGTTTTTGTTCATTTTATTTCATGGATGTTCATTCTTGTAAAGCAGGCTAACTTAACATTATTATTATAAAATGATCATATATATAATCGCTCTTCAGCATACGCGGCATGTTGAAAGACATCAACAATAATTATAATTTGATACTATCGAGTCCAGACTATAGGCCTATGATGAAATAAATCCAGTCGTCATTAAATTAATTAGTTACGAATCCCAGTGCAATAAAGAAACAATGACAATTTGAAACATAAAATATTCACACGCATTCTAGGCTCAAGCACTCCATTTTTAATAATACCCGACGCAACAATTGGAGTGGTGACCGCATTTGTTAGCAAAGGGCTGAATCAACGTACGAGCGTACTCTCTCGTGGTGGCTTTAGGCTGGTAACTGCAGTTTCTTGCCCTTCAGAACTGAAACAAAATATTCATACATAGTTTTTACAAGACAAATTTTTGTAGAATTTTTAGACAATTATTGTTGATAACAAGTATAAATGACTTGACATATATAAAATACACATTTCAAGTAGGCCTACATATCTGATCTTTATTCACTGATACAAACATTTTTCAAACTGAAATTTTATTCATCAACTACTGTATATAGGCCTATGCTTTCAGGCAAAAACTGAACAACTCAAGATACTGTACACAATAATATAGTCATTAATCATACATTGCTGCACATTAATAATCCATGTTGACTTGCATTTGCATAGGATACAAAATTAACAACATTCTGAATTGTACTTGCACGTTACTATAGGGGCACTGTTTCCGATACGTTCATACAATAAAACTGCATTTGGTGTATAGGTAGGCCTACATATAAAACAAGTGTATGTACTACGTATGGGGAATTACACATGTGGAATTTGTTTTCATCACAATGCTGCTTTTAACAAGCCTTTACCTTTAGTAATGTACAGATAGAAGAAGTCACAGTACAAGACAGTCTGCACGATGCCAGCCACGATTGCGATGAGATCGTAGTGATCCTCGACGTAGAACCGGTAGATCCAGTTGAGCAGGTACAGAGCTCGGTACGTGCCGAGGGCAAACAAATAGTGAGAAGTGATGCTCTCAGCTTCGCCCGTCTTCGACACGAGGAACAGCTGCGGTAAGATGGCAACAGACTCGAGGTAGATGCTGAAAGTCCACAGAATCTGCAGACAAAGTTTTTTACAATTTTATTGGGTTTAACGACGCACTGTACTGATGACCAAGATCTATTGGCGTCGGTGAATGATTTGTGAGATGATGGGATGGTGAGATGAAAGGTTATTTTATTCGGTGGTCTTGGATAGTGGGAATAAGTCGGTCGTGGTTTGTTGGTAAAGGACCATCCCAGTATTTACCTGAATGACAGAGGAAAACCACGGAAAACCCTTGTCAGGATAGTCGACCTTGGCGGGAATCAAACCCGGGACTCCTGAATGACGGTTCAGTGTGCTAGCCACTCGTCTCAGTGCAAGAAAAGTGATACTGTCTTAGTGAACAAAATCGACATTGTAAAGAGTGTTAATAACTGGTAGCTAATGGAGGTATTGACAGGCATTTGTCTGGAGATAATGAACAAAATAAGTGAATCAATTACTATAGGCCTAGATAGGCATAGCTTATCAGTACGCCACTTAGATCTACTATACCATTTGTGGTCATTCAAAGACACCCTGATTGAATTGGGCAGAAAAAGTTGCAGGTACGCTGTTGATGTTGAAATGTGTAACTTGTGAAAAGTTACAAAATGAACGTGCACATGATCAAAAATGATATTTTCAAAGTTTTTTTGTAAGCATTTGACGGCCATATTTCATTCACAAAAGCTTTCTGTTGTTACGTTTAGTTTTAATATCTGACTTTTACCACAATTAAACAGTCTGCTTGATTGAATGTAATGTTTTGTGAAGTCAAAGGGACGGGGAAACTAAAGTGGTTGATTGGATTTGGGCTTTATTAAATAAGTGTAGGTTCGATGAGCTTACTAGTCCAGTCCTCAGCCCTATTTATAAAATAAGCACGAGGGCCCTTATTCTATAACTGTAAATGAAATGGTAGTGAGACGAAGTAGTCGGAGCATATTTGATACAACATGTTGAAGTACAGGTACAGTATGAATCATTCGAACAAAATGAAAATAGGCCGCTTCCATTTTGTTTTAGAGTTATAGAGCAGCAGCCCAAGTTTGTAATGCATTAAAAAATGGGTTGAATTTAGTTGAAGACATATGCTGAGAATAAAATTTGATTTAATGTCAGTATCATGATTATGGTATTCAATTTTTATATGTGAGTTATGATTAGATGAGTCACTCATGTCGCGTATAATCACTTTGATTTATGTTTCATTTTCGAAGTACATAACATGCACAGCCGTGCATACTGAATGAGTAAAACAGGGAGGTTCTTTACCCGAGTACTATCAAAGTGTTTCAATTTCTATCAAGGGTAAAACTGCTATATTTCTTTCCAATTGGCTCACTATGGTCTGGTATAACAAATGATACATATGTTAATAAAATAATAATTAGTAGATTTCCTTGCTATTATCCCCTAGTTTCAATGCTATTTATAAAACTTGATACGTAAATAATTAGCCAATTATCAGTTAACTGTCAAAATAGTTACAACTTCAACTTTTATTTGAATAATTTGGCTTCTGTAGTCCAACTAAAAAATATATAACCTTCTCTATAACCCCATGTCCGAGACACCATTTATAAGAAAGTAGAAACGAAGTTGCAGTGTCAGGAATCAAACCATGGAAACCAGGTTTGTGAGCCAGCGATGCTAAATACTGAAATGCCAAGATCCTTGCTAAAACAGTTGTTATTTCTGCTAAAATATCGAATAGGAACGAGGGTTACTAAACAAAATCTAGTGGCAATGATTATAATTATTCCAATCTAGGAAATTGGTCGGATGATGATTATGATGATGATTATTGTTTGCTTAACGACCCCACCAACAGCTAGGTTATACGGGGGTACGAATGAGCAGATGATAATGAAATTATGAAGTGATGATAAGTGAAAGGACGTTTACAAAAACCCATGCATTATACGGGACTCGAACCTACGCCCAACGGTGACTTCAGTTTCTGAAGCGGTGCCTCAGCTGACCGAGCTACCGAGGTTGGCTGAAATTGGTCGGTGATCGTTCTATTTGAAAAGTTTTTTGCAGACAACTTCTTGCCTGCAGGAAAGGACCCATGTGGTGTCCTACAGCTGAATACTTTCTTCAAGCTCAGATGTTTCTAATTAGCACCAACGATGCAAAAGTTTAATTACTTACCTCAAGAACTGAGAAGTCGTGATTGATGAGGAATGCCAACCCGACGGCTGGTATCACAAGGAACTCGATCCTGGAAAATGAAATAACAGGTGATTCTCACCTTACAAGCAGCTCAATTAGACCTAATTAAAACAAAATAAAATATTTATGCCTAACAAGACATTGCCAGCCTGATTTGCTTGTCTAATGTATTGGCTACTGGCTAGGCTAATAGTGAGACATATTTCACATTCAGGAATTCAAGTAGTAAACTAATAATCACATGAGGTGCAAAAATTCGTAGGAAAAAGATGAATCATCATACTTCGGCAGGCATGTTGCATTCACAGAACGATTTACGGATCATTTGGTAATACAAAACAAGTCAGATTCTGCCATGGTGTTTGGAAACAATTTAAATAATTTTGGATAGGGTCTAATTGTCCACGATAGGAAACACGGTTGGGTGGGGTTCGTCTATTCTGAGGTTGATATTTCCTTAGGCCTACTGTACTTTACTCCCTATCAGGAATCGTCGGCTTAGGTGGAATCCATTGCCATGTTTACTACTCGTTTTGTCACTTGAACACCGTTTTCTTAGCTTTCGTTGGTTTTGACAGCAATTTTTGTGCACAACTACGGCTGTACCCTATCGGTGTCAGCAGCTGTTTTGTTCACTAGCTGGCAATGTTGCCATATGGTTAGGGTGGAATCATATTCTTGAATTTTCGTCAAAATGAATTATAGGTGTGTTCTGTGGCATTAACCGAATTTTGTTTGAACTTACCTGAACGTATCATGATTATGGTCGTAGGTAGCTTTGAACTTCATGTACATCAAATAGATAGTTGCATAGGATGCCGCTATAAATACAACTTTCATAAAGGTATTGTAGGGTGAGATGTATGTAGTCAGGAGGTCCAAATAACGAGTTGTGTAGACCAATGCGAACAAGATCTGAGATTTACCCGATATGCCTGAAATGTAGAAAAAACGTTCATAGAAAACGTACTTGCCATATACGTTCACCATATAACTTGACATAGAGCAAAAATGATTGAATCAAATCAATAAGCACAATCCATTTGACTCTAGTGGATCAGTTTGGCAACAAAATTTAGAGTGGAACACAAGTAGGCCTAGAAAATACTTTTTTGAATGAGTGACTGAAAGCACTACCAGTACTTAGTTAGGCCTAATGCATTACTGGTACCATGTACAGCATTATTACAGTGCCTTGATATATGTTAGGTCTACTCGGATGAACAGTATCACATACCCTCAAGGGCTAGTAGCTAGACCTTCTCAGTGGTGGCATGCGGCTAGTATGGGCCTACTCTCGGATTATAGGACTAGGCCTGGGTGCAATTTCTGAACGGCGCCTAAAATACTACTGAATGTACAACTGGACCTACTTCAAATTCTTTTGTAGAGTTTCTGTGAACGTTCAAGGATTAGGCTTAGCACTGGCTTATACAGTAGTATGTCAATTTTAAAAGTCAAAATATCAGGATCACGAGAGTTCATTCTAATGTCCAGGCCCTGGGCCTAGAGCCTAGCAAGCACGATTTTTTTTTGCCAATGAGCGAACTGGGGTGTGTTACCGAAGATCTAATGGCTTCTGCATTTGAGATTCCGAACTGTCAAAATGAAGAAAATGAGGTGTAACGTGATCAAACGTAGGCCAAAAACTGAACACAGCATAAACAATCGAGTGCCGTCAACTGGACCGGCATCTATTTTTCAGGTTTTCGAGTTTGTAAAAGAATATGTTATCATTACCTGCACACGAACGAGTCTTCCATATTTTCAGTAATAAAACTATAATAGCCAGGAGATGAGATAAGTCACCTAAAAGTCTAAATATATTCATTTTTAGGGAATTTATTAGCTTCCGACACCAAAATATCCTACACCCTCAATGTGACGTGGCTAGAAAGTGCCCGCAGATGGCAGCACTAAGCAGAGTTGAATTTTGACATATCAGTGATTTTTTCGTTTAATAATCACTTTTGTCTTCTCAAATTTCACTTTCCAAATAACCGTATTCAATTTGAGAAAATGTACAGGTTTCATGAATTAATTTATGGATATCTATAATCTAATAAACATAAATATACCAATGATCATTTAACAATAAATTTCATTCCAAAATACATGCATTTTGTGAACGATTATATTGACAAGGCTGTGATTGGTTGTCGTTCTTCAATAATGGTCAAATCAGCGCTAGTGAGCTTTCATACTGTGCTGCGGATTCCAAGATGGCGATTAGTACCAGGCTGACGTTTACTTGCGTAGGGAATTTAGCTGAATTATAGAAGTTAATGATGTAAAAATAGTATCAATAGTGTTCTCGTTATAATTTTGGTTCAAAATGTATGCAAATGTTGATATCAAGTGAAGTATTCTTTATTATTTGCTTGGCAAACGATAATTCCTCTTTTTAGGCGACCTAGTGTTAATTTCCGTATCTATGTGTTTTTTAACAACAGTGTCATGTAGGCTTGATAGGCCTATTATAGGCTGGTGAAATACGAGTTGAAGATCATGGATAACGTGTGGCATTATTTGGGATTATACGTAGGCCTGGAATTTCTCGGCGTGTGCACAGGATACCCCGTACCACCATCTGAAGGTGAGTCATAGCCCATAGGCCTAGGCCTAGACCGTATCAGGCGTATCCTGGAGTGTGATGTCCGTTGGTCGACCACAGTTGCAGGCTCCTACTTAAAGAGGTCAATTGATGCCAATCTAACGTCTGAACTGACTTTGATTTCTGCAGGATAATTGACATTTAGCATGATTAAAACGTCCAAGTCTAGTTACAACAAGACTGGGACACTGTAGTGGGGAAGAAATGCCAATTATTGGCTATGTCATTAGTAAGACATAGCTGGCTTGGTTAATAATTATCGAGCAGTTGTCCTTGATGGTCTTGAGTCACCACGGCTCATGCTTATTCATTGTATATTTCTTACTTCTTGGGCTTTTTGGCCTATACCATTTTAATTGATTTGACAAACGCAAATATAAGACTTGTGATTGGGTGAAAGGTAAGACCACTACCAGGTAAGACTTCTCTATGGTAAGATAGGTCTGTCTATCCTAGGTACTGTCATTTTGACACTCACCTGTAGATAACAGTGTCGGTTTTCACTGGTACTGAAGCAGATTAACGCCCCCATAAGCTCGTACGTATCTGTAATAATCACGTAATACTGCAACGCGAATAAATCGTATTCAGTAAAGCTAGTCATTATTATGTAAATTAAATACGAGTTTCCTTGTTGTTTCGGCGAAAAATCTGCAATGGGCGGATATTGCCTAAGTGAAATGACTAGTATCAGGAGAAAGTGACATAACATCCCGTGTTCTTGATAATATACCCTATTGGCACCAAGAGTCGACGTACAGTAGCTCTGTTGGTGCATTAGCGACTACATATTTGACAAGTGACTTACTTATCACGTCAAACCGACACTCATGAGACCCGGGTTCGATTCCCGCCAAAGTCACTCAACCGTTTCCTTCGTATACTGAGTACTGACCAAAACACATAATAAAATAACCTCTCACCTTATCTTCGTATCATCTCGTTTATCATTCACCGACGCTAATAGATCATAGTCATCATTACAGTGCGTCGTTAAACCCAATGTAGGCCCAATGCGGCCCAATGATGAATATAATTTATTCATTGAGTGAGGTATAAGTTTGTGAACTCAAACTCATCAAGATTACGAGTAAGTGTCTTCAACACACGGAACTATTATGATTTGATTATTCAACATTGCTGAAGTCCATAATTTGGATTGTGGGTATACCGGTACACATTTTAATCAGCACAATTTGGTAGACTACCTATTGTGATCGTACCAATATTTTATACGTTGCATTTATTGTTCAGGCCTATCCCTCTATTTTTATAACGTTGAAGATCTAAACAATCATAACAACCCATCATAAATGTTACACGAGATTCTTTGTCGGCTATAATCACGAATAGAGCGTTGTCAACGACGTCTCATCAATCTTCCGCTACGATAGAGGAGTAGGCCTATACTCAGTATAGTGATAGTTTCACTAGTGCAATGAACTCCCGACGTCTCCTTTGTTATTGTTTCTAATAGCTATTTCTCCACGGCAATTAGGCGACTGTATCGTTTGCCTTATAAAGTGTTCTACAACTGCACCCATTCATGAACCAGCTCGTCGTTTCCATGTTTAATAGGCGTCTAGTTAATTGCCTTATAAGGGAGGTTGTTGTCGGTTTCACTGGCATTCTGGTTTCACTTATGATGGGTGCATTATTGCATGATGACGATGCATCAGTTATGACATAAACAAGATTAAACCGACGATGATTCGATTTTGTACTGCTGCGTGGATGATGCTTATAAGCTTTATCCACGTTAAAGGAAGGCCGTCTATACCAACTAAATAATGGTATAATAATTGTCTATGGAAATAATTAATACCGAAGCATTGAACATTCAAAGCTTCTGAATGAAGATGTGTATTTGCGTTTCTAATTGTAAATCTCGTCCTGAAATTAGTCATCAAGTTGCATTTGTGAAATGTTACTCGTAACCTTGGGAGTGTATATACTGTACGTAAAGTGGTGTTAATTAAATTATAAACATATAAAACTGATTAGTAAAGGTTATTTGGTACCATAAATAAATGACTATGCAGATGGCTTTTTAAATTTTTATATTATAACCTTTGGCTCTGGGCACCTAGAAGTAATTGATATGTTATTACTAAATAATTCGTCTTTATGCACCGTTTGAAGGTTACAAGCATTTCGGTTCAAGTCATATATAAAATAGAGAAAAAAGTAGGCCTATGTGTCCTTGTCGACAGATCAGGAGCTGTGTCTGTGAAATATATCCTTGAATTGTTTTACCAGGAGCAGAAACATTGAATGCTTGAAATACACTCAATTTGTACGTTTTAGGGGGGAAACCCTATACTTCTCACCGTGAGGGAGAATTGTTTTTGGAAGGGGGTAGAAAAACTGAAAAAGGCACTTCTTTGTTGGCCTACTGAATAGTACATCTTCGCGCTATAATTAACATGGCTAAATAGTCCAGAGAGGTTAGTAGCGTGCTTGGTTTGTAATTTTGTATTATATTTCTGTAGGTTCGCTCATTGAATCTTTGTGCATGATAAATTAAAAACATGTATGATAATTGTATTTGGTTAATAAGGTTATTGGAATGTGTTATTTTTTTACTTCGGTCAAGATCTCTTGAAACGCAACTTGTATGCAACACGTGATACCAACATGAAACTTAATGCAGTGGGAAGGTAACAGTCGTGGCCTGTTCTGAAGTAATGATCTCGGCATTCACTTAGCAACGAGTATAGGCCTACCGGTATTACAATCACACCGGCACTGGTAGCTTAGTGGTAACTCGCTTGGCCGATGTGGCCTGGAGGTGATAGTAGGCCTGGCTTATAGATCGGGCCCAAGTTCGATCCTCACCACCGACCATCTTCACATAGATTTTTCGTGGTTTCCCCCTGTATAGCCTTTGAATGCCGGGATAGTTCCCTACAATGTAGACCACGACCGATTCCTTCTCACTAGCCTTCCCATCACCGTTGGCCTACATACGAAACCTTCAATGCGACTCCGATTAACGACGAGTGATAGGCGTGGCTTATCAATCGATCACCTAGATCTATGCAACGTGAGATGACGGCTGATTGGAGATTTCGAAAATCCCCCGTATATGAACAGACCACTTAATTGGCTGTTATCTTTTGTGACGTCAAGGTGCTCTTAGCTATCAGTAGGTCTACAGTGAGTCGTCGTACAAATGAACACCACGAAAAACCTCTTGTCAGGATGGTCGACCACGGCGGAAATTGAACGACGGTCTCTTGAATGACGGTTTAGCGCTTCAGCTACTGATGAGGATAAATGCCATGGTTTTTATTTCACCGGTACAAGTATAGCAAATAACTCGTAGTGATATGCTTATAGACATGACGACAGGATGCTCCTGTCTCCTCTCTAGACATCTTCGTTGACATTGACGACTACGCCTGCGTTGCACGAGAGGATGTTGAATGTCCGGGGAACGTGTTCTCGTTTCAGGCTCTTGGTCACACATTGTTGTAGGATGAGCGTATAGTGATGCATTTTCGTCTCGATCGGCACGTCCACGACTCTTGTACGGCGTGTCCGTTTGGAACTTTTTTGCTATCGTTGGATCTTGGATGAGTTGTATACCCTATACTTCATTAGTTGACAATCTCGATTGACTGTCAGCAAAAATGTAACGCTTAAATATATGTGTTTATTGAAAAGCAATGTCTTGGATAGGTCATGTAGCTTGTAGTGTTAACTACTCTTCTTGATTATTTTAATTTCAATTGTGTTTTAAAAAATGTTGAAACCATTCATATTATTTTTTTTAGACTCTCATTAATGAGTCTCATACCTACTTCATTTTCGAAAGAACTAAAATGTGTTGTATTTTTAGTTGGACAGCAAAGAAAGTTCAGTTTCGCGACCGCTTCCATCCCATTGTCCTAAACACATAATGAAATGAAATTAAATTTCATCTCAGTTTCATCACCTACGGTATCATCAGAGTACGTCCTTAAACCCAATATAAATGTTTGTAAAAAGAATGAACGTATACCCTACGGTATGTGCATTTGCCAAAACTGATACTCCATGGTGGGTTGATAAGTCGACAGTAGCGCACTGAACCGTCATTCAGGAGAGGCACGATTCCCGCCATGGTCTCGCATGCTGACAGATATTTCCAGTTGTTTCTTTGTCGTTGAAATGAAAACTGCATAGGCGTGCCAATTTCATCCTTCTCTATTTTCAAAACACCGACCCAAAAAAGCTTTCATCTCTATCATCTCATTCATTATTCACCGACGCCAATATACCTCGATTATCACAATCAGTGCGTCGTTTGGTGGGGAACATGAATAACATTTGTAGACCTCGCTTGGTTAGCCAACATCGCCAATCATAGCGTGTGTATGTATGATTGCTTATATAGTTTATATACGCATGAGAACGAAACGCACGAAAAAAA
Organism: Brachyptera risi; assembly: GCA_964007535.1. Taxonomy (NCBI): domain Eukaryota; kingdom Metazoa; phylum Arthropoda; class Insecta; order Plecoptera; family Taeniopterygidae; genus Brachyptera; species Brachyptera risi. The sequence goes on from OZ023337.1 coordinate 19,573,132, forward strand.
AACAATTACCTCTCACCTCGTTCGCCCATGAATGTGTCTATAAGTGAAACGGCGACATTGAAATCGAAAGCTAACACGTGGGCGTAAAGATCAGTAGGCGTTACTACATGGGCGTTATACACACATGCACTTGTCTATCTCGCTTCGGCTGGTGTACCGTCCGTCGCATAGCAACCGGCGTTGCCGTAGCTTTGATGCAATGCAGTCTAGGAAAGACCAGCAGAGCATGGTTTGTCTGCCTCCAACTTTTCGTTAAATTAGAATATTTGGTAAAAATGTCGTGCCCGTATGGCATGTGTAACCGATCTGTTTCAGGGTTATGTTAGTTGAAAGTTTTAATTGTTTTTAGGTTGTTTAGTAATGGTTAGGTTTAATAGGGTAAGGTTTCGTGTTGACTGGACAACTATGTTGTAATTTTAGGGTTCATGCCCTGTCCTATATACTAACCCCAATCCTGAATCTGATCGGTTACACATACGGCATATTTACCGTTATTTAGTGATAAATAAATCTTATATCGCTCGTGAGTTGATTTAGTGTGATTAATTAATTTTAATTATAATTATATATAATTAATATAATATATCATATATATAATATTCATAAATTGGATATAATTTCATTTCATAACTTTCGAACGACCTAAATTCCTAAAAGATACAAAAATATAATCTAATATAACTGATCACATATTTCTTACACCTTGAAAATGGTGTACCGTAGATTAAACATTTTCACATGGATACTACCTGGGCCTATATACTTTTTTTTATCAACATCTAAAACTTGACACAAAGTCATCGTTTCCCTATGTTATATTATCCATCTGTCTAGGACTTTATCTGTGAAAATGATAGAATTTATTACAGGCCTACCATTAAAAAGACTGAAAACAGCTCTTACATTTCTATTGTAATTGGCAATGGAATATTTAGTGAGATCTCATGTATACCGGCCATACATTCCAAACTTTTCATTTTGAAAGCAGAATAATGGTTGAATTGTGCTGAATTCAAGCAGTGCGCTTGAACTGTAATTAAATGTATAGTAATCAATGTTTCTGTAAAATAACATTCCTTTGTGATGTTTTATGGAGAAAAAAAATGGACCGAATATGTCATTTTTCAAACTTGATTGTCCTTCATTTTATTGAACGATTTATTATTGTGATGGTCAAATGATTTCTGATGAAAATTATTGTGTGCTTCTTCAAAGACTTTCTTATACCAAAAACACGCAATGCATTTATTTGTAGGCCTATCAAGTTTCGCTAGGACATTATTGTTTCGTTATTATTTACGCTTCTACTTGTTGTCAGCCGAATTCTTCCTAAATAACTGTCATTTTGGACAGCAGTTATATATATATATATATATATATATATATATATATATATATATATATATATATATATATATATATATATATATACAGACAAACCGTTTATGAATAATCTACACTCGGAATGGTTTTATTCAACGTTTATCAATTGGCTTGCGTTTAATAGAAGCACAAATTTAGAATACATTTACTTATTATTACTAAGTTTGTAGCTGTGGCATGTGCTGTGACAATCAATTGTTGTTGAACGATTCCAACAATTGTTCAAGAATTTCAACAATTGACACAATTTCCGTCGACTGTCATTTACGTAGGCCTAAATTGTTAGATTTATCCGAGTTGGTCAAAAACATATAGCCATATAGGCCCTACCGAAGTCTGGATGCTTTTTGTCAATGAACTGGCACAATGTCATTCGACCATTCAGTCAAAATTTTCCAAATTTATTTCAAGTCAAGTTAAGTAAAAGGAAAAGTTAGGTTTTGACAGTTTTGGACAACTTTTGACAGGCGGCAGTATGGCAGCAGATTGGTAGTGGGCATGACGGGGACGGGTAGTTCAGTACCTAAAGCGCCACAAACCACCATTCATTCAGGCGGCCGGGATTCGATTACCACCATGGTCGACTATCCTGACAAAGAGTATTTTTCGAGTAAATACTAGTGAAATTGTCTCTTCAGAACGACAGTTCCTGTGGAAAACCTGTCCAAAACCCTTGACAAGATAACATTACATTTGTTTCATCGTTCACTGTTTTCAACATATTTTAGTTTTAGTCACCTTACTCTTCTTTCAGTCGTATAGTTGAACTCAGTAATAAAAAGACCCGCCTGAAGAGTGTACACCGGAATAAAGTCGACTCGGTCATGTGACATGGGTTTGGGTGTCCAACCCCACCTGAACCCTAACCACATTCCATTGAAAAGTACCCCGAATCCCATGTCACACGACCGAGTCGTCTTTATTTCCGGTATACGCTCTTCAGCGCCCCTATATGAAGGGGCGCTTAAGGGCGCCTAACAGTGGGTAGTGAGCTAGCTCTCCGTTTCATCAACTCTGGTTTCATCATTTGAAGATTTTCACAGAGGTTGATATTTTTTCCGGACGAATCACATCTTGAAACGACATATCTCACAACTTGTCGATACCGATCGACCGTCCTCCGCTTGACAATCCGTTACCGGTCGTTTGTTTCGAACCATCTCGTTGGAAGTTTGCGCGAAGAATGTAAGAATTGCGATAATAATTATCATAGCAATCAAGTGACTCATCAAGGGTAATGGAGACGATTGTGTTAGTTCGTTTGGGTGACAACTGGCAACAGCTGTAAGGAATGTCTTATAGGGCGGGGTTCAATTCTCACGCATCGCTCAATTGTGTTTCATTCACGATGCTTTTTCATTCATCAAAACATAACCAGATGATGGTTATTGTTTGCTTCACGAGTCCACCAACAGTTCTGAATTGTTTAGGGGTGTGAATGAGCTGATGGCAGATATGATATTTATGCCTAGAAGAAAAATGCCTCTTGCGGGACTCGAACCCACGTCCGATTTAAATTCAGTTCAGTCCTGGGCTGACTGTTTATGAGCCTGTAACGGGTGAGGGTGACCAACGCATAACCATTATGATGACTTACCGTCAATCGAAGATACTGTTACGGTACCAAATTTAATTCTTTAAAACGTAGGCCTATTCAATTCTTTTGTATTCGAATAATTGTTACCAAACTAAAATTCCTGTGTTTCATCTGTAAGTTTTAAAGTAGTAGGCCTATGTGTCACCAAGAATTATTATGATGTAACTCAATTAAATTTCAGATAGGCCTACATGTATATATTTCTTGTGAGTAAATAACCCTATCAGGCTTGTATAGCTCCAAAAAAGCTCTGAATCACATCAAATTAAGTACCTACGTAATTACTGGCACAGGCGTGGGTTCGAGACCCGAATAAGGCGTATTTTTAAACGTCGATCAATCATGAATCATTGGTAGTTTGTTGTATATCTATCTACTCCTTTATATGTAGTCTTGTAGTGGGATAAAGAGATATTTCATGTATAGTTAAAGTAAAATAGTGTCAACATATATTATTTTTCAAGGACCACGTTTTTTATTTTCATAGTGTACATCTGTTGGATTAGTATTGTTATTTGTCACACCGAAGTCATTGCAGAAAGGGTTGCACTGTTATATGTACACTCACGGTCTCACAAAGTGATCGATTAAGCGCCACATTGAAGTGCATTATGAAGAAAATCAACTAACAACGCACGTACTCCTCATAAAATATGTGAAGAATAAAGCAAAAAATATATATATTGATTTTATTTAAATTTTGATGTTATTTACATTTTGATTTCATTCAAATTGCGATTTCAAAATGAATACATCGAGTGTACATTAACCTATCATCTTTGTAATTAATATATTTAATATATATTATTGTGTCACTACAATTAAAAATCCGTAGCAAAATATTATGTGTGCTCCGTAAGCGATCGACAATTTTTCTTCCTCTTTGTTGTGTTCTCAAATAATGATTACAATATAGTACTTCTATCAAATATTGACATTATTAAAGTAAGATTAAAAAAGAAAGTAATTATTTGGAAGGTACCGGTATGGTTACACATTGTGTGTATTGTACTGTGCAAGAGAATTTAGAATAAGTTGAGCTAATTACAGAGATCAACGCGAATAATTTCTTGAACAATCTCTATGATGTGATGTTGAAAGAAACTCTGAGAAGATTCATCTTGAAGTAATTAAACGCAATGCATCCGCCCATAATTAAAAATATAAATTGTTCAGCTCGTACTATTGACCCATTTTCTCTAATTTAATAATACTTGATCGTAAACTAGATAGATGTATATAATCTTTCCGGAGATTTTTTTCTCATTGAAATGAGATAAATTGCGATCTTTGGAACGTTCATCTTATATAGGCCTAGACTACTTTTAATTGTATTTAATATTGTTGTCTACACTTTATAACATAAAAAGACATAATATTTCTTTTTTTACACTCGTTTCAGAAAGATCACTCCCAACAATTGATAAATATATACCGTATACTTACTCTTTTGGAAGGAAGAATTGAAATCTATCACATTTCAGTAGGCACACTTAGGGAAATACTTGATGTAGAACTTGGAATGTACGATAATGTGATATTTTATAAAATGTATTAGAAAAATCGCTGATCTTTTTTCAAATACAAAGAAATCGATCTTGAATTGTAGAAAGAACTTGGTCCTTTGGATTATAATTACATTTCAGAAATCTTGATTTAATGCAACCAAATCCTATAAGATCGATTTTAAATGTTTAGATGCGTAATGAGCATTAGAAATGCAGACACATTAGAAATATGAAATATTTCTTCCAATTCTATGATTTGTAATCATACAGTTATGACTTGAAAAACGCCCAAAATTGTACGTTTTTAGTTGAATAGGCTACCTATAAAACTGATAGCATATTCGTAGGAAATATCGTTTCTTATACGTAGTAAAGAGATTTGTGTCTCCCAGATTATAATTTTTCACCTTTATCCGTTCATATTTATATTCTTTTATAGTGAAAAACGAGTCTATATTGTTTTCTACCCGCGAGAATGCTCACATAAGATGTGTAAATAGCATCATAGGGAGCATCAGGCCCACTAGGCTATATATAGTTTTATATTTGGGAATTGAATATCATCAAAAATAGTTCCGTTCAAAAATGATCCAAAAATTAGGTGAATGCTTCGAATAGCTCATTTTCGCATTCTCAGTTCGCTCTCGGCACGCTCATCCACTAACACCTGTAATTGTCGGTTTTCTGGCAAGTTTCGTTATTACCTGGCGAGGTTGTTAGTCGGCACAATAGTTATCTGTAACATGTTACGGTATTGTAACGCTGTCCCTGTCGGCACGAATAGAACCCACAGCTGTCGGTCCAAGCACAGTTATATATACGGACCCGATCAAGTGTGACGTGTGGTGTCGTGTCGGGCTCCCGACTTGACAATCCCGTATACGCAATAGCTAAACTCGCTTCAATTACTGCAAAATAAACTGTAAAATATAATCTTTTCTTTGAAGAAAATTCAATATGAAGTATAAACCTTCTTGAACTAAACCTAAGCAAAATACAAAAAGGAAATATTCAAGAAGAATAACGTCCCCCCCCCCCCTGAGAGGTTAACCACCTGACGTTTTGGTGTACACCTGATTTCTTATTTCGTTGATTTTCCTCCAATTTCCCTTGATTTCGATTACTTTTTTCATTCCAATCATTTTTTCCTGATTTCTGTCTAACTTTTTCCACCTTCGGTGATGGTTTTTTCGGTGTTTTTTTTTCATTTTTTTCAAAGTGTTCATCTGACTCCAAGAGTTATTGGCCCCTCGCTAAAACCTAACCCAGCCAACCCTAACCATTATAGCTTCTCTATGCCGTAACTAACCAATTCCCCGAAATGGTAACTCTTATACACTTGCTTTAGATTTTAAATTAGTCTCTCTCTCAGAAAACATAGCAGGATGTTAGTACATTATCAAAAACATTATTTCATGGAAACTAAAAAGTTTCGAGTACAGCTAGGTGCGAACTGAGGACCTCTGGTCCAAAAAGCGTGGATCTGGATTTAGACCATGTTTCGGAACCAAAAATTTTGGATCCGAAGGTTGCCAGTTCGAATCTCGCCGTAGTCAAACCTTTTTATTTTCATGAAAAAATGTTTTTGGTAATGTTCCAATATCCTGCTTACAGTTTTCTGGAGTAGGCCTACTATTACTGAATTGAAATATAAAGTAATATTGCCGTAAGAGTTGAACTATTTCGAGGAATTGATTCGGGCGAAGAGAAGTTATATGATTAGGGTTAGTTAGGTTATGTTTTAGTCTTCTTGGATGTTTCTTTGTTGTATTTTGCTCAGGTTTAGTTGAAGTAGGATAATGCTGCATTTTCTTCACAGAAAAAGTTATATATTATACTGTTTATTAAAGTTGTAATAATTTAATCGAGTTTATAGCTATTGCGTTGGAGAGCTCTCGGTCACGTTGACACGTGACACGTTGCAGGTCACACACGTGCTCTCCCTTCAGCGTAAGAGGGTGGGTTCTAATTAACCACTGTCACAACACTGCGGTTCTTTTGTCACATGACCTTTGTTCGTGATTTACAGGTCACTTTGCCACCATGGAGATTTACCTCCTCTGGCCGTTGAGTAAAACTACCATCGGTTTGATATTGTTATATGGATTGAGCTCATTATAGATTACCGATATTTAATTATTCTCATTTATCGTTGTTATTTTTAATCGTAATAATTTTAGCCAAATTAAATTAGAGAACGTAACCCTTGCAATACATCTTGAATTAGAGCTAGCCTACAAGACTTGGGTGCCTACAAGACAGTAGGCCTTACAAGAGAAATGTATCAAAAAATTGATTGAGAGGAATTTCAGTTTGTTTTTGCTGCATGGTTGTAGGCCTTACGTGATATCAATACCTCAATTTTATAGAAGCCAATACTTTTTGAACACACTACAAATCAATATACGATACATTACCATCACATTAACCTGCTGTTGGTTTTACATACGCAGTTAAAGTTATAACGATCTCAACTCAACTCGAATGTACTTTCTGAAGTGTTTTTATGTTTTAAAAAACGAAGTTCGTTACTGGTTAGTGGTTGTGTATTGGCCGCCCATCTGTCAACCAGAACTATGCTTTGGAAACCGCAGCCAAGTCGGGCGTGGGTTCGAGTCCCGCTCATACCATGGGTTTTAGTCAACATCATACATCTGTCATTTTGGGGTCTTTAATCAATATGTAAAACATTTTACAATTTACAATTGCAAAAACATTTTACAATTTGCTCACTAGAATAATTGTATACAATGTCATTTAATGTCATTTACATCTTTACCCGTTCATTCGTACCCAAATAACCAGCTGTTGGTGGGGTCGTTAACCAATGCACATGACCAATGAACATGACATTTTAAAGCATTTTTACATTTTCTAACATTTCACAATATGCTCACTAGAATAGCTTTATACGTCATTTAATTCGCTGGCCTTTCTCGTGTACCATAGTCGGGACTCGACTCCATGGTCTCTAAGGTCAACTCACACACGTGCTTGGTACGCTTCCCCCCAACCCCCCCCCCCCTCCCTCTTCTACACTCACTGCCACTGAAGGGGGTGGGTGATTAACGATTGTTACATCTTCGTCGTCTCATTACTTGACCTATATGGGTTCATGAGGGAGGGTGAGGGAGGGGGAGAATGGGAGAATGTGTGGCTTCTTAAGAGCGGATGACGTCAAACTTTGTCTCTAATTTGATAGTGATCCCCTACGTAGATGACAATTACAAATCGAAATCAAATATATAGGGTTGTACCAGTGAATTGTTTTCACAAAAATAATGTGAGAAATAAAATGAAGTCGAAAAGTTTTAATTACAAAATCGAGTAACTTTTTTAGTATTATTTTATTAGTTTGTGTTGGCAGTCTTGATTGACTGTCTCCTCTTTCCGTAATCACGGAAGGTTACGTCGATCATACTTGGGAGATGACCTATTTATTTCCAATGCAAATGTTTATTGTATCTCAAAAACATGGACTATTATACGTCATAAATTAACCTACTTTGCCCACTGTGTTTGATATATTCATATGCGGCTGTATGACAGCATCTCTATCATAATATATGGTAAGACTTACCTTTAGCTTTCGACCAAATGTAAAATATAATCGCAAATTATCGGTGACACCCCCATGTATACTTTCACGAAAGAAGAAGGTCGTCTATATACCGACTGAATTATTAGACGAGCTTTAGCGAGGATTCAATTTGACATACTGAAAAAAATTGGTGTTCGTTTTTATGTTTTTTTTTATGTTTGTTTTTGGTTCTCCACAGGTCAAACGGCTACAGCTATCAACTTCAAACTTTTTTTCATTATGGTTCCTCATCTAGCTTAGATCTGTATAGTTTTGTGGCATTATCGGGTGGTAACTTGTATTTTTATGAATTTTAGAAATTTCAAAAATACCTATTAGAATAACACGGCAGAAAAAAAATTAAAAAATTTTCATTTTCAAAAAAATTGAAATTTTGTGTGAAGTTGAATAACATCTTGATAGGCCTACACATTCCTGGAAATTCTCAGCTTGATTACGTCAGCCATTTTGAAGAAAAAACATGAAATGTGCTAAATTGGTACCACTCGAAGCAGTTTTTACCCATTTCTAACTTAAATGTCACCCAATTGGCGAATTTAGGCAAAAGTTTGGCAAAGAAGTCGACATACTATTACTTTCCGCTCGTCTAACAACGCGTATATAGCGTTTTCCTAGTTTGTAATAAATTTCAGTGATCACGCCTATAATACCGCTGCAACTTCAAGAATCTAACACGTTTGTAAGATGGAAGATATTCGGTACCGGTACTTGAACCCTTTTTTGTGAGGCCGTCTCTGCGTACCCTTTCCACACGCCAAGTGATATTTTTATATGAATAAATATATTATTTTTAATGTTTAGTCCCATTGAACGTGCGTGGTGTAACATGAGTATATGTGAAAGCACAAAACCAATGTAAATTGACTTCCGGAAGCCGCCCGTCTGAGTCACGCAAGAAGGTGTCGGGCGTGTGTTCGACTCCCGCTTAAGGCACGTGATTAAATTTTGTTCATTCTGCGGTGTTCCGTCTCGAAGCCAGTCACTCATTCTTGGCATTAATAGGGGACCAATCACGTCGCGTTAATAAGTTTTCAATGTTTATAACTAGGAAAACGCGGGATGCGCGTTGTGAGATGAGCTTTGAAGTATGGAAGTCTAGAATGAAAAATAACTTGTCCGCTCAATTTACATCTACGGACCTTGGATTACTTCAAACGTTCAAAAACCTTACCTGCAACTTGCTGATATTTATAGTGCTGCAACCTGTCGCATATACACTTTGCAAATTCAATTGATCCAAATATTCAATAAAATGTACACTTTTATTGCGTTTTCTTTGTTATTTCTCATCCGATTGTTGCAAAACTCTCTGAAAATGTGTATAATAGTATTCATCATATTCGGTGAAAATTTGAGAGCTTTTGAAGAATTCTTGTTTTTTAAGTATTTTTCCTCCGGGTTATTCTTATGAGGATTTTTCAAACTTTCCGATTATTTTCCTGAAAAACCTTCCGACCGATTTTTCTGAATAACAATCCCAACCTATTCTGGTATGACACCAACGTTCAGAAAAAGTTTCAAGTTGATTGATTCATTTCTCTAACCTGTATGCCGCGTACATAATTACAAAAAAAAAAAACATACATAAAAACGAAGCCCATTTTTTCTCAGGGTGTTAAATGGAAAGCTTCGCTACGCTCATCTAATAACTAAACACATTTGACCAAGACTAGTGGTCGAGTGGCTAGCACACTGAATCGTCATCCAGGTGACCGGGATTCGATTCCAGCTATGGTCTGAGCTGAGAGAGGTTTTTCGTAGTTTCGCTCTGTCGTTGAGGTCAATAGGCCCTACTGGGAGTGGGATGGTTCCTTAACATCAGGTCACAACCGACTCCTTAAACCACTGTCCAAAAACACATAAAAAAAACTTCAATCTCATTCTCATCATCTCATAAATATATCATTCACCGACGCCAACCGCGATCGTAGTCATCAATACAGTGCGACGTTGAACCCAACATGAATAAAAAATGAAAATATAGAAACATATTTGCTTTCCGTGAAGAATTGAATTATGTTTGTAGAGGTTTTAACACCCATAGATGCCTGGATTGAGCTCGACAAAGCCGTGATTGTCGGTTAGCGATGGCCGTTGGCTGCAGTGGTGGACTTGTGGTCAATTGCAAGCGCCGTTATCATCATCGCTCTCTCTCTTTCTCTCTCTTCCTCAGCATTCTGTCAATGACGGGCCCACCTGTCTCGTCATGGATCAATACAGTTATATGCATCTCATTGCCTATACTATTTCGAGTGACCATCTCGCTTGTTTACAGTATAGGACAAGTGGTTTGGAGTGTCGACCCGCAAAGGAGCAGAAAGAAGTGGGAGAATCGTAATCGAGGATGAAGTCACGACTTCCGTTCTACTTGATTTCAAATCACTTATATCTTCTTACTGAGACGGGTGGACTAGCACGCTGTAAACCGTCATTCAGGAGACAGGGGTTCGATTCTCACCATGGTCGACCATCCTGACAGGGGTTTTTCGCGTGGTTTCCTTCTGTCATTTAGGTTCATACTGCTCTGGTACTTCTCTGGTTGATTAACTGGCCCATGCTCATGGGTTCACGTGTAGCAGTATGCCTAATGTTTATAGAGACGCTGACCGGAAACCGCCAACTATCTCTATGATTGACTGAACCTTGTGATCATCGCCGTGCTGGATTTACAATGACGCGTGTCCATCTCGTGGGATTGATAGTACACTCTCTCGCGCTCTCTCTCTCGCATCTCTCCTCTCTCTCCAACTCTCTTTCTATGATAACTGGATAAATCTTATCAGTGCTATATTATAGACATGGTGGTTCCGAACAGCCTTGTCTCGTGTATCCGTTGCAACCCACCATGCAGTACTTCGTATCTATAGGGAGCATATATATTACATTTATTATATATATATATACGTATATCAAATGACATACTCATTCTCATAATATTTCAATTCAAAATTGATCTTCCTGAAAATATTGATGTCATACATAAAATGTAGAATTATTTCATTATGAAGTAAAATTCTTATTTGCACATGCAACTGAAGTGCCCAAGTGTATATTTTTCTTTATTGGAGAAGTCCCGATCAAAAATGGTGTGAATGTAGCTCTCTCTATATCTTGTTCATTATGTATCGGCATACATTGAAGTAAGCATAGTCAATATTGAATGAATAAGATTCAGTCTGTTAATTTAAATTTTGTTGAACTCGTTCTATACTGTACTCACAGTCTAGACTAGACTCTAGCTATCGAGTAACAACTTTAATCTACATATACTTGTATCGATGAGAGTCGGAGGCTGCCGATACAAACGCAAATATCATCGCTATTTGCATAACTGTGGTATATTTCAAATGTCAGTAATTTTTCAGAACCGACATTTACACGACCACACCTATCAATATCACTGTATGTTTGAAAGTGACTGAGACGAGTGGTCGAGTGGCTAGCACACTGAACCGTCATTGAGGAAACCGGGGTTCGATTCCCGCCATGGTCGACCATCCTGCAGGTTTTTTTTTCGCGATTTCGCTCTGTCGTTCAGGTCAATACTGGAATGGTTCCTCAACAACAGGCCACGACCGACGTCTTCCCACTATATGAAATATAGCCATATATTATATTAATATTAATATATGAATATAACCTTTCATCTCCTCATCCCATCATAAATATATATATACCGGTATATATATATATATATATATATATATATATATATATATATATATATATATATATATATATATATATATATATATATATATATATATCATATATATATTATATGTATATATATATATATATATGTGTATATATATATATATATATATATATATATATATATATATATATATATATATACACATATATATATGTATATGTATATATATATATATATATATATATATGTACATATATATATATATATATATATATATATATATATATATATATATATATATATATATATATATATATATATATATACGGTAATTTGAGCATATAACCTTTAATCTTCCTGTGGCCAGACCACACTCTTTCCATATACATAATACTTCTTGGTCTATCCGCGAAACAAGAATGTTCCGATTGACCGTCTTCCACATCCCACATCACTAACACACGGATGATTCGCGCCTTCGTCCTTGGTGAATACTAACTATGGTACATACATCTTGTCGTGTCATAACATACTCCCAAATAGGCTTGCGGTTTTAGGGGTCGTATACAAACTGGGCGCACAAACTGTTTATATATATATATATATATATATATATATATATATATATATATATATATATATATATATATATATATATATATATATAACACTCATGAATTCTGAGCTTTATTCACATCACCTCGGTTAGGGTTTGTGGGAGGGGGGGGGGGATGTTGGGCGTTAACACCATCAAACGTATCGTGCACCTGTGACCTAGCTGGCTCTGGGGTGCTGAAGGAAGTCGAACCGAACACCTCTCACAACTCGACAGCGGAAACGGATGTACGGATAGGAGATCGATTATTGGGGTATTTATAGACTTGTAAAGGACGAACGATAGGAAAAATATCGACTTCATTTTCAAATCCCTGCGATCTCGTCTACCAAGTATTTATATTTTGCCCATGATGCATCCGAAGGGTTAACAACTCTTGAAATCTTCTTGAAACCCCTTGGAATCTTATTGAAATCTTCTTGAAATCCCTTAGAATCTTCTTGAAATCCCTTGAAATCTGAAATCAGGTGTACACCGAATTCACTAGTTGTTAACCTTCGGATGCACCATCATTTTTGTAACTTTTACGACGAATTACATCAAATTATCGTGCAAAATCCCCCCTCCCCCTCTCCCCCTGTAGCTCATTCAGCTAATAGGCACTGCTTTCGACATTACAGTCAAGCGGCGGGCGTGGGTTCGAGTCCCGCATAAGGCATTGGTTTTTACTAATGTCATTCATCTATCTGCTCATTCGTACCCCCAACTAACCTGTCAAGCAAACAATAATTTCCGCCCCTATCCCAAAAATATGAAGTTTACTATATGAACTATTTGCGAAAAAAAAGTTTGAAAACATAGTTTCGTTACAGTTTTGTTGTTTGTGCAAAGTTTTGTAATTAGTCACAAAAGATTAGTTTTATTGTTTCTGATTCTGATTAAAAGATAGTCTTTATCAAATTGATGTCAATTCATGACTCAAGACTTTACTTCATGTTAAATGTCTGAGTTCCAAGTAGTTGGTTTACACGTATCAATCGGTATCATGTTCGGATATTACCAACTGAATAAATGTAAACACTTTATAGTAACTAATAACATAAGCTGTCATACAAATTCAACGAGTTAAAGCTTTTTCAAAAATACAGATGCATTTCTTAATGTAAAACTCGTCCACAAAATAATATAATATCCTAGAAGTAGGCTACTACAGATACTCAGATATAGATGTATATTTTCGTTTGTTATGTTGGTGAACGACCTTCTTCTTTCGTGTATATCAGCAATACTTTCGACAGTTTGAATATTAATTACTTCAATACCACAGTCTCAGCGTCAATACAACTTTCAATAATTAACAACAACAGCTGTCATAGGTTTAAACAGTATGCATACAACCGCTGTACAACTCGTGATCGAATCTTGTGCTATCAATATCGATCGATCTGGCCTCTTGTGTGTGTGTCTCTCTCTTGGGCATACTGGTTTCGAACCCCGGCATCTCGGTCGCGAGAATCAGGGCGTAACGGGAAAGTGAAGCAGCCGTGTACAACACACAGCGGTTCTCTTTCATAACAGACAAGCGCGAGATCATTCATTCAAAGCGAGAGAGGATGACCATGGTTGAAGGCCAACTTCCTACTGAATCATCTCATTATATACATACTTGAATCCACTAAAGATGAAGGTTCCGATCGACCGTCTTCCCGATTCCACACCGCTAGCGCACGGGTGGTTTGCGCGTACTCGTCTCTCGCGAATGCTAGTATAAGATATATATATATATATATATATATATATATATATATATATATATATATATATATATATATATATATATACACATATATATAAATTACAGATACAGTCATGTGTTTCATTCCAAACATCCGAGATCATTCATCATTCATTCAAGATGGATGTATAAGAATGTGGCTGTTTAGAAATTAGTAGTTTCATAATGGCTGGGAAAGGAAAAAAATCCCAGAAAGTAATTAATTAATCTATCTTGAAGAGCTTCTGGGAGTCGATTATAGAGAAAAGCTGTATTTTACAGATAACTTTCGAACGGTTTATTTATTTTAATTTATACTTATGAGTTTTAAGCACGAAACAATTGAAAGCGCGAACCACCCGCGTACGGTGGTGTCGATTACGGGGACAGGCACTCGGAAATTTCTTTCGTGGATACTAATATGTATGAGATATAAATATTATTTTAATGTACTATGGCATTGGACATACTGTACAATCATTTATTCATTTTTGATGTTAATTATTGTTGACTCAACGACCCTAACCAACAGCTATGGATGGGTTATTTGTTGGTAATTGAGAGAGTTGTTCTAATAACCCACGCCAGACTTGACTGTGGGCATGTCCCGATATTTTTTTCATTTGACATTGACTACATTAACTCGCCACAGTTTTTCTTTCGCCAAGTTATTTTTTGTAGGTCAATTTCAAAATTCATACTTCGATTTTCTCACAATTAGTTTTTGAGTTGTCAACAATAACCGATTCATCAATTACGATCAATTTTTTTCAAAGAATACGATAATCGATTCAGTTTCTACAAAACGATATTTTCGATAGTAAAACCAGAGTCGATGAAGCAGTTCTACCTCCTCTAGTTCAGTTCAAGTTACCTTCAGTTCTTCCTCTAGTTCCAGCACAGATAATCGATTATCTGTGGTTCCAGGAGGTAGAACTGCTTTATCGACTCTGGTGAAACTATCTTTTGAACCTGCAAAATGTCCCTCCTTTTTGTTCTCATGATTCGCCTCCAATTAGTGTCATCGGCGCGAAAATATTAGTCTTCTACTGAACACCCTTTGAAGCGAAAGAGATAAAAGCTTTATTAGCAACGAACATGAATTGAAAATTGCACTATGATACGATTGCCGAATAGGAGAAAAAATATCGACATATCACGATTAATAACCGACGTGATGTGAAAGATAATTGATGATTTTTTTACTCGAAGAGCAACCCTATTAAAGTCTGCACCTATTCGTTACGAAAGTGAGGTACGATCAAGTAATGAATTGAAACAGTAATGATCCCAATATAACTATAGGTTGGAGGGGTCTATTATAAGCACTATTATAAGTCTTTAAGAAGTAATAACAGTAATTTTTTCTCGAAAAGTCTGAGAAAATGCAAAGAATATAACTATAACAAATTCCTCGGCCGTTTTTTGTACTTCATTATTGTATATTGTATGCAATTAACGAAGCAAGAGAATGATATAAAGAATGTATGATTTAATATAAAGAATAGTTGTACTTTTCTTTAATCATTGGTATTTCAACAATAAAAAGCAGTAAAAAATGAATACAAAACAATTTCCATTTCCTCTGGTTGTGTATGCCAGG
This sequence comes from Brachyptera risi, assembly GCA_964007535.1. Taxonomy (NCBI): domain Eukaryota; kingdom Metazoa; phylum Arthropoda; class Insecta; order Plecoptera; family Taeniopterygidae; genus Brachyptera; species Brachyptera risi. Next base: position 19,588,812 of record OZ023337.1, read on the forward strand.
GAATCTCACGCCCGTGAATGAATTGAAACCATATTATATACTTAAATCCACTAGGGAATACAGTCCTGATGGACCATATCTTCCCTCCCACAGACCGCTATAAATATATGATTTGCTCGCCGCTCCATCTCTCGTAATAGCAAGTATATATATCTAGTATAGAGTGACTTATTCAGTACTCGCAATGAGTATTTTCCATCGTAATAGAACATTTTCTTACGTGAACAAGATGATATTACCGGTATAATATATATAATTAATTATATTATATCATAACCTTATGCGTAAGCGTGTCAAAGGTCGAGATAACAATCGCAGTAATAACATGATTAACATTTAATTGTAGTAATTGTATGTTACATAAGCTCATATGAGCAGTATAGGCATAGTTAGTTGTTGAATGACATGAAACAGATTTAAGTCAAGTCGGAATAAATCTCGACATACAACTTTTATACGTATTATCAGGGAATTGGAACATTTATGTGTGTTTTTTCGGTTCCTGTTTTCCATGTAGTCTGTAGAAGAAAATGAGCGTGGTTTCGATAACATACCATATCAGTATTAAGGTTTCGGTTCCGGTTCTTAAATATATCATCGGTGGTAAACTTGTAGTTCTAGTTGATACCTTTTTATTTTATTTTATTTTTCTATTAGAATGATGTGTAGGATATCGGATGCAGGAGGGTAGAAAGATGAAAACTCCTGATTTAGAAAAAAATTGAAAGTAGTTTTTTAATTGAATATGACTTTTTGTGTGATGCAGCATTGGTACCGGTACATCAACTGTATATAGAACCGAAATTAATTAAGGGAATACGATTTCAGAAAAAATAACGGTTTTCAGATCTTTAGTTCCGATTCTGGGGTTTCCCAGCATTTCTTATTTTTAGGATTTTCAAGATACTTGAGTCCTAGAAGTCTGAAAATCACTCAATAGAATGCAAGAACCTTGTAAGAAAAATTGTGTGCACGGCCATCAGGATGTCATCTACATCAAGAGGGCTGGAGCAACAAGACTTTTCACTGCCACTGGTGTTTCTTGCATGCATGCCATAACAACTATCAAGGTTTCAAAAAAGAAGGAAATAATTTTTGAACATTGAACTTGTCTAATTTACGATTAATAATAATTTCAAGAAAATAAAATATCCCAAGAAAAGAAGAAGAGAAGAGAAGAAGTTGAGAGAAAAAGAAGACCAACAAACATTTGTGTATCCATCCTGACTTGGTTTTTCGTGGTTTCCCACAGTCCTCGAAGCAAATGCTTGGATGAAGTACTAATTGGCCACGACCTTTAATTAGTAGAGTGATAGGCTGAATTATAACATTATAGGCCTATCACTCATTTTTTTTCCATTTTGTATAATGACAAACTTTACATTTGCTGTTAATGAAAAGAAGTGATCATTGCCCAAGAGACTTAGTTCAAAGTGGAAGATATCAACATTCGTGTGTTTTGTTTACTCCTAATACCAATGCTGATAATGTCCGGATATATATCACAGAAACGGTTTTTACTTATAATGTGTTCCGGACTTTCGGAAACTGCAAGACTTTTATCTGCGGCGGAAAGTTATGGTCACCAACAGCGCAGCCCTGGTTTTGAAGTTCATTGATTTTAAATAATTAAAATGGGGTGGTAAGATCGCCCTTGTGGTGCCCCGTCCAAACGATCCTACTTTTCATCCTTAGCCTTAATTGGGGAACAATGATGTTGTATCAAGTTTCGATGTTATTAAAAAAAAAAAAAAAAAAAAAATTATCCTCAGCATATATAATAATTGTCCCAATTGTGACATATTAGTCGAAGAACGAGGTTATATTTGAGCCGCTTTTTTCCATAATTGATTTTGTTCTTCCATTCTTTTTTATTGTTGATGAGTAATCGCAGAGCGACCAGTAAAATGGGTTATTCTCTCCTCCCCCCTTTTTATTTGACCTCGTGTAATTCAATTCCTGCTTAATAGTGATTGTGTACCATCACACAAGAAAACTAAAAGTGACATCTCTTATCGAAAGTAGTCGGGTATTTTAGGCTTTTGAGAGTCATTGCAATTTGCAACAATCTTTTGTTCTGTTTTTCATCGTTTAAGAAATGAAAAAATATCACAGTAAAGCAGCGAAGAAATACGTTGTTATTATAGTTAATAATGTTGATAGACATTGTGAAGTGTCCACTCCAGCGAACACAGAAAAAAAAACAAAAAGAAAAACAGAGAAATTCGCAGTGTTTGAGATGAGATTGTTTGTTGTTGAATGATTGCATGTGTATATGCCTATATATATATTCTATTTTTGTATACAAAACGTAACTTTCGCCTTTTTTTACTTGTAGCTAGATAGTCTTATCTTGCATTACATCTAACGTGTGATATGGTTCGGTAAACTAAATAAGGTAGAAAATATGACAAATCATTATTATTCTGATAATAACGAAGGTGGAACGTGCAATATATACGTTTTGTTTTGAAGGAATGTCACAGCATACAAAACTTTTCGCCAAGAGATATTGCTTTTGTTTACAATATCAGTTTTGGAAAATTATGGTACAACTATGTACCGGTATATTGGACATGAAAATCTTCTATTCTTCAAGATGGAACAAATCATTGTTTTATACAACTACTTGGTGATCTAATCATGGAGTTCAGTTTATTGGGGTCCACAATACCAATTCAGTCGTTCTAAAAGATAGACCTATACTGGACCCCCGTGTTCTAGTTTTGTGGGTCACTATATTGGGGGCCAGAATATCGGGGTGCAGTATGTCTAACAAGCTTTGGGGTACGGTATATCTAGTTTGTGGTCCACTATATCCATCCATGTATATCACATTTAGATACACTTTTGTGAGACACAATATCGGGGTCCAGTCTACGGGCTCCCCGATTTTCGACACATTGCTTTCAAAATAGCATGTCAAATATCTGTAGGCCTTTCTTATTTATAATGGCAACAGATTTTTTCACCTATTGTATGTTTAGTTAGGCCTCTCTCAATGACTTGTGAAATTCGTGTTTGAATTACAACTCGGTACATTCGATCGTTGAGGTTAATATATAGAGGAAACAGTCGATCGTGACTGCCAATTCACTCGTTTAGGTTTACAATTGTTATCAAGTGTGCGTCATCAGGTATTAGTCGGCTGATAAACGGAATAGCCTTGACTCCGGCGAGTCTATGGACTGAAAATATATACAAGAAAAGGCTCTTAGTTTAAGGCTCATTAGGTTTATTATAGCTATAATACCTATACGGTGCCACTAATTGTCAGGGCCGTATCAAGATATTTGGCGCCCCTAGGTCTGACATTTTTTGGCGATCCCCCCTCCTCCCCCCCCCCAACCATGCAATTCAGTAAGCGCATGCACTATCTCAGAAATATGACGAGCACTAGGTTTTTTCAAGAAGCACATTCATGATTATAGTGTTGGGCTATTATTATAATTATTATTGTGTTATACTATGACAGCTATCAATGAGAAGAATCATTTTATAAATTTTGTTCGTTATACTAAATAATTTGTTTTGAAATGATAATATGGAAATTTTTTGAACGGCAAGAGAAAATGTTTGCAAAGACTATATTGTACACTAGAAAGAAACTAGCCATACAGAACATTGTTTTTAATGCTCTATGCATTAGTTGGTATCTCAAAACTCGAATGAAAATATACGATTTTTTCAAGAAAAATATTTACAAATTATTTTGTTTTTGAAGGGCTGACGCTTAAGAAAATTTGTTGCCCCTTGAGAATTTGCCGCCCTAGGCTAGGGTCTCGTGGGCCTTGATACGGCCCTGCTCATTGAATGAAGTACAGCAAATAATGGTACTATGAAAGATATAAGTACGTGTAACCAAGACATGTCACACAATGTTAAAATAAAACTGACCCCCCCGTTTTACCCCAACTATACTTTTATCATTACTCTGTTCTAACCCCTTCACCTGTATAACATGTAGTTTGCTAGAAAGCGCTAAAGCAAGATGCATTGAGGGTTGCGTTATTTTGACGGTTGGAGATGGTGACTTCACCAATTCGAAAACACGTTCCATTTCCTGAGTACTTTTCATAGAACCATTGATCGCTGCTCTATCTAGTGTTGTTTTGTAGAAACGTTGGATAGGCTGACAAACTTGATGACAGCTGTTATTAGCTTAGCCGACGTGAACGTAAAGTTAGTTCCTTTATCACTACTTATCTACGCTCGATCGATAGCTCTTGAAATGTGGCCCGTGAATTGGAATGTATTTTCAACATGGGAGGGATAGGAAGTGAGGACACCATCTCCAACCGGCAAACCAACGCAACCCTCAATGCATCTTGCGCTAAACGTATGCTGGAATATCTTCCACCGAGCATCCGTTCATATATAGGTGATAATTGCAGACGTAGGCGAGGGGAATGGGGGATTCTGGTTTAGGCATAAGAGTCTTGGTAGTATATCTGTTGTCATTTCTATAGAATAAAATGATTTTTGAATTGAAAATTTGAATTGTCCACTCTAAAGTACTTTGAACTACTGTGGCCGATGTATTTACTGAAAAAAAAGATGTGTTTTTATAACACATGGCTTATCTCTTAGTCTTAGCAGAGTCGATAAGGTAGGTAGAAAAAAAAAACTGCATCAATTATTGCATGAATAAATGATGACTGCGTTATCGACTCTTGTCATGGTTCAGATTAGTTTCGTTTTAGATTAGATTCAATTATGTTTTTTACTGTTGAACCGGCACCACCTGTCAAAGTAGTCCAAAACTGGTCACAAGCGTTGACCAAAAAGAAAAGTCAAGTCAAGTTTAACAGTTTTGAGCATTGTTGACAGCTGGGCCACAGTGCGCAGTACGTACTAGCTGCGGATCGACGTTTTCGGTGAGATTAGGTTATAGTCTTACGCTAGACTAACTCAGGTCAAGTTGATTTGGTTAGATCAATTGCAAGAAAATGAACTTGAGTATATGTTACAGGATTTTATCCAACCGATCTTGTGTAATATATTATTACATATCGAGCTTTACTAATAGATTTCTCGGTATATATTATTATTATTATTTTATTTTTTTTTCAGTTCTGAAGCAATACACTCTGCCCTGCATCAATTTAATCAATATTTATATATATACGGTATACATTTATTTGCGAATAGCGTTCTTTTTATATTCGTACTTCTGTGTTATTTGTTTGTTTATACCCTTTAGTATAGGCCAATTCCCCAAGGTGGAATCCCATGTTCTTCGTATAATAAAAATAGTTCAATAAAGATAAAAATGTAAATGAAATAGAGTTAGACCATTAACACGTATACACCTACCCTAGAAGCATTCTAAACATTTCAACAACTTGTATACGTGTGAGGTTTGGCGGATAGGCGATAAATTCCTAAATGTATGAGAAAAATGTATAATTGATTAGGAACACTGGAAATATGCACGTCCAGCTCTTCAGAATTTTCCTATACTATAACACGTACAAACTTGATGCACAGTTCACACTACATATATATCGCATCTAGGCTTATATGGTTATAAGCGTTAAAGCATGCTGCTCACACTAGACACGAAACATATACATTATTATCACATTACATGTACAACACACATTACAAAATGACGATGTTTACATGCTAATATATACAACATGACATTATTTCATATTATATACAGTCATAATCAAATACTAAGTTACTCATAATTGTTCGCCGGATTGCAAGGGTTATTGGAGGTAAAATGTGTGCAAAAATGTGACTGTTTTTTTTTTTTTTTTAAGTAAAATCAGTTTCAAATCTTGGGAGAGAAATTTGGGAAATCTCCAACAATTAAATATTTGTCGCAAATTTATAATTGTTATTGATACCAATTGTACAATCGGTCTATATAATGATTGAATATAGTGATATAGCCGCTCATCTGGTTCAGTCCTAAAGACAGTTGAGGCATTGTTTTGGAAAGTAATGTCAAGTCGGGCGTGTGCTCGAGTCCCGCATAAGGCACGTGATTTTGGAAACATCATTCATCCATCATCCGTTCATTCATACTTCCAAATAATCTGTTGATGGTGTCGTTGACAAAAAAACATCTTTCCCAACATCTAGTTTCATTTCTGTTTCAATGTCAATTTCATATTTTTAACAATAATATATACCTGTATATGTTCACTGATAATTATACTATACTTATACAATGTTTTCTTAACTGTACGGTAATGTAAGAACGACCGCTCCCCGTGGCTCATCCAGGTAAGTCGCTGATTTAGAAAATGAAGTCAGATCGAGCGTGAGTTCGAGTCCCATATATTTCATAATTTAAACATAATCGACTCATTCGTACTCCCATATAACCTAGCTGGTGGTGGTGTCGTTTTAAGCACAGCAAGAACGATACTAATGTGACATCTTGTTTGTGTGTCCAGGCTATGATCATCTGGCCGGCGGTTGGGAGACGACAACCTCGTTGCTGTTGTCGACGGCTTTCCTCGTGTCCGCCGTGCTGCTAGTCGTCGGTTGCTTGTGTTGTCGTCAAACCAAGGGCTTCCAGGTGAGAATCGTCGCTTTTTTACTACCGGTACCCACTCTTCTTTGAAACATCTTTATATGTGGAGCAATAAGAGCGGACAGCTCACGTAGCTAATATTGGCTCGATCCTCTAATCTAAAATGAACGAAATGTTCAAATGTAACAAGCTCTTGAAATTTTGGTAAAAAATTTATTGTGTTGTTACAAATCTGGAGATTAGCGTATAATGTATGAATTATTATGTTCAATTATACGTGTGGATGGCCAGATTCCTAATACAGTTACTCCAGGTAACGATTCTCTTTTCAATTACCTTTTGTATTACCAATTTATCTCACTAGCTGCGCTAGAGGGCGAGTGCCCAAGACTACTGCATGATGAGGAGCGAATACTGGAATAGCGATACTACTAAGCGTGAAGGTGGGCTTGGCGTGTTAAAATGAAGCTACTATTTCGGGTAATTGGTTAGAACACAGAGGAGCTGTTGTTAGGGTTTGTGGGTCAGGTTTTGATTGTTTCCTCGAATAGGCACATCCGCTTTCTAAGTAAACACGCCAAGCCCACGTTCACTCTTGGTAGTATCTCTATTCCAGTATTCGCTCTTCATTCGCCCTGCAAAGATGCTGGGCTGGCTATTTTGTATATTATTATTATAATTATATCAAATCCACTTAGATCTACTACGCATACTCCGGTAGCGTGGCGAAAGGCTGTCCCCGGAGACATTAGAGCTTGCGTAGTCGATCTATAGGTGCGTTAGGGATGGCAGTGACCCACTGGCGCCATCTTCAAAGATCTTTGCATGCGGAAACCAATTGCTTCCCGGCTCTATATCGATCAAGAATGCCTTGTTCGTACTTCGTATCAACTGGTTATAATGATCTATATGTTGGACTTGGATCTATCTATATGATATATGACAGATCATCTAGATATTACGATGTGAATGTTAAATTGCATCCTACTTCAATGATCTCTTGTATTGGCGGTTGTCCAGCTTGCCTTGCATTGTTTGCAATTGATTGTTGCGTCATTGATCAAAGTGACCGCCAACACCGTACTAACAATTGCTAATTGAAGTACCTACGCATAGATTATATCTATGATACTTGACCATTTAAGTTTAATCATAGCGACACGAAAAAGAAAAAGTATACTTCAACGTAGTTTACCAGTTTTGTCTATGACATATAGATTCATGTGCAGTGTGATGAGTACGCATTCCTATAGAGACCTGCATTCCCTGTAAATATTTACAGGGAAAGTAAAAAACAGGAAGAACGACATTTTAAAAGTTGGGCCTATTCAATTATCTCGCATGATTGATAAAATAATTGTGGGGAAAGTAAAAAATAGGAAGAACGATATTTCAAAAGTGAATACTGGGATAATGGCACGATACTCTGAACGAGTATACTTACATTATCTCCATTTTTGTACATCACATTTAAAAAAATCAACCAAATGGACCTTTATATAAGTAAATATAGCCTGTCGCGTATATTGATGATTATATTATAATAACAGCTACATGATTCTATCAAATAGCGCGTTTAGTTATATTCGGATTACAGCTTGTATGCCGCCCTGTTTACAAGGCGGCACACGCATGTATACGCACGCACGCACGTGCGTTGTAGCGCCACTTCCGGTACATCCGCATGGCAACTGTTCTGTCACCCGCGTGCGTGCAGGCGCAAGATACCCATTGACATTCAAAGAAACACTCGGATGTGACGAAGAAAGGAAATCTTGTTTTCGTTCGTGATGTATATTAATGTCGAATTGTGTGAAGGTTGTGATTTTTGTGTCATAGTTTTAGCTGTTTTATGGCACCTTCACGATTATAAGAGCTGAACACTAGTAACTCCTAGTTAGGGGGGAGTTTCTAAGAATTAATTGAAGCCAAAATTGTAGTGCCAAATGGACTGATTCTGTGCCCTCTTCAGCCTGTTGGAAATCGAGATCGTATTAAACATATTTCTCTGTAGGCCTATGTTGTGTTCCATACATTTTAAATACCCAATAACCACTTCATCATACCACTTGACTTTTTTATACCACTTGGGCGCATTGGTTTCATTTTTAGGCTAAATTTCAATTTAAACTTGATTTGTTTTTGTATATTTGGTCTAACGACGCACTGTTCTGATGACTGGGATTTATTGGTGTCGGTGAATGATATAAGATGATGAGTTAGAAGTTTATTTTATTAGGTGTTTTGAATAGTGGGAAAGAGTCGGTCGTAGCTTTTTATATATATATTTAGCTTTTTTATGCTCTTTTATATATTTTCGAAGCGTTAATCACACTTTGGAAATAATTTTATAAATTTAAGATTATTCTCATTGAAAAGATCATTCAATTTCCAATGGGGTGGTTCTTTTCGATTTTTTTCTAATGATTAAATACGGCCAGTAAAAATATTTTCTTGAGACCCTGCAATGCGTCCCATTTACCGATGAAACAGCCTTAAGTAAGGAACCATCCCAGTATTGACCTTGACGACAGAGGAAAACCACGAAAAATCTCTGTCAGGATGATTGACCATGGCGGGAATCGAACCCCGGTCTCCTAAATGACGGTTCAGTGTATATAGTATCCACTCGGCAACTCGTATATCCAAACGTGTGCGTATGTTCTTTTGATTCGCAAAAAGGTAGAGGGAGTGCGAGGGGGACCATGTTGAGTAATATTATTTTCTCATGTAAAAAATAGGTATATATTGTTTTTTTGAAGTTTTGACATGAATTCTCACACTAAATCACGTGCCATTTGCTATTTTTCTGCGCCGTCAAATGAATCTCATTAACTGTATTTAATTGCTGTAAATAAATTAGAAGTAAGTAATTATAGAGTTTTTTTCTCATGGTGCTATATACTGCAAAATAAATGAATAAGTAGGCGACTATAACCACAGAAATGTTCCGGTATTTGCAGGTTTTCGAGGACGTGGAATCAATAATGAATAGTCATGTGAATAAATGTGTACTTTCATTCACGAGAGATAATGGGTATCTATATACCAACTGAATATGTTGTTGGTAAAACTTGGGTAATTCTAGAAAAACCATGCTGCATTAATTACTAAACACTAATTGCTTTCGAAGGAATAGCTGTGTTTTCAATCGTAAATCTCGTCTTTTTTTTTAAATGACATCGAAACTTGATACAAAATCATTATGTTCCCCAATTAAGGCTATGCGGATGAAAGATAGGATCATTTGGACGGGGCACCACAAGGGCGATCTTACCACCCCATTTTGATTATTTAAAACTAATGAACTTCAACACCAGGACTGCGCTGTCTGTGACCATAGTTTTTCGCCGTAGATAAAAGTCTTTAAATCCTAATGAATTATCGACTCGCGAAATGCGACAGCCGTGCAAATATCATAAGGTGATATTGAAACTGAAGTCATGACGGGTGTGGGTTCGAGTCCCGCACAAGACATGAGTTTTTGTCAATATTATTCATCCATCCACTGACTCGATCCGTTCCTTCAATTAACCTATATTCTGTTGATGGATCGTTAAAAAAAAAAGGTAATTAATCACCTTCATCTCCTATAATCATCATCATCATCATCATCATCATCATCATCATCATCATCATCATCATCATCATCTCCTATAATCATCATCATCATCATCATTATTGGAATCATTTACCGGCACATGTAGCTAAGTGGTTAGCTCACTTGCTTCGTGTGATCCGGGAGGTGAAGGGACATATCGGACCCGGTTCGATCCCCGCCACCGTCCATCTTTACAGGGGTTTTTCGTGGTTTCCCTCTGTAGTCTAGGCTAATGCCGGGATGGTTCCCACAATATAGGCCACGACCGCTTCCTTCCCACTATCCTTCCCATTACCCATAAAAAAACCTTCATCTCGTCATCCCATCATCTCATTAATCATTCATCCGACGCCAATAGATCTTAGTAATCATTACAGCGCGTCGTTAAAACCTAAATATATATATATATATATATGGAATCATTTACCTGCCAGATTGTTCTGATATAGTTCAAGTAATGATGCACATCAACTTGTCGGAATGTTCCCGGGTAGATCGATCGATGCATTGGTATTAATTTATTTATTCCGAGGGGCTGTTGACGCTCGCGTGTCAAGGTATACGTTCGCGACGTAGTTGCCATCCTCCCTTACAGGTGTGGTTGTATCCATCTTCCTGGCTACGACTGTAGAACCTTGGCTGTCTGTCGTACCGATGGAATGTCATTACAGATGGAATATTTAAACTAAAAAAGTAAAAACCAAAAATGTGCTTTTTTTATGGCGCCACAAAATGTTCTATATTGATTCACGCGCCTGAAGTAATTGAGTTTCAATTTCTTTTTTTTTTTTTTTAATAATAACTTCGAAACTTGATACAAAATCATTGTGAAAGATGGGATCGTTTGGACGGGGCACCACAAGGGCGATCTTACCACCCCATTTTAATTATTTAAAACCTATGAACAACATCAAACAACACAACAACAGAAATGTGCTGTCTGTGACCATAATTTTCCGCCGTAGATAAAAGTAGTTCAGTTTCCGAAAGTCCGGATCACTTTATAAGTACAAATCGTTTCTGTGATATATATCCGGACATTACCATGCATTGGTATTACGAGTAAACAAAACAAAATACTTACATACTTCGTAATCTTTTCATGCATAATTAATAGAGAAAAACAAATTACGTATTCACGTAATTTTTCCGCCTCGCATTTCCTTCTGCCTGTACTATATGAAGTCTTCTTTGAGGAACATTTCTCGCACAAATCGGAAAAAGAACATTTCACTAAAGACCCTATACACTCGACCCAGTAAACGTCGATGATCACAATAAATCGATCCACAAAATAATTTGAACTTCGAACCGAACTGAAATCCAAACTGAAATCCAGCGATTCACCCTGATGTTTCTTACCTCTAGAGAGTGTGCATTGGGAATCAGCATGATTTATCCTTATATAACTTTAGAATAGAATACAGTAGAATGGATTTATTTATCATGTATGAGTTATTTCAAAGACAAAGTCAGTTCAGTCAAAAATTGCGACGTTCAGGCTGACCGCTGTTCCTCCTAACCTTATCCCTATTCCCTAACCTTATTCCACCTAACCTTCATAGCTATTATTAATCCAAGCTGGAACGTAGAAACAACTGCCGTATGTAACATGTTACATAGTTTATGATTTAATGTATAAAGTGCATAACCTGGTATACTCTGGAGATATATTCTCGCATGTTGTTGATAGTGAACACTTATACTTTATAGTTTTGTACAAACTACTAGACGCATTAATTAAATTAGTCCGTAGGGATTGTTTTCTCTCATTATTATTTTCAATGTAAACTTGCACGCGAGTTCTTTTTTTATATCAAAATTTGTACCTACGCTTTCAACGTAATTACGTTACAGAATTTCGAGAGTAATGTATTAGTAATAAATAAGCAAATCGTTGAAATGGCAATGTTCCAAATTGTTGTTGTTAGTTTCAGCTTTGATTAATATTTTGAAAGTCGAATAATAATTTCTGACCGTACATCATGTTTTATGCGTTCACTGTCCTATTGCCAAACCCAAAACGGATTGTCAAAGTTTCTAGACAATTTTGTTTAGCAAAAACGAAGATTTTTTCGTTACTGTAGAAACGTATAGTGGCGCGAAACGTATAGTGGCGCAGTTTTTAGATAAACCTATTTTGAAAATGTGTAAATAGTCAACAATTGGGTAATGACATATAGTGACCAAAAATTACTAAATATTAATTCGCTTAATGTTTATCGTCTTCTCATGTCAAATTTTCAATTCAATTTGTTTACATATTATCTGATGATTGATGAAGTTTGAGACCAAATAAGCCTGCATCCGAACGAAGCTTTAATTTATCATGAGAAATATATCCAACTTGATTGGAAAACTTGAGCAGAATGCTTGTTTCCCCCCCCCCCCCTCTCCCCCTCCCCCTCTCCCTCACTCCTTTACCGCCGGAAAAGTGAAATCAAATATATGTATTGCAGTCAATTGTCATATTACTTCTATAATTATGATGAATTTCAATGAAGAGGGGTTATTTTCAGTCCGATATTTCATTTTGTATTTTTGTATTCATAAGTTCACGCTCACGTATAAAAAGTGAATTATAATACATTCCGAACAATAAACCACAAACCTCAAATATCCTCTCGACAAACCGTTTCTGTAATCTGGGAGTCGTGAAACTAAAAATATTCGTTATATCCATTTCCATTATCGATCTCGGTCTCACCAATGTCACACCTTCATCAATAAGCCGGCTTTCCTTTTTAATATCAAGCAGTATTATCGTATTATTATTTTTTGTTGTGTTATTGATTCTGATTACGTTTTGAAAGATATGTTTTTATTATCTTATTCGAATGTTGATTTTTTTCATTTTCAATTCTTTGTATATTTTGCTGTATTCGTGTTGGCGTGCACCTGCGATTGGCAGCAAGAAATTATGTGTTGAATTTGCAATTTGAATAAAAAGCTTTGTTTATAACTTCTGTCTTCAAAATAAACGAACGTACCGGTAATATAATTTACAAGGGGTGTACAACTTCTGAAATCTGGTGAACCATTGCCTTGAAATCCCTTGAAATCTTCCCGAAATCTCTCTCTTGAAAGTCCTTCGAAATCCTGGAAATCGCTCTGAAATCCCTTAAAATCGTCTGAAATCTTGAAATCAGGTGTACACCAAATGTACAAGTTGTTAACCCCTGGATATATTATGTCGATTTTTGTCGTTTTATGGTACAAAATGATGTTTCAACTTCCAAAAAAAAAAAAAAGGGAAAAATGGCTTTGAGATGCTTCGTAGATACTCCGCACATTTCATCTCTGATCTAGAATAAAAATTCTGTCGGCGTGGTCCACGTATAGGCCTAGTATGCGTCGTGTAGTAAATAATAAACATTTCGTTTTGTATTATACGAACTTAAACTTGAAATAACGGCGATGAGATCCGACAGATGGACTTTATTGACGTTGGCGTCGAGGCTGACTTTGTCGTCGACGGGATTTAATTATAAATCGAATCTTGACATTACTTTCATCTTTTACTTCATCTGTTCTCTTTTTCAATTCTACGGCTAGAACTGTACACATTGGTCAAGGCATTTTAATGTATCTTTCGTCTATGGTTAAAGGTTGATTTATTCTACCACTTACATGGTAACACCCACGACCGTCCCTTATAAGCGTGGAATGGATACTGCACCAGCCCAAAGACTATGGCACCAGACAACAAAACGAGAAAAGCTTTACTATAATTATAAAATAATCCTATATTAGATTGTATCATAAATCTTCAATAGTGGTCCAGTGGTGTAGGCTTGGGAATAATTTATGAACATACAATTCATTTGATAAATAGGTTCAAAATATAGGATAATAATCCTGTGAGACAAATTTATAATTAGATAAAGTATTAA